>OZ014519.1:278647890-279247890 GCA_963966055.1 Lathyrus aphaca | reverse complement strand
TAACACTTCCCGTGGGACTCAATGTAATACCCACCTCAAGCTAACTCTCGCTTCCCGTACTCAATGTAATACCCACCTCAAGATAACTCTCGCTTCCCGTGGGACTCAATGTAATACCCACCTCAAGCTAACTCTCGCTTCCCGTGGGACTCAATGTAATACCCACCTCAAGCTAACTCTCGCTTCCCGTGGGACTCAATGTAATACCCACCTCAAGCTAACTCTCGCTTCCTGTGGGACTCAATGTAATACCCACCTCAAACTAACTCTCGCTTCCCGTGGGACTCAATGTAATACCCACCTCAAGCTAACTCTCGCTTCCCGTGGGACTCAATGTAATACCCACCTCAAGCTAACTCTCGCTTCCTGTGGGACTCAATGTAATACCTACCTCAAGCTAACAAATGGAAAAACAACTGTGCACGATCCTCAATTCTTATTAGTCTACGGAATCCTAGGTATCTCACAAGTCTCACCATTCCTTATCTTTAACTCGTAATTCCATAATTACGCATCGTTACGTTTTAATCAAAAAGTCAGGTACAAGTCAGGTGGAACTAACATTTCCTGACCTCAAAAGATAGATTTCATTAATATCTTCGAAATGATATGTGGAACGTTAAAAACGGATACCCGGATCATAAGTTACGAAATAAAAAAACCAAGGTTGGAACCTACAGGTCTCGCTGAGCGAGCTCCTTCTCGATGAGCGGAAACCTCCTGGAACTTTCGTTGAGCGAGCTACACCAGTTCAGGAAGTTCCAGCCTTACGGGAAAACACTCCTCCAACCCAAGATCACTCACAAACATCAACCAATACATAAAATCATAGCCAAATATATTCATATACTTCACATAAGCATTTTAGTTAAGTTTTAATCGAGTTTTAATCGTTAAACTTCCGATTTTTCTTAGATTTTCCAATTAAGCCCTAACCACAAACATCTCTAAGACTCAACCAAAATCAAAGATAAAAGTTTCTAACTAAGAACCCACCTCGAGAGATGAAGATTGGCGGAAGGATTGAGTTGATTCGACAGACGGATGATCGAGAATGAGGAATTGAAGCTTTAGGATTTTTCTCTCTTCTTCTTCTCTTCTTCTCTTCCTTCTTCTTTTCTATTTTCCTTTTTTCTTACTAACCTCTTCTTTCTCTCATATTCTTTCTATATATATAAAAATATAAAAACTTATATTTTTACCAATGGGTCAAAAATTAGAGAGTATCCAAAAATGTCTCTTAATCTGATATTTTATAAAACCTCTGAGTTAGCTAATATCAATTAATAAAATAATATCCCGTTGATTACTCAATTTGGTTCCATTAAAATTCCTTAGAGTAGTCCGGAATAATATTATTACCAACTAATATTATTCAGAGCTTTAAATAAAATACGGGGTATTACATTGGGCCTTCAAACACAATTAGATTAAACCTAATTAATCTTGATATTCCATAATCAAAGGCACTAAAATAGTAACAACTGAACTTCCTTATAAAAATAGAACAATCTTGAATAAAAAACTTCACCAATAAATGTGCCAGCAATCACTCATCAAAGACACACAAAAGATTGCTTAAGACATGCAAAAGACAAAACACAATTTTTTGAACTGAGTGTTTAGAAAAAACATGTCATAACATCAGTCTTGACATCATGAGTAAAACCTACAACAACTAAGAAAAACACCTGCAGGCTATAAGTCTCACATGTTAAGACATCAGGAATGACATCTATTTGTAGCCACAAGTTTTAGCAAAATTACTGCCAATTTATAGAACATACAATATATAATAAACTAAATTTCAAATACAATATCAAAAGGACAGTGAAACAAACAATATATATATATATATATATATATATATATATATATATATATATATATATATATATATATATATATATATATATATGTACCTTATAAATGCATACTATATGCTTACTACCACCATCATCAACACCATGTATCATATTTACTATACAACTTCATCTATTTCAAATAAAGGAAAATTAGTTAGTATTTAAAACAAAACCAGAAAAAGTTGAAACAAAACCCTAAGTGGGACTGTAACAAAACAAGATACATTGTTGGCATATGTAATAAACAATATGTCTCATAGCCAAAGTATGGTCCATTGAAGACGAAACTGAAAAAATAAGAACAATCAACACAGTCAACACAACCAACATGAAGCAAACAAGATAATGGGAACTATCTAATAAGAAGATAGAAGTAAGAGAATACCTTATTTTCCATAGCATCACACCACGTTCATCTAGTTTGTGAAATAATGGAGAAGAAATACAAGGAGGAAGAAGCTTGAGCAAAATATAGAAGAAGAAGAAGAAGAATACCTTAATGTTCATCTAGTTTTAGACTCTACAAGAAGAAATACAAGGAGGAAGAAGCTTAAATCAAAAGGTTCTTCAGGCTTTTTATATTTCTTTCGCAGATTCTAAAACCATATGAAGTATGTTGCCAAAAATGTAGAGAAAAAATGGGTGATGGGGTTTCCCTATGAAGGAAACGACACTACATGTAAATAAGAGAAACTTAATTTACTTATATGTTAAATATTTCACAACGGTTAACGAATATAACCGTCATGATAAGTATATATTTATTATAAATATATCACAACGGTTATCCGTATTAACTGTAGTGTTACCCATTTAATTGGTACAAGGTTTGAATGCTTGCTACAACATTTTTTTTCCATTTTATATAATTATTTTATTATGGTTATAAAACACAACCGTTGTAATCCCTCAACCTTTTCTCTTTCTGGAAGAGGAAAAACACTCATCCCAAGTAGTGATTTAAAATTTTATCCATTTTTCAAAATTATCGTTCAGGAATATCAAACATATTACACTTTATCATATCATTGCAAACATTAAAGTATCAAAATTTTCACATTCATCCTCATATATAAATACACAGTTTTACATTTCTTCAGCATATTCGGTAACAATGAGTTCTAAAAATGATCAGAATACCAATAAAAACATCACAGAGGTCACTACTAAGCAACGTCAGCAACCAAATGAGGAGGTCCAACAAGCTTCCAACGCCAGGCCGGATGCGTTAAGGGTGAGGAAGAAGAAGAAGAAGAAGAAGAAGCCAAAGAAAAAGAAAAAGAAGGAGAGGAGGACATATTATTATAACTCGGATGAATGGAGTAAGGAAAAACCCCTAGACTATGAAGATGCATTTATAGTTATGGGCTATGATTCTTAAAAAATATATGTACTCCTTTTTTTTAAATATTTATGAACTTATCTATTATATATATACTCTTATCTTTCATTTTTTTAATTTGATCAAATTCTTCTCATTAATATGAAAATGCTAAAAAATGATATAAAATACATGTTTAAAATGGAAAGTAAATTTTAAAAAATGTAGTTGCTGGGAATCAAATCTAATTACACGTCAATTTGATACTACGGATTCTAAAATATGTTTAAAATGGAAAAAAGATGTAGTTTATGGGAATCGAAGTTTGATACATATCACAACGGTGGATATAAAAACCATAGTCATAAGTTTCAAGTTATGAATATAATACGACTTCCTATACCACAACTGATATGATTTATTACTTTTATAATTAAATTTCACAATGAAGCGCCAGAGTTTAATTTAGAATTAAAAATTAAAAAATTAAAACAAAACATGTCACAACGGTTGAAATAAACAACCGTTGTTATATACAAATATTATTTAATCATAAAATAAAAATAATAGAATAACGCCTTAGTTTAGAGATTTCACAACGGTGTAGGCATGATTCGTGGTGACCATGATGTCGTTGTTAACACGTTTTGTAGTAGTGCGATCTCAGGTTCTACTTCCTCTTTTAAACTTTTGTGGGGCTAACAAGCAAGATTTTTAATGACATGACTTGACGAGTGTACCTCCTATAAGAGAAACTAGATTGTCCTCCTCCAACAACCTCTCCCCCTCGATATGGTGTGAATGGGCATGTCTCTTTGGTAGATGTCCCATATTGTCACCATGTTGAGGAGATGGCTGAGGCGACTTATGAATTGAAGGTGAGTGTGATCCATGTCAGTTTTATCGAACTCTACTGTAGACGTAAATTATACCTGCTAAAAGTACAATAGATAGTGATATTCTACTCGCGTGAGGATGGGAGAGATTCTACGTATGTGTTTTATGTGAGACCGATGAATGAATCTCTCAATTCTTAAATTGACGCACTTATAAAAAATCCTTAGACCTGGGTTAATTTTGAGTAACTTCTTACTCCCTCCGTCTCACAATAGGTGTCTTCTTTCCTATTTTTAATTGTCTCAAATTATTTGTCCATTTAGAATACCAATGTGATATTTATTATTTTTTTCACTAAATTATCCTTATTTATTGTATTTTAATTCATTTAACTATTCCAATATCTGATGCGAATGGTGTGGTTGATAGTGTTAATAACAAGACTCAGAATGATTCGGACTTAGGCGTTATCATCAAGGATTGTATTCGTTTGTTAGGATCTAGCTTTACGAACTCTCATGTTAAGTTCATTAGGAGACAAGTCAATGAGGTCGCCCATACTTTGGCTCGGGTGACCTTATCCCTTACTAGTTGTCATATTTTTAACGATGTTCCAACATGTATTCAGAATATTATTCTTAATGAAAAGAATTGATTTTTTCTGGTAAAAAAAAAAACTTTTTCACTATCTATTATTAATACGATTATTTTAGTAAATGAAATCAATTTTATCATTAAAATCAACACAATTAATCTTTTTATTTAAAAGTGTGAAAATCGCAAAGAGAACACCTATTGTGAGATGGAAGAAGGAAAATTAAAAATATAAGACTAACTTACTAATTTTGAGTAATTTGGATGGAGGCGAGGATACTAGATAAGTATCACAACTCCACCACAGACACCACCTTAATTTTTAAAATCCAAAATTTGTTCTCACCCGTCCACCTCAAATTAAACTGGTTATTAGAAAACATATAGGATCAATTTATTAACTTAAAAATACAAAAATTATCAAGACAAAACATTAAACACAAAACGATACATATTTGACCTACTTTTTTTTTTTTCTTCTTTTCAATGTATGATAAAAATTGCATAAAGGTGACCAGTCTATATAACAAGGATACAAGCCACCTTGAATTAAGAGGTTGAAGAATGTGATATTAGAATTCGAAATTCTAGTCAAACTCACGGATTCGAAAACAACTAAAGTAACACTTTGAAGTTATAAAATTGGGTTGCCATAGCCTACTATTTAAATGGCTTGAATTTGACCCATTCTAGTGAATATATGCTTGGTATCTTGACACAGTGTCAAAACTTTTTGTGGACAAGATATGTTGTTTTACTATTAAACAAGATAATAATTAAGATATAAAATATATACAACAAAAATTTAAAAACCATTAGTTAAAGAACAAAATTGGATGAGGTACTTTTTGTTTATAGATAACATATGAATTTATGCAAAATTGTGAGTGTTGCATGTCAAGTTGCATGTTGATTTAAATAGATTCTTTTGAAGAGTCAGGTGTAAGACTTGTTTTTGGGAAGGGGTACAAAATCTTCACTATCTTTATTGCTTTCATAATTTATTGACAGAAATAATTAGGATGCAACTGTTTTTGTTGGAAATATACGTACAATCTAGGAATTTGGGAATCAAACTTCTCTTTTATCTACTAATATTTTTATATTTTCTCATATAATCAACTACATTTGATTTATTTATTTTAAAGAAATATAATTTTAAATAAAGTTTATTAAATCCATTTTTTCTATATAATTAAAAATATTATTTTCATTTTTTATCAATTTATTCTCCTGAGAAAAAAGAAATTGTTAATAAAAAATTCAATTAAAACTTAAGTAATAATTAACTTTAAATAATTGATTCAAAATTCAAATTTAATTTACTAACATCATAAGTATTCATAACCTGAACTTTTTAAGCAAATTATCTTTAATTGAAATTTATTAACCATGTCATTTCAATGATATGATTTCTTATTATTAATGTAAGAATTGGTATGCCTAAGCTTAATTTGCTTTCTTCTTGAAGAGTTTTGACTTCTATCCCCTCTTTTTTGCTTTTGTCTTTCTTATATATTGATTTGGCCATTGTTTTTCTAAGAAATAATAATAATAATAATAATAATAATAATAATAATAATAGATTTAATAGGAAATATTGTATAAATGTATGGTTTTCTTGTAATTTAATTCAAGATTACTTTTGAGTTATTTAAAAAAAATCTTCTATCAAAATTTTAAATAATTTATAGTTAAAAATGTTTGAATTTTTTATAATATGTAGGAGAACCTAATTGAATCGTACAAATCAAATATATATATATATATATATATATATATATATATATATATATATATATATATATATATATATATATATATAAAGATTGGTTACTTAATTTTTTTAGAGTCAAATTGGTTCTTAAATTCTCAAAAGGTGTCTAATCAATCTTTTTGTCTAATTAGCGACAAATTTAATAATGAATTTTTGAATTTTTCTATCATTAATTAGACAAAAAAGACTAACCTGACATGCTTTTGTTAGAATTAAATCAATAATTATTAGACATATATACATATTCTACGTATTATGTTATATACTTTAGTGCGGAATAGAATAGATAATACAAACATGTATATAATTACTAGATCTACGACATGTTAGTATATGAGAGAAGAGATTGTAGGAATACCTCGATCTATTGAAAAAAATTTTATTGACGGTAATCCTGAAAGTTAGAAATTGTATAGACAAGTGACTAACACTTGTTGGCTTGTGGATCTTCCTCAACCGGTACTCCTAATGCCTTGAACACTCTTCAAATGGGGAGAAGAGGTATACTGCTTGTGTGCGGTATATTGGGAACCATAGCCTATATATAGTGTGATGGTCAATTAGGGTTCCCATTATTCCCAAATGGGTCATCCTGACATCCCCTCATATTTGAGCCCATATCCAATTAATTATTAAATAGAAATCTAATTAGCATTTTAAATTTATTTGACCACTTAATCAATTAAGGCTCTTATTTTAATAAATAGCTAATATAATTAAATATATATTTGGCCACATAATTATTGGAGTAATATTAAATTCGTAAAATATTCCAACAATCTCTCACTTGGCCAATATATCTTAATAATGATATCGTAATTCTTTAGGTGCGCATCTGAATGTTATTTATGTTTAGATTTCAACTTTACAATCTGGTCAACCTCACACATCAACAATGGGACCATCGCGACTATCGTCACTAACGTATAACGTGACAGAACTCCGATGACCACCATATCAACGTACTTGATAACCTAGATCGATATGGATGAGTAGCATGGAATTTTCATGTAATGTGATCTCTGAATCATCTCTATTTCCAATTGGTCCAACTGAATTCTTTATTGAGATCAAACTAAAGTTTGCAAATTTAATATTTGCACATACGATACAAAAATGGTTATAACAATAATAACCTCATAAACTTTATTTCTACAGATAATCCTAACATAAAGTCTGTATCGATATCAAAACAATATTATAAAACGTAAAGAATGAGTGACTCCCACTAATCTAGGACATCTTTAGTGACAACAATCATATCAAATACCTTATATGTCAAGTCTTTGATTAGTAACTCATATAACATACAATTTCTATCTATATGTTATATCCTTCAACAATAACAACTTTTCAGTCAATTCTTTATGACATTTGATGCTCTAGTTCTTGAGGGTGTTGAGTTTGATCTTCAAGAATTAATTTCTTAATTTAATTGAGAGAAAGAACAATAATATCCATATGAGGGTCCAAATTTGCTATATAAATAACAACTATATGAATTGAGTTAGGACCAATTCTTTTCCACTAGGTTTTGTTCTTTGACCATATCTCTCCCCCAAACTCAATATTCTCAAGAAACATTACAATATTTGTCTCAAAATATTCTTTAACTTGGGACTAACGTTTATATTTCTCAAACTTTTCAACAATTCTAGATTATCACAAGTCATGATTGAATTAACTATACTAATATTTGAATTTAAAAGACAAATTGAATCCATCATTTTAAAAAAAAAAGTTATCATATTAAAACAAAACTTTATTCATTCACCAAATTGTCTTTTAAATACAAACTTAGGCTTATAATGACAATATAAAATAGTTAAATAATAATAATAATAATAATAATAATAATAATAATAATAATAATAATAATAATAATAATAATAATAATAATAATAACAAAAAACATCAATCTTCACCAAATTTGTCCCCTTTAAATTGATGTATCTTTCAACACCATTAAGCATTTGTCAGTTCAGATAATATTTTCTTATAATTCTTTATTTGCTCTTATCCTTAGAGGTATTTAATGAATGAACACTATTTTATTTTCCCTTGATATAATCTCTTCTTTATTGCACACTTTATGAAATTATTCTATTAAAGAATAATTTCTAACTTTAATAGTTATAAACTTAATTGTGCAAAGAGAATATCATATGCTAAATTTTCGACAAAGTCACCTATTTGACGAAACTATAGCATTTTAGCAAGATTATATAATTTCATAATGTGCTTCTGATATATTCTTTGCTTAATAATCTTAATGAAAAGTAATCACTCCAATGAAAATTTTTCCTTCTTTTTATTGCTTTAGAAGCACTAGAATTTAAGCAAAGATAATAGGACAAAATATATATCATCTTAAATAAAATCTCTAATGTCTCTAGATTGAGAAGGTTTAAGATCATAGACCTGTGTAATTTGGAGTGTACTCACCTTTTAAACTTGAGTCTCACTTTAAAAATATTATTTGTGAGAGAATTTGAGTTTCTTCATCCCTATTTAATGTCTTATCCAAGAACATAATGTTCATATTTTATTCCTAAAAGTTATAACTTTTGAGTATCAAAATATAACTTATTTTGCAGATACATAAACTATATCAGTTTATAGATTACCATAAAAAAAATGTACTCACCAAAAATATCAAGTGCATCATTCATGTCAAATCTTTAGACAACAACATCAATTGCTAGTGGTATTTTGTTACTGATAACGAGAAAACGTATCGATTATATTGCTAAGTTTCATTGGCGTTTTATTGAATAATTATCGTTTTAATACTCGATTTCTCGAGTTTTTCTTACCATTTTGCAGGTACATCACTATATGGAGCCAAATCATGAATCAAGAGAAAAATGAACAAAATCGGTCATAAAAGATAAAGAAATGAAGCTCTCTGCAAAAACTGCATATTTTGCAGCAGTCACGACCGTTACAAGGGTGTCACGATCGTGACACCCCAAAATGGAGCATCACGACCGTAAGACATGTGTCACGACCGTGACACTTAAAAGTCACAAGTCACGAGCGTAAAGGCATTGTCACGACCGTGACAATGATTATTCTAGGTTTTTGACCAAGGCAACGTGAAGGCATTACGTGAAGAGATGGTCTCCTATTTTGTTGCCACTACCTACATTTTCTCCCCAAAAATAGCAAGGCCCATTTCAACTGAAGTCCAAAAATCCAGCCCAATTGAAGTTCTATAAATAGCACCAAGTTCATGAAGAATGTACAGAGCATTTTTCTATTCAATTTCCTGCGGAAGCTCTGCCGAACTGATTTACGACCCGTTCTTATTTCTGCATTATTTTCTGTTTCGTTTTATTGTATCCAACCCCGCCATATAACAATTTCCAACATCAGGAAATTGTTATACGTTATTTATTTTTTTCTAAACCTTCAGCATTCGTTTAATTTCGATTTCGCCAACTCCGAGCTTTCCGGTTTGTGGAAGAAGGAGTCTCTCTGATATTGTTAACCAGGTTTTTATTTATATTGCAATTTAATTAATTATAATGTTTATTTATTTTCCTGCCATGAGTATTTTATTATTTAATTTTCTGTCTCTGTCTGGTTCAACATCGATGAGTAGCTAAACACCTTAGGGCGGTATGTAGTTAGAACAAACTTAACCGGTAAAATATAACCATAGGCTAAAAATAATTAATCACTTAACATTTCTGGCTGAGACTTTTTAATTAAATAGACCTTTTTGTTACGAGAGTAAGAAAAGAGTATTAGGTTAGGTCAAGACCACGAGAGTGTGAGATTTTAACCAGATAGCTAAAGTTAGGCATTTAAATTAAACACAGCGAGAGCGCTTTAAGATAAATTAGAATTACTTAGTTTCCAAAAATTACCTCTAAACACTTATGGGCTAGCGAGAGCAGGCATAGGGCTTTAGGGATAAGATCTGATATAAGACCACGAGAGTGTGAGTTGAGGGTATTTAAACTGGTAATCCCTACCGAATATATTAAGTGAACATCTTAAATAAGCCTAGGTTAGATTGACCCACCTAAGTTAATATAATTACATACCGACCGCCTTAGAATTACTTAATTAAAACTTAAATTTTACTCCGCCTTTAATAGTCTTAAAAACCAACAAAAAATCGTGACAACCATTCGCCTTAGCTAAACTAGAAAGTTCATCTAGCACTAAGTAACCATAGAATCCCTGTGGATCGATAATCTTAAATATTACTTCGATAGGCTGTGCACTTGCAGTAAGATACCGCTAGACGCATAAGTAGACACGTCTTTAGCCCATCAGTTACAATGATAAAACACTGACAATTAATATTTATAAACAATAAATTCTTACAATCGCCACATGTTTACCTTATATGTGTGAGTGCAATCAAATAAATACTTGAAAGATTTACACTCATACAACATCATTACTGATATGTGAATAATTTATTATATAAACATTCATCTTTACTTATAAATTAAAAGACTCAAACAAGATACCAAACGCACCATTAATTCTCAATCTTTGATTGCAAAAATTAACTGTAAACGGTACTTTCACGCAATGATCAAACATTAGTAATAAGTCTGGTCTGATAATGGATGTCTTTGACATCAATCATTACCCACATGAATAAAATTAATAATTACTACATATTTACCATCACAAGTTTGTAATTGTTCGGCCAAACCGTGTCTTCCTTTTGGAAGACCATAAGGGTTCGCATGAACAATTACATACTACATCTTTTGTAATTCTGATTGAATCAAATTTACACAATAGAGATTACTTTTGCAACATGTTGTTTCAATCAACTCAACCAAAATTGCTCGACATTTTAATAAATTCAATGGAAATAGTCTTAAATTTACAAGGTACCACCCACAAATGTAGGTCGTATTCATTTAAGATGTCATTTAATAATAATAATAATAATAATAATAATAATAATAATAATAATAATAATAATAATAATAATAATATTTCTTTAAAGTCCTTAGTGTGAGAATAAATTCCCAATAAAACATAATTTTTATGAATTTATACAAATTGCATAATTAAGAAAAATTGTATAAAACTTAATAAAAATAAACTCAAATAACATAATCATGCTAAATGTATAACTTCAAATCAGATAAATATTAAATATTTATATATCCCAAATAAATGTCAAACAAATTCACATATACACCAAATAATTCTTTAAATAAACCATTTTAGAATCAACAAAACCAATTATAAAATCTAAAATATTCAAATTTTAAAGAATCAAATCTCTAATTTTACCTTATAATTTTGAGAGTCATTCAAAATATTCAAAATATTTCCACAAATAATATATAATAACTAAATATATATTAAACAAATTAGTATTTATCTTATCTCTCAAAAATCTAAATTCATGGGCATATTTTATGCGAATCAAAATGAAAGATAAAACAATAACTAAAAAATCAAATAAAAAAAGATTTGATTATAAAACCAAGAATCAAATAACCAAAATAAGATTTAAATTCAATATTTATCATTCCCAAATGATTGACATAAATATATATTTCTAAATATATACTCTCTAGCCACAAATAAAATGTTGAAAATCAAATTCTTTAATAGAAATATAATTTTATGATTTTCAATCATCGATCATAACAATATATGTGATTCCAAATATATTTAGCAAAATATATATTACTATTAAATAACATATCTCTAAAATAAAACCAAAATTTTCACAAACGTTTTTCAAATAAATCTTTATCATATAGTTTCAATGTAAAATTAAAAAATTTTCATTATCACAAATATAATTCTATGAATTATAACTTAAAATAGATCCTTACATATTATAGTTTTCAAATCACAAATATAATTTCAAATATGATCACTAAAACAAATATCATTTAAATATATATTATAACCAAATTTATTTTAAAAGATTCACACAAAATATGATCCATATAACTCTTTTGAAAATAAATATAACACACAAATCAACTTAAAGTAAGTGTAACAAAAAAAAATATTGAAAAAATTTCATTAAAACATCATTCCTCTTAAAACATATATATGAATATTAAAAAAAACTTTGAATTTCAAATATACGTTTCATGATCCAAAATAAATAAACTTTAATGTTGACAAATCTCAATAAACTAAACATGAAGATCTGCTCTGATACCACTTGTTAGAATTAAATCAATAATTATTAGCCATATATACATGTTCTATGTATTATGTTATATACTTTATGTTCTACGTATTATGTTATATACTTTAGTGCAGAATATAATAGTTAATACAAACATGTATATAATTACTAGATCTACGACATGTTAGTATATGAGAGAAGAGATTGCAGGAATACCTGGATCTATTGAGAAAAGTTTAGTTGACGGTAATCCTGAAAGTTAGAAATTGCATAGACAAGTGACTAACACTTGTTGGCTTGTGAATCTTCCTCAACCGGTACTCCTAATGCCTTGAACACTCTTCAGATGGGGAGAAGAGGTAAACTGCTTGTGTACGGTATATTGGGGACCAGAGCCTATATATAGTGTGATGGTCAATTAGAGTTCCCATTATCCTCAAATGGGTCATCCTGACATCCACTCATATTTGAACCTATATCCAATTAATTAATTAATTACTAAATAGAAATTTAATTGGCCTTTTAAATTTATTT
Organism: Lathyrus aphaca; assembly: GCA_963966055.1. Lineage (NCBI taxonomy): Eukaryota > Viridiplantae > Streptophyta > Magnoliopsida > Fabales > Fabaceae > Lathyrus > Lathyrus aphaca. Next base: position 279,234,823 of record OZ014519.1, on the reverse strand, counting down.
GACCACTTAATCAATTAAGGCCCTTATTTTAATAAATAGCTAATATAATTAAATATATATTTGGCCACATAATTATTGGAGTTATATTAAATCCGTAAAATATTCCAACAACTTTAAAAGTTAATGAACCAATCAAACATAAAAAAATGATGGGTGACTTGATAATGAAAGAAATGAAGTAAGATCTTAGATAAGATTTTAGGATTAATACTTATTTACTACCTTATCATATGGATGTTTTTTGAAAAACTTTCGTAAAGAAAAAGTTACATGAGTTGTCCTAATATTTTAAGATTCTCACATTTTTTATATTTATTACATCCACTAATAAAAAAACTGACGTGATAGTTTTGTTTTTTTTCCTTATTTGGATGACTATGTGACCTTTTATTTTGATTTATTATTATATTGATTAGCATGTTGACATTTAATTTATTTATTTACTTTAAGCTTTAAAATTTTGAATTTTTATTTTGATTTATTATTATTTTGAATGTCACGTTGGCATTTTATTACTTGCTACTATAATATACATTATACATAAATATTTGGTTGTAGTTAAAATACTATTATATACATAATACATAAATACTTGGTTGGTTGTAGTTAAGAGATTCATACTATTAAATTTTACCATAGCTATTACCTGCTACTAATTTAATGTAACTTTTTAATGATTTTATTAATAATTTTAACTAAACTAAAATCTATTAAATTATTTTTACTAAAATATTTAATCATTTTTATTAATATACTGTAACTATTTTTATTATATTTTATTATATAAGAAAACCTACCTCCTATGATTTTATTCTAATGTCCTCTATTACACCCGTCGCTCTCTTAGTACACTAAAAACTTTCTACAACTTTTACACTTCTGCATCGGATACCAATGATACTATGCTACATTTCTTTATCAAATACAATTAACAACTATTACTATTTCTTCATTTTTACTCTTTTATTCTCTCTCTTTTTTCTCTCACTCCAATTATTTATTTTTCGCAACTCATGCGCTGCCAAAAGTCCATGACGCTTGTCACAAGTCCATGACGACCGTCTCAGCTCCATGACGACCGTTTCAAGTCTATGACGACCGTCTTAATTCCATGACACCCGTCACAACGTGTTTTTAATTGCATACGACGCAACCCTTATGTCGTCACTCTCTGATGCAAAATTGCATATCGTCAACGCAACATGATCAACAATTCAATATGATTGATCCGTATGTTATTGTTTCATCATACTAAAGTCGGATACTGAAGCATATAACCATAAGTCGCACAACCAAATGATAATAATTACTCTAATAGAACTGATGAAATAAAATAGTATATCCAATATACCATTTTTGCATCAAAGTTATACATATCATATATGAATTAGAGCGATCATATATGTGTAACTTATGGACGATTGACATATCGTTGCTTCACCATACTATTGTCGGATATCGAAGCATAGTCAATATCAACCATCCAAACCTTACACAATCTGATGCCAAAATTTAATATCCGGATTTGATTTAATTGTGTTTATGTGTTTTAATCCAATTAAAACAAAACTTATAATTTTTACGTGTTTTATTCCAATTAAAACAAAATTGACAGAAAGTAAACAATTACCAGATTCATGGTTTCGTGAGTGGCTCTGATACCACTAAAGGGAAATTACCGATAAAATTGCAGCGGAAAACAAAATTTTAACTATAAATAGAACCTTTGTGAAGAAGTTGCAGCGGTAATTTCTCTAATATTATTATTATAATAACTATTATTATATTATTATAATAACTATTATTATAATAACTATTATCATAATAACCATAATTTTATTATTATTATTATATTTTATAACTATTATAAAATTATTAATAAATATTATTATTATATCATATGGTACCTTACCATTTTTCGTATTCCATTCTAGTGCACCATACCTTACGGTGTACCTTATTTATTTCACATTTTCTCTAACTGTCCTTATGTGTGTGATCCTGTAGGATTTTGCGACGTTGACAATTATATTAAATCATATATTTAACATAATAAACAGTGAGCGGTATTTAGCAACACATCACTTCTACCCAAGTCACAAAATTGTCATGTGATATGACAAAACCTTTTGTGATAGTATTTGTGTGTATAATTACCCTTTTGCTCTTATGTCTATATTGAACACGAGACATATACCGTGTCATCCTTGTATAGTTCAATATTGGGCCCTTAAACATTTATCCTGTTATGAAGGATGGACAAATTCCATCTAGGCTACTCATGTCCCTCAACATGCTTTGTGAAGTACTCATCAACTGTCTTTATGATCATCCAGTTACAAACAACGCTTGATCAACAATAAAGTACTTGACTCTACATCTAGGGTCCATAGTAGTTTCAGGTCGAAGGGTGGTATACACCACTATCACCATGAGAGTAACTTATGATACTTTGCATAACATTCTATGTAGTACTCTCATAGTGAGTCAATCTAGTATAAATATTACTCCTAAAATTTATACCTATTGTAATACCTCAAAATTTGCCCTCTTAATTTATTACCAACCTCAAGTGGTTTGTGCTTCGTCATTTCGCATGATCATCCAAGCATTGCATCGCATTCAAATAAAATAATAATAATAAACATAAATCATTTGCATATGCATGAGGCATGTGATTGGGCTAGGCTTGTCAATCTTGGAGCTCAAGGAAGGGAAAATCACTACAAAAATATATTCAAAGCAATTCCATGAAAAAACAAAGAAAAGGAAAGAAAATTGAAAGTTTGGGGCCATTAACCGGTTAACGCATTTGGTTAACTGGTTAACGATGGCAAATTTTGGGAAAATCATTTGAAAAGTGGTTGTGTTCATCATTTCCCTCCACATTTCCTTCCATTCTTTTTCCTCTCATTTTTCCACTTCAAATCCACCTCATTTCCCTTGGATGTTTCTATCACCTTCTAGATTATTCTAAGGAATATTCCAAGGAATATTCTAAGGAATATTTTCTAGTCCTAACCACTTTTAACTAACTCATATCCTAATCCCGAACCAAAACCAAACTCCATTCCTAAACTTAGATCTAAGCCTAGCCATTATATAAAACCCTAATTCACCAAAGCAAAAAGTTGACAATTCATTTTCACCATTCTTCATCTTCAATCTCTCATTTTTTCTCTCAATTCTCCCATTTTCCTCACAAATCACCAAAGCTTATTCAAGGAAAAGCTATTCAAGTTTCACATTGAAACCAGGAAATCTTGAAGCTTAACCTTCATCCTCCATTGATTTGTGGATAATTAAAGAATTGCTATAGGTTTTTGGATTGAATTTGGAGCATTGGAAGTGATTAATCGAGAAGCGTCAAGAACGAATCACATTTATTTTGCATTCACGAATCTTCGATTATCTTCTTCGCTTGCACTTCGATTCATCGCAACACTCACCGAAGCACTCCTCTGCTTCGTAGGTTGGTGATCTGATACCATTTATGTTTTAACTTATTCTCTTCATCTCGCTGCAATGGCATTCTTCACATGTTTATCGTTTCGATTGCGTTTTACCGTTCGATTCCGTTTTGTTTGCAATGTGTATATTTTGATTGTTAGAAGCTAGATTTGTAGCATTATCTAGGTCCTAATAGGTGTTAAAATGCTCCCTCTAGGTAGAAAATTCGTGTTAACATGTTCATGTGTGTGTTAAGGATTATTAGAAGTGAGTTTGTGGCCAAAAGCACTTATTCCTAAACAATTTTTCACATTTTGTTCAGTGTTAACCGGTTAACACATTTGGTTAACTGGTTAACACGTGTGTTTGACCATAATTTGCTTCTGTTTTAGGTCCGTTAACCGATTAACCTATACCGTTAACCGGTTAACGCTGTTGGGATCTGGAATTTCAGCTTGTTTGATGGTTCATTTATGTTTCTTTGTTCCTTTAATCTTCATACATGTTTAGGCATTAATTTTAGGGAATTTTTAGGTCCATTTTCAGTATGTGATTTCGTTGTTTCGAGTCGTTTCGACACGTGTTTCGTTACTTTTGCATATTGTGTGCTTAATTGTCCATTGATACATGTGATACCTTTCTCACATTGTTGTACCATGTTTTAATGCATCCATTGGCATAAATGAATGTTCATAATCTGTTTTGAATCATGTTCACGTTAGATGCATGCTTCCAAATTGTGTAAATGTTATGCCATGAGTTCTTAAAAATGCATAAATACATGTGTGCATACTTTTGCATTTTGTTTGCATCTTTGCTTATAGTTCAATAATATGTTTTGCATCAATTGCATGTTTAATTGTTGATCTTTGTTGCTGCATGTGTGTAATTCATGTTCATGTGTCTATGTGAATGAAACTCAAAATACATAATTGTTGTTGTTGCTTTTGTGTGCATTTTTGTTTGTAAGCATCCACAAAAATAATCATGTTCATATGTTAATCTATTTTCACATGTTTGCACCATACTTGTGATGTTTGTAAATATTGTTTGTGATGTATTTGCACTATTGGTCATTCATTTTGTGCATAAAAAATGAAAATAATAAAATCTGCCATGTTTTTCGCATTTGTGCTTCAATGCAGTAGCTGTAAAAAGTAGGCCTTTGCATGCTGTTTTGACTTTTTACACCTGTTTTGCATGCTGAATTTTGGCTGTGTAAAACCTGTCTTATGTTGTTGCTTTGTTTTAGTAGCTGTTTGTGTTATGAGTGTTGTAGTAGCTGCTGAATTTTGTGTTGCATTGTTCTTAGAATCTTTAGACTTAGGATCGAGTCTAGTTTTAGGTCCTAGGCGCATTAGGATTTAATTGATGTTTGTTGCTTTATTATTTCGTAACACTAACCTTTGTTTTGTAGGGAGGTTAAGGTAAGTTCTTCACCACTTATTCCTTTTACTTATTTATGCATTTATTTGCATTTTTGCTTTACCTTTCTGTCGCTCCCTGGATTTCCATCATGGTACAAACGCGAAAGTGGCGGGGAAAGAGTTAGAGTCGCCAGCCAGACATTTTTATCCCGAAGGAACGAGAATGGTAATGATGCACAAACCAGAAGAAAAGAAAAGGAAGGACACGGGTCCTGCAAACCAAAAAGACTGAGTTCGGGAGCCGGTTACGACATGGGAAGGTATTATCACCCCAGACCGTCCGCCGTACCCGATGGGATCCACGCTTGCAAAGAAATTGTTTCAAAGGGTGAAAGAATGAAAGCTGCTGCAAAAAGAAAGGAACTGGATCTGGAAAGAAATGAAATGGGGAAAATGTAGGGAAAATAAAAGAGTGTGCTCGAACGGGCCCTACCCCGCTGCATACGTACCTCATCTGGACAATGAGGATCAGAGTCGCCGTAGTTCCCCTAACTAGGGGTGGAAAGATTTCTTGTGAATTAATGCTTGAACTGCCTATGTCAATGCTCAGGTGTTGCGGGCTCGGACGACTAGTGTGTTACCGTCTTGTAAAATGACAAGTAGTAGCAAGTTCTTACGTAAAGAGTGAAGGTGATGAGAAGAGAAGTCTCGAAGGAGAGACGCTTATTGTTTGTTCAGTGTTTTTTAGGAGTTTTTTATTTGTGTGACACAAGAAAGTGAATTCAAGTCCGTTTCCATGGAATGTGTACTTGCTACTACATTCCAAGATGGAATAATAGAACAAGCACACCAAGTAAGGAGAATTTATCCAAGACTTGTTTCCAAGGGTTAGGGCCTAAGCTCACTAACTTGTTGAAGTTATTAAGTGTCTTAGTGGTTAGGTGAAGAAGTGTTCTTTATGATTTTCTTGATGAAGATGGTCTCATGATCAGACTTGTACATCATGCTAGACAAGTGTACGATTCCAAGATGGAATGAATACATATGCCTCATGAAATAAGGCTATTGCACAGGAGACCACTTCAATCCTTATTAAATGCTTTTTTAGGGTTCTTATTTGGAGATGAAAAGAGAGAGAGAGAGCACCAAAAGGATATCAAAGGTAAAAAACTAAAGGGGAAGTCTAATCCTAAAGTTATCATGCAAATGTGGTCCTAGGGTTAGTTTGGTTCAAACTATCCTAAGAAAGAGAAGAAGAAAACAAGAGAAAGAGGAGAAAGGGGTTAGAGAACAACTTACTCCTCTAAAGGAGGTAAGTTGCTCCTAAAGGGGGAGGATAACAAATTGAAACAAAAGATGGAATAAGGCACATCAATGATTACAAAATAGAAAACAAAGTAAAATAGGAGATAAAGAATTGAAATGTGGATAACATCCATACTTCACTTACCATGAGCCCTTGAAATGGTTAGTAGCATAAACAAAGAGTAAGACTAAAGCAAATAAAATCAAATGAGATGCAAATGAACAAAAGATCATGCCAAGACATCACAACCAGAATTGAAATGTCACTCTCAAGTGCCAAGATCAAGCATACAACATAAGATGAGAAGTGGATCAATCAAATCACAACAAATCAACACAAGCTACCATGAAAGAAACAAAAGCAAACATGAAATAGAAAAGATCACACAAGCTACACATGCTTCTCAATCATCAAGACCAGAATCACATCAACACAAGAATGTTCACAAACAACTCAAGAGACCAAAGAAAGGTTCATACAAGTTCAAACACAAACAATCTAAGAATGGGAAGTGAAGTGAACATGTGCACAAGTGTAAGGACAAACAAACACAAACCAAAACAAGGCAGAAGCATCATGTGAAAAACCAAGGACCTAATCATGTTAAGATGTTCCTAAGAAGCATTAGCAAGCATGGGGAAGAAGCACACAAACTCAATCATAAGCATCAAAGAGAAGGGATGAACAAAGGAGGTGAGGTGAACATGCATATACTTGTGAAAAACTTTAAAGACAAGCAATAAAGAAACTTCTCAAAGCACACATACTAATCAAGGACCAGGGGTCAAACTTCATATAAAAAGATCTCTAAACATCCTATAGGAGTTGGCACAAGTACCCTCCTATCCTAAGAACTAAGCATGCTAGCAAGAAGAAGCAAAATTAAGACAATATCTCATGAAAATTCAAATCAAATCACAAAATCATGCACAAATTATGCAAATAACCACAAGTGTTCATCAATCAAGTGGTAACATCATACCAAAATTGAAAAGTCAGGGAAAGAAGCAAATTAGGTCAAAGGACCTCATGAACACAAACTAGGGTTTTGAAACTTCAACCTCAAGTTAACTACCAAATATATTCACACAAGCTTCTAAAAATCAGAAGAAAAATCATCCACAAACTACACCTTAATATGAATCAAATGCAAAAAGAACCAACTCAAAATTCAAATTGATGATCAAGATATAAAATCCACAAGTCAGCGTGTATTTAAAATGAATTAAAAATAATTAATAAAAGTGAAAATTAATTCCTACGTGGACATTGAAAATAAATGGAAAATAAAAATATCAAAAATTAAAGAAAATTAAAAGAAATAGTCATGAATTATTTAAGAATTTTTAGATGCTCCTTACTATTTTTAAAAATTAGAAACGAAATAAGAAAAAGGAAATAAAATAAAATGAAATAAACAAGAGGAGGTGAGAAAAGCAGTCCAAATTAGTTCAATATTGGCTTGGGCTTCAAACAGGGGGCGTGGAAAGCAATACAAGGCCCAGACCAATCCAACGTGTTACACCATATTATAGTGGAAATTCATAAATTCAGGCAAAAACAAGGAACCAATGGATCAAAGCAATGCATCAGATTAAGTCATCAATCAAGCCATGTCAAACATCCAAGTGATTAGCGTGTGTGTGTATGATACTTATGGTGAGGTGCTCCACACAATGATTAATTCAGAAATTAAAACCTAAATGACAGCATGTGCAGGGGAGGTGGTAATTTTTATGCGTTGGCAGGCTAAGGATCATTCAGATCAAACGTATCAAAGGCTACAAACTCATCTTCCTCATTCAAACATGTAAAACACGTTTCCAGAATCCAGCAACCTAGCTCCAGCACCGGAAAACTCAAAGTCAAGAACAAATCACCACAGAAATGGATGCAAACCTCCAGATCCAATAAATCAAACACGTAGAACAAGAATATGAGCTTAGATTTTCCACTGGATCAAAGGATAATGTAAATCGAAGACAAACAGTTTCAAACACCAAACTTAAATTCAGCACAACATGCTCATTTCTCACTCAAATTCAAAACTAAGCATATCATTAAACTCAGGGAAACATGAGGATCATTTATCACACAAAAATTTCAAGATCCAGATCCACGAATTTAGAGCTCATCTGAGATTTGCAGAGCTTGAAATAGATCCAGAAAAAGCTCCAAATGATGCATATCTTCCTCTTTAAGCTTCCTCTTGCAAAATAAATGCAAGAGAATGATGGATTTGGCCTGGATCTAGCTTTTCCACTTCAACTGCACACTTCTTACACTTGGTGATATTTCAAGAATCAGCTTGAATGAGGTATGGATTTGTGATCCTGAGCTTTCAAGGATGAAGAATATGCAAGTGTTTTTAGAAATGAGTGAGTGTAGAGTGAGATTCGAAGGAAAGTGCAAAGAGAGCAAAAATTTTAGAGTGAGCAAATGGTGACGGTTCTGAGCAAATGGAAACCCTAATTCTCTTTTATATCATGCCAATGTTCAATGCTGAGAGAATGAAGAAGAATGCATGTGAGGAATGAGTGATAGGAGAGAAATTGCAAATTGGAAAAACTTATGTGAGTGCATGCTCTATGCATGATATCCCTCTCTCATGCACATGCTCAGCTTCAATTCCACTTACTATTATCAATTGAATCAATCTCAGCCATTGGATTGCTTTGTATCATGCCTTCTCAATGATTTTGCAAAATTGCACTCTAAGAAATATCCTTCACATAATCTACGAATTGCTTGATTTCTCTTGAGCCAAATGCTTCCCATGTGTTGTATTTTATGTTTGTGACCACAAATGATACAAAGAGTGGCTTGAAAATACATTACATGACAATTTGCAAAGTTGTAGAAATTTGGAAGAATGGAAAAACCCTAAAAATGAGTGAATTTTGATTGGCCATAACTTTCAAACCATGAAGGCTATGATCATGTTGTAATTTTTGAAAATGGGATATCATACTCTACAACTTTCATGTTCAAGGAAAATTCATTTGGAGTCATTTTGGCCATGAAAGAATGTTTTGAAGATTAGGGCAAAACTTGCCAAAAATAGTAACTTTTATTACAAGTCACATGCCAAAAATGGAAAGTCCTTCAAAACCTCTTGATTCTTGATCCTTGACTTTGAAAAACCTCTTCTATGACCTTAAGAACATCCCTTGGCTTGAAAAATGGGATTGGAACCCTTGAATTGCCACAGTTGACTTTACAAATAATCAGTTTGACCAATTTCTTCTTATGCAAGCAACTGATGAAATAACTGCCTTCCTCAATGAATCTTCTCACCAAATTCCATCCATAGCATTCTCATATCATATGAAGGACTTTTCCCACATGAAATGGCCAAGTCTCAAGGAATCCCTGCTTGAATATGAAACCCTAATTTGAGGACCATTTGTGTAGGAACTTGCGCTTCCTTGGATCATCTAATAATCTCCCAACCTTCTAGGCTCTTGTAGAGGATCTTGAGCTTATACATGAACTAGATACACTTCATGGGACTTGGATAAGGTCACTTTACTTCTTGCTTTGACTTGTAAGGCTTCAAATGCACCAATGATTGATCATATACCCAATGCTAGAACATGAGAATGTTATGCTTCATTTTTCTATGCAAAGATGCTAAGGATATGCCATGCTTATGATGATTATGACATGATAATGATTCTAGAAAGAAGAGGGCAAATTTTGGGTGTTACAGCTACCCTTATTCAAGCAACTGTTAATCTGAAAAGGACGATAGCACGGGCTATCGACCGTTCAAGATAAACTGTGATTGAATACAAAGAAGACATGAAATTTGCACTCTGCTGGAGAATGCAGAAAACGAGATATAAACTTAACCAAATAACACTCTGGGTAAATGAAATGAAGACAAAGCAGACGAGCTCCTTCCAAGTTGAATTGTTACGCTGGATAAGAAAAACTTAGATAGACGAGTCTTCTTCAAGCAAACTTGTTACGCCAGGAACCAGACATACGATCCCTCTTCATGTAAACCTGTTACGCCAGGAACCAGACATACGAGCCCTCTTCATGTAAACCTGTTACGCCAGGAACCGGACATACGAGTCCTCTTCATACATTTTACAAATATATGACTTGAGATAAACGAGCCTCCTTCGGATAAACGTATTACGCCAGGACAGGTGATACACTTAAGTTTGTGGGATAGACATGCATAATCAGGATAAATGAACCCTCCTCATATATCCTCCGTAGATATATGGTCTAAGACAGACGAGTCTTCTTCCGATAAACCTGTTATGCCAGGTGCGACATTAGGATTGGACGAACCCTATTCACAAATCTTGCGTAGATATGTGGTGCTTGAGATAGACGAACCTCCTTCAGATAACCTGTTACGCCAGGACCGGTAACCATTTTGACGTTTAATCCCACCGTCAGGACTTCAAACCTCTTCAACACAGACGAGCGTTGGATGATAATCAAGAGAACACAGACGAGTGCCATAAGTCAATGATACAAACGAATATCAGACGATGATCTAAGAAACACAGACGAGCGCTTCAGGCAATGATACAAACGAATATCAACCACTGATACAGACGAAAACCAGAAATCTAACACAAACGATCACTTGGAGTAGCAATACAGACGAGTACCGGAGATCCAATACAGACGAGCATTTGGAGTGGCGATACAGACAAGTATCAGAATGATTATCAAATCAGTACATATGGATATAAGCTAACACATACGAGTGTGAGGGATGATATAGACGAGTATCCAAACAATGCAAATGAGCTTCGAACAAATAATAAACATAGACGAGTGTTGGGGAATGCAGACGAGCAACGAGCAACAAGCAAAATATCAAACACAGACGAGTGTTGAGAAACAAGCATATATCAAACACAGACGAATGTTTGGGAACGCAGACAAGAAATAAGCAAACCATCCAACACATATATCATATACAAATGAGTGTTGGGAAATGCAGACGAGCAGCAACTCTGTAAGGGAGAACAGGTCAAGATGCTTTGACACTTAACTCTGGCTGGGGAGATGAATAACTGTTTGTATCATCACGATGACCAAAAATAAATTGGTGACTTCTCTGGGGAATACTTCAATGATGGGAGTATATCCCAACCATGACCTATGTGGGGAAATCAGGCACTCAACTTCCTACTAGGAATACTTCACTTGTGGAAAGATAATCCGCTTGGGGATGAAAGCTCTTTAATTAGCCTTAGAGTTTCTGCTAGGGATTCCACCTGCTCTAACTCAGCTGGGGAACATTCTCTGATTGGGGAGATATGATACCATCCTGCAAAACCTGCAACAACAGTATACACACATGTGCCCTGGGGATTTACATGGTATGATCTGTTCATCCATTGTCACCCGACACTCAAAGATAGTTTTAAATTTTTCCTTGTAATGACATTTTTTAGAAAAATCAACATGTTTCAAATGCAATGTTCTTTTTGCCAAACATTCAGGACATTTTTGCAAACAAAGTAAACAAAACATAACACAACTTTTGACTGAATATTCATTCATTGAGGGGCCTCTGAATAGGCAAAGTTTTACATCAGGAAGCAACTACCTGGAAAGAGGTAACTACCATAAAATTGAGAAAAGAAACTATCCTAATGGAAATGTACATGGCATTCCAATGAGTTTCCTTCCTGCTATGACCAACATGTCTTCAAGACTTTCCATTCTTGCCTTCACTTTTCGAAGAAAATGAGAGGACTGATTCCTACCCTTCTGATATCGCCAGGCTATTTGAAACGGTGATTTAGTTCAGATTACCCGAATCGCAGTTGTTCGCTTATTCCCTTGTTTTGCGTGGATCACCCTTTCGGGTTTTCAATCCACCGGGATGCCCTTTTTTTCCTGAGCTGTCCGATGTGGCTTTTCAACTCAGCGGGTGTACATTTTTTATTTATTTATTTTCCCTAACTTTTGCCCGAGCTTTTTATTATGTTTTTAGCTCGCCGGGATGCCCTTTTCTTGCCTGGACTTTAATTCTGTTTTTGTGTCCAACGGGTCTTTTTATGCGAAGTATTTCTTAACTACGTCCGAGTTAACAGGGGATTGGAAATCTTCTCCATTCATAGTAGTGAGCATCAGTGCCCCACCTGAGAAAACTTTCTTCACTATGAATGGGTCTTCATAGTTTGAGGTCCACTTGCCCCTGTGATCTGAACCTGGAGGAATGATCCTCTTGAGCACAAGCTCGCCTACTTGATACTCTCGAGTACGTACTTGTTGGTCGAATGCTCGCTTCATTCTCCTCTGATAAAGATGACCATGACAGATATTCGTTAATCTCTTTTCCTCAATTAGACACAACTGGTTATATCGAGCACGTACCCACTCAGCCTCATCAAGCTTCACATCCATCATTACACGCAAAGAAGGAATTTCTACCTCAACAAGCAAGACTGCCTCCATGCCATACACCAGGGAGAATGGAGTTGCCCCGGTTGACGTCCTGACTGACGTTCGGTATCCATGCAACGCGAATGGTAACATCTCATGCCAATCTTTGTAAGTGACAACCATCTTTTGCACAATCTTCTTAATATTCTTGTTAGCTGCCTCTACCGCACCATTCATCTTTGGCCGGTAAGGAGAAGAATTGTGATGTTGAATCTTTAAGTCCCGACACAGTTCTGCCATCATCTTGTTGTTTAAGTTGGAACCATTATCGGTAATGATTCGCTCGGGCACTCCGTATCTGCAAATGATGTCTCTCTTCAGAAACCTAGCTACCACTTGGCAAGTGACATTGGCATAAGATGATGCTTCAACCCATTTGGTGAAATAATCAATCATAACCAAGATGAAACGATGACCATTTAAAGCAGTAGGCTCTACTTTCCCGATCATATCAATACCCCACATAGAAAAGGGCCAAGGAGATGGCATGATGTTGAGCGGGCTAGGAGGAACATGCACTTTGTCTGCATATATCGGGCATTTGTGGCACTTACGGGCGTACAAACAACAATCTACGTCCATTTTTAGCCAATAGTACCCTCATCTCAATAACTTCTTAGCCATTGCATGCCATCCTGCATGAGTTCTGAAGGATCCCTCGTGGACTTCCTGCATTAACAAGTTTGCTTCGTGTCTATCCACACATCTGAGCAAGACCATGTCAAAGTTCCTCTTATACAGAACTTCGTCTGCATTCATGAAGAAACTAGCAGCAAGTCGTCTCAAGGTCTTCTTTTCGTTGGATGATGCCCCAGCTGGGTATTCTTGCCTTTCCAAGAAAAGCTTGATATCAAAGTACCAAGGTTTGTCATCAGACACTGCCTCTACAGAGAAAGCATAAGCTGGTGCGTCAAGCCTGGAAATGTCAATCTTGGGTACATAATTCCAACACAAGACTTTGATGGATGAAGAAAGAGTATCCAATCCATCGGAAAATTGATTCTCATCTCGTGGTATATATTGAAGCTTAACCGTTGTGAAGAATGTCAACAGTCTTCTGGCATAATCCCTATAAGGAATTAAGTGTTCTTGATGTGTATACCACTTGCCGGTAATCTGGTTGATAACGAGGGCTGAATCTTCGAATATATCGAGGGTCTTAATCCGAAGATTAATAGCCTCTTCTATTCCCATTATGCATGCTTCGTACTCCGCTTCATTGTTGGTGCAACCAAAAGTAATTCTGGCAGCGAAGGGAAAGTGAACAACTTCGGGAGTGATAAGAACAGCACCAACTCCACGTCCATTGATATTCACTGCCCCATCAAACATCAACTTCCATTTGGAATCGGGGTCAGGCCCCTCCTCCGGAAGTGGTTCCTCGCAATCTCTTGCCTTGAGGTACATGATGTCCTCATCAGGGAAATCAAACTTCAATGGCTGGTAATCCTCCTCAAGCGGTTGTTGTGCAAGATAATCTGACAATATACTTCCTTTGATGGCTTTCTGGGAAGTATATTGTATATCATACTCTGATAATATCATTTTCCACATTGCAACCCTTCCGGTTAACGCTGGTTTTTCGAAAATATACTTGACAAGGTCCATTTTTGAGATTAGCAATATGGTGTGGATCAACATGTACTGTCTCAGTCGCCGAGCAGCCCATGCCAAAGCGCAACAAGTTTTATCGAGCAGCGAATAAAGAGATTCACATTCGGTAAACTTTTTGCTAAGGTAATAAATAGCATGCTCTTTTCGACCATACTCGTCATGTTGGCCTAGCACACACCCCATCGACCCTTCTAACACAGTCAAGTACATGATAAGTGGCCGTCCTGGAATTGGAGGCATTAGAATCGGAGGCTCCTGCAAATATTATTTTATCTTTTCAAAAGCTCTTTGACAGTCCTCATTCCACCTGACCATCTGTTCTTTTCTTAACAATTTTAAGATTGGCTCACATGTGGCCGTTAGATGAGATATAAACCATTAAATTTAGTTCAATCTCCCTAAAAACCCACGCACTTCTTTTTCTGTTTTCGGTGCAGGCATGTCTTGTATTGCTTTTACCTTTGCAGGATCTACCTCAATCCCCCTCTGGCTAACAATAAAACCCACCAATTTACCGGAACGCACTCCGAAAGTGCACTTATTTGGATTCAACCTCAGTCTATACTTTATCAGTCTATCAAACAACTTTTTAAGATTGACCCGGTGTTCTTTTTCATTCCAAGACTTGGCAATCATATCGTCCACATAACACTCAATTTCTTTATGTATCATATCGTGTAACAAAGTTACCATAGCCCGTTGATACGTTGCCCCGACATTCTTTAACCCAAAGGGCATTACCTTATAACAGAATGTACCTCACGGGGTAATGAACATCGTTTTCTCCATGTCTTCCGGTGCCATCTTAATCTGATTATATTCGGAGAAGCCATCCATGAAAGAAAATACCGAGAACTGAGCGGTGTTATCTACCAGCACATCAATGTGAGGTAATGGAATTTCATCCTTTGGACTTGCTCTGTTTAGATCCCGATAATCGACGCACATCCGGACCTTTCCATCTTTCTTTGGTACAGGCACAATGTTAGCTACCCAAGGTGGGTAACTAGTTACTTCAAGGAACCCGACATCCCACTGCTTTTGAACTTCCTCCTTGATCTTCATTACCATATCAGAGTGAGTTCTTCCCAGCTTTTTCTTTACAGGAGGACAATCTTCCTTTAGTGGCAACTTGTGTACAAAAATGTCGGTATCCAACCCCGGCATATCTTGATACGACCAGGCGAAGATATCCATATATTCACGTAGCATACCAATCGATTCATTCTTTACCTCGGCCTACAGACCGGCACCGAATTTTTTTCTCTTTCTTTACATCCTCAGACCCTATGTTGATGTTCTCTATTTCTTCCTGATGAGGCTAAATGACCCTTTCCTCTTATTTCAACAACCTAACCAATTCTTCAGGGAGTTCACAATCTTAATCAACCCCTTCATCAGCTTGGTAGATAGGATTGTCGAAGTCATGCATAGTCATAGCAGGAACGTTATCACAGGAATCCTAATGATCAACACTGCATAAATGATGTGCTTATTTCAGAATCTGTTCCTTTGAAAAGAGACGCAAACACACAAAAACACTGGAAAAACATTGCCATTTTATTTGTTTTTTGTGCAAAATTTTAAAACGAAAGAAAGAGAACACAATTTGCTTGAAAAATGTCCTTTATTTCATGGAAAAAGTAAATGCATTAAAAGCATCGTGGCCCTACAAATGGATCCATGCACCTTGGGCAGAGTGCATGATTTGACATGCAGTATGACAAAAATGGAAACAAGAAAATTACTTTAACAGCCAGGTAACTTGAACAAAATCTTCAGCAAACTAGTTCTGGAGCTCCTCCCTAGGTACGTATGGGTGAATCCAGTTATCCAAGTCGCAGTCACTATCCCCTTCCTCATCTGTTGCACAAATGTTGTTGTAGTCGAGCATTCCAGCACTTGTGAACGTTATGGACTTACTGCCCTGAGACCAACTAGACCCACCAGGTTGATATCCAAGCCCAAACTTGTCATCCTTCTTTTCCACTTCTAACAACTTGCCCCAGCCTTGGGCGTTTCCGGATTGGACTACTTCCTTAGCTTGCTTGTAGGAGTAGATAGGAGTCTATTCCTTCTCATTGCTCTGAACTGCAGCAACCGGAGACAAAGTACTAACATTAACTGTCTCAAAAGCTTGGCAAAGTGTTTCATGGATCTCCCCATCCATTTCCACATACTTGAAGGTCGACATATGACTTACAAAAATATCTTCTTCTCCACATACAATAACAACCTGGCCGTCTACCACATATTTTAACTTTTGATGCAATGTGGATGTTACTGCGCTAGTAGCATGAATCCAAGGACGTCCCAGCAAACAGCTATAAGCGGGTTGGATATCCATAACATAGAATGTTCTCTTGAATACCTGAGACCCAATCTTTACCGGTAGCTCCACCTCCCCAAACACAGACCTCCATGACCCTTCAAAGGCTTTCACAATCAAATCACAGGGTCGCAAAACAATGCCATCAACATTCAACTTCATTAAGGCCTTCTTAGGGAGCACATTGAGAGAAGAGCATGTATCTACCAAGACATGTGATAGAACAACACCCTTAAACTCCATGGTGATGTGTAAGACCTTGTTGTGATTACGTCCCTCGGCAGTGAGATCTCTATTTGTGAATCCCAACCCATGGCTGGCTTTCACACTGGCTACCACATCCTCCAACTGGTTAACAATTATCTCTTGTGGTACATATGCCATTTGCAAAACTTTTAGCAAAGCCTCCCAGTGAGCTTGAGAACACATCAACAATGACAAAATGGATATCTTGGATGGGGTCTGATTCAGCTGTTCAACCACCTTATAGTCACTTTTCTTAATTATTCTCATGAATTCCTCGACTTCTTTTTCAAAAGTGCCTTGACTAGCAGCAGTAGTTGTCAACTCTTCACTCACTTTTTGTTTACCCTTAGCCTTTGCAGCAGCTTCAACTTCGGGATCACCTCTAAGAGTTTGAGGAGCAAAGAGACGCCCACTCCGAGTAAACCCACCAACTCCTCCAACATTCACAACAGTCGGGTCAATTGTCATCGCTTTACTTTCCACCTTATGGCCTTCTACGTACACATCTGAGCCATAGTGCCAAGGAATGGCCTTGTCATCAACATAGGGAACTGGTCCCAGAACAATAATGGTAACTGGGCTCACTTCTGGAACATATATAATCACCGGCTCTCTCCGAGAAGGAACTTCAGCACGATCAAAATAAATTGTCACTGTAGACACACAATTACTTCTATTGTCAACCCTATCAAATTGTAGAGACCCCTCATCAATCAAACACTGTAACCCAGCTTTCAATTCCCCACAACCATTAACTGAATTCATCCAATCCTCGCAGTCAAAACCACAACCTAGAAAAACCTTCCCTTTCAACAATATGTCCTTCATCACTAACAATGAAGTCTTTACTTCTTCTACACTCAAAATCAAGTTCAACCTCTCGCCACCATCAACGTCGTTTATCCTGGCTCATCCATGATTTGGAATGGGGTTTGATGTAACATTTGGAGGCAGTGCAAAGTTAATAGCTTTCGAGTCAATAAAGTCTTGGACCTTATGCTGTAATGCCATGCACTTCTCTGTTGAGTGCCCGGGAGCTCCTAAATGAAATGCGCATCTTGCATTAGCATCATACCCCACTGGAAGTTCCCCAGGTGGTGGTGGTGCTAATGTCCTCAACTGAACCAAGTTCAAATATAACAATCTCTGGAGTAGTGTTGTGTATGTCATCAGGATGGCCTCAAGAAACCTGTTAGCTGGACGAGCCTGTCTCTGTTGATAGGGTTTTTGCTGATAATTATTGCACTGTGGCTGTTGTTGTTGCTGCTGTTGTTGTGGTTGTTGAACGAGACTTGTTGGAATGGTGACAGCTGCCACCTTCTCGTAAGATCCCCTGTATCCACGGCCCCAGCCTCGACCATACACAACATTAGTTTCTCCCTCCCTTCTTCTTGGAGGTCCTTTGAAAGCTTTTCTAACACCACTTGAGCTACCTGCACCACTGTCTTGGATCTTCCCCATTTTCAGCAGAGTTTCAACCCTTTCTCCAGCTATCACAATATCATTAAACTTTGTTGCTGAACAAGACACCATTCTCTCAATAAAAACCCCTTGTAGTGTTCCCATAAACATGTCTGTCATTTCATTTTCTAACAAGGGAGGTTGTACTCGAGCAGCAAGCTGACACCATCTCTAGGCGTACTCTTTGAACCCTTCCTTGGAACTCTGAGACATTGTCTGCAACTGGGTACGATTTGGAGCCATATCCAAATTATACTGATACTGTTTCACAAACTCCTCAGCTAAATCCTTCTAGCTTCAAATATTGACCCTGCTCAGCTTCATGTACCATTCCAAGGAAGCTCCTACAAGACTATTCTGGAAGTAATACATCCACAACTTCTCATCATCTGTATACGCAACAATCCTTCCCACAAAAGACTGAAGGTGAGTTTTCGGGAAATCCGTTCCGTTGTACTTATCAAAAGTAGGGATCTTGAACTTGTAGGGAATTCTCACCCCTGGCACTAAGCCCAGATCAGTGATGTCAAACCCTAGAGAGCTCTGACACTGCATGGCGTGAATTTGCTTAGCCATTTCTTTAAATCTCCTATTCATGTCAATCCCCTGGCCTTCTGCCTCATCCAGCAAAGTGAACCGCTTGTCCTGCCCATCCAACTGCATGTTATGCACTCCATCATAGATGATAGTGACCCCTGGTTGCACCATAAGGATTTCAACATGACAGGCGCCAGCCCCATTGCGATTACCTCCATTTGTTGTCCCATTGTTCCTGGCTTGATTATTCTCTACCAGTTCACGTAAGCGCTCCTGCGTTTGACCCATCCCAGCCATGAGGGTCATGAAGTTGTCCATTCTTGTCCTTAAGTCAGCCAGATCCGCTTGCATCTGATCCATTGCTCTCTCTGTTTACCTTTGTAGGGTATCTGTGTACAGTTAACTGTCTCTAAACCTTCTTGGGAGCTATAGTGCCTGAAAGTGACATAAATGTTAGAAAATTGATGAATTACCTGCAAAACAACAAACACGTTATATGCATGCAATGTACCTATTCATGTTTCCAAGTCTAGGCATTAATATGCCCCAATTCTGGTATTTTTGACAGAAAATACTCCAGATGTCCTTTTGGAAACTGGCTTTTCAAACTCCTTTTAGGAGTATTCAGAACCTGATGGCTTCGGACAAACAAATTTGCTCATTCAGAAAGGGTAACTAGAAAGTATCATTGTATAACATGAAAAAACTACCAACAACCAGAGTCATAGACATACACATAATTCCCAAAGGGTTACAATTCAATACAAAAACAAAAAAGATAAAGCAAGACTCCTACAACAAGCCTGTAGGTAGTCTGGATACAAACAACAATAAACGAAAACTCTAGGCTAAAAGAAGATTCAGGCTCCTCTCCTGCAGTCACCACCCCTATCCGGTTCTTCTTGACGCCTGCTCTCAACTTAAGATCTGCAATCTCCTTCATTGCTTTCTCCAATGCTAGCTGGCTCTGTACCAATTGCTGAGTCTTTTCGCTTCGTATTTTGTGAACTTGTTCTACTTCTTCTTTCTTGAATGCCATCTGCACCTCAAAGAACTCTTCCTTTTCTTTGTACTTTTTCTGCTCCTGTTCTCTTTGGCCCTGTAACCAAGTAATGGATTGACGAGCTTCTCTAAGAGTCTTCAAAGTCTTCTTACGCTCCACTTCTCTTTTTGACTCTGTTAAACCCAATCTCTGAAAATGAGCTTCTCTCCCAACAAACTCCTTTTCTTTAGCTTCTAAGGTAGCCTGCATCCTCTGTAGCTTTTCTTCTGCTTCTTTTTTAGCATGATTTGCACGGTGATACAAGCTAGCCATTTCAGAATTCTCTACCCGAACCTCGTGCAACTGAGCTTCCTACTTCTTATAATCTTTAAGAGAAACAGTGGTTTCTACCGGTACTTCTTTTGGATATAGTGGAGCCTCAGCTGAAAATGGAAGGAAGAAAATTTCAACCCTACTGTAAACACCCCAAATTTTCCCTCACCCATTCACATCATGGCTTGTGATCTTTTCATATGCATAAGTTCAATCATAGCATCTCATATTGCACTTTTGTCTCACTGCATTGCTTCTAAGTCATCTGCATCTAGGGTTTGTGATCTGAGCTATCCCTGAGCCATTTGAGCCACTCCAAAGGTCATCAATCACTTCAAAGGGGTCCATGTATGTTCAATCATCATATTATATCCCCACAAAGTCAAGGAAGTCAAAAAATCACAAGAATTGAGAATGGCATGGAAGCAGAGCTAGGTTTAACTACACAGATGATCTAGAATTAGGGTTTTGGTTTCAGAGGCCATAACTCCAAATTTTTTGGTCATTCTTGTTTCTATTGGTCTCTATATGGTATGAGGATCATGCATATCAATTTTCATGAAGAAATTCAATGGGGAAGGCATCTGATCAAGAGTTGACTTCTTGAGCAAGTCAGTGTAAAATCAGGGCATCTGAGGCCCCCAATGACCCAACCAAAGGGTGTTCTTCATCATTTTGAATGTGTATGGTCTTTATTTTATCATAGAAGATGTTAGAAGTTCACAAAATTGAAGAATTTCAAGCCATTTGCAAAGTTGCCTTTTTGGGAAAATGACTTGTAATGGAAACTTGCCATTTTGGGAAAGTTTTTCAACCTCCCCAAATTGATTCAAAAATGCCTCAAATGAGAAAACTTTGGTCATGAAAGTTGTAGAATGGATCATTCCCTTTTCAAAAAGTACAAGAACTTGTTCTAATTCATTTTGGATCAAAAGTTATGGCTTGTAAAAGTTGGGAAAAATCACATAATTTCAAGTCTTGCACCAAAGAGGCAAAGTTGCAAAACCCCTTGCCAAGGCAAAATGAGACCTCAAAGTGACTTCTAATCTTTGCATAAACATAAACCAATTCCTAAAAGTCAGAATGCATCAAAGACTTGTCCATTTTCATGACTTATGCTTCAAGTAATCACAAAAGGGCCAAAAGATCACAAAGTTGCAAAACCTCATACAAACCCTAATCCACTTGCTAATTGGCCTCAAGACTGATTCCATGGCTCTCCTCAATCCTTGCTGCGTAGGACACCCCTTTGTCCTTGGCCTGCCATTGACCCATACCTCTCTTACACCTAGACTTGACTTTTTGCAAAAAGACCCATACCAATCAAGCTAGGCCACACCAACTCCTCTGACCTATCCAAGTGTGATACATGTACCAAATGGGACTCAACACAACAGACACACGAGCCTGATCTCTCTCATAAGCCATAGTTCACAAAAATCCTCCATCTTGCATTTTCTATCGAATCCCTTAACTCAGCCACCCATTCCTCAAAATTCTTCCACCATCCATCTCAAAACACTCCACTGATCATCCCTGACCCTTCACCTTGCCTTGAAATCCCCTGAAACTAAAACACGATTTCCTCCCCTCTCTGAACAGAACTCCATCAATCTCACAAACCAGCCAAAATAAACTCCAAACAAGCTTTGCAAACACTTGAGGGAGGTCAGTAGAGTTGATTGGAAGCAAGGAACTGGTCAAAAAGCTTCTGGATTGAAAGCTTCAACTCAGGTAGCCACTGGAATTCATTTTTCCAGAAGCTTTGTTTTAAGTTACTAAATGGTTAAGTTTGATCCCCTGAGTTCAATGAACTTTTTATTTTTGAAAATGATGAAGAAATGAGTGTGTATGGTCTGACTGAAATTTCTGCCATTTTTGAACCTTGCTTCGAATCTTGTTAATGGTGAGAAATAAATTCCATTTGAGGGCAGGGATGAGCTTAGGGAGGTGAGAGGAAGTGATCTGGAGCTTTAGAGCTCCAGAAATGATCTAGAGAGTGAGATTGAAAATTTCAGGGAGGGATGTCACCGGAGAAGACGACCGGAGCTCTTCTCCGGTGACCTGAATGTCATTAAGTCATTAATTGCGTTTAGGGTTTAGTTTGAATCTGGGCCTTAGATCTGGTGGACTTTCGTTGACTCCCGCGCATATAGATGGCCTGGATCCTTTCATTAAGCCCTAATCCACGTCATTAGTTTAATTAATTAATTAGGTTTTTATGTTAATTGGGTCAGTTTAAATGCCAGCCGTAGGATAGCGCGCGCAGTCAACCTTTGACTCCCAGCTTTGAATCTCAGCCTTGGATTGTGCATACTTTTCATTTTATTTAATTTTATTTAATTTTCATTTGATTTATTTTGTACGAATTATTTAAAATAGCAAAAATCATTTAAAAATTATGAAAATTTTTGTCAAAGATTTCATTAATTTTTAAAACACAAAAATATTTTTATTTTTATTTTTTGCATTAAAAATCATTTTTAAATCATTTAAATGTTTATTTTTAATCAATTAATGAAAATTAATTAATTAAAAATACATTTAGGCATTTAAAAATCACCAAAAAATTCACATTGCATTTCAAAACATTTAGAAACATTATCCAACTCTCAAACCAAATTTCTTTTTTGTTCTTGATGCCTTTTGATCATTTTCATTGGAATTAAATTCATTTTAAGGCAATATTTTGGTTCAAATTTTGGAAAATCCCTTCTGCCTAACCATTGAGAGTTTGATGATGATTCTTCTTGCATTGCATCCTTCATAGCATGTAATTTACAGGATAGAATTGGTTTGAATTGATTTTGCATTTTCAATTTGTTTGGTATTTTTCTTGATGAGGTACCCCAAAACCCTAGCAATCTTGAGAAATCCATAACTTTCACTAGGTTAGGAGTTGGATCCCCTCCTTTGGGCAGTGAGCTTGTATAGGTCTAGGGTATCTTTGATTGCATTTTCAATTTTTTATCATGTCATATGCTTCTGATTTTGAATTTTGCTTTGTATGTTGATCATAAACCCTAGTTTATGCCTTCCTTTGCATCCATCTTTCATTTGCTTGCATCCCATGACTTTCCATGACATCTTGTGCATCCACATGATTCATAATACATCTTAGGACATATTAGAACCATGCTTGATCATTGCATCATTCCTTTGCCATGTTATATGTTCATTTCATTTCATAAACATTCATGAATCCTTATGGTTCAAAGCATGCCTCATTTGCATCCTTATGCTTGTATGATCATTCTCATCTCTTGCCTCATGTTTGTATCATCTCTTAGCATCATTAACATCATGTAAATTCTTCTGACTTTGGTTTACATCATGACATTTCATCTCATTTGCATTGCATTTCATTTCTTTTGGCTAACTTTTCAGGTGGTAAGTTGTTTTGACACGTGGATTTGCCTTCACTTATCACAATTTCTTTTCATCTCTCTCTTGCATCATTGCTGCATTTTATATTGTGTATTGGATTGAGCTTGCTCATTCATGTTCATCTTACTTTCTTTCTTCAAGCAACTTGTCTTCTTAAGTGAAACAAGTTGTTTTGTTTCTCTCTGCTTCTTGCTCCTTTCATCTGCTTCCTTCCTGGTGGTTTCTCTGAAGATCTTCTTGCAAACCTCACTAACCCTAGGAATAACCAAGCATGATAACAATTAGGGTTTTGATTAGTCCCCCATTTAGCTTTTACCTTTGTGTCATCTTTGAGTCTTCCCCTCTCACCTCATAATCAAGGACTAAACCCTAAAGGTTTTAAGGCTTTGTGATTAAGCTTATGCCTGCATCCTTCTATTAGGATGGAGTGTATAACTTTAATCCTAAGTGTTAAACCCTTAATGTGTTTAAATCCTTTAATTAATCCATCTAATAATCATCAAGACATCAAACTTGTAACTTGGGCCTTGCATTAGGGTTCTAATTCTTCCATAACTGGTTAAGAAGGACTAACCCTAGTGTTAATGGACAAGTCCCCCTCAGGTTGTCTTACCAACCATAAAACTCACTTCTTAATCTTATCATTAACTAAAATCCATCTAATAAAGGCTTTGTTTTGTCATGAGGTTAATCCCTAATCATGGATTAAGTTGAGGAGTCTTTCTCAGCTTAAATGTTCTCATCTATTATCCTTCTATTAGGATGGTGTAATGAGTCCATAAAATCCCTGGTTATGGCTTAATCTCATTACTTAACACTAAACAAAAACAACAAAAACATCTAAATAATCATAAGTAGGTTAATGATATTAATCCTACACCATGGTGATTAAGTGTGAGGTGTCTACTTCATGCTTAAGGTATTCTCATTACCCCTAATCAGAGGGAGGATGTGATGAGTTTATTAACCTTTGGTTTAGGCTTAAGCTCATTAACTTATGACAAACTTCAAAAAGCAATAAAAGATTGAAAACTCAAAAACAAACAATAATCGTCTCCTCCGGGATTCTTTTCTCATCATCTTCACTCACAAACGAGAACTTGCTTCTTCCGTCTAATGCAAGACAGTTAGCACCTGAGCCAGACAGGTCATACACTTGAGCATAGACAAGTAAGCAGTTCACAAGCCAATTTATCTTTCAGTCTCTTTGGGTCGAACTACGGTGTTCTGACTTCCTCATTGCACGAGAGGATACGTAGGCATAACTTAACAGTTATCGAACAAAAGTCTCTGTATATTCCCCCCTCCTTCCAGCATTATTCTTTTAGCCTCATTGTCTTGAGCATTCCACTCTTGTTCTTACACTGACATTGTACATACTACATTCCACATTTCTTTTACACTGACACTTGCATTCTTTCCAGCTTTGATACACAAATTGCACTGACACTACCCCTTTAAAACACAAATATTTTAAGCGTGGATCCCGTCGAGTACGACGGACAATCTGGGTGCTAATACCTTCCCAGGTTGTAACCAACCCCCTTTCTCAGTCTCTCTAGTTCGCAACCGTCTTATCCATCTTTTCTTAGGTTTATGCAGCATTACCTTTCCTCCGGGATAAAAATGCCTAGCTGGCGACTCTTGTCTTCTGAGTTCACCCTTGTGTGTTCTCTCCCCTTTCGCCGACCGTTCGCGTCTGTACCCCTCTTGGCCCCGTGTCAATTGGTGGGAGCGAAACCTACCTTGTATCCAAGCAGCAAAAGGGGGATAAGTCTTAGGGTCCACCCTTCCAAACTCTTTCTTACCCTCCCTAACCTTTGTTTCCCAAGCTTGAGATACTTGAATAATCAACTGCTCATTATCTTCAGCTAGAAGATACAAAGTCTTAGCTATTTCTTCATCTGATGGAGGATCCTTCAGTGGATAGCTAAATTGTTTTCTAGACAGTACATGGTTATGACTTATCACTCCTTTCCTACCTAACAAAGGCACATAAGGAAATTCACCACACCTTGTAATAAACTCCTTCCGCACTAAGTTTCTGCTACATCCCCACGCTATATCATCAAATGTTTCTCATTTCTGTGATGTACACAAAAGTAAAAGTCTCCCAACAACGTAGGCACTGGGTTTTCTTTAATAAACAAGGTGATAGCCTCCAAGTTTACCCAACCTTTCTCTCCTGGGAATAGACTTATCCCATATACCATTAATGCTAACAATGCACTGAATTCTAACCACTTCCCTCCCAAAGCAAACAAGTGAGCTTCTGTGATAAGAAAATCCAGAGTAAATCCCTTCCCCTTACTAGCTTCCAACTCCAACTTCACTCTAAGCATACTCAAATGACAAGCACCTACTATATCCTTGTACGGGGGAAAATTTTCAGCAGCATAATAGGGAACACCATTCTTGATAGGAATCTTCAGGATGTCAGAAATATCTTCCATAGTAGGAGCCAAGACATAGTCAGGAAATACAAAAATTCTCAACTGAGGATCATAAAACTGCAACAAAGAGTGGAGGCTATCTCTCTGATCAACAGTAGGTTTGTTCATGTAACCCAAGATCTTCCTATACCGGATTCTGAAATCATCTGAAACCTTGTCATTCATCAAGCCCACTAGTTTCTGAATACCCTCAGTTTCTGGTTGCGGGAAAGTGTAATGAGCATTCCTTTTTCTGGGTATCTCTTGGACTTCTGTCATCTAGAGAAATAATGAATACCAGAACTGGGTACAGTGGATAAATGATAACCTGAAATGGAAACACAAACAATTAATGCAAGTATGATGCGATGCAAATGCAATGCAGGCATATGATCAACAACTGGGACTGTCTGGATATTGAATACTGGACCTAAGTGACCAAGAACCAATATCCTATAATAAATCCCCATGAACAAGAACTCAATCTCAAAAAAGCCCCAAATCAGATATCAAATGACTTAAGAACTGCAAAATCCATGTATCCATATCAAGTCATATGACTGTACTGGTAATGAGGTATGATGAGGTTAATGGTTCCTGCAAACCTGTAAACCCCTCCTAATCTCACAGGTGTGCTCCGGGTCAAACATCACGAACTCTCAAAGCCGAATAGCAATAATACGTTCACCATTTCTGAGAAATAGCTCATGACCAGATCAGGGAATCGGTTTGGCATTATGTATTACTCAGGGAGGTCTCAGCGTGAGTCCGGAAAAAACAAGCATCCTTTATAAGTTCCTAGCTTTGAGTGCTGAAATCGAGAAACAATAGTACATTCATCCCGAAGGGTACAATACTATCGTCATACGACCAGATGCTTTGACTGAGTTCCTATAAAAGAACCAGGCCATCCTATACGATT
The DNA here is from genome assembly GCA_963966055.1 of Lathyrus aphaca. NCBI lineage: Eukaryota > Viridiplantae > Streptophyta > Magnoliopsida > Fabales > Fabaceae > Lathyrus > Lathyrus aphaca. Next base: position 279,208,028 of record OZ014519.1, on the reverse strand, counting down.
TCCTAGTGGGCCCTCGGGTGCGAGTGGGTTTGCCACAGAATATGGTATGCCACTGTCACCACTGGAGAGAGATGTTTCCACAAAGGTCCTCAATGATCGGTCCCCAGATACACACAACTATCGAGGTCTTGTAATGATCATAGAAAGATTCCTGCATCAAAACATTTCCAAGACGGTCGCAAGTCTGGGTGTGGAACTCACTACTACCAACATAGCAAGATGCCATGAAGCCAAAGTTTCTGTCCATGTTAAGTCCTAGGGTGCACTTGAGCCCCGGTTACGAGCTCATCTCATAGTAATAGTTCCCAATCCCACCAAACAGAAAACCAGTACAGCCATACAGTCCAGTAATAATATAGGATGCATGAATATAAATACTAAAAACTGTAAATAAAGCTGTAAATAAAACTGTAAATAAACAACAGTAACATATAAACACAACAAACAATCAACACCCAATAAAACAAAAACAAACAAGTGCTAGGAGAGACTCTCAAGGGAACCATAGATGACCTGGTTCTCCCCAGTAGAGTCTCCAGATGTCGCTCCCTGGATTTCCATCCTGGTACAAACATGAAAGTGGCAAAGAAAGAGGTAGAGTCGCCAGCCAGACATTTTTATCCCGAAGCAACAAGAATGGTAATGTTGCACAAACCAGAAGAAAAGAAAAGGAAGGATACAAGTCCTGCGAACCAAAGAGACTGAGTTCGGGAGCCGGTTACGACCTGGGAAGGTATTAGCACCCCAGACTGTCAATCGTACCCGACGGGATCCATGTTTGCAAAGAAACTGTTTCAAAGGGTGAAAGAATGAAAGCTACTGCAAAAATAAAGGAACTGGATCTGGAAAGAAAAGAAATGGGGAAAAATGTAGGGAAAATAAAAGAGCATGCTCGAACGGGCCCTACCCCGCTGCCAACGTACCTCATCTGGACAATGAGGATCAAAGTCGTCGTAGTTCCCCTAACTAGGGGTGGAAAGATTGCTTGTGAATTAAAGCTTGAACTGCCTATGTCAATGCTCAAGTGTTACAGGCTCGAACGACGAGTGTGTTACTGTCTTGCAAAATGACAAGTAGTTGCAAGTTCTTACGTAAAGAGTGAAGGTAATGAGAAGAGAAGTCCCGAAGGAGAGACGCTTATTGTTTGTTCAGTGTTTTTTAGGAGTTTTTTATTTGTGTGGCACAAGAAAGTGAATTCAAGTCCGTTTCCATGGAATGTGTACTTGCTACTACATTCCAAGATGGAATATTAGAACAAGCACACCAAGGAAGGAGAATTTATCCAAGACTTGTTTCCAAGGGTTAGGGCCTAAGCTCACTAACTTGTTGAAGTTATTAAGTTTCTTAGTGGTTAGGTGAAGAAGTGTTTTTTATGATTTTCTTGATGAAGATGGTCTCATGATCAGACTTGTACATCATACTAGAGAAGTGTACTATTCCAAGATGGAATGAATACATATGCCTCATGGAATAAGGATATTGCACAGGAGACAATTTCAATCCTTATTAAATGCTTTTTTAGGGTTCTTGTTTGGAGATGAGAAGAGAGAGAGAGAGAGAGAACCAAAAGGATCTCAAAGGTAAAAACTAAAGGGGAAGTCTAATCCTAAAGTTATCATGCAAATGTGGTCCTAGGGTTAGTGTGGTTCAAACTATCCTAAGAAAGAGAAGAAGAAAACAAGAGAAAGAGGAGAAAGGGGTTAGAGAACAACTTACTCCTCTAAAGGAGGTAAGTTGCTCCTAAAGGGGGAGGATAACAAATTGAAACAAAAGATGGCATAAGGCACGTCAATGATTACAAAATAGAAAACAAAGTAAAAGAGGAGATAAATAATTGAAATGTGGATAATATCCACACTTCACTTACCATGAGCCCCTGAAATGGTTAGTAGCATAAACAAAGAGTAAGACTAAAGAAAATCAAATCAAATGAGATGAAAAAGAACAAAAGATCATGCCAAGACATCACAACCAGAATTGAAATGTCACTCTCAAGTGCCAAGATCAAGCATACAACATAAGATGACAAGTGGATCAATCAAATCACAACAAATCAACACAAGCTACCATGAAAGAAACAAAAGCAAACATGAAAAAGAAAAGATCACACAAGCTACACATGCTTCTCAATCACCAAGACCAGAATCACATCAACAAAAGAATGTGCACAAACAACTCAAGAGACCAAAGAAAGGTTCATACAAGTTCAAACACAAACAATATAAGAATGAGAAGTGATGTGAACATGTGCACAAGTGTAAGGACAAACAAACACAAACCAAAACAAGGCATAAGCATCATGTGAAAAACCAGGGACCTCATCATGTTAAGATGTTCCTAAGAAGCATGAGAAAGCAAGGGGAAGAATCACATAAACTCAATCATAAGCATCAAAGAGAAGGGGTGAACAAAGGAGGTGAGGTGAACATGCATATACTTGTGAAAAACTTTAAACACAAGCAACAGAGAAACTTCTCAAAGCACACATACTAATCAAGGACCAGGGATCAAAACTCATATAAAAAGACCTCTAAAAATCCTATAGGAGTTGGCACAAGTACCCTCCTAGCCTAAGAACTAAGCATGCTAGCAAGAAGAAGCAAAATTAAGACAATCTCTCATGAAAATTCAAATCAAATCACAAACTCATGCACAAATTATTCAAATAAGCACAAGTGTTCATCAATCAAGTAGTAACATCATACCAAAAGGGAAAAGTCAGGGCAAGAAGCAAACTAGGTCAAAGTACCTCATGAACACAAACTAGGGTTTTGAAACTTCAAGCTCAATTTAACTACCAAAAATATTCACACAAGCTTCTAAAAATCAGAAGAAAAATCATCCACAAACTACACCTTAATATGAATCAAATGCAAAAAGAACCAACTCAAAATTCAAATTGATGATCAAGATATAAAATCCACAAGTCAACATGTATTTAAAATGAATTAAAAACAATTAATAAAAGTGAAAATTAATTCCTACGTGGACAATGAAAATAAATGGAAAATAAAAATATCAAAAATTAAAGAAAATTAAAAGAAATAGTCATGAATTACTTAAGAATTTTTAGATGTTCCTTACTATTTTTAAAAATTAGAAACGAAATTAGAAAAAGGAAATAAAATAAAATGAAATAAACAAGAGGAGGTGAGACAAGCAGTCCAAATTAGTTCAATATTGGCTTGTGCTTCAAACAGGGGGCGTGGAAAGCAATACAAGGCCCAGACCAATCCAACGTGTTACACCATATTATAATGGAAATTCAAAAATTCAGGCAAAACCAAGGAACCAATGGATCAAAGTAATGCATCAGATTAAGTCAACAATCAAGCCAAGTCAAACATCCAAGTGATTAGCGCGTGTATGCTACTTATGGTGAGGTGCTCCACACAATGATTAATTCAGAAATTAAAACCTAAACGACAACACGTGCAGGGGAGGTGGTAATTTTTATGCGTTAGCAGGCTAAGGACCATTCAGATCAAACGTATCAAAGGCTACAAACTCATCTTCCTCATTTAAACATGTAAAACACGTTTCAAAAATCCGGCGATCGGAGCCCTAGCTCTAGCGCCGGAAAACTTAAAGTCAAGAACAAATCACCATAGAAATGGATGCAAACCTCCAGATCCAATAAATCAAACACGTAGAACAAGAATATGAGCTTAGATTTTCTACTGGATCAAAGGATAATGTAAATCGAAGACAAATAGTTTCAAACACCAAACTTAAATTCAACACAACATGCTCATTTATCACTCAAATTCAAAAGTAAGCATATCATTGAACTCAGAGAAACATGAGGATCATTTATCACACAAAAATTTCAATATCCAGATCCACGAATTTAGAGCTCACCTGAGATTTTCAGAGCTTGAAATAGATCCAGAAAAAGCTCCAAATGATGCAGATCTTCCTCTTTAAGCTTCCTCATGCAAAATAAATGCAAGAGAATGATGGATTTGGCCTGGATCTAGCTTTTCCACTTCAACTGCACACTTCTTACACTTGGTTATATTTCAAGAATCATCTTGAATGAGGTATGGATTTGTGATCCTGAGCTCTCAAGGATGAAGAATATGCAAGTGTTTTTGGAAATGAGTGAGTGTAGAGTGAGATTCGAAGGAAAGTGCAAAGAGTGCAAAACGTTTAGAGTGAGCAAATGGTGATGGTTCTAAGCAAATGGAAACCCTAATTCTCTTTAATATCATGCCAATGTTCAATGCTGAGAGAATGAAGAAGAATGCACGTGAGGAATGAGAGATAAGAGAGAAATTGCAAATTGGAAAAACTTGTGTGAGTGCATGCTCTATGCGTGCTATCCCTCTCTCATGGACATGCTCAGCTTAAATTCAACTTACTATTATCAACTGAATCAATCTCAGCCCTTGGACTGCTTTGTATCATGCCTTCTCAATGATTTTGCAAAATTGCACTTTAAGAAATATCCTTCACATAATCCACGAATTGCTTGATTTCTCTTGAGCCAAATGATTCCCATGTGTTGTATTTTATTTTTGTGACCACAAATGATACAAAGAGTGGCTTGAAAATACATTACATGACAATTTGCAAAGTTGTAGAAATTTGGAAGCATGGAAAAACCCTAAAAATGAGTGAATTTCGATTGGCCATAACTTTCAAACTATGAAGGCTATGATCATGTTCTTGTACTTTTTGAAAATGGGAGATCATACTCTACAACTTTCATGTTCAAGGAAAATTAATTTGGAGTCATTTTGGCCATGAAAGAATGCTTTGAAGATTAGGGCAAAACATGCCAAAAATAGTAACTTTTATTACAAGTCACATGCCAAAAATGGAAAGTCCTTCAAAACCTCTTGCTTCTTGATCCTTGACTTTGCCAAACCTCTTATATGACCTTAAGAACATCCCTTGGCTTGAAAAATGGGATTGGAACCCTTGAATTGCCACAGTTGACTTTACAAATAATCAGTTTGACCAATTTCTTCTTATGTAAGCAACTGATGAAATAACTGCCTTCCTCAATGAATTTTCTCACCAAATTCCATCCATAGCATTCTCATATCATATGAAGGACTTTGCCCACATGAAATGGCCAAAGTCTCAAAGAATCCCTGCTTGAACATGAAACCCTAAGTTGAGGACCATTTATGTAGGAACTTGCCCTTCCTTAGATCATCTAATAATCTCCCAACCTTCTGGGCTCTTGTAGAGGATCTTGAGCTTATACATGACCTAGATACACTTAATGGAACTTGGATAAGGTAACTTGACTTCTTGCTTTGACTTGTAAGGCTTGAATTGCACCAATGATTGATCATATGCCCAATGTTAGAACATGAGAATGTTATGCTTCATTTTTCTATGCAAAGATGCTAAGGATATGCCATGATTATGATGATTATGACATGATAATGATGCTAGAAAGAAGAGGGCAGATTTGGGGTGTTACACTTTCATACTTGTGTTTGTTAGGTTCTCATAACTTCATATTAATCCCTTGTAGGATCAACTTAACTTCATTAAGAAGTAAGTTGTATTCTATTTGCTTTGCTTCTCCTTTCCTTCTCATTAGGATAGAAACTGAACTAACCTAGGTTCATCTATGTATGATAACACTAGGATTTTAGTCTTCCCCTTAGACTTTTTGCCTTTGGTTCGCTTTGCTTTCTCTTTCTCATCTCATAAAGAAAAGCGAAAAACACCTAATAAAGGTTGACTTTCTCGTATGACACGAGACTTTTCCTTGGGTTACTTATGCACGTCCTATCTCGGGGCGAGGTGTAAGTCATTTACCATGATGAATAAGTCTTAGTACGGGAAGGTTCACAAACAATAAACAAAAACACTTCTCTAAAATACAAAGCAACAAAGAAGAATCGTCTTTTCCTTTGGGAACTTCTTTTCTCACCTCACTCACTCTTAACGCGAACTTGCAACGGCTTGTCTCATTTGCAAGACGATAAACACATTCGTTCAATGCGAGCCTACAACACCTGAGCATAAACATACGCAGTTCCAGCGCATAAAAAATACAAAGTTTTCGCCTATAGTTAGGCGAACTACGTCGACTATGATCCTCATTTTCCCGATGAGGTACGTAGGCAGCGGGGTAGGGCCCGTTTGAGCACACTCTTTATTTTCCCTACATTTCCCCCTTGCTTTCCATTTTCTTTTCCAGTCTCATTTCCATCCCCATTCTAGTTAGCGGTTTATTTTAGCAGCATCTTATTCCTCACCCTTTCCAAGGAAACAGACTAGCAAGCGTGGATCCAATCGGGTACGGAGGACAATTTGGGTGCTAATACCTTCCCAGGTCGTAATCGACTCCCGAACCCAAATCTTTGGTTCGCAAGGCCTCGTCCTTTCCTTCTTCCTCAGGTTTGTGCAGAATTATCTTTCCTGTTCCTTCGGGATAAACATGCCTGGCTTGAGACTCTACCTTTTCCGCGCCACTTTTGCGTTTGTACTAGGATGAAAATCCCAGGAGCGACAGTTGGCAACTCTGCTGGGGATCAAACCCATAATCCCTGGTTTCCCTCATAGAGTCAATCCTAGCGCTTGTCTGCTTTTGTTTCTTTGGGTGTTCATGTGTCTGATGCTGTGTGTTTATTTACTGTTTTCATTTATAGTTTTTTTTTTACTTCACAACATTTATTTACTACTTTCAGTATTTATTTCACATGCATCATATCTATTGAATTGTCTGGCCGTGCTGGTTTTCATTTTTTCTGTGGGTTGGGAGTTACTGTGAGATAAGCCAAACACCTGGCTTGAGTGCACTATTGGATTAATATGGGCATAAATTGTACTTCCATGGTATCTAACCATAATGAGTGGCGATGTGTTCCACACCCAAATTGCGACTGTCTTGGGACTACTCTGTGTGGGGGGTTTTACCTCACTTCAGGGTACGACCTCGATAGTTATGTGCATCTGGTGACCGATCATTGAGGACCTTAGTGGAAACATCCCTCTCTAGTGATGGTAGTGGTAGACCACATTTGTTGGCAAACCCACTCGCATCCAAGGGTCCATTGGGAACTCACATAGGATGGCCTGGTTCTCTCATAGGAACCTAGTTAAAGCAAAATTGTTCATATGACGATAATACTATATCCCAAGGTCTGAATGTATTATTGTTTCTCGATTCAGTGCTTGAAGCTAGGGACTTATGAGGGAGGCTTGTTTCCTTGGACTCAGTTGAGACCTCCCTGAGTAGTACATAATGCCAAACCGATTCCCTGATTTGGTCATGGGCCATTTCTCGGAGATGGTGAACGTATTATTGTTGCTTGGCTTTGAGAGTCTGTAATGTTGACCCAAGTAGCACAGCTGTGAGATGGGAAGGGTTTACAGGTTTGCAGGAACCCTAGAACTTCCAACATACCCACTTCGCCAGTATTGTTCAGTATTGTGACCTGGTTATTTAGTTCCTTGGTTCCAAGACTTGGGCTTCTTATTCAGAAGGGTTGTTATTATGATTGTGGCCTACACAGACACATGATTATATGCTTGACACATCACAGACACGCCACCAGTCACATGCCGTGCATTGTATAATCATCATGACATCATTAATCATTGTGTTCTTTTTCAATCTCAGGGTTCATATTACTCCCGATTCCCGGTCATTACTACGACAAAATGGAAGACGTCAGGAAAAGAACTGTGCACTACATATTCTTCGACACCAAAATGGATATGATCAATCAGATGGTGTCCCTTATTACCCCGGGTCAGCTGGGATACTTCAAGGAGAAATATGGTGATATTTTGGATTTGGTGTTCAATCTAGACTGTTCTCAAAGAAGCGCCATTCATACCTTACTGCAGTACTATGACCCACGGATCAGGTGCTTCACCTTTCACGATTTCCAGCTAAGCCTTCTCCTTGAAGAGTATGCTGAGATTCTAGGAGTTCCAATTCAATACCAGGTTCCCTTCAACTCATAAATGATCAGACCAACTCATTTTGACATCGCCAAAACTCTTTATTTGAGCTCATCCAAAGTGTCTGACAATCTGACTGCTACTAAATCCGGAGTGCTTGGTTTCTCTATAGAGTTTCTGGTTAGAAGAGCTAGCGAGCTTGCTATAACAAATTAGTGGGATTCAGTTTGCGCCATCTTGGCATTATCCATATACGGGATCATCATGTTTGCTGATATGGACAAGTTCATGGATATCAACGCCATTCATCTGTTTGTGCTGAAAAATATGGCACCCACCCTCCTGGGGGACCTCTATTATTTAGTGCATCACAAGAATGAGAAAAGAAGGGGTGGATTGGTCAAGTTTTGTGCTCCTCTCGTTTACAGGTTGTTCATGAGGAATCTCCCTATTACTGAAGCTTTCACGAATCCTAAGGTGGTTTGGTCTCAAAAGCTGAGTGCATTGTCCTCCAGTGACATCAGATGTTTTACCTTGAGGATGAAAGGGAAGGAACTCATCTCCAACTGCGGAGGGTATCCCAATGTTACTCTCTTAGGAGTATTCGGGGGCATCAATTATAACCCCATTATCCTGAGAAGACAATTGGGATACGCGCTCAAGGCCATTCCCAAAGAATCGGAGTTGGTTCAAACTTTCTATTTTCCTACAAAGGATAATCTCCCCTTGGTTCGAGAAACCGCAGGTGACTGGAAGCTCATCAAGAGGAAAGGTATGGAGAACTTGGGCAAAAGCAACAATCAAATGTTCCCCGAGTTCGAAGCTTGGATAAGGGAGAAAGCCCAAGTATCTCTAATCCCTTTCTCTGCACCGGCCCACCTCCTGCTACTATATCGCTGGAAGACTACCAGAAGTTAGAAGCTTTGGTCAAACAAATCAAGGATAAAAATCAGGAGGCTGATAATGTTTGTCAGAAACTGAAAATCAGGGGGCTAATAATGCTTGTCAGAAGCTGAAAATCCGGAGGCTGATAATGCTTGTCAGAAGCTGAAAATTCAAAACCAGAAGCTAGAAGAGATGGCTCATCAAGCTGAGGAGTTAGGAAGGCTCAAGCAGCAAGACATCAATGAACGGGAGATCTACTTCAAAAAGAGAGGTTTAACTGAGATCTACATGGTAGGTCAACACCAAAAAGATAAGAAAGATTTGAGCGAAGCTAATGAAGCTATAACCTTGTGGCAGGAAAAGTGGGAAGATAATCTGAAGAAGCAGAAGGAGTTGGAGACCAAATACAAACTGGAAATCAAAAGTCTTCAGGACACTCTAGCCGAGGAGAGCTGCTCCAAAAGACATACGACCAACAAAGGGATTACCTTCAGGATATGGCAATGAGTCAAAAGACAGTTGAAGACACTCAAAAGGAAATAGAAGAGTTAAAGCTTCTGGCTGATGTTAAGAAAGTCAAGACCGAGCCAAGTGAAATAAAAGAAAGTGAGAAGGTGTTCCTACAACAGATTGAAGAGTTGCATTCCTCTTTTGATCTCAGAGATCTCCTGATCCAGAAGCTCATACAGGAGCCATATCATCCAGACATAGCCCAGTTGCTCCAAGGTGTCAAGCGCCTTAGTTGGAGGTTGCAAGATGTAGAAATTCCTAGGGCTTAGTCTTGTTCTCTCATATTTGGATTACCCACATGCCGGTTGTGGGATTCCTTTTTATTGATGTATTTTGTTTTTATCTGATGTATGAGCTGATACCTTTCACGGAATTTTTTGTTACAGATTTCAGTTTATATGAATGACTTGCCTTGAATATCTGGTTGTTATATTTAGTATGGACACAAGGTAATAAGCACCAATTCTCCACATCTGAACATCATACGGGGTCTTCTTCCAAAGGCCATTCTCTTAATACCGGAACAGGAAAGTAAAACAAAACCCTTGACAATAAAAGGAACACAGCATTACATGCATTCATATCATTTGCATTTTCTTTCTTTTTGCAGGTTGTTTAGGCTACTTAACTTATACATTTTCAGGGAAAGATTGCGAGAGCAGCTAAGACTCGTCATCCCAGACAAGGTATTCCTCACCGGTATGCTACCCGCAACAATCAAAGAAACATCATGGATACTGTGCAGACAGAACTCAATGAAATCCGCACTCGAATGGGAAAATTTATGGCGATGATGCAGGGCATGGCCCTAGGGCAACAAGAGCTCAGAAATTCCATGAAGAGGCTTACTCCTGCCCAAACCGAACCTCCGGTGATTACTATGGATGCCCAGAGAAATCCACCCAACAACAACAAAGGAGATGGACCTCTGGTTCAAGAAACTGGCACCCCTACTCTAATTCCTGTGGAAGATCGCCAGGAAGATCAGTTCCCTCCGGTCAACGATGATATGGGCTTTGGCACATGTGGAAACTTTCAGGATTTTTAACTGCTGGCCGAGAAGGCTAAGGCCCTTGAATGTAAGGACACTCTTGGAATTGACGTATCCGACATTGGTTTGGTTTGATAACAGTTAAGTTATGCCTACGTATCCTCGTGTGCAATGAGGAAGTCAGAACACTGTAGTTCGATTCAAAGAGACTGAAAGATGAATTGACTGTGAACTGCTTGCTTGTCTATGCTCAAGTGTATGACTCGAGTGCTAACTGTCTTGCATTAGACGGGAGAAGCAAGTTCTCGTTTGTGAATGAGTGTGATGAGAAAAGAATCCCAAAGGAGACGATTATTGTTTGTTTTTGTGTTTTCAATTTAGTTATTGTTTTTGGTGTTTTGCATAGGATGATAAGCTTAAGCCTAAATCAAAGGTTGTAAACTCATTATATCCTCCCTGATTAGGGATAATGAGCCTACTTAAGTATGAGATAAGAATATCAACTTAATTGCCGTGATGATGTAGGATTAAGATCATTAACCTACTTGTGATTAATTAGATGTTTTTGGGTTTTTGTTTAGTGTTAAGTAATGAGTTTAATCTCTAATCACAGATTAGTGAACTCATTACACCATCCTAATAGAAGGATAATATATGAGAACACTTAAGCTGAGGAAGATACCTCAACTTAATCCATGGTTAGGGATTAAATTCATTATATAACAAGCCTTTATTAGATGGATTTTAATTAAACGATGAGATTAAGAAATGGATTTTAAAGTTTGTAAGACAACTTGAGGGGGACTTGTCCATTAAACACTAGGGTTAGTCCCTCTTAACCATAAGGAAGAGATAGAACCCTAATGTAAGGCCCAAGTTACAAGGTAAAGTCTTGGTGATTAGTAATGTGATTTGATTAAGAGGTGTAAACAAATTAAAGGGTTAACACTTAGGATTAAAGTTATACACTCCATCCTAAGAGAAGGATGCAGGCATAACCCTAATTCAAAGTCCTAAAGCTTTAAGAGTTTAGTCTCTGATTATTGAGATGAGAAGAGAGACTCAAGGAGACTCAAAGGTAAAAGACTAAGGGGGACTATATATAACCCTAAAAGTTATCATGCTTGGGTATCCTATGGTTTGTGAGGCATCAAGAGAAGTCTTCAAGTTGGCCACCATATGAGGAGAAACAGATGAGAAAAGAGAGAGAGAGAGAGAGAGAGAGAGAGAGAGAGAGAGAGAGAGAGAGAGAGAAGGATTAGGTTACTTACTTCATGAAGAAGTTAAGTAACCTAAGAACAAGAGATAACATAAGTGAATGAGATTCACCTCAAACACAAACAAGATGCATAAAAATAAAGAGAGAAAGAGAGGTTGGATGTGGATGCACATCCACATCCTGATTAACTTACCCAATGCACCTGAAATGGTTAGTTTAAACTCAAGATTTGTACAAATTCAAAAGCATAAGCAAATCAAGTGATAAAAAATTGAAATTGCATCCAAGGGAACCCTAAGCACTCATGAAATCACCACCCAAAGGGGGAGGTCTAAAGGTTTACCAAGTTCAAGTTATGGTTATCCTAAGATTGGCTAGGGTTTTGGATATTTCTCAAAGGGAAAATGCACATTAGATAAAAAAGAGACAAAAATATATTTAGAGACTAGAGTTCAAATGTGAAAGATTGCAAAAAGAATCAAATGCAAACTCATCTTGGTTTGAAAGTTATAAAATTTTGAAGTTAGGGTTAAAAAATAAGAAATTAATAAACCCTAATTCAAAGGAAATTGGCAAAGTTTGATCAAAACCAAAAAGAAATTTGTGAGATGAGTTTGAAAATGTTTCTAAATGCTTAAGAAGTCTTTCTGAATTTTTGTGATTTTTAAATACTTTAAAGTATTTTTAATTAATTAAATGGACTTAATTAATTAAAATATACATTTAAATTATTTAAAAATGAATTTTTTAATGAAAAAATAAAAATAAAAATATTTTTGGGTTCTAAAAATTAATTAAAGTGATGATAAAAAATTTCAGAATTTTTAAATGATTTTTGGTATTTTTAATAAATGAAACAAAATAAAATGAAATAAATAAAAATAAAATGAAAAGTATGCAAGATGGATGGATGAGATTGCGTGGAGGATGGATAAGGGGCCAGGATTGAAAGTATGTTTGACCAAGGGTATGTGGGATCAAGGGCTGTGGTTTGAACTGGCTTTTCGCGCGTGATCCAATGGTTGGTATTTAAACTGACTAATTAATTATAATTAATCTAATTAATAAAATTTAAAATTAAGTGGGCTAATCTGAGCCATCCACGCACTAACCCTAATCATGATCCAAGGGTCAAGAATGAATCTGGGGAATTAATCACAGCTTAACCCTAATTATTTTCAGGTGACCGAAGCTAACCTCCGGTCATCTTCTCCGGCAAACCAAAATGCTAACTTCTTCCCTAGGTCACTAAACATCAAATTTCTTGCCCATAAATGATCTCCAAGCATCATACATCATGAATCAACAAACAAAACACATTTAACATACATCATAAAGTTGAATCGAAGCAATCAAGTTCTAGGTCAAAAATTTCAGAACATCATGAAATCCTTATTTCTAACCTATTTTCAATTCTAATCATATCAGTGTGATCTGGGAAGCATGTAGATTCATTCTAGAACTTAAAATAATGCTTCTGGAAAAAAAGTTCATGAAGGTTACCTGAGATGGAGTTCTTTGAAATGCAGCTTTTTGGGCCCTTCTCTTGTGTAATCCAGTCCCCTTTGACCTCCTGAGGCTATTGGCAAGCTTGAATGAAGCTTAGAGTGGCTGGTTTGTATGTTTCAATTCTGAGTTTGCAGAAATCGTGTTTTGGCTAGAGGGTGTTTGAGGCTATGGTGATGGGTGGGAATTGTTCCTGAGGTTATATGGAGTTTATTGGTGAAAGAATTTCTGGATTTGAGTGGCTAGATTGAGAGATTCGAAGAGCTAAAGTTTGGGAGCAAATTCTTGGTTCTGAGTTTTGTGTGTCCTTTGCAGCCATGAAGCTTGCATATTTATAGCCTTGAGGGTGTGTATGAGCCATACCATTGGTCAGGATAGTTGGTTAGGCACTGTGTGATTGGTATGGGAGAAAATGCAAAAAAGTCAAGAATTGTGTACTTGAGGTATGGGCTTGTGCAGAGGTGATTTATGTGGCTAGATTGCTTCAGCATGGTTCATGGAGAGCCTTTGGATCAATGGAAATGAACTGTAATGCTTAGATGAAGAGATTGACATGTTTATGCAACTTGGTTATTTTGAGAAATCTTGGAAATTAAGCCATGAAATGCTTCAATCCTTGGGCCAATTCTGATCTTGGCAAGTTGTATTAACTTGTTGTGACATAATTGAGTGTATTAGAGGTCACTTAGAAGCTTGAAACTCAAAATTGCATAAATCCCTCTTTGACATGAACATGAAAATTATAGGATTTTTGCCAACTTTGAAAGGCCATAACTTGAGTTCTAGGATGAATCAAGACATTTTCTAGTACTTTTTGAAAAGGGAAATACCTAATCTACAACTTTCATGTCCAAGAATTTTTCATTTGAAGCATTTTTGGTCATGAAAGAGGAGGTTGAAAATCTTTCCCAAAATGGAAAGTTTCCATTACAAGTCATTTTCAAAAATGGCAAGTTTGCAATTGGCTCAAAATTCTTCAACTTTGTGAACTTCCAACCACTTCTAAGATCAAATAAAGATCATAGAACTTCAATTTGATGAAAATGATCCTTTGGTACCCTTGTTGGGGGCCTCAGATGCCCTGATTTTGACTTAACTTGCTCAAAAAGTTACCCAATGATCAGATGACTTCCACAATGAATTTCTTCATCAAAATTGGTACACATGATCCTTATACCATATTAAGAACATTAGAAACAAGAATGACCAAAAACATTGGAGTTAAGGCCTCTGAAACCAAAACCCTAATTTTGGTCATCTGTGTAGGGAAACCCTAGCTCTGCTTCCATGCCTATGCCAATCTTTGTGATTTCTTGACTTTCATGAACTTTGGGGAGCATAATATGATTATAGAACACACATGGACCCTCTTGGAAAGCTTCAAGACCATTGGGATGGCTCAGATCACTCCTTGGCTTGCTCAGATCACAAACCCTAGATGCAGATGAAGTGGAACTATGAAGATGAAACAAATATGTAATATGAAATGTAATGCTTATGTTAAGACAAAAAAGAAAGATCACAAGCCATGGTGTGAGAAAAAAGTGAGGGAAATTTTGGGGTGTTTACAGCTGCCCCTATTCAAACATGAGTTAGCTGTGCAGGATGTAAGCGTCTGGCTTAACAGACAAACAAGATAACTTGTGATTGAATACCAAAGACAGTCCGAAATTTGTACTCGCTGGAGAGAAGAAGAAAAAGGATATAAATTTTAAAAGGTAGTATACTATGATTATCAAATGAAAGCGATGGAGGACGACCATCGAGCAGAGGACGACTGCTGGGGATAAAATGGTAAGTTAAGCAATGACGGGGACGACCGACAAGCTGGGGAAATAAAGAGACCATGACGGGGACGACCATCGGGTAAGGAAATAAAACTCTCTAGGGATTGAGAAAATCATTTATGGGGACGACCATCAGGCTTGGAAAGTAAACAATGATGGGGACGACCATTGGGTGAAAGAATAAATGAAATAATGATGAGGGACGGTCATCAAAGGTGAAGGACGATCACCTAGCAGGAGACGACTAATGAAAATATCATGACATAGGACAAATGTCAGATAGAAAAGATCAACAATGGGGACGACCATCGGATAAGCATGATAAAGGACGATCATCAAGAGGTGAAGGACGATCACCTAGCAGGGTACGACTTCTCTCGGGGATTATCGCGACATAGGACGAATGTCGGATAACAAGATCAATGATGGGGACGGCCATCGGATAAATGATGAGGGAAGGTCATCAAAAGGTGAAGGACAATCACCTAGAAGGGGACGGCTGCTAAAAATATAATACGACATAGGACGAATTCCGGATAGAAGGTTCCAACAATGGAGATTCCACTAGGGAAAAGGATGAGGGGCGGTCATCCAAAGGTGAAGGACGATCACCTGGCAGGGGACGGCTGCCGAAAGTATCACGACATAGGACGAATGTCGGATAGAAAGTTGTTTTGTTGGTGACTTACTGGGGAATGGTAAACACGGACGAGTGCTTATGTTTCAAAAAATAAAAGGTATAAGTGTTTGACAGTGTGTATAGATTAAATATGAGGACGAGCATCCTTAGAACCATGATACAGACGAGTATCGATAGAAACAAAAGCTGACACGTGTTTAAGGATGACGATACAGACGAGTATCAATCGGTTAAGAAAGGAACACGGACGAGTGTTTAATCTGTCGGGGAGATATATACAAGATACAGACGAGTATTAGAAGATTGTATATGTACAAGGGTTGACCTGTCGGTGAAATATGTGCAAGACACGGACGAGTGTTTGACTTGCTGGGGAAGCATGACACGGACGAGTGTCAAGCTATGAACAAATATCTGTATTTTGAGAGTGCAGAAGGTATTCTGGCGATCTGTGGGGGAATAAGATGACACGGACGAGTGTCGAGAAGAGCATGTATGAAACAAGTATCTACTTGCAGAAGGTGTTCTGGCGACCTTACTGGGAAAGGATGACACAGACGAGTGTCAAAAAAGAGTATGTATGAACAGGTATCTGTATTTGAGAGTGCAAATGGGATGCTTTGGCTTTTATTTGCAGGGGATATGAATGTTGATGAAAGGATGATAGTATTTGCAGGTGACTGGCTCGAACCTGGCTTACGATCATGCAAATGTTTGATTTTTACCGTAATGCTCCGTATTAGACAGAATGCTACGCTTATTTTGGTGAATATGATGCGGATGCTATGATTATGCAAATGAGAAACTTGACCCGAGCTTCGGATCCTGCGAATATAAAGATCTCTGGCTGATTCGCTTAGGGAGAGAACTCTGCTTGGGGAGAAGGAAGTTTCAGCCACTCCGTTGGGGATGTGTTTTAGGTATTGCTCTTCTGGTGAGGAAATTCTGTGGGGAACCAATTCCACCGATTTGTTGAGGATGATAGAAATCTGGTATCTCTGGTGTGGAAAGAAAATTCTTTTATCACTTTGCTGTGGAAGAGTTGTTCGACATTGCTCGGGGGATCCTGCTCGGGGAGAAGATAACTTTTGGGAAGTAGTATGCTGGGGATTCAATGCTCGACATGCCCCGTGTTGCGAAAGATTGTCTGCCTTAGGTACCTTCAACCTGTTAAGACAAAGGAAAACGCAAAAGTGTCCCGAGGTATCCTCAATCGGATTCCATCATAGGAGTTAGATTTACCTGAAAGTAATATATTTCCTGCAAGCATTTATTAAAATGGCTCATATGTTTTATGCAAGTGTTGTATTATGAACATTGTGTGCCCTGAATTAGCGAATACAGTCAAAGGAGCGAATCCCTGAAATAAGGAGATTGTTGTAAATTGAGAAAAATAAAGTGTTGGCAATGTTTGAAGATGACGCTCCAGCGAGCTTCCTTTGCTATGATCTGTATGACCTTGACGTTCTTCTTTATCTTGCTTTTTTGGAGAAGGTTGATTCTGACAGACGCTTTAACCTTTCGAAGCTTGCCATGTTGTGAGCGATACAGACGAATTCAGAATGCAGTTGTTTGCTTATTCCCTGATTTTGTGTGGATCGCCCTTTCCGGTTTTCAATCCACCGGGATTCCCATTTTTGCATGAGTTATCCAATGCGACTTTTCAACTCAGCGGGTGTACATTTTTCACACTCTCGTAGTCTTGCCAATAACTATACTCCTATGTCAGATTGAGCGCTCTCGTTGTGTCAAATTGAGTTAAAAGCACTTTTTAAAAACCTATATATTCTAATTAACTTTAAAGCGCTTTCGTTGTATTTAAAACTAATGTTCGATTTTAGCTATCCGGATAAAACCTCACACTCTCGTGGTCTTAATCCTAACCTTGTTACTTTTTACTTTCGTAATAAAAGCTTATTTTAAATTAAGAAATCAAAACCAGAAAATAAGTTTGTTTATGATTTTAGCATAGATCTATTGAATCCATTCCAGTTAATCAATTACATACCAATTTAAATATTTTAGCCAAACATATTAATTGAAACAAGCAATAATGGATAGAAGCAGTAAACAATATAAAGCAGTGCGAATGAAAAATAAAAGCAATTCTATTAATTTGATAATAAACCTGGACGAAAGTAAAATCTTGGCGTAATAACTCTTGCGGAAAATAAAACTAAAGAATGTAGTGGCTTGAAAAAATAGAAGGTGTCGCTCCCGAGATTTTCATCCTAGTACAAACGCGAAAGTGGCGCGGAAAAGATAGAGTCGCCAGCCAGGAAATTTTATCCTGAATGAACGGGAAAGTTAATGTTTCACAACTGAAGATAGAAGGAAAGAACAAGGTCCTGCGAACCAAATATCTAGGTTCGGGAGTCGGTTACGACCTGGGAAGGTATTAGCACCCCAGACCGTCCTCCGTACCCGACGGGATCCACGCTTGTTTGTCTGTTTCAAAGGGTGATAAATAAGATGCTACTGAATAAAACTGCTAACTGGAATGGGAATGGAAACCAGAAAGGGAACTGAAAAAGAAAAGGGAAATGGAAAAAGAGATCGAAAAGAAAGGGGTAAAATGTAGGGAAAATAAAGAATGTGCTCGAACGGGCCCTACCCAGCTACCGACGTACCTCATCGGGAATATGAGGATCAAAGTCGATGTAGTTCGCCTAACTAAGGCGGAAATTATTTATGTGTCTCTTAGGGCTGAACTGCGTATGTCTATGCTCAGGTGTTGTAGGCTCGTCTGGTACGAGTGGGTTACCGTCTTGCAAATGAGACAAGTCGTCGCAAGTTCGCGTTGAGAATGAATGAGGTGAGAAAAGAATTCCCGAAAGAAAAGACGAATATTGTTTGTTTACTTTCTTTTAAAGAAGTATTTTCTAATATTGATGTTTGTGAACCTTCTCATACTAAGACTTGTTCATCGTGGTAGATGCCTTACACCTTTCCCCGAAATGAGACGTGTATAAGTAACCCACAGCAAAGTCTCGTGGCATACGAGAAGATCGACCTTTATTAGGTGTTATTTTACTTTTATTTGTAGAAGAGAAAGAAAGCAAAGCGAACCAAAGGTAAAAGGTCTAAGGGAAAGACTAATAATTCCTAAGTGTTGTCATGCATGGATGAACCTAGGTTAGTGCGGTTTTCTAATCCTAATGAGAAAAAGGAAAAGAAACGGAAACTTAGAAATCAACTTACTTCTGAAGGAAGCTAAGTCGTTTCTAAAGTGGATTAGCATGAAATTATGTAACTAAACGCAAAATGCTAAAGCAAAGACACTTTGAAAGCATAAAGGAATTAAAAAGGATTAAGTTGTGGGAACTTATCTTTACCTCCCTACAAAACAAAGGTTAGTAGGATAAACATGATAAAAGGAATGCGGTAAACAAGAACCAAAAAAATCCTAATTCATCTAGGACCTAATCTAGACTCAATCCTAAGTCTAAGTGACCTAAAAACTATGCAAAGCAAAAATCCAGCAGCTACTACATCTCCAATAACACAAACAGCTACCAAATGCAATTCAAAAATGCAAATAGCCTATTACAGCTAACAATCAGCATGCAAAATAGGTGTAAAAAGTCAAAACAGCATGAATGCAACATGTTTTTTACAACACCTGTTTCAAAATGCAGCTATGAAAACAAGGCAGATTTGAACATTTTTCCTTATGCACAAAAACAATGATTTTAATTCAAACAAGTAATGCAAAAATATGCAAGGTTATGCAATGACATGCAATAAATTTACAATGGAATGCAACATCAATATGCAATTAAAATGATGTAAGCTTCATGAGTTTTTATAATTCTTTTTAACAATATGCAATTTTCTCAATATGCACATGATTGAATCAAAATGTGTATAGTTTCATAATGCAATGCAAAAACCAGTGGTATACACATTCATTATTATGCTATGAAGGATTCTCAATTATGCAAATAATGGTCACAAAAGTTATGAACATATTATGCAACATTTATGCACAAAAACAGAAACTAACGAAACACATGTCGAAAGCTACCTAAATTACATAATCATGCACCTAAAGGGATCCTAAAAATTCCCTAAAATCATGATCTATAAAGCTAAGGGGGTTAAATGAAGAGAGATGCACAAAAATGCCATGAAACAACTCAATTTTTAAAAATCAGCACAACGTTAACCGGTTAATAGTTTTCAAAAGTCAGTTCAAAGGGAAAATTAACACGTGTTAACCGGTTAACCCATATCGTTAACCGGTTAACACTGAACAAAATGCAGAAACATCAATGCAGAAATAACAATACAGAAAAGCACTTTTGGTCAAAAACTTACTTCTACAAGTTCCTAATACACTCATGAACATGCTAGCAAGAATTTTCTACTCAAATATGGATTCCTTACACCTAATATTATCGAGAATAGGCTACAAACCTTGCTACTAACAATCAAAATAAGTGAATCCAAGAAAATCGTAACAACAATCAAGAACGCAAGCAATAATCAAAGGATGCCATGCGGCGAGATGAAGTGATTAAATTAAAAGCGAAAAGAAGTTTCGAATTCACCAACCTACAAAGCGGAGTTTTGCTTTGGTGATTGTTGCGAGTTGATCAAAAAGGTAGAGAAGAGAAAACTGGAGGCTACAAACTTCGATCCGCGGAATGCAAAATAAATGAAATTGATGAAGATCTTGATGAACACTTGCAATACTTCCAATAAGCTCAAATCAATCAAAAACTAACTTGCAACTTATCCAATAAGCTATGAAATTGATGCTTGAATGGAGGTTTAGCTTCAAATTCCTTAAGTTTCAATGTGAAACTTGAAGAAGCTTTTGTGAAGTAGCTTTGGTGATGGAGAAAAGTTGAGGAAGAGTTTGAGAGAATTGAGAGATGAAGAGAAATTGGGAAAAATGGTGGAAATGAAATCTTAGACCTCTTTTTTGGAGTGAAGAGATCGTTTTATAATGGTTAGGTTTGGAGTGAGGATTAGGTTAGGGTTTAGGCTTGGGTCCTAAGTGTAAACACCCCAAATTTGCCCTCACCCATTCACACCATGGCTTGTGATCATTTCATATGCATAAACACCATCATATCATCTCACATCTCATTCTTGATTCACTGCATAGTTTCTAAGGCATCTGCACCTAGGGTTTGTGATCTGAGCAATCCCAAAGCTTGTTGAGCCATTCCAAAGGCCACCAATCAACTCAAAGGGGGTCCATGTGTGTTCTTATATCATATTTCATCTCCTCAAAGTCAAAATTGCAGAGGAATCACAAGAACTAGGGTTTGAGGTGATGCAGAGCCAGTTTAAACTGCACAGCTGACTGAAAATTAGGGTTTTGGTTTCAGAGGCCATAACTCCATTTTTTTTTTGGTCATTCTTGTTTCCATTGGTCTCTATATGGCATAGGGAGTATGCATATCAATTTTCATGAAGAAATTCCATGGGGAAGTCATCTGATCAAGAGTTGACTTTTCAGACAAGTCAGTGCAAAATCAGGGCATCTGAGGCCCCCAATGACCCAACCAATGGGTGATCTTCATCATTTTGAGTGTATATGATCTTTATTTGATCATGGAAGAAGGTGGAAGTTCATAGAAATCAAGAATTTAGGGTTTTTGCAAATGTTGACTTTTTGGGCATAGTTGACTTTTCAAGAATGTATCATTTTAGGTCATTTTTCAAGCCATGATTCATGATCCAAAAATGCTTCAAATGGAAAAACTTTGGTCATGAAAGTTGTATATCTCATCTTTCCCTTTTCAAAAAGTACAAGAACATGATCAAACTCTTCTTGGATCAAAAGTTATGGCAATGCAAAGTTGGCAAAAATCACTTATTTTCAAGATATGCACCAAGTGTGAAAATTGCAAAATCATGTGCTAAGTCAAATTGCAACTTCTAATTGGTATCAAACCAGCACATAAACATTCTATGAGCCTAAAAAATCAGAATTGGATCAAGTTTCTACATAGTTTGGTTTATGTAACAAGACTTTCTTCACATGTGAACCATAAAGCCACAAGTTGCAAAAACTCATGATCACTTCCATCCACTTGCTGCCTAGCCTGCTGACCACTCCTAGCCTTTCCCCCTCACCTTGCTGCGCAGCCCACACCTCTTGTACTTGGCTGAAACATGACCCATGCCTCCCTTACAAGAAGTTGACATTTTGGCAAAAGTAGCCACACCTATCACAGCAGGCCAAGTCACATCAACTGACCAATAGGCTTTGTTTATGTGGATCAAATGCTGGCCATAGCACACTTGAAGCAAGGCTGAAGCTCAGACATTCACAACATTCACAAAAACACTCCATTTTGCATAAGCCTTCGAATTTCTCTCCACAGCCTGAAAACACTTCAACCATCTTCACCATTCAACTCACCTTGCTCCATAGACCACCCAGCACCAAGAACACAAGCCTGAAACAGCCTGAACATCTCACTGCCATTTCTCACTTCATTTTGCAGTTTCAATCGAATCTCCTTCCACAAACCACAAACACACAAACAAACACCACAGACCTTCTCCATTCATCCTCAGGACCATAAACCACCATTCACAATGGCCTGAAACCTCCAGAAACACCATTGCCATTTCTGATCAAGCTTGAGCAGAAGCTGTCGAATCTCATTATCCAGCCAACACAAACTCCTTTTGAGCATTCAAACATCTTCTGGGGACCAAGTGGAGTAGTTTGCACTGAAGGAAGTGGCCATAAAGTTCTCAAGTTGAAAGCTCCAAATCTCAGGTAGCTCGAAATTAATTTTTCCAGAAATCATTTTTCTTGTTACAAACTTGTTCTATGTGATTCACTGATCATCCTGATGTTCTTAGTTTTTGAAATGGCTTTGTTTTGAGTATTTAATTTGTCTCTGAAGCTTGCGTGCCCTAGAACTTGTTCTCTTCGATTCAGCTTGTTTAGGAAGAATAAATTTGTTTTGAGAGAGGGGTTTGATTCGTGAGAGGTTGGAGATCATTTCCCAATTCGTAGATTTTGTTTTTGTTACGTTTTGAGGGAGTTGGTGAGTTTCCCGGCGAGGTGCTGGCCGGAGAAGACGACCGGAAGTCTTCTCCGGCCACCTGAGAGTCATTAAACCCTAATTGCGTAATTAATTCCAGTTTGAATGTGAGCCATCAGATGCGTTGAAAAAGTTGACTTCGCGCGTGTACGGATGGCTAGGATGCAGTCATTAAACCCTAATCAGCATAATTTATTTAATTAATCAAAATTAAACCTGTTTGAATCTGAGCCATCAGATGGCGCGCGCGGTCAACGTTTTCAAACCCAGAATCAATCTCAGCCTTCCATTCGTTTTACTTTTCATTTTCATTTATTTTAATTCATTTTCTTTTCATTTAAATTGCATAATTAATTTAAAATAGCAAAAATATCTTAAAAATTATGAAACTTTTTCTTAAAAGTTTTACTAATTTTTAAGATCCAAAAATATTTTTTATTTCATTTTTCATCATTAAAAAGTATTTTTAAATATTTAAAAGATTATTTTTAATTGATTAATGGAATTAATTAATTAAAAATACTTTTAGGTATTTAAAAATTACAAAAAAATTCATGAAATGTTCTAAGACATTTAGAAACATTGTCCAACCTTCAAACCAAATTTCTTTTTTGATCTTGATGCATTTTAAGAATTTTTCATTGAATTAAATCATATTTTGTGCATTAATTTGATCATGGATTCAAAAATTCATTTCTGTCTATTGGAGAAGGTTGAGACATTGGTTCTTCTTGCATTGTTTTATGTTTAGCATGTAGTTTCTAGGATAAAATGGCCATGATTTGATCTTGCATTTTCTATTTGTTTGGCATTTCTTTTGTTAAGAACCCTAAAAAACCCTAATAACTTAGAAAAATCATATCTTGAGTTTGGTTGAGAGTTGAGAGCTCCCCTTTGGGCAGTGGTTCATTATGGGTTTAGGGTTTCTTTGAGTGCCATTTTCCATTTTTTATCTTAGGGTTTGCTTCTGTTTTGAGTTTTTGTTTGATGTTTGATCCATGAACCCTAATTTGGGCTTCCATTTGCATCCATCTTGCATTTGCATTCATACCTTGACTTGTCTTTGCATTTTGTGCATTCTTGTGATCCATTTGACATCTTAAGACATGTAGGAAGCATGATTGATCATTGCATTACATATTTGCCATGTCATTTGTCTTGTATGCTTCATAACATTTCATATTTGTTCATGCTCCTTAACTTGCATCATTTGCATCCATGATCTTGTATGAACATCTCCATGTGCTGCCTCATGTTTGCAGCACTTCATAACATCATAATCATCATCAACATGCTTCTGGTTTTGTCTAGCATCATGTCATTTCATTTCATTTAGCATTGCATTGCATTTCTTTCTAACATTTCAGGTGGTAAGTAAACTTGAGAGGTGAATTTGCCTTCACTTCTCATAACTTCTCTTCATCTCTTTTCATGCATCCTTGCTGCATTTTTGCTTGTGTTTGAGTTTGAGTTTGCTCATTCTCCTTCTTCCCACTTTCTTTCTTCAAGTGACTTGACTTCTTGAATGAAGCAAGTTGCTTTGCTTCTCTTGATCCTTTCATCTGCTTCCTGGTGGTTCCATTGAAGATTGTTCTTGCAAACCTCACAAACCTTAGGAACAACCAAGCATGACAATGATTAGGGTTTTGATTAGTTCCCCTTAGTTTTATCTTTGTGTCTCTCTTGAGTCTTCTCTTCCCACCCCATAATCAGGGACTAAACCCTAAAGGCTTTAAGGCTTTGTGATTAAGCTTATGCCTGCATCCTTCTATTAGGATGGAGTGTATAACTTTAATCCTAAGTGTTAAACCCTTAATGTGTTTAAATATCTTAATCAATTCACATGATAATCATCAAGACATTACACTTGTAACTTGGGCCTTGCATTAGGGTTCTAATTCTTCCTTAACTGGTTAAGAAGGACTAACCCTAGTGTTAATGGACAAGTCCCCCTCAAGTTGTCTTACAAACCATAAAATTCACTTCATCATCAAATCATTAAATAAAATTCACTTAATCAAAGGCTTGTTTTGTCATAAGTTTAATCCCTAATCATGGATTAAGTTGAGGAGCTTTCCTCAGCTTAAACATTCTCATCTATTATCCTTCTATTAGGATGGTGTAATGAGTCTGTTTAATCCGTGATTATGGCTTAACCTCATTACTCAACACTAAACAAAAACACCCAAAAACATATAAATAATCACAAGTAGGTTAATGATCTTAATCCTACATCAAAAGGTGATTAAGTGTGAGAATCTGACTTCACACTTAAGGTATTCTCATTACCCCTAATCAGAGGGAAGATGTGATGAGTTTACTAACCCATTGGTTTAGGCTTAAGCTCATTTTCTTATGACAAACTTCAAAAAGAAATAAAAGACTGAAAACACAAAAACAAACAATAATCGTCTCCTTCGGGATTCTTTCCTCATCATCTTCACTCACAAACGAGAACTTGCTTCTTCCGTCTAATGCAAGACAGTTTGCATCTGTGCCAGACAGATCATACACTTGAGCATAGGCAAGTAAGCAGTTCACAAGTCAATTCATCTTTCAGTCTCTTTGGGTCGAACTACGGTGTTCTGACTTCCTCATTGCACGAGAGGATACGTAGGCATAACTTAACAGTTATCGAACAAAAGTCTCTGTATATTCCCCCTCCTTCCAGCATTACTCTTTGAGCCTCATTATCATGAGTATCTTATTCTTGTCTTTACACTGACACTTTCATACTTCACACCACTTATACACTTTACATATTGCTTTCCAGCTCTTTATACACAGATTGCACTGACACTACCCCTTTAAAACACAAATCTTTTAAGCGTGGATCCCGTCGAGTACGACGGACAATCTGGGTGCTAATACCTTCCCAGGTTGTAACCAACCCCCTTTCTCAGTCTCTCTGGTTCGCAACCGTCTTATCCGTATCTTTCTAGGTCTATGCAGCATTGCCTTTCCTCCGGGATAAAAATGCCTAGCTGGCGACTCTTTTCATCTCCAGTGAGTTCACGGCTGTGTGTTCTCACTGTTCCCTTCGCCGACCGTTCGCGCTTGTACCAGGATGCAAATCTTTGGGAGCGACAGCTTGGCGACTCTGCTGGGGATCCTTATACTGCAACCAGGGCTTCTGGTTCTTTTTGTGGGTTCCTCCTAGCGCTTGTTTGATTTGTGTTTATTGGGGGTGTTATGTGCTTATTTGTGCCTGTATATTTATTTACTGATTTATGTACAGTTGCTTTACTCCTTTCTTTATTGCTTTTGTATATATCATACTGTCATGCTGCTGGCTGGATCTGGTCTTTTGTTTTGATGGGTGGGGTGTTTCATTGAGAGTTAAGGTCCTATACCTGGGACCTGAGTGACACCTAGGCTAGAGTGAATCATATTCTTTCCCATTCCATTTCGGTCTGGTGCGGGAATATGAAACACGGTTCAGATATGGGTTTCTTCTTGAGAACTCTGTGTTGCAGATTTCCTGCAATGCTAGGGCTATCTGGGAAGCCTGCTAAGTCTGGATGACCTTTTAGTATTGACCTTCAGAAACTGAGGTGAATTAGAGGAGGAATTGTTATGGTTATTGTAAACACTGTACCTCCGGGTTAGAAGTGCTTACACTTCTCATAACTAATCCAAATCTGAGGATCCTTGTTCTAGATCACCACCTGTGAGGGGGTTGGGCTGTTTACAGGTTTGCAGGTACCTTGACCTCAGAATACCCTGTTACTTTGACTTTGTTAAGAATACTCCATGTTGGATAGTTCTTGTGATTCTAAACCCTGGACATGTGGCTCTTTATTTGAGTCCCCCACCTTGGTTACTGGATTTATAGACCTCCATCTGGAATTCTTGAACACACATGGATCTATACCAAGGCAGTTAACCAGATCCAGCTCAGTCACAAACCCTTGCATTTCATTTGCATACATACTCATTGCATCATATTAACATGTGCTTATTTGTGTTTCAGGGTATCCATTTTCATCTGGTTTTGGTTTTGACCCCATCTGCTATATTGACCTATCTCCACCAGCACTTGCTTCAGCTTGTCAGCCATACACTTCAGTTACTTGCACTAGCCAGCCAGTGGCCCACTTCTCAACCTCTTCATCAACACTTATTCTACTCAGTCTCAGCATTATGGCTCCGAAGAAAAGCAACATCACTTATCATTTCTTCCAACCAGACTCATCAGACATCAGGAGGATCCAAACCCTGATCACTCCAGATCACATACCTTTGTTCAGGGAGCATTATGGGGATATACTTGACTTGGTCATGGATCTGGACCCATCTCAGAGAAGCCTGATCCACACCTGTATTCAGTTCTATGACCCCCCATTGAGGTGTTTCACCTTTCAAGACTTTCAGTTGGGGCCTCTATTAGAAGAATACTCATCTTTGATTGGTTTGCCTATCAAGAGAGAAATCCCTTTCAACCCTGAAATGGTCCCTCCCAGCAATGGAGAGATAGCAAAAGCTTTGCACCTGGAACCTGCTTTGATTGAGCAACATATGACCTCTAAAGCTGGGATCCCTGGATTTCATCTGGACTTCCTGATTTCTCAAGCTAGTCTGAAGGCCTCCCTGGGGGAGTGGAAAGCTGTTTGTGCTCTGTTGGCCTTAAGTGTATATGGAATTGTGTTATTTGCAGATGAGCCTCGATTCATCAGCAAGAATGCAATCCACCTGTTCATCCTGAAGAACCCAGTGCCAACTTTATTGGGAGACCTTTACTATTCAGTGCATCAGAGGAATGAGAAGCAGAGGGGGAGATTAGTGAGGATTTGTGCTCCATTATTTCATACTTGGCTTCTGAAGCATCTACCCAGAACAGATGCATTTCTAAATCCTCATCAGCAAAGCAACTGCGCTAAGAGGCTCACTACTCTCACTTCAGCAGATATCAGATGGTGTACTCAAAGCACCAAGGGCAGAGATATAATCACCAGCTGTGGGCACTTTCCCAATGTGCCCTTAATAGGAGTTAAGGGAAGTATCAATTACAACCCTCTGCTGTTCAGAAGGCAATTAGGCTATGCACTGGTTCATACTCCTAGGGAACAAGACTTGGTTGAGACCCTCTACTGTGAGAACAAGATTAGTTTGGCTGTTGTTAGGCAGGCTGCCTGGGCCTGGGATCATGTTCAAACCAAGGGAATCACCATTCTGGGGAAGTGCAATAATGTGGCATCAGTCCAATATTATGAGTGGTCCCATGCTAGGGCCCAATTCTCTGGAATGCCCTTTACCATAGAAGACATGCCTGAGTCATCTTCAGCACCACCCCCTGCCACTATCAGTTTGGAGGAGTTTGAGAGCTTGAAGGAAAGAAATGGGAAGCTAACCCAGGCTTTGCAGAAGACCCTCCGGGAGAGGAGTGAAGGTGTGAGGGAGATTGAGAGATTGGAGAAATTGAAAGTGGAACACTTGACTAAGATCGAGAAGTCTGGAGATTATATCAACAAGTCTAAAGCTGGTGAACAGATTCTGAAGAATGCTTGTAAAGAAGCCCAGTTCCAGAGAGCAAGGACAGACTTGTATTTGAAAGAGAGTCAGGCCAGGTGGGTCCGGATCACTGAGGCCCGTACTCTAGAAGACAAGAGAGTTCAGGACAAGATGGAGCAGATGGAAAAAGCCCTGGCAGCAGCCCAGAAGGAAATATCAGAGCTAGAAATCAGAGCTGGAGTGAAGAGGTCTAAGGACCAAAGTCAGAACAGGAAGTTGACTGCAGCTGTTGCAACAAGAAACCTTCTCATCAGAAATCTTACGGAGCATCCGGCTGATCCTGTGACCGAAGCACTTCTCAAGGAAGTTCGTGAGGATGAGTTTGGCCTTGGAGTTTGATCATTTGCTTGTTGTTGTTCCTTTTCCATGTACTTTTGTTTTTTGTGATGTATTTTGACCCCTTAGGGGGCCGGTGTTGTAAAATGAACAAATTGTATTATTTCACCTTTGTAATATATTTGTGTTGGTTTCTATCTGGGTTCACATCAAAAGCAACTTCAACAGCAGCATCTTCAAGGGTCTGGAAGGGTCAAAACTGAAGGCCAAACCGGATACCTTGAGAACAAATAAGCATAACTGCATTGCATGCTAACCCTTTTGTTTGTTTTGTAGGTTTTTGTTTTGTTGTTGCTAACCTCTGTTGTGATGTTCAGGAATTATTGCTCGCCGCCGGGTATTTCCTCTCAACAGGCCACACAGGTACCCAACTAGAAACAACCTTCCGGGAATCCAGATGGACCAGATGCAACAAGACCTTACGGAGGTCAGAAACCAGATGGCCAACGAAAGGCTGGAGATGAGAACCCAGATAACACAGTTCATGGAAGTGATGAACAACTTAGCTCAAAGCCAGGAGAGGCTCAGAACTTTGGTAGAAGGGAGGAATCAAGAGGAGCCCCATGTGGGGACTGCAGGCACAAGTAACAATGAACGGGTGCAACCACATGTTAACCCCCCTGTGTTTGGTCCACATCTCCATCCTGAGGTTAATATTCCCGCAAACATTCAAGGAACAACCACTGCAGCCAGAGTACTTCAAGAAGATCCTCAGGAGGACCAATTCACAGTAATGGGTGCTGGAGAGGAAACTTATGATAGACGATTGGAAGAAATAGCTGAGAAGTTGAGGTCCTTAGAATCTCAAAATTCTTTGGGTTTCGACGTCATGGACATGGGTTTGGTAGACGGGGTCAGGATCCCCCATAAGTTCAAGCCTCCTTGTTTCGAAAAGTATAATGGGACTTCATGCCCCCGGACTCATTTGCAATCATTTCTGGGAAGGCTGAAGGCCTATACAATGGATGAGAAACTCTGGATGTTCTACTTCGAAGATAGCTTGACTGGAGCTTCTAGGGAATGGTATTCCCATTTGACAAGGGCGACTGTGAGATGCTGGAAGGACCTGGCAGAGGCCTTCATCAGACAGTATCAGTATAATCTAGATATGGCACCCAACAGGACCCTCCTAATGGGAATGTCACAGTCATCTAGGGAGAGCTTCAGAGAATATGCTCAAAGATGGAGAGAGCTGGCTGCTGCTGTTCAACCACCAATGTCTGAGAGAGAAATGGCAGACATGTTTATGAACACTCTTCAGGGAACGTATATTGACAGGTTGGCTGCTTTCTCTTCCACTAGCTTCGCAGATGTTGTCATAGCTGGGGAGAGAATTGAAAGCCTGTTGAAAATGGGTAAGATCTCTGATAATGGTGCCAGTTCGTCCAGCAGTACAAGAAAGCCTTTTGCAGGCCCGAGAAGAGCTGGCGAGACTAATGCCATCCACACCAACAGGGGTAGGCCCCAATATGCTCAGAGGTCAATAGCAGCAGTCACTATCCCTGCTCCAGCTCATCCTCAGCCAGTCTATCAACCTCCTCAACAAAACTTCCAACAACAACCTCAGTATCAGCAGAATCAGTATCCTCCAAGGAACTTCAACAACAACTCCAACAACAACAATCAACAAAGGCCATTCCAACAAAGACCATCCCAAGCTAACCGAGTGATCGACCCGATCCCAATGCCGTATGCTGCCTTGCTGCCACAACTTCTGAAACTCAACCTGGTTGAGCTAAGAACGTTGGCACCTCCGGATCCCAACAGTCTACCAAGGAACTATGACTCCAATGCATGGTGTGCTTTTCATTCAAACGCACCTGGTCACAGTACAGAAAAATGCAGAGCTCTGCATATGAAGGTACAAGACTTGGTAGACTCCAAGGCTCTGAATTTTGCACCTCCGCCCAATGTCAATAAAAACCCAATGCCAAATCATGGTGGTCCCCGAATTAACGCTATTGAAGAAGACCAACCGTCTTATTTGATAACTAGT
Organism: Lathyrus aphaca; assembly: GCA_963966055.1. Classification (NCBI taxonomy): domain Eukaryota; kingdom Viridiplantae; phylum Streptophyta; class Magnoliopsida; order Fabales; family Fabaceae; genus Lathyrus; species Lathyrus aphaca. The sequence continues at coordinate 279,177,747 of OZ014519.1, read as the reverse complement.
GTGGATCAGATCAGGACACCATTGGTGGAAATCAAAGCTCAACTCCGTGAAAACCAAATATTTCCGGGATGTGAACTAGGGTGTCCCTATTGCAATATTTCATGGAATGGGTGCGAGGACCTGAGGAATGGCATTGACAGCCTTATTCAGAGTGGCCTGCTACAGATCACTACATCATTCCCAACAAATCCGGCAACTTCATCAACAACGGTTTCAGAACCTCCTACAACTACAGCAACTATTGTTCCCGACAACTCACCAGCAACATCAACCAGTACTTCATCTGTCCTCCCAAATGATCAGTTTTCAACAGTTTCTCCTGCTACAACTTCAGCTTCATTCCATTTCGAATCTCCGTCAGCAACAACAACAGTCCTTCCAACAGTACCTCCTACAACACCAGCAATCAATCATGAAGATGTCTCTACCGTCACCATATTCTACGATCCTGAAAATAATTCTGCCTACCATTCAGAAGGTGCTGCTCCCGCCAGAGCACCAGTTACAATCTTTTATGATCCACAAACAATAACAGTCCCTTCAGCAGCAGCAATCAGTCCGGTCACTGTCACGGTGCCTGGACCAGTACCATATGAAAGCAATAGGGCCATCCCCTGGCACTATGGCTCTGACTTGTATTGCGAAGGAAAAAGAATCACTCTGGAAACATCAACACCTGCACCACAAGTAGATAATGTGGGGGGAGGCGGAGGCTTCACTCGAAGCGGACGTCTCTTTGCTTCACAAGTTCAAAGACCTACTGCCGAAGCAGAAGCTGCTGCCAAGGCAAAAGGAAAAGGCCCGGTGCAGGAAGACCAAGTTGCCAAAGAAGCCCTGAAAACTCCATTTGATCAGGAAGTTGATGAGTTTATGCGAATCATCAAAAAGAGTGATTATAAAATTGTGGATCAGCTTCACCAGACGCCATCCAAAATCTCTATCCTCTCACTGCTTATGTGCTCCGAAGCCCATCGGAATGCACTACTTAAAGTCTTGCACGCAGCTTACGTGCCTGAGGAGATTACTGTCAACCAATTGGAAACCGTGGTTGGAAATGTTACTGCTAGCAATGGGCTAGGGTTTACCAATTCTGACTTGACAGCGGATGGCCGCAACCACAACAAAGCCTTGCACATAACCCTGGAATGCAAAGGAGCTGTCCTTTCTCATGTGCTGGTGGACACAGGTTCTTCCCTGAATGTCTTACCAAAGAAGGCTCTGGTGAAGTTAGAATATGATGGATTGGCATTGAGACCCAGCAACCTGGTGGTAAGAGCCTTTGATGGTTCGAAGAGATCGGTTCTGGGAGAGATTGAGCTGCCTGTGACAATTGGCCCACAGACCTTTAAAACTATCTTTTATGTGATGGACATTCAGCCCGCCTACAGCTGTTTGTTGGGTAGGCCCTGGATTCACGCCGCCGGCGCAGTAACGTCTACCCTTCACCAAAAGTTAAAATTTGAGTGGGAAGGTCAAGTTGTCACAATCTGTGGGGAAGAGGATATTTTCGTTAGCCATCTGGCTACTTACAAATACATTGAGATGGATGGGGAGATCCATGAAACAATGAGCCAAGGTTTTGAAGCCTTGAACGTCAATGAAGCATCTGCTGTGTCAGGGATCTCCATGTCATCTTACCAACAAGCCCGGAAGGTTGTTGAAGAAGGAACTGCCCTAGGCTGGGGCAAGGTATTAGCTGTGGAGGAGAAGAAGGACAAATTTGGGTTGGGTTACAGACCAACTCAACATCAAGCAAAGGCTGCTGCAGAGCCTGGTTTTGTCAGTGGGGGGATGCTTACCCCCGATGCTATCAACTGTCTGGAAGACGAGCTGGAAGAGGAGCGCAATCTGGAGAATTGGATTCGTCCGAAGATCCCGGGGAGCAGTGTCTCGAACTGGTCTTCCCAGGAAATTATAAGAGTTACTCATGCAGAGTAATTATTATTTCCTGTATTTTTTATAGCATGCATCCAAGTCTTGCATCTTGCCCAAGATGACAAGACTCATTTTGTAACCAGGGCCATCTGTACTTTTGTGCAAACAAGATTAAATTAATGAAATATCAGACATCTTTTTGCAAACGAGTCTTTTTCTTTTATGCTCACTGTTTTTCCATTTTTCTTTTTGTACAAAAATAAATGGCGGTGTTTTCAAAATGATAACTTCATTTCACTTTTTCTAAAGCAAGATTAAAATCAATCACTAAAATGAACAAACTTAACCCTTGCAGAGAGTGCCTTCCTGACAGCACCGACAACAGCACGGCTATGACATCGTATGACTTTGACAATCCGATCAATCAAGCTGATGAAGGGGTTGATGAAGAATATGAGCTTCCTGAAGAGCTATCCAGGTTGTTGAGACAGGAGGAAAAGGTTATTGCTCCTCATCAGGAGGAGATTGAAGTGATTAATCTTGGTACTGACGAAGACGTGAAAGAAGTTAAAATCGGGGCCTGCCTGCAAGACTCAGTGAAGAGGCAACTGGTAGATCTGCTTCAGGAGTATGTTGATGTGTTTGCTTGGTCGTATCAAGATATGCCAGGGTTGGATACCGACATTGTTGTGCACAAGCTGCCTCTGAGGGAAGAATGCCCGCCAGTTAAACAGAAGTTGCGCCGAACTCGCCCAGACATGGCTATGAAAATCAAGGAAGAGGTACAAAAGCAATGGGACGCCGGGTTCCTTGCTGTGACTAGCTATCCGCCGTGGGTTGCTAACATAGTACCTGTGCCTAAGAAGGACGGCAAAGTAAGAATGTGTGTTGACTACCGGGATCTGAACAGAGCCAGCCCGAAGGATGACTTCCCATTACCTCACATTGATGTATTGGTGGATAACACGGCTCAGTTCTCGGTATTCTCCTTCATGGATGGATTTTCAGGATATAATCAGATCAAGATGTCACCTGAAGACATGGAGAAGACAACATTCATTACACCTTGGGGCACGTTCTGTTACAAAGTGATGCCATTCGGACTGAAGAATGCTGGTGCAACATACCAACGGGCTATGGTGACATTATTCCACGATATGATCCACAAAGAAATAGAATGTTATGTGGATGATATGATCGCCAAGTCCCTTACAGAGGAAGATCACCTGGTAAATCTGTTGAAGTTGTTCAAGCGCCTGAGGAAGTACCAACTAAAGCTGAACCCCAACAAATGCACATTCGGGGTGCGATCCGGTAAGCTGCTGGGCTTTATTGTAAGCGAGAAAGGGATTGAAGTCGACCCTGATAAAGTCAAAGCCATTCAAGAGATGCCTGCACCGAAGACAGAAAAGGAAGTCCGAGGGTTCTTAGGTCGATTGAACTATATTTCACGGTTCATATCTCACCTTACAGCAACCTGTGAACCCTTGTTCAAGCTGCTAAGAAAGGAACAAACGGTCAGGTGGAACAAAGACTGCCAGAAGGCTTTTGACAAGATCAAGGAATATCTGCAAGAACCTCCAATCCTCATGCCGCCAGATGAAGGAAGACCTCTGATTATGTACTTGACAGTGCTAGAAGAGTCAATGGGGTGTGTGCTGGGCCAGCATGACGAGTCTGGTCGAAAAGAGTATGCAATATACTACCTAAGCAAAAAGTTTACCGACTGTGAACAACGTTATTCGCTGCTCGAGAAAACTTGATGTGCTTTAGCGTGGGCTGCTCGCCGACTGAGACAGTATATGCTGACCCACACCACCTTATTAATCTCAAAAATGGATCCAGTTAAGTACATTTTCGAGAAGCCAGCTCTTACCGGACGGGTTGCAAGATGGCAGATGATTCTCACAGAATACGACATACGGTACACCTCTCAGAAAGCCATCAAGGGCAGTGTACTATCTGAATATCTTGCTGAGCAACCCATTGATGACTACCAGCCTATGAGGTTTGACTTCCCTGATGAGGACATCATGTTCATTAAAGCAAAAGATCATGAAGAGCCTGTTCACACTGAAGGGCCCGACCCGGAAGAAGAATGGACTATGATGTTTGACGGGGCTGTTAACATGAATGGTCGTGGTGTTGGTGCAATACTCATTACACCTAAAGGAGTTCACATGCCTTTCTCGGCAAAACTCACTTTCAACTGCACTAACAACGAAGCTGAATACGAAGCTTGCATTATGGGCCTTGAGGAAGCCATTGACCTCAGGATCAAGACATTGACCGTATTCGGAGATTCAGCTTTGGTAGTCAATCAAACCAACGGGAAATGGTACACCCACCAAGATCATCTGATACCTTACAGGGATTACACAAGGAGGTTATTGACTTTCTTCACAACAGTCAAGCTTGAGTATATCCCTCGGGACGAGAATCAGTTTGCAGATGCTCTCGCTACCATTTCATCCATGATCAAAGTTCAAGCTGCCAACTTTGTACCCCAGATTTCAGTATCCAGACTCAACAGACCAGCATATGTATTTGCAGCGGATGTTGTAAAAGATGATAAGCCTTGGTTCCATGACATTAAGTGCTTCTTGGAGGATCAGACATACCCACCTGGGGCATCTTCCAATGATAAGAAGACCTTGAGAAGGCTTGCTGGCAGTTTCTTTCTGAACACTGATGGGTCTTTATACAAAAGGAACTTTGACATGATACTCCTCAGATGTGTTGACAAGACGGAAGCAGATTTGTTGATGCATGAAGTGCACGAAGGATCCTTTGGTACCCATGCTGGAGGGCATGCCATGGCTAAGAAGTTGTTAAGATCAGGCTATTACTGGATCACAATGGATGCGGACTGTTGTGCCTATGCCAGAAAATGTCACAAATGCCAGATCTACGCAGACAAGGTGCATGTGCCTCCCAATCCTTTGAACATCATGTCTTCACCATGGCCCTTTGCCATGTGGGGCATTGATATGATCGGCAAGATTGAGCCAATTGCTTCGAATGGCCACAGATTCATCCTGGTCGCCATTGACTATTTCACTAAGTGGGTCGAAGCAGCCTCCTATGCAAACGTCACAAGACAAGTGGTAGCCAGATTTCTGAAGAGAGATATCATCTGTCGATATGGAGTGCCCGAGCGAATCATTACTGATAATGGTTCCAACTTGAACAACAAAATGATGGCAGAGCTGTGCCGGGACTTCAAGATCCAACACCACAATTCTTCTCCTTACAGGCCAAAGATGAACGGCGCTGTTGAGGCAGCAAATAAGAATATTAAGAAGATTGTGCAGAAGATGGTAGTCACTTACAAAGACTGGCATGAAATGTTACCGTTTGCCTTGCATGGGTACCGCACGTCAATCAGGACATCCACTGGGGCAACACCGTATCAACTTGTATATGGTATGGAAGCAGTCCTACCTGTTGAAGTTGAACTACCCTCTCTACGGGTATTAATGGATGTTAAACTGAGTGAAGCAGAATGGGTTCGGTCCCGATTCGAACAACTAGGTCTGATCGAAGAGAAAAGATTTGCTGCAATCTGCCATGGGCAGTTATATCAGAAGAGAATGAAGAGGGCCTTCGATCAGAAAGTCAGGCACCGAGAGTACCAAGTAGGAGATCTTGTGTTGAAAATAATCCTCCCTCCTCATACGGACCACAGGGGCAAATGGACTCCCAATTATGAAGGACCATTCGTTGTAAAGAAAGTTTTCTCTGGTGGAGCACTGATGCTCAGCACCATGGATGGTGAAGACTTCCCATCCCCTGTGAATTCAGATGCAGTTAAAAAATACTTCGCGTAAAATGACCCGCTGGACATAAAAACAGAATGTAAGTCCAGGCAAAAATAGGGCATCCCGGCGAGTCAAAAACAGAATAAAAGACTCGGGCAAAAATAAGGGAAATAAATGAAAAATGTACACCCGCTGAGTTGAAAAGCCGCATTGGACATCTCAGGCAAAAATGGGTATCCCGATGGATTGAAAACCCGAAAGGGCGATCCATGCAAAATAAGGGAATAAGCGAACAACTGCATTCGGAATTCGTCTGTATCACCTACAACTTGGTAAGTTCCAAAGGATCAAGCTTCAATCAGAATCAGCTCTCTCCAGAAAGCAAGACGAGAAGAACGTCATTGTCATACGAGTCATAGCAGAAGAGGAAGCTCCTTGAAAGCGTCGTCGGCATCGCCAACACTTTATTTCTCAATTTGTAACAATCTCCTCATTTCAGGAGATTTGTTTCCTTGACTGTATCTTGCCAATTCAGGGCACATGAATTAATAAAATCAGATTTTCAGTCATGTCTCGTTTCTTACATTTATGTTTTGCAAAGAGTTGTCTGATATCTCTAAAAATATAATTGCATAAGTACAGATGCCTTTCTCTAAAAAACACATGCTTACAGGGAATATGATTACTCTCGAAAGTACTTAACTCCTATGACGGAATCCAGTAAGGGATACCTCGGGACCTTTTGTACGTTTCCTTACCTTTGCAGGATTGCAGGTATCCAGAACGCAACCTGGGGCATGCAGGTTACATTTCAGCAAACAGGCGAATCATTATCAACTCGGTCTATCTTCCACGTGGCACTGGAGAGTGCCCATTTCCCCAGCAAAGTTGCCAAATCGACATGCACTCAATCTCAGCATCTGGAATGCTCTATCCCCAGCTGAGTTGCCTCTTGTTGCTCTCCCCAGCTGAGGTGCCTCTCATAATTCCCCAGCCGAGCTGCCATTTCATCCTCAGCTGAGTACGGGAGTCAGGAAATCATCTCCCCACAGAATCTTCAGCCTCTATCCAGAAGAGCAGCGCATAGAAGATCACAACAGAGTACAGAAGGCTTCTACAAACCCCAGCTGGGTCCCGTATTATAAGGATATGTCAATCAGTGACCTATATCCCCAGACAGATACATCATTAGATCTACCATTGATCTCATCCCCAGCTGGGATGTTCATTTCAAGCAGATCAACCGGAGATCTTCGCGGCAACGGGATCCGAATCCCGGATCGTTGCCTCTTTGCATAATCATAGCATTCGCATCATATTCATCCCTCAGAGCGTAGCATTCCGTCTAATACGGAGCATTACGGCAAAAATCAAATGCATAGCATAATCATAAGTCATGTTGTGAATTGAACACTTGTGAAATATAAACTGTTCATCATCATTATACAAAAATCCCCACCAAGGTCCCAGCAACAGCAGTTGCCTCTCAAATCACAAACACCAGTATATACACCTTTTGGCGCCCGTCCGTGCCATCTTTCCCCAGTAAAGTCGCCTGAACACTCTTCGCAAACAAAATCACCCTTATTACAGATACGTCCTGACACCCGTCCGTGTCATATCCCAGCAGAAAGCCAAAGAGGTCCTCTTTGCACTCACATATACCTATACATACACTTTTCTTGACACCCGTCCGTGTCATATCCCCAGCGCAGTCGCCTAGACTTTGTATATCAGATACTTGTTCATATTATACTCTTCTCCTTTTGACACTCGTCCGTGTCACCCTCCCCAGCAGTTAAAACACTCATACAATGCTCATTACTTATGGTACACTTATACAGATACTCGTCCGTACCTTGTATACATTATCACTCATATCCCCACAGATTCGACAGTAGTCCTTGTTCTTTGTTAACCAGTTGGTACTCGTCCGTACCATCATCTCAGAACAGTGCGTCTAGTGTTTGTTTCTACATGATGCTCGTCCGTATCATAGTCTTAAGGATGCTCGTCCGCATCTTTAATCAATGCACCGTGTCAAACACTTATGTCTTCTTGAATATAGATACTCGTCTGTGTCTACTATTCCCCAGAAGAGTCCTTTCAGATGCAACACTCGTCCGTGTTCTTTGTTAACCAGTGGATACTCGTCCGTATCATCATCTCTAAACATGTGTCAGTTTGTTTCTACATGATACTCGTCCGTATCATAAGTCTTAAGGATGCTCGTCCGCATCTTTAATCTATACACTAACGTCTAAACACTTGTACCTTTTGTTTCTTGGATATAAACACTCGTCCGTGTTTACTTCTCCCCAGTAGATCGCCAACAAAACAAATTTTCTTTTTATCTAACACTCGTCCTGTGTTATGATACCTTTGAGAGCAGCCGTACCCTGCTAAGTGGTCGTCCTCCACTTCTTGATGGTCGTCCTCCATCATGCTCATCCGATGGCCGTCCCCATCGTTGATTTTTAGCAGCCGTCCCCTGCTAGGTGGTCGTCCTCCACCCTTTGATGATCGTCCTTCATCACTTTATCCAATGGCCGTCCCCATTGTTGATTTTGGTTATCTGACATTCGTCCCATGTCACGATAAACCTCGAGAGCAGCCGTACCCTGCTGAGTGGTCGTCCTCCACTTCTTGATGGTCGTCCTCCATCATGCTCGTCCGATGGCCGTCCCCATCGTGGACCTTTTCTATCTGATGGCCGTCCCCATCGTTGATATTTTCGGCAGCCGTACCCTGCCAGGTGGTCGTCCTCCACCTTTGATGGCCGTCCCCATCATATTTCTTTTATCCCCAACAGAGCAGCCGTCCCCTGCTAGGTGATCGTCCTTCACCTTTGATGGCCGTACCCCATCATCTGTTTATTTCATTTATTCTTTAACCCGATGGCCGTCCCCGTCGTGGTCCCTTTTCCTTTTTTTAGCCCGGTGGCTGTCCCCATCGTTGGTTGCCTTTATGAGCTTGTGATCATTTCATATGCATAAACACCATCATATCATCTCACATCTCATTCTTGATTCACTGCATAGTTTCTAAGGCATCTGCACCTAGGGTTTGTGATCTGAGCAATCCCAAAGCTTGTTGAGCCATTCCAAAGGCCACCAATCAACTCAAAGGGGGTCCATGTGTGTTCTTATATCATATTTCATCTCCTCAAAGTCAAAATTGCAGAGGAATCACAAGAACTAGGGTTTGAGGTGATGCAGAGCCAGTTTAAACTGCACAGCTGACTGAAAATTAGGGTTTTGGTTTCAGAGGCCATAACTCCATTTTTTTTTGGTCATTCTTGTTTCTATTGGTCTCTATATGGCATAGGGAGTATGCATATCAATTTTCATGAAGAAATTCCATGGGGAAGTCATCTGATCAAGAGTTGACTTTTCAGACAAGTCAGTGCAAAATCAGGGCATCTGAGGCCCCCAATGACCCAACCAATGGGTGATCTTCATCATTTTGAGTGTATATGATCTTTATTTGATCATGGAAGAAGGTGGAAGTTCATAGAAATCAAGAATTTAGGGTTTTTGCAAATGTTGACTTTTTGGGCATAGTTGACTTTTCAAGAATGTATCATTTTAGGTCATTTTTCAAGCCATGATTCATGATCCAAAAATGCTTCAAATGGAAAAACTTTGGTCATGAAAGTTGTAGATCTCATCTTTCCCTTTTCAAAAAGTACAAGAACATGATCAAACTCTTCTTGGATCAAAAGTTATGGCAATGCAAAGTTGGCAAAAATCACTTATTTTCAAGATATGCACCAAGTGTGAAAATTGCAAAATCATGTGCTAAGTCAAATTGCAACTTCTAATTGGTATCAAACCAGCACATAAACATTCTATGAGCCTAAAAAATCAGAATTGGATCAAGTTTCTACATAGTTTGGTTTATGTAACAAGACTTTCTTCACATGTGAACCATAAAGCCACAAGTTGCAAAAACTCATGATCACTTCCATCCACTTGCTGCCTAGCCTGCTGACCACTCCTAGCCTTTCCCCCTCACCTTGATGCGCAGCCCACACCTCTTGTACTTGGCTGAAACATGACCCATGCCTCCCTTACAAGAAGTTGACATTTTGGCAAAAGTAGCCACACCTATCACAGCAGGCCAAGTCACATCAACTGACCAATAGGCTTTGTTTATGTGGATCAAATGCTGGCCATAGCACACTTGAAGCAAGGCTGAAGCTCAGACATTCACAACATTCACAAAAACACTCCATTTTGCATAAGCCTTCGAATTTCTCTCCACAGCCTGAAAACACTTCAACCATCTTCACCATTCAACTCACCTTGCTCCATAGACCACCCAGCACCAAGAACACAAGCCTGAAACAGCCTGAACATCTCACTGCCATTTCTCACTTCATTTTGCAGTTTCAATCGAATCTCCTTCCACAAACCACAAACACACAAACAAACACCACAGACCTTCTCCATTCATCCTCAGGACCATAAACTACCATTCACAATGGCCTGAAACCTCCAGAAACACCATTGCCATTTCTGATCAAGCTTGAGCAGAAGCTGTCGAATCTCATTATCCAGCCAACACAAACTCCTTTTGAGCATTCAAACATCTTCTGGGGACCAAGTGGAGTAGTTTGCACTGAAGGAAGTGGCCAGAAAGTTCTAAAGTTGAAAGCTCCAAATCTCAGGTAGCTCGAAATTAATTTTTCCAGAAATCATTTTTCTTGTTACAAACTTGTTCTATGTGATTCACTGATCATCCTGATGTTCTTAGTTTTTGAAATGGCTTTGTTTTGAGTATTTAATTTGTCTCTGAAGCTTGCGTGCCCTAGAACTTGTTCTCTTCGATTCAGCTTGTTTAGGAAGAATAAATTTGTTTTGAGAGAGGGGTTTGATTCGTGAGAGGTTGGAGATCATTTCCCAATTCGTAGATTTTGTTTTTGTTACGTTTTGAGGGAGTTGGTGAGTTTCCCGGCGAGGTGCTGGCCGGAGAAGACGACCGGAAGTCTTCTCCGGCCACCTGAGAGTCATTAAACCCTAATTGCGTAATCAATTCCAGTTTGAATGTGAGCCATCAGATGCGTTGAAAAAGTTGACTTCGCGCGTGTACGGATGGCTAGGATGCAGTCATTAAACCCTAATCAGCATAATTTATTTAATTAATCAAAATTAAACCTGTTTGAATCTGAGCCATCAGATGGCGCGCGCGGTCAACGTTTTCAAACCCAGAATCAATCTCAGCCTTCCATTCGTTTTACTTTTCATTTTCATTTATTTTAATTCATTTTCTTTTCATTTAAATTGCATAATTAATTTAAAATAGCAAAAATATCTTAAAAATTATGAAACTTTTTCTTAAAAGTTTTACTAATTTTTAAGATCCAAAAATATTTTTTATTTCATTTTTCATCATTAAAAAGTATTTTTAAATATTTAAAAGATTATTTTTAATTGATTAATGGAATTAATTAATTAAAAATACTTTTAGGTATTTAAAAATTACAAAAAAATTCATGAAATGTTCTAAGACATTTAGAAACATTGTCCAACCTTCAAACCAAATTTCTTTTTTGATCTTGATGCATTTTAAGAATTTTTCATTGAATTAAATCATATTTTGTGCATTAATTTGATCATGGATTCAAAAATTCATTTCTGTCTATTGGAGAAGGTTGAGACATTGGTTCTTCTTGCATTGTTTTATGTTTAGCATGTAGTTTCTAGGATAAAATGGCCATGATTTGATCTTGCATTTTCTATTTGTTTGGCATTTCTTTTGTTAAGAACCCTAAAAAACCCTAATAACTTAGAAAAATCATATCTTGAGTTTGGTTGAGAGTTGAGAGCTCCCCTTTGGGCAGTGGTTCATTATGGGTTTAGGGTTTCTTTGAGTGCCATTTTCCATTTTTTATCGTAGGGTTTGCTTCTGTTTTGAGTTTTTGTTTGATGTTTGATCCATGAACCCTAATTTGGGCTTCCATTTGCATCCATCTTGCATTTGCATTCATACCTTGACTTGTCTTTGCATTTTGTGCATTCTTGTGATCCATTTGACATCTTAAGACATGTAGGAAGCATGATTGATCATTGCATTACATATTTGCCATGTCATTTGTCTTGTATGCTTCATAACATTTCATATTTGTTCATGCTCCTTAACTTGCATCATTTGCATCCATGATCTTGTATGAACATCTCCATGTGCTGCCTCATGTTTGCAGCACTTCATAACATCATAATCATCATCAACATGCTTCTGGTTTTGTCTAGCATCATGTCATTTCATTTCATTTAGCATTGCATTGCATTTCTTTCTAACATTTCAGGTGGTAAGTAAACTTGAGAGGTGAATTTGCCTTCACTTCTCATAACTTCTCTTCATCTCTTTTCATGCATCCTTGCTGCATTTTTGCTTGTGTTTGAGTTTGAGTTTGCTCATTCTCCTTCTTCCCACTTTCTTTCTTCAAGTGACTTGACTTCTTGAATGAAGCAAGTTGCTTTGCTTCTCTTGATCCTTTCATCTGCTTCCTGGTGGTTCCATTGAAGATTGTTCTTGCAAACCTCACAAACCTTAGGAACAACCAAGCATGACAATGATTAGGGTTTTGATTAGTTCCCCTTAGTTTTATCTTTGTGTCTCTCTTGAGTCTTCTCTTCCCACCCCATAATCAGGGACTAAACCCTAAAGGCTTTAAGGCTTTGTGATTAAGCTTATGCCTGCATCCTTCTATTAGGATGGAGTGTATAACTTTAATACTAAGTGTTAAACCCTTAATGTGTTTAAATCTCTTAATCAATTCACATGATAATCATCAAGACATTACACTTGTAACTTGGGCCTTGCATTAGGGTTCTAATTCTTCCTTAACTGGTTAAGAAGGACTAACCCTAGTGTTAATGGACAAGTCCCCCTCAAGTTGTCTTACAAACCATAAAATTCACTTCATCATCAAATCATTAAATAAAATTCACTTAATCAAAGGCTTGTTTTGTCATAAGTTTAATCCCTAATCATGGATTAAGTTGAGGAGCTTTCCTCAGCTTAAACATTCTCATCTATTATCCTTCTATTAGGATGGTGTAATGAGTCTGTTTAATCCGTGATTATGGCTTAACCTCATTACTCAACACTAAACAAAAACACCCAAAAACATATAAATAATCACAAGTAGGTTAATGATCTTAATCCTACATCAAAAGGTGATTAAGTGTGAGAATCTGACTTCACACTTAAGGTATTCTCATTACCCCTAATCAGAGGGAAGATGTGATGAGTTTACTAACCCATTGGTTTAGGCTTAAGCTCATTTTCTTATGACAAACTTCAAAAAGCAATAAAAGACTGAAAACACAAAAACAAACAATAATCGTCTCCTTCGGGATTCTTTCCTCATCATCTTCACTCACAAACGAGAACTTGCTTCTTCCGTCTAATGCAAGACAGTTTGCATCTGTGCCAGACAGATCATACACTTGAGCATAGGCAAGTAAGCAGTTCACAAGTCAATTCATCTTTCAGTCTCTTTGGGTCGAACTACGGTGTTCTGACTTCCTCATTGCACGAGAGGATACGTAGGCATAACTTAACAGTTATCGAACAAAAGTCTCTGTATATTCCCCCTCCTTCCAGCATTATTCTTTGAGCCTCATTATCATGAGTATCTTATTCTTGTCTTTACACTGACACTTTCATACTTCACACCACTTATACACTTTACATATTGCTTTCCAGCTCTTTATACACAGATTGCACTGACACTACCCCTTTAAAACACAAATCTTTTAAGCGTGGATCCCGTCGAGTACGACGGACAATCTGGGTGCTAATACCTTCCCAGGTTGTAACCAACCCCCTTTCTCAGTCTCTCTGGTTCGCAACCGTCTTATCCGTATCTTTCTAGGTCTATGCAGCATTGCCTTTCCTCCGGGATAAAAATGCCTAGCTGGCGACTCTTTTCATCTCCAGTGAGTTCACGGCTGTGTGTTCTCACTGTTCCCTTCGCCGACCGTTCGCGCTTGTACCAGGATGCAAATCTTTGGGAGCGACACTAAGCTATGGATATGAGTTAGTTAAAGTTGGTTAGGGTTTAGGGAATATTCCTTGAAATATTCCTTGGAAGAGTGTGGAAGGGTCTAGAATGTGGTGGAACATGCTAGAATGTGGTAGAAGTTTCAAGTGAAGTGAAGTGAAACATGAAGTGTGAAACAAGGTGGAAGAAATGAAGGAAGAAAGTGGAGGGAAAGGGGAAAGCAACTAATTTTTGAAGCTTTTACCCAATTTTTGCCTCCGTTAACCAGCAACTAATTCTTTTCTTCTTTTTGAAGGGAAATTTTAGGAATGCATTAGTACCGTCCATTTTTTAGTTGACTTTGATTTTAATCCCTTCTAGGGCTTTGTGGATGGAATTGAGCTCCTTGCATAATCACTTGGCTCTTAGCTTGACTTTGAAGATCACGATATTCCAGCTGGTTGATCTTATGCTTTATGCTTGTGATCATGGATGCTTATGCTTCATTTTTCTATGCAAGAATATTGAAACATGTAAGCAATATCCTATGCTATATGATATGAGATGGGATGGAAAATTTTAGGGTGTTACAACTTCCCCTATTCAAGCATCTGTTAATCTAAAAAGGATGAAAGCGTCGGCTGTCGGCCATTCGAGATGAACAGTGGTTGAATACCAAAAAGACCCTGAAATTTGCATTCCGTTGGAGAAGAAAAAAAAGGGAAATAAATCCAAGCAAGGAACATAACTGTCGAAGGTTCAAGGTAACCGAAAGTAACCAATGAAAACGAGAATATGCCTTTTGTGGAACCAGGAGACTACTGGGTTGCCATAGCGACGATGGACTTGGTATACTTTGGTCTGTGGGATAGATGTGTACAACTTCAAGATCCGTATTAACAAATACGCTATCTTGATATTGATTAGAATCTGCATTTAAAAATGCACTGTCTTGATTCTCTTCTTATAACCAAAAGGTTTACGGTAACAAGTGTGCAACTACTAAAATCTGCATAACAACGCGCTGTCTTGATTTTCTGCACTATTTCGACAATATAAACCACTTTCAAGATCTGCAATCAGGCATGCACTGTCTTGACCCTCTTTCAGAATCCGTGTAACTACGCACTGTCTTGATCCTGAGCTTCCAAAATCCGTATAACAATACGCCGTCTTGATTTTGAATGTTAAACAACCACCCTAACAAGCAAGAATGTATTCCAGATAAAAGATCCACTAGGCTGGATCTCTATCAGAATTCGTATAACAATACGTTGTCTTGATTTTGATCTTCCAAAATCCGTATAACAATATGTTGTCTTGATATTGGAAACAAAATAACCATTCTAACAAGAATATACGTTATTTCAAATAAAGGATCCACTGGGCTATATCATTATCAGAATCGGTGTAACAACATGTTGTCTTGATTCTGATCTTCAAAATCTATATAACAATACGTTGTCTTTATTTTGAATATGAAATAACCATTCTAACAAGTAGATAGGTATTTGAAAATAAAAGATCCACAAGGCTGGATTGCTGTCAGAATTCGTATATCAATATGCTATCTTGATTCTGATTTTCAAAATCCGTATAACAATACGCTATCTTGATTTTAAATATGAAATAACCATTCTAACATGTAGATAGGTATTTCAAAATAAAAGATCCACTGGGTTGGACCGCTGTCAGAATCCGTATAACAATACGTTATCTTGATTCTGATCATCAAAATCCATAAAAAAATATGTTGTCTTGATTTTGAATAGAATTTGAATAAACGATCCACTGGGCTGGACAAAGATATACTCTTGCAGGGTAAAATTCTTACTAGAACTCCGTTGGGGATGAAAGCGTCTTGGGCGACATTGTGTTGAGATCACATATTCTGTCAATATAGATTCCTACTGGGGAATAAAACAATTGCTGAATCGATCTCAAGAAACCCTGGCTGGAGATAATCATCTGCTGGGGAGAGATAAGAATAGAACTGCACTTGGGCGTACGCCGTCTTGATCTGTCATGTCTACAATACATAAATTGGCGACCTCCTGGGGATATTTCACTTATTAGGCTGAATCCTAATTATACAACTCTGCGGGAAAACGATAAACTTCCAACTAGGTTGGAGAAGCAATCCATCCAGTCCTGGCTGGGGAGAGGATTCTGACAATTCTAACTCTGTGGGGAGACAATACTTTCAGCCGCTTGCTGGGAGTAGAGACTCCACTTGGGGAAAAGAACTATTCAACTGATCTTGAAGTTCTGCTGGGAACACGACTCGCTCAGCTGGGGAAGATTCCGCTTTAACGATGTTGAGGATGCTAAGTATCACCCTTCTATTGTGGATAAACATTGTAGAGCTTTTCTCGCTGGGGGACTAAGCTATTTGGGGAATAGATGCCAATGAGGTTTGGACTTTATTTGGAAACTTCGTTGGGGAAAATTGAAAATAATGTTATACAAGAGGGAAAGCCCTCTGGCCTCTCGTTATCTTCACCCTTGCTAGGGAATAATGAATATTCCTATAGTACTGGGGATAGTGAAGACTCTGATGGGGGAGTACTCCTTCATTGAAGGAAAACTCTCTGCTTGGGGAATCATCAGTCTTCTACTACTCTGAAGAGGAAGGTTCAATTTCCGACTCTACTAGGGATAACACCACTGGAGATATTTTCTGCGGGAGATAAGAGTCTTGATCATCTCTCGCTGGGGATGAGAGATAAGACGTATCATGTTGGGGATGAGAGATAATGATACCGTTCTACTCAGGAAGCAACCTTTTTTGTTGCTTTGTTAGAGAATGTAAGTCTTGATGAGACTCGTTGAGGAATCTTGTTCAATGATCCGCTGAGGAAAGGCATTTTAAAAATTATGTGTCGGCAATGGCTTTGTTAGCAATGCTTGTACCTGCATGAGCATAATTGATAGTGCCTGCAAAATGGATAGTTAATTTGGCCTGCATGCCATGAGTTTATGATTTGAATTACTATCCCAGTCACCCAACATTCATAGTAATTTTAAAAGTTTTCCCTTCATATGTCATTTTATAAAGCCACCAAGTTTCAATGCAATGTTCTTTTACCAAAAATTCAGGACATTTTTGCAAATAAAGCATGTTAAAAATAAAACAAGGATAAAGCTTTTTGGCTGAACATTCTTTTATTGATAAGCCTCTAAATAGGCAAACATTTACATCAGGAAACAACCACCTGGAAAAAGGTAATCACTGTAAATCGAGAAATAGAAACTATCATAATGGCAATGTACACGACATTCCATGACTTTCAATTCTACTATGACCAATATACTTCAAGATTTTCCGTTCTTTCCTTCGCTTTTCGAAGAAGAAAAGATTAGACTGATTCCTACCTTTCTGAGATTTCCAGGTTAACTAAGACGATGATGTGGTACAAATTACCCAGATCGCAGTCATTCGCTTATTCCCTCTTTTGCGTGGATCGCCTTTACGGGTTTTCAATCCACCGGGATACCCCTTTTTTCCTGAGTTTTCCAATGCGGCTTTTCAGCTCACCGGGTGTGCATTTTTCAAATATTTCTCTAATTTTTTCTCGAGCTTTTTATTCTGTTTTTAGCTCGTCGGGATGCCCCTTTTTTCCTGGACTTCCATTTTATTTTTCGTCCAGCGGGTCTTTTTATGCGAAGTATTTTTTAACAACGTATGAGTTGACAGGGGATTGGAAGTCTTCGCCATCCATGGTTGTTAGCATCAGGGCTCCGCCTGAGAATACCTTTTTAACCACGAATGGACCTTCATAGTTGGTTGTCCACTTGCCCCTGTAGTCTGTTAGATGAGGAAGAATCCTTTTCAGCACCAAGTCACCGGGTATGTACCGTTGAAGTCGCACCTTATGGTCGAAAGCCCACTTCATTTGCCTCTGATACAACTGCCCATGGCACATAACCTCTAGGAGTTTCTCTTTAATTAGGCTCAGCTGATTGTACCTGGATCGTAGCCACTTAGCTTCATCAAGTTTGACATCCATCATTAATCTTAACAGGGGGATCTCGACCTCAATCGTTAGGGCCGCCTCCATATCATACACAAGCGAGAAAGGGGTTGCCCCTGTTGAAGTGCGCACAAATGTCTGATACCCATGCAGTGCAAATGGTAGCATTTCGTGCCAATCTTTGTACGTCACCACCATCTTTTGCACGATCTTCTTAATATTCTTGTTGGCCGTCTTGACGGCGCCATTCATCTTCGGGCGATATGGCGAAGAGTTGTGATGCTCGGTCTTGAAATCCCGACACAAGTCTGCCATCATCTTATTGTTGAGAGTAGAACCATTGTCAGTAATGATTCTTTCGGGAGTTCCATATCGACATATAATATCCCTCTTGATGAAACGGTCTACCACTTGTCTCATGACATTGGCATAGGATGCCACTTCGACCCACTTCGTGAAATAGTCTATGGCAACCAGGATGAAGCAGTGACTGTTGGAAGCGGTTGGCTCAATTTTGCCAATCATATCAATGCCCTACATGGCAAAAGGCCAAGGTGGAGACATGACACTCAATGGACTGGGAGGTACATGAACCTTGTCAGCGTAGATTTGGAACTTGTGGCATTTGCGGGAGTATTTACAGTAATTGGATTCCATGGTGATCCAATAATACCCCGATCTGAGAAGTTTCTTTGCCATAGCATGTCCTCCAGCATGGGTACCAAAGGAGCCTTCGTGAACTTCTTGTATAAATATGTTTGCTTTGTGTCTATCCATGCATCTGAGCATGACCATGTCGAAGTTCCGTTTATAGAGCACATCATCATGTTTTAAGAAGAACCCGCTTGCCAACCTCCTATGGGTCTTCTTGTCTTTACCAGATGTCCCTGCTGGGTATTCCTAAGACTTCAGAAAGTGCTTGATATCGTGGTACCAGGGTTTATTATCCTCAACACCATCAACTTCGAACACATATGCCGGTCTTTCAAGACGAGACACATCAATTTTTGGCACGTAATTCTCTTTATGAACCTTGATCATGGAAGATAAGGTTGCCAAAGCATCAGCAAATTGATTCTCATCCCGAGGTATGTACTTCAACTTGACCTTTTTGAAGAAAGTCAACAACCTTCTGGTGTAGTCCCTGTAAGGAAGTAGATATGGTTGATGAACCAACCATTTTCCGTTAACTTGGTTGATAACCAAATCCAAATCACCGAAGATTTCGAGGTTCTTGATTCTCAAGCCAATTTCTTCCTCGATCCCCATTATGGAGGCTTCATACTCTTCTTCATTGTTAGTGCATTAGAATGCCAGCTGGGCGGCAAAGGGCATATGAATCCCTTCCGGAGAGATAATAACGACACCAACTCCATTTCCGTTCATGTTAACGGCTCCGTCAAATAGCATTATCCATTTAGATTCGGGGTCCGGCCCCTCCTTCGGGAGTGGTTCTTCAAAGTCTTTTGACTTGAGGAACATGATGTCCTCATCCGGAAACTCGAACCTCATTGGCTGGTAATCCTCAATTGGTTATTGGGCCAGATAATCCGACAATACACTTCCCTTGATAGCTTTTTGTGAAGTGTACTAGATATCATATTTTGTCAGAATCATTTTCCATCGGGCTACTCTTCCGGTTAGAGCTGGCTTTTCAAATATTTATTTAACGGGGTCCATCTTGGAAATCAACAGAGTGGTGTGAGTCAGCATGTATTGTCTTAGTCGGCAAGCAGCCCATGCCAAAGTGCAACAAGTTTTCTCGAGCAGTGAGTAGCGTGTCTCACATTCGGTAAACTTTTTTCTAAGGTAATAGATTGCCAGCTCTTTTCGACCAGACTCGTCCTGCTGACCCAGCAAACATCCCATTGATCCTTCGAGCATTATGAAGTACATGATTAGAGGCCTCCCTGGCACTGGAGGCATAAGAATCAGAGGCTATTGTAAATACTCCTTTATTCGGTCAAAAGCTTGTTGGCAGTCATCATTCCATGTGATGGCCTGATTCTTCCTCAGAAGCTTAAAGATAGGTTCACACATGGCTGTTAGGTGAGATATGAATCGTGCAATGTAGCTCAACCTCCATAAGAAGCCCCCGCACCTCTTTCTTAGTTTTTGGCTCAGGCATTTCCTGAATTTCTTTTACTTTTACATGGTCGACCTCAATTCCCCTTTCACGGACAATAAAGCCCAGTAGCTCTCTGGAATGCACCTCGAATGTGCATTTGTTCGGGTTCAATCTCAGTTTGAAATTCCGAAGCCTATCAAATAGCTTGTCTAGGTTGACCAAATGCTCCTCTTCTGTTCGTGACTTCGCAATCATGTCATCAATATACTCTTGAAGCAAGGAAATGAAACGGCTCTTGACAACTCCATCCAGTGCGGCCCCGATCTTGACCTCCTTTTTATCTTCTACTATACCTAGGTTGATCACCTCAATGGCTTCTTTATGTGGCTAAATCATCCTCTCCTCTTGATTGAGCATTCTGGCTAACTCATCGGGAAATTCACGCTCTTCCTCGACCACTTCGTCAGCTTGATGGATTGGATTATAGAAATCATACTTGGTCATAGCGAAAGAGTTATCAATGGAATCTGAAGGATTGGTTCTGTATAAGTGATGTGCTTATTTCAGAATCAGTTTTTTTTATGAAAACCACAAGACAAAACAAAATAAAAAACATTGCCATTTTATTTGTTTTTGTGAAAAAATTTCAAAATAGAAAGAAAGGGAACACAATTTGAATGAAAAATATCCTTTATTTATGAAAAACTAAATTGCATAACATGTAAGGTAGCCCTACAATGAATCCATACACCTTGGGTATTGTGCAGGATTTGACATGCATATGATAATGAGAAAACAAAGAAAATTACTTTGGCAGGCCAGTGACTTGGACGAAGTCGTCGACAAACTAGTTTGTTAGCCTTTCCCTCTGGACACACCGGTGTATCCAGTTATCAAGATCACAATCACTATCAGCAACATCTTCGATGACACAAATTTGATTTGGGTCAATTACCCCCCCCCCCCCCCCCGCTTGAGAAGGTGACTACTCTGCTTTGGGATCCGGTTGTTTGTCTCGGGACATAGCTTATCCCAAACTTATCTTTTTTTATCAACCTGGACCAGATTGTCCCAGCCTTGGGCATTTCCAGCTTCAACCACCTCTCTAGCTTGTTTGTAGGAAGACATAGAAGTTCCTACTCGCTCATTGCTCTTAGTTTCATAAATGGGAGCAACTGTACTGGCATTCACATCTTCAAATGCTTGGCATAACATTTCATGGATCTCTCCATCCATTTCTACGTACTTGAATGTACACAAATGGACGACGAAGATATCCTCTTCCCCACACACAGTAACCACTTGACCATCAATAACATATTTTAACTTTTGATGCAAGGTTGAAGTAACTGCGCATGCAACGTGAATCCATGGACGTTCCAGAAGGAAGCTGTAAGCTGGCTGGATATCCATGACATAAATATGATTTTGAAGACCTGCGATCCTATCTTTACTGGAAACTCAACCTCACCAAAGAAAGATCTTTTAGAGCCATCAAAGGCTCTCACCACTAGGTCACTTGGTCTCAAAAGTAGTCTGTCTATTTCCAACTTCATCGAAGCCTTCTTCAGCAGTACGTTCAAAGAAGAGCCAGTGTTAACTAGAATGTGAGATAACATAGAACCCTTGCACTCCATGCTGATATGCAATGCCTTGTTATGATTTCTCCCTTCCGATGTAAAGTCTTTGTCTGTATAACCTAGTCCATGACTGGCATTGACACTTGCGATCACAGTTTCAAGTTGCTTCACAGTTATCTCCTGCAGAACATAAGCCTTTTGTAGAACCTTCAACAATGTCTCTCGGTGCGCTGGGGAGCAAATAAGAAGAAAATTTATCGAAATCTTTGAGGGTGTTTGGTTCAGTTGATAAACAACTTTGTAATTTCTCTTTTTGATGATCCGGATAAATTCTTCTACCTCCTTCTCAAAGGTACTTTACTCTTTCGACAAAATCACCACTTCTTCTATAGCTACCTGCTTCTCTTTAGCCTGTGATGAAGCTTCAGCTTCGTTGTTGGTTCGGAGAGTTTGTGGAGCAATAATTCGTCCATTTTTGGTGAATCCACCTACTCCACCAACATTTACAACACTTGGATCAATAATAACCAGAGACTCGTCCTCGGCCTTCTGCCCCTAAACATACACATCTGACCCATAGTGCCAAAGAACTTCTCTTTCACTCTCGTAGGGGACAGGTATAGGAATCGTGATAGTTACAGGGCTTGTTGTAATTGGCCTTGCCTCTTGTGGTATGTAGATAATAACTGGTGTTGGTTGACAAGACATTTCCTCAGGAGTAAAGTGTATAGTGACGGTAGGCACACCATCATTTTGGTTGTTCACCTTATCAAACTGCAGCGAGCCCTCATCAATCAAAGCTTGGATACCCATTTTTAACTTATTACACCCATTCTCAGAAGTCTTACAACCTTCACAATCTTTGCTACATCCCGGAAAGACTCGGCCTTTCAACGATCTTTCTTTGACAATAGACAAAGGAGTCTTAACTTCATTAACATCTAGAATCAGATTAAACACTTTTCCTTCTTCAATAGCATTGATCCTTGCCTCTCCATGATCGGGCATCAGATTGGTATTGAAATTTGGAGGTGGTTCAAAGTTTATGGTTTTTGCATCGATCAAATCCTGGACTTTAAGCTGTAAAGCCTTGCATTTCTCAGTTGTGTGCCCCGGGGCACCTGAATGAAAAGCACATCTGGCGTTGGCATCGTAGCCTTGTGGTAGAGAATCCCTAATGATGGGTTGCAGTGTCCTTAACTGAATCATGCTCATATCGAGTAATCTCTGAAGCAGTGCAGTATACGTCATCGGGATGGGCTCAAAGACGCGATCAAATTTGCATGAACGTTGTTGGTAAGGCCTTTGTTGACGCTAATTTTGTTGTTGTGGTTGTTGTTAACTAGGCCCTGATGGGATGGTAACTGCAGTTACTTAACCATAGTGATTCTGAAGACTCCGGCCACGGCCTCTACTGTAAATAGCATTGGTTTCTCCTTCCCTCTTCCTCTGGGGACCGACAAAGGGCTTTCTCGCTCCAGATGAGCTACTGGCACTGATATTTTGTATCTTCCCCAAATTCAACAAATTTTCCACTCTTTCACCAGCAATGACAAGATCAGTAATATTGGTGGTTGAACAAGAAACTAGACGGTCGATAAACACCTCTTGTAGAGTACTCAAGAATATATCTGCCATTTCATTCTCTAAAAATGGAGGTTGCACTCTTGTAGCTAATTAGTGCCACCTCTGGGCATACTCTTTGAAACTTTCTTTGGAATTTTGCGACATGCTCTGAAGCTGTGTACGGTTTGGCGCCATGTCTAGATTATACTGATAATGCTTGACAAAAATTTTGGCCAATTCTTTCCAGCTCCTAATAGAGGCCCTACTTAGCTTCATGTACCATTCTTGGGATGCCGCGATGAGTCTATCCTAGAAATAGTACATCCACACCTTTTCATCATCGATGTGAGCAGCAATTCTATCGACAAAAGACTGGAGATGGGTCCTTGGGCAAGAAGTACCATTGTACTTGTCAACGGTGGGAGATTTGAATTTGTGGGGGATTCTCACCCCTGGAACAAGGCCCAAGTCGGTGATATCGAATCCTAAAGAGTTCTGAGATTGAATAGAACGAATTTGCTCTACCATTTCCTCGAAATGACGATTGACCTTAACTCCCTGTCCTTCCATATCCTCCAGTATAGTGAACTGATCATCTTGATTATTCACTTCAGGAATAAAAACATCTTCGGGACCACCACCACCATTGACAATAACCTCAGGTTGAGGTTGAGGTTAAGGGCCACCGTTGTCGCCTAGAGAACCTGTACTTCTAGGACCTCCCCCATTGTTGTTGTTGCCATCCTGATTCCTTTCAATCATCTCTGTAGAAGCTCTTGGTTCTGATTGATGGTAGTTACCAAAGTCATGAACTGGTCATACGATTGTGCAACTCTATCAGTTCAGCTTGCATTTGATCCTTGATCCCGAGTATGTTTTGTTTAGTAGGATACCTGTGAACCTTCTTCGTAGAAATAGTGCCTTATGAGCTGTTAGCAATCAGGGAATGTACCTGCAAAACAAATAAATAGGGTGATATGCATGCAATGCAATTGTTTATGCTTTTGATCTCAAGGTCATTTATGCCCCGGTTCCAATATTTTAATAAAGAAATCCAAATTGCTTTCAACCCCCGACTTTGAAAAGACCTTTGCATAGAAAACAGATTCATATAATCATAATGGCCCAAGTATCAGTGCACACAGGAAACCAATCTGAATAAAAGTTGTGTAACATAGATCAACCCATAAGGCAAGAATAACAACATTCCTCGTATGGTATAAGTCTTACAAAAGGAAATGGAAATATGGAAGAACAAAGCCGATATTCCAACAACATGTCTGCAGGTAATCCAAATACATAGAAACCAAACTAGAAAACGAGGCTACTACTTGAACACTCGGATTCCTCCCGGATCAGATCTAACCCTCTTAATTCTCGCCATTAATTTGAGATCTTTTATCTCCCGAAGTGCAACTTCAAGTGCCTTTTGACTCCACTCCAGCTCTTCCTTCTTGGAAATCATCTGCAATTCGTAGAACTCTTCCCTTTCTTTGTGCTTCTTCTGATCTTGAATCCTCTGCTCTTGCAACCAGGTGAGGGATTGTTTGGCTTCCCTGAAAGTCATTTTAGTTTTTCTATACACTTCCTCTCTTTTAGTATCCATCAGACCCCTTTTCTGAAAGTAGGCTTTTGTTTCCGTAAACTCTTTCTCCTTAGTCTCCTGAGCTACCTGCATTATGTGAAGCTTTTCTTCTAGGATTGCCTTGGAATGAGTCATTTGATGGTACAGGCCCGTCATCTCTACATTTTCCACCCTCGACTCTTGTAGTTGGGCTTCCAATACTTGTAGTCTTATAAGGGAACAATGGTCTTAAGCTCAGTCACCGGAAGAACTGGAGGGGAGAATGGCAACAATACTGCTCGAGCTCTATTCTTTAGCCAGGCCTCATACTCCGAGAAAATATTATTATTACACTAGCCAAAGTTAGCCACACTTCTCTTTTGATGCTCTTCCAAGCTCCAGCAGCTTTCCTTACCAAGGGCATATTGTCTTTCACCGGGAAGTAAAATGTAGGAGGCAATTTTAATTCTTCTGGGACATCTCTTAAAGCATACCCCAATTGTCTCATCAATAAGATTGGGTTGTAGTTGATTCCCCCAGTCACTCCTAACAAAGGTACACTGAGGTAACTCCCACAACTGGTGATAAAACATGTACCATGAAGCCTCTGAGTAATCCTTCTGACATCTCCGGCAAATAACTTGTCCAGCTTTTGAGCCCAAACCAAAGTATGATCACCAAACACCCCGGAGCTAGGCAAGTGCCTTATGAACCACATATGAAACAAAGGAGCGCAACATCGAACTAAACCTCCTCGTTTCCTTTCAAACTTATAATGCACTAAGTAATACAAATCTCCTTGCAATGTAGGCACCGAGTTCTTCAGCAAGAAAAGATGTATGACATTCATGTCTATGAACTTCTCCAAATCTGCAAACAGAATGATGCCATAAATAGAGAAAGCCAGAATGGCATACACAAAATCCCACCGTGCTTCAATAGCGAGCTCCTCAGCCTTCTTCACTAAGACTTCCAAAGAGAACCCTTGCATACCCCCTTTAGTAATAGTCAGAGAATTCACCATAGAAGGGCTCAAATAAAGAGCCATGGCGATCACTTCGGGTGTAGGCCTAACCATTTTAGCATTAAAGGGGATCTGATCTTGAAAGGAACTCCCAAGATCAAAGCATACTCCTCCAGCAAAGGACCTAACTAAAAATCGAGAAATGTGAAACATCGAAGCTAAGGATCATAGTACTGAAGTAGAGTGTGAATGGAACTTCTCTCAGAGGGGTCTAACTCTACCACCACATCCAGAATATTCCCGTAAGCTTTCTTGAACCCCTCCATATGATTGGCCATAATCAGATCTATCATTCTCTTTAACAAGCCAGCCTTAGTGTCGAAGAACTTGAAATTCATATTCTGCTTGCGAGGCTCTTCCATCTCTGAATAGTATACCGGAACCGAAGACAATAAGCTAAAACTGAGAACAAAAGCAAAAAATTGATTAATGATGGAATGATGGAATGATGCAATGCACATGCAAGGACATATGATCACACTGGAACTGTCTGGAAACTGAATATCAGAGCCAAGTGATCAGAAACCCCAAAAATCCTCTCGATAACAGCCTATATAAAACTCAGGTAGTCATAAATAAATCCAGATCAAGGACAAGAACTAGCTTCACTCAAGAACGCCAAGATCAAAGTAACGGAATCAGAACATAAGAATGTGCTGGTAATGAGGGTATGATGTGGTCAAGGGTTCCTGCAAACCTGTAAACCCCTCCCAAACTCACGGGTGTGCTACTCGTGTCAACATCACGGACTCTCAAAGCCGAATAACAATAATACGTTTACCATTTCCAAGAAATTGCTTATGACTAAATTAGGGAATCGGTTAGGCATTATATACTACTCAGGGAGGTCTCAACTGAGTCCGAGGAAACAATCATCCCTCATAAGTTCCAAGCTTCAGACACTGAATCGAAAAACAATAGTATATTCAGCCCTTGGGATACAGTACTATAGTCATACGAACAATTTGCTTTAACTGAGTTCCTATGAGAGAACCAGGTCATCCTATGCGAGTTCCCAGTGGGCCGTCGGATGCAAGTGGGTTTGCTAACAAATATGGTCTGCCACTGCCATCACTCGAGAGGGTTGTTTCCACAAAGGTTCTCAATGATCGGTCCCTAGGTGCACATAACTATCAAGGTCCTATCCCGAAGTGGAGGAAATCCCCACACAAGATATTTCCAAGACGACCGCAGTCTGGGTATGAAACACATCGCCAATCATCAGGCCACATGCGAGTACAACGTGTCCATGCTAATCCTAGGTGATCTCAAGCCAGGTATTTGGCTTATCTCACAGTAACTCCCATCCCACATAAAAAAATGGAAACCAGCACAGTCTAGACAGTCCAGTAATATAGGATGCATGTAAATAAATACTGAAAACTGTAAAGAAAGTTGTAAATAAAAACTGTAAATAAAATACAGTAAAATAAACACACGACAACATGCAGATAAACACCCAAAGAAACAAAGGCAAACATGCGCTAGGATTGACTCTCAAAAGGGAAACCAAAGACTATGGGTTTGATCCCCAGCAGAGTCGCCAGTAGTTGGCCCGGGATTTTCATCCTAGTACAAATGCGAAAATGGCGCGGAAAAGGTAGAGTCGCCAGCCAGACATTTTTATCCTGAATGAACGAGAAAGGTAATGTTGCACAAACCGAAGAGAGAAGGAAAGGGCGGGGTCCTACGAACCAAATATCAGGGTTCAAAAGTTGGTTACGACCTGGGAAAGTATTAGCACCCCAGATTGTCGCTGAACCCGACGGGATCCACGCTTGTTTGTCTGTTTCAAAGGGTGAGAAATAAGATGTTGCTGAATAAAACCGCTAACTGGAATGGGAATGGAAACGAGAAATGGAACTGAAAAATAAAAGGGAAATGGAAAAAAGAGATCGAAAAGAAAGGGGGAAAATGTAGGGAAAATAAAGAATGTGCTCGAACGGGCCCTACCCCGCTGCCTACGTACCTCATTGGGAATATGAGGATCAGAGTCGACGTAGTTTGCCTAACTAAAGCATAAACTATTTATGTGTTTTTAAGGGATGAATTGCGTATGTATATGCTTAGGTGTTACAGGCTCGTCTGGTACGAGTGTGTTACCGTCTTAATAATAAGACAAGTCGCCGCAAGTTCGCGTTGAGAGTGAATGAGGTGAGAAAAGAATTCCCGAAGGAAAAGACGAGTCTTGTTTGTTTATTGTCTTTTAAAGAAGTGTTTTCTGAGATTGTTGTTTATGAAATTTCTCATACTAAGACTTGTTCATCGTGGTAGATTCCTTACACCTCGCCCCGAAATGGGATGTGTATAAGTAACCCACGGCAAATTCTTGTGGCGTACGAGAAGATCGACCTTTATTAGGTGTTTTTTTACTTTTCTTTGAGACGAGAAAGAAATCAAAGCGAACCAAATGTAAAAGGTCTAAGGGGAAGACTAACAATTCCTAAGTGTTGTCATGCATGGATGAACCTAGGTTAGTGCGGTTTTCTAATCCTAATAAGAAAAAGGAAAAGAAACGGGAACTTAGAAATCAACTTACTTCCGAAGGAAGCTAAGTCGTTTCTAAAGGGGATTAGCATGAAGTTATGTAACTAGACGCAAAATACTAAAGCAAAGAAACTTTGAAAGCATAAAGGAATTAAAAAGGATTAAGTTGTGGGAACTTACCTTTACCTCCCTACAAAACAAAGGTTAGTAAGATAAACATGATAAAAGGAATGCGGTAAACAAGTACCAAACAAATCCTAATTCATCTAGGACCTAATCTAGACTCAATCCTAAGTCCAAGGAACCTAAAAACTAAGCAAAGAAAAAATCCAGCAGCTACTACATCTCCTATATCACAAACAGCTACCAAATGCAATGCAAAAATGCAAACAGCCTATTACAGCTAACAATCAGCATGCGAAATAGGTGTAAAAAGTCAAAACAGCATGAATGCAACATGTTTTTTATAGCACATGTTTCAAAATGAAGCTATGAAACCAAGGCAGATTTGAACATTTTTCCTTATGCACAAAAACAATGATTTTAATGCAAACAAGTAATGCGAAAATATGCAAGGTTATGCAATAACATGCAAGAAATTTACAATGGGATGCATCATCAATATGCAATTAAAATGATGCAAGCTTTATGAGTTTTTATAATTATTTTTAACAATATGCAATTTTCTCAATATGGACATGATTGGATCAAAATGTATATGGTTTCATAATGCAATGCAAAAACCAATGGTATACACATTCATGATTATGCTATGAAGGATGCTCAATTATGCAAACAATGGTCACAAAAGTTATGAACATATTAAGCAACATTTATGCACAAAACTGGACGAATCGCATGTCGAAAGCTACCTAAATTACAGAATTATGCACATAAAGGGATCTTAAAACCCTAAAATCATGATTTATCAAGCTAAGAGGGTTAAATGAAGAGAGATGCACAAAAATTCCATGAAACAACTCAATTTTCAAAAATCAGCACAACGTTAACCGATTAACGCTATAGGTTAATCGGTTAACGGTTTTCAAAAGTAATTTCAGAGGGAAAATTAACACGTGTTAACCGGTTAACCCATATCGTTAATCGGTTAACACTGAACAGAATGCAGAAACAACAATGCAGAAAAGCACTTTTGGTCACAAACTTACTTCTACAAGTTCCTAATACACTCATGAACATGCTAGCACGAATTTTCTACTCAAATATGGATTCCTAGCACCTATTAGTATCAAGAATAGGCTACAAACCTAGCTACTAACAATCAAAATAAGCAAATCGCAAGCAAATCGTAATAACGATCAAGAATGCAAGCAATGATCAAAGAATGCCATGCAGTGAGATGAAGTGAAGAAATTAAAAGCGAAAAGCGGTTTCGAATTCACCAACCTACAAAGTGGAGGATTTCCTTGGGGATTGTTGGGAGTTGATCGAAAAACGAGATAAGAGAAAACCGGAGGCTTCAAACTTTGATCCGCAAAATGCAAAATAAATGCAATTAATGAAGATCTTGATGAACACTTGTTACACTTCCAATAAGCTCAAATCAATCCTAAACAGCTTGCAACTTATCCAATAAGCTATGAAATTGATGCTTGAATGGAGGTTTAGCTTCAAACTCCTTAAGTTTCAATGTGAAACTTGAAGAAGCTTTGGTGATGGAGAAAAGTTGAGGAAAAGTATGAGAGAATTGAGAGATGAAGAGAAATTAGGAAAAAATGGTGGAAATGAAATCTTAGACTTATTTTTTGGAGTGAAGTGATCTTTTTATAATGGTTAGGTTTGGAGTGAGGGTTTGGTTAGGGTTTAGGATTGGGTCCTAAGCTATGGGTAGGAGTTAGTTAAATTTGGTTAGGGTTTGGGGAATATTCCTTAGAATATTCCTTGGAAGAGTGTGGAAGGGTCTAGAATATGGTGGAACATGCTAGAATATGGTAGAAGTTTCAAGTGAAGTGAAGTGAAACATGAAGTGTGAAGCAAGGTGGAAGAAGTGAAGGAAGAAAGTGGAGGGAAAGGGGAAGGCAACTAATTTTTGAAGCTTTTACCCAATTTTCGCCTCCGTTAACCGGTTAACGCCCTAGGTTAACCGGTTAACGGACCAAAAACTTGAATTTTCTTCTTTTTGAAGGGAAATTTCAAGAATACATCTGTACCGTCCATTTTTTAGATGACTTTGATTTTAATCCGTTCTACGGCTTTGTGGATGGAATTGAGCTCCTTACATAATCACTTGGCTCTTAGATTGACTTTGAAGATCATGAACTTCTAATTGGTTGATCATATGCCTAATGCTTGTGATCATGGATGCTTATGCTTCATTTTTCTATGCAAGAATGTTGGAACATGTATGCAATATGCTATGCTATATGATATGTGTAGATGTTTAGAATTGGCAGAATTTTTGACCAACAAGAAATGTTGAATTCAGTTCAGGATGTCCTATCAGATGTTGGGACAGTATCAAACAGAGTATAAGAACTTAATTCAGGATGTCACACAAGATGTTGGGACATTGTGTTAATGATTTAAGTTCAGTTTTTCAGGATGTCCCAACAGATGTTGTGACATCTCAAACCTGCTACCAGAATTAATTAATGACTAACTGATCTGAGTAATTTAAGGAAAGTTATCTGGAATTAATTATGGATAGACAAAAACAGAATAAGGCGCATCTGTAGGGAGTGTTGTTATGAGACTTCAGCATAATCAGAAGAACTAAATCACCTAGAATCTAGGAAGTAACAAACCCTAATTCAAGGTGGAAGTTGCATGCGTTTTAGGACTGGATTAACCTACAGAAAGCCCAAAATCCAAACACCTATTTAAGCAACAGAAACTCTCAGAATAGAGCACGAATTTCAGAAGACAAAATAGGGTGTTTTTAGTTTTAATAGCAGGTTGTTTTAATTGTACCACTTTATGAGCTTTTAAGCAAAAGTGTATTTGTGTCTTGATTGAAACTGTGAAGTAAGATCAAGCTGTTTTGTTTGAAGTATGACTTCAATTTTATTAAACTTGTAAACAAGATCGCTGTGTGATTGAGGGGGAGTGAGTTGGTACTCATATCTAAGTTGTGTCTTAGGTAGAAATTGCATTGGGTAGATATTAAGTGAAAGATTAAACTGGGTGGTTTAAGTCTAGAATTAATATTACTTATAGTGGATTTCCTCCTGGCTTGGTAGCCTCCAGATGTAAGTGTGGTTATACACTGAACTGGGTTAACAAATTACTGTGTTGTTTAATTTTCCTGCACTTTAAGTTTTGGTTAAATTTGTCAAGTGTTGGAACATCTCATTCGACATCTCATACCTGATCACAGAATTTCAATTGGCATCAGAGCAGGCACCCTGCCTGTTTATTCTGGGTGAGATCTAGGGAATACAAATTCTGGAAACATGGACAGAGATATAGGATCAGTAAATAGACCACCTATACTGGATGGATCTAATTATGACTACTGGAAGCCAAGAATGATTGCATTCTTAAGATCACTTGACAATAGGGCCTGGAAAGCAGTTAACAATGGATGGGAACATCCTGTCCAAGACACCAAAGATGGAGCAAAAGTGTTGAAACCTGAAGAAGAATGGAGTAAGGAGGAAGAAGATTCAGCACTTGGCGACTCCAAGGCCTTAAATGCTTTATTCAATGGCATTGATAGGAACATCTTTAGACTTGTGCATCACTGTGAGCTGGCCAAAGATGTTTGGGACACCCTCAAAACAACTCATGAAGGAACATCAAAGGTAAAGATGTCAAGACTTCAACTTCTCATCACCAAGTTTGAAAACTTGAGAATGAAGGAAGATGAGACAATTCATGAATTCTACATGAACATCTTATAAATAGCCAATACTTCTGGAGCCTTGGGAGAAAAGATGACTGATGAAAAGCTTGTAAGAAAGATTCTCAGATCTTTGCCAAAAAGATTTGACATGAAAGTCACAGCAATAGAAGAAGCTCAAGACATATGCACAATGAAAGTTGAAGAGCTCATTGGTTCCCTTCAAACATTTGAGATGAGAATGAATGACACAATTGTAAAGAAGAACAAAAGCATAGCCTTGGTGTCAAATACTGATAAAGAAGAAGAAAATGATGAATCAGAAACTGATGAAAACTTATCAGAAAACATTGCTATGCTTGGAAGACAATTCAAAAAGATTCTCAGAAATATGGAAAACAAGTCCAGATCAAGTGGAAGATACACAAACTCTTCTGAGAACAAAAAACCTTATGATAGAAGGTCAACTTATGATGAAAAGACCAGTCAAGAAAAAGGGATTAAATGCCATGGATGTGAAGGATATGGACACATCAGGAATGAATGTCCTACCTATTTAAAAAGGCAAAAGAAAGGTCTCTCTGTAACCTGGTCTGATGAAGACTCAGGAGGTGATTCAGAAGAAGAATCAGCTAAGCATATCACTTCTCTAGCTGGATTATGTGAATCTGAAAGTGAATCCAGTGATGGGGAGCTTACTTTTGAAGAACTTGAGCAATCATACAGAGAACTATTCAAAAGAAGCACTGAAATATGCATGGAGTATAAAGCTAAAGAAGCAGATTGAGGCACTAAAGGATGAAAAAGCAAGTGATCTAGAGATCATTGACACCTTGAAAAGTGAAGTAAGTCTTCTCAACTCCAAGTTGGAACATATGTCCAAATCTGTTAGAATGCTGAACAGTAGCTCAAGCACACTGGATGTTATTCTCAACAACAATAAGCATTCAGGGGATAAAAGTGGACTGGGATTTAACAAAGTTCATAAGGTTGAAGCCAGCTCTAGCAAAACTACTTCAAAGTCCATACAGTCAAACAAGATGTCCCAACAGATGTCTCAACATCCTGAAAAGAACATAATGAAGAAGAAGTATCAAAGATGGAGATGTCATCATTGTGGAAGATTTGGACATATCAAACCTCATTGCTATAAGTTGCATGGATATCCAAATCAGATGTATCAGCAACCTCTTAAGCAGAAGATAGAAGTTACCAAGAAAGTGCTGCATAGACATCAAAGAGATCAGTAACCCCCTAAGCAGAAGACAGAGGTCATCAAGAAGGTATGGAGACCAAAAGCTAGTCTGCATGCTGATCAAAGCCACATGCCCAAGAACAAGATCAACAAACAACCTTGGAGCTCTACTGATGAACAATGCACAGGGCATAAGTATCAAAAGAAATCTCAACACAAATGGTCAAAGAAAGGTGTTGCATATATAGCTCATACATCACTCAGAGTATCAGCTAAGGAAGACTGGTACTTTGATAGTGGATGTTCAAGACACATGACTGGATTGAAGAATTTGCTAGTAGACTTAAAGTCATATTCATCCAGATATGTAACATTTGGAGATGGAGCTAAAGGAGAAATCAAGTGTGTTGGGACCTTGGACTGTCCAGATGTACCAAGACTAGATGATGTGCTGCTGGTTAAAGGTTTAACTGCTAACCTGATCAGCATAAGTCAATTATGTGATCAAGGGTACATTGTAAACTTTACCAAAACTGAATGCATAGTGTCTAACAAAGAACAAAAGGTTGTCATGAAAGGAGCCAGATCTAAAGACAACTATTACATGTGGGAACCTCAAGACTTCAGTCTCACTTCAACTTGCTCTTTAGCTAAAGAAGAAGAAGTGAAACTATGGCACCAAAGACTAGGTCATCTTCATTTCAGAGGCATAAAGAAAATCATATCTATGGATGCTGTGAGAGGTATTCCTAAACTGAAGATTGATGATGGCAAAATATGTGGTGAATGTCAAATAGGCAAGCAAACCAAGATGTCCCATCCAAAGCTCCAACATCTGACAACTTCCAAAGTTTTGGAATTATTGCATATGGATCTTATGGGACCTATGCAGGTTGAGAGCCTTGGTGGTAAGAGGTATGCCTATGTAGTGGTTGATGACTTTTCAAGGTATACATGGATAAATTTCATCAAGGAAAAGTCTGATGTATTTGATGTATTCAAAGACTTATGCCAAAGAATACAAAGGGAAAAAGCCAGCTGTGTGATCAGAATAAGAAGTGATCATGGAAAAGAATTTGAGAACCAAAAATTCTTAGATTTCTGTTCTTCAGAAGGAATCAATCATGAATACTCTTCACCAATCACTCCTCAACAGAATGGGATAGTTGAGAGGAAGAATAGAACTATTCAAGAATCAGCAAGAGCTATGATCCATGCCAAAAAGTTACCTTTGTACTTCTGGGCTGAAGCTATGAACACAGCTTGTTACATCCATAACAGAGTTACTCTAAGGAAAGGAACTTTGTCCACAATCTATGAAGTCTGGAAGGGCAGAAAATCCACAGTTAAGTACTTCCATGTGTTTGGAAGTAACTGTTATATTCTGGCAGATAGGGAGCAAAGAAGAAAAATGGATCCTAAAAGTGATGAAGGGATTTTTCTTGGATACTCTATAAACAGCAGAGCATATAGAGTATTTAATTCTAGAACCAAGGTTATCATGGAGTCCATAAATGTGATAATTGATGATGCTCCTACAGATGTTCCAGAAGATGTTGGAACATCTGCTGATATCAAATCTGAAACTGAAGAAAAGAGTGATCTTTCTGAATTCACTCAAACTGATGCAAGGACAGAACAATCCAGCAAACCTCCCTCCATCAGAATCCAGAAGGATCATCCCAAAGATTTGATAATTGGTGATCCCAACAGAGGTGTAAGCACTAGATCAAGAGAAGTGATTTCAGGTTCTTGTTTTGTTTCTAAAATAGAACCTAAAAACATCAAGGAAGCTCTTACTGATGAATACTGGATTTGTGCTATGCAAGAAGAATTAGGTCAATTCACAAGGAATGAAGTGTGGAACCTTGTTCCTAGACCTGATGACATAAATGTGATTGGAACTAAATGGGTATATAAGAATAAGTCAAATGAGCAAGGAGTTGTTACAAAGAACAAAGCTAGACTTGTAGCTCAAGGATACACACAAATTGAAGGAGTAGACTTTGATGAAACCTTTGCACCAGTAGCAAGGCTTGAATCAATCAAACTACTTTTAGGAATTGCTTGTATCTTGAAGTTCAAGCTATTTCAAATGGATGTGAAAAGTGCCTTTCTAAATGGATATCTTAATGAAGAGGTATATGTAGAACAACCTAAAGGATTTGTTGATCCAAGTTGTCCAAATCATGTATACAAACAAAAGAAGGCTCTTTATGGTTTGAAGCAAGCTCCAAGAGCATGGTATGAAAGGCTAACTACTTTTCTTATCAAGCAAGGGTACAGGAAAGGTGGAATTGACAAAACCCTATTTGTTAAAGATGAAGAAGGAAATGTCATGATTGCTCAAATATATGTAGATGACATTGTTTTTGGTGGGATGTCAGAAAGGATGGTGAAACATTTTGTCAATCAGATGGAATCTGAATTTGAAATGAGCCTAGTAGGAGAATTAACCTACTTTCTTGGACTGCAAATAAAGCAAATGGAGGACTCCATGTTCATTTCCCAAAGCAAGTATGCTAAGAACATAGTCAAGAAATTTGGGATGGACAGTGCTACTCATAAGAGAACTCCTGCCCCCACACATTTAAAGCTGACTAAAGATGACAAGGGTGAGAATGTAGATCAAAGCCTATACAGAAGCATGATTGGAAGCTTGTTATATCTGACTGCTAGCAGACCGGACATAGCATTTGCAGTAGGTGTATGTGCAAGATATCAAGCTGATCCAAAAGTTAGTCATCTTAACCAAGTCAAGAGAATTCTGAAATATGTTAATGGTACTTGTGACTATGGCATAATGTACTTTCATGGATGCAAACCAATTCTCACTGGCTTTTGTGATGCTGATTGGGCTGGAAGTGCTGATGACAGAAAAAGCACTTCAGGAGGATGCTTCTTTCTAGGAAACAATTTGATTTCTTGGTTCAGTAAGAAACAAAATTGTGTATCCTTATCTACTGCTAAAGCTGAATATATAGCAGCTGGAAGCAGCTGGAAGCAGTTGGTTTGGATGAAGCAAATGCTCACTGAGTACAATGTCCCACAAGATGTCATGACATTGTACTGTGACAACTTAAGTGCAATTAACATATCAAAGAATCCTATCCAACATAGTAGGACCAAGCATATTGATATCAGACATCATTTCATCAGAGATCTTGTAGAAGAGAAAGTGATTTCACTGGAACATGTAGCTACAAATCTGCAGTTGGTTGATATATTTACCAAAGCCTTGGATGCTACTCAATTTGAAAACCTAAGGGGTAAATTGGGAATCTGCTTATGTGAAATTTAGCCGTTATGGAGATGTGTCAACATGTCATATGACATTGTGTGGCATGAGCACCAGATGGCAACACCAGTCTGGTCAAGCACCTTGGGTATTCCACTCCCAAAAATTCTCAAAGTAACGGCTACTTATAAAATATCAGCTTGTGTTCAGCTATCCATCTTCTCATCATACTCTCAAAAACGAATTTCATTCTCTAACTGTCTTTCAGAACTCATCAAACCTAAAACTCTTCATCCATCTCTTTCGAAAATGTCTCAACATCAAATCCTTAACATTTCTGAAGAAATCCTCAACAAGGAAGATGTGGTGCATGCAACCCCCATCTCTGTGGTACCCATGGATTCAACTCCATTGGACGAAATCAGAGGAAGTGTTCCTCTTGCTCAAAAGCCAAGGACCCCAAAAAGAACAAAAGATCCTGTTTTCAGCAAGGCCAAAGGCATACCTTCACCATCAAACACCACTCCAAAAGCTTCTGAATACGTGGAAGATTCCATAAAGGAGTTGGTAAACAGGATCCTATCTGAGCAAAGAGTGGTAAGTGGCATATCTATCCCTCTGAACACCATGCCAGCTCCACAAGAAGATCAACCAACTCAGACTGAAAAGGACACTCCTGCTCAACAGGATGTCCCAATAGATGTTGAAACATCTGAGGACCAGCAAAAGGCCTCATCTGATGCTGCTGTTGAAACATCTGAGGACCAGAAAAAGGCCTCCACTGATAGTGATGAAGAAATATCTGAGGACCAGCACAAGGCCTCCACTGAAGATCAAATTTCTGTTGAACCACCAGCTGAAGAGGAGACTGCTCAACCTCCTCCTGTTGTGAACCTAGAGCATGATTCTGATACAGAAATCATTACTATTGTAAACCCTAGCATAGCCAAAAGGCTTAGGACTAGGAAAGAAAAGATGAATGCAGGACATGCAATCCCTGAGAAGAAGCAAGCTACACCAAAGAAGGACAAAGCTAAAGTTGTCTTTGGTCCTACAAAACAATGGAGCAAGGTGCAAACACAAAAGAGGAAAGCTGTCACTCCTCCAGATTCAGATGTTGAAGAAAATGTCCCAACATCTCCTCCAAAGAAGAAACCAGCACCCTCAAGGTCATCAACTGCTGTTCCAGAAGCTCCTTTGGACAACATCTCCTTTCATCATGTTTCAAGTGTGAATAAATGGATGTTTGTTTATCAAAGAAGGGTAGCACTTGAAAGAGAGCTGAGCAGTAATGCACTTGAGTGCACAGAGCTAATTGATCTCATTTCTTCTGATGGTCTTTTCAAAACTGTCTCCAACTTCTCTCCTTGCTATGAGCTGCTTGTCAAGGAATTCATAGTCAATCTCCAAGAAGATTGTGCTAATGGTAAGTCTGCTGACTTTAGAAAAGTATATGTAAGAGGAAGGTGTGTAGAATTCTCTCCTAGGGTTATCAACCAATACCTTGGAAGAGAATTTGATGGTCCAAATGAGTTAGGGAAGACTGATAACCAAGTTTGCAAGGTTATCACTAATAATCAGGTCAAGACTTGGCCAGTTAAAGGAAAGCTCTCAGTTAGCATGATGACAAGGAAATATGCCATGCTGAATAGGATTGGCACAGCCAACTGGGTTCCTACCAATCATACATCCTCAATATCAACTGGACTGGGCAGGTTCATATATGCTGTAGGCACCCAAACAAAGCTGGATTATGGAGCTTATATCTTTGATCAGACATTGAAGCATGCTGGATCATCTGCAACAAAGCTGCCAATTTCCTTCCCTTCCTTGCTGTGTGGAATAGTGTTGAGTCAGTATCCTGGTATCCTCACTGAGAAGGACACAATTTGCAAAAGAGAAAGCCCTCTGTCCTTCCATTACAAGCTGTTTTTGAGTCATCATGCAGCTGATGTTGAAGCTCCCTCTGGGACATCTGCTGGTCCTTCAAAGGCAAAGTCTCCAATCTCCAAAGCTGCATTGATTGCTGAACTGAAGAGCACTTGCAAAGAACTGGATGCAAGAAAGCAGAAGCTTGAGGAGATTATCCAAAGGCTGGAGATTGAAGAAAGTGCTCAGAAAGCTGCTACTTCTGATGAGGAGACTGAGGAAGAGGAAGAAACTGACTATGAGGAATCTGAGTGAAAATTGTATGTGAGGAATATGTATCTTTGGCCCCAAATTTATGTCTAACAAGGGGGAGAACAAGAAACAAGAACAAGAACAACAATGTATAATGCTGTTTGGTTATTACTGAAAAATCTCTGTTTGCTTCTGAACTAAATCTGTGATGTTAATGAAAAAGAACTTCTGCTGCACTCTGAAAATCAGAAAAGAATGTTAGCCAAAAATTAGCCAAAGAGGGAGTTTGTAGATGTTTAGAATTGGCAGAATTTTTGACCAACAAGAAATGTTGAATTCAGTTCAGGATGTCCTATCAGATGTTGGGACATTATCAAACAGAGTATAAGAACTTAATTCAGGATGTCACACCAGATGTTGGGACATTGTGTTAATGATTTAAGTTCAGTTTTTCAGGATGTCCCAACAGATGTTGTGACATCTCAAACCTGCTACCAGAATTAATTAATGACTAACTGATCTGAGTAATTTAAGGAAAGTTATCTGGAATTAATTATGGATAGACAAAAACAGAATAAGGCGCATCTGTAGGGAGTGTTGTTATGAGACTTCAACATAATCAGAAGAACTAAATCACCTAGAATCTAGGAAGTAACAAACCCTAATTCAAGGTGGAAGCTGCATGCGTTTTAGGACTGGATTAACCTACAGAAAGCCCAAAATCCAAACACCTATTTAAGCAACAGAAACTCTCAGAATAGAGCACGAATTTCAGAAGACAAAATAGGGTGTTTTGAGTTTTAATAACAGGTTGTTTTAATTGTACCACTTTATGAGCTTTTAAGCAAAAGTGTATTTGTGTCTTGATTGAAACTGTGAAGTAAGATCAAGCTGTTTTGTTTGAAGTATGACTTCAATTTTATTAAACTTGTAAACAAGATCACTGTGTGATTGAGGGGGAGTGAGTTGGTACTCATATCTAAGTTGTGTCTTAGGTAGAAATTGCATTGGGTAGATATTAAGTGAAAGATTAAACTGGGTGGTTTAAGTCTAGAATTAATATTACTTATAGTGGATTTCCTCCTGGCTTGGTAGCCTCCAGATGTAAGTGTGGTTATACACTGAACTGGGTTAACAAATTACTGTGTTGTTTAATTTTCCTGCACTTTAAGTTTTGGTTAAATTTGTCAAGTGTTGGAACATCTCATTCGACATCTCATACCTGATCACAGAATTTCAATATGATATGGGAGGGCATATTTTGGGGTGTTACAGAAGGGTGCAATAGCTTTCCAGTGTAGGAAGTTATTACTAATTCAGTACAGAAACAAAAAATTAATGCGGAAACATAATAGGTAAAGTTCTGAATAGGAAACAATAGAAATTCTCAAAGTAGGCTCTGCTTATTCATTTGCTTTGTATCCTATTTATAACACTTTAACTAACAATGAACTAGAAATTGGTGGAGATAATTTTGCTGGGCTTGAGAAGTACTGGGTTTCGATTGACTGAGACTAGGTTTGGTTGCTGCAGAGAAATATACAGAACGGCTCCTTTTGTTTATTGACTAAGGCACATATTTGAATTTCTATATTTTTTACTTGTGATAGTCGTATGGACTCCATGTCGCCCGTCCCACATATAAAATGTGTGACGGACTCACAATTGTGTAACGATTGTCTGGGCTTTAGAATGCAAAATCCTTATTTTCTGTCATCTGTCGCATTACTTCTGCTATAAGCTTTAATTCTTCCTTATTTTAACTCATTTTCTTCTACAAGTCATATAAATCGGAATACCTGCAAAAACATACATATACCTCGCATAATATCGTTCAAATTACGAAAAATCATAAATTAATTAATCAAAAACCAAGCTAAATAATCTATATAAAATCGTGTTATCAAACTCCCTTGGAGATGAATATTTTCTTGTCCTCAAGAAAACAATCAATAAGAATTTGAAAATATCCTTCAAACACAAACACGAATCATAATGCCTATCCATACGTGTTTGTGCAACATTTTGCTAAACGAATCGATAATAACTTCAACACTAAAGATACACTAATGACATGAAAAAAAAATGTTTATAAACCCCCTATACAAACCAGTCTGAATCATTCTATTATAGCTCAACCTAATGATGTCATTTCTATTTCACCCATTTTCATTCTGACGCATTCACATTAAGCCCTCTACCTTTACACGCGCTTAGTGGAGTAGCCTATTGGTGAATTTGATATTTTCGAACACGAGGTCTGGTACATAAGTGTAGTAACCCTTTATATGTTTTGAGTGCAAGTTGTGGGGATTGAATCGTAATTCACCCTTCCGAGTTAAGAACCAAATACCTCTGAACCTACTAACATCATACTTTTCTTTGCCTTTTTTGCATGTTTTTGCATCCTTTAGAATTCTTGCAACTTAATTATGTTATCATTGGCATGCTTAGCTCTTAAGACTTTTTTTTTATTTTTGGCGTTTTAAGTATCAATCACTTATTTGCATTGACTCTCCATGTAGCTTGTGCTTAAGGCGATGTGTTGACTGCTAATATAAACTACTCGGGGCTAATTTAGAACTAAAGCTTCAAATTTTTGTATAAAAGGTATTCAAATTGATATCGCATATCTAAGGGTCTAAGATGTCAAGACTGTATAAATCTTGTTAAGTCTTTTCTCATCCTTCTAACATAGCTTATCAACCTATATAATTGTAGGGTATGTCGAGTGAATGCATTCTTATTGGAAAAAATTTGTTATAGATAAAAAAAAATAAAGGGAGTCAAAAGAATGAAAATATTCTGATTAATAACTTGGTTTTGAATGAAACGTATAGAAAGGGAAATACTAACTACCCTTCTCCTACATTATTTCAGACATTGTCCTCTATGTTGCGTGATAAAGGTGAACTACAAAAGAAAAACAAAAAGGGAAAAATACAATAAAAGAAAGGAAAACTATTGTGGTCCTCGTCCTCTTGCTTTGCCTCGTAGGTTCCTCTGCCCATATTGTCCAACATGATCAGGTATACCAACATTATGGATATAATCATGCAGCTCATGCACTTGTCGAGTCACTGCGCCAAGTTCTTCAATGAAGCCTATTATCCTTCCTCTTTGGGCAGTTTGTTACTGTAACGCCCCGAAAATCTAAATTTAATTATTTAATCATTTATTTAATTAATTTAGAAAATTTGGAGAGTTTGGGTTAATTTAAGAATTTTGGAGAAAATGAGTATTTTTATATAATAAGGATAAATAGTGTTTTATTTTACTAATTTATTTTTATTATTAAAAATATATTAAAGAAAAGGATAAGATGGTACTTTTGTGGAATCATGAGGGTAATATGGGAAAAGGCTAAGCTGGGATATTATAACCAAAGAAGAGAATACGATCAGTTTCTCATATTTGGTTTTCTATCGTGTTTTGGAAGTGCTCTGAAGAAAGAGGAATTCAGAGTCAGGAGGTTGTGGAGAACCCAAGAGAAGCGTATAAAGCGGCGAAATTCTCTAAGGTATGGGGAGTTTTCATAATCTATGATAAATATATAGGAATTGGAATATGAATGGATTAGGATAGTATGAATTTTAGGAGTTTTGGGGTTTTGAGTTAGGTTGAGTTTTAGGAGAAATCTTGATGAATTAGAACGATTAGAATGAGTTATAATCGTATAATTGTCTATATAATTGTTGTCTGGATGTTGTTGAGGTCTAATTGATGTTTTTGAATGGTTTTTGGGTGTTGTGATGTGAAATCCGTAATGGGGTTTGGGGATTTTTGGAATTGGAACAGTCTGCAATTGTATAGCAGAGAACTGCTGGAAAACGTGCGTTAATCGGTTAACGCTATGGGTTAACCGGTTAACCATTGTAATTTTTGGGAAAATTATGGAAATTCTTCGGCGTTAATCGGTTAACGCTATGGGTTAACCGGTTAACAATGTTGGGACAACAATTTTTATTTCTTTAAAAATTCATACCTTTTAAACCGTAAGTCCGATTCGCATTCCGTTTGAAGCGTCGGAACGAGTACAAACTGAACTTTATTTTAATGAATAGAAACGAGAAAAATGCAACAGTTTTTGATAAATGAATTTGTGAAAAAACCTTATAGTTACCTTATAAATTACCGGGTACGGGTTAATTCTTGATGTGTCAGAGTGGTTAGGAAGCCAATGTTCAGGGTGTAATGTCATGATGATATATATGAATATTTGATGATTGTTTTGCTGATTGAAATGAATGATGCGATTTATTTTGGTGAATTTTTCGGTGTAACGCATCATTGCATTTCATAACATTCACGATGGGGCTTCGGCCTATTTATTTGCTTCAATCCCATTGTGTGGATTGAAGTGTCTCGATGATTATGGTGTGCTCCCTTGTGGAGTGTTGATGGTCATGTATCCATCTTTGGTGATAATGGTACCACATGCATATTGCATATCAGGATGTAGAATTGCATATTTTGGATGAATTTAATGACTGTGTTGGTGTTAATTGATTTCATGATGGTGTTGTGGTTGTTGCTGAATTTTGTAGTTGATGACGTTATGTTATGTGTATTAATTTATTTATGATTCTATATTCTTATAAGTTTATGATACATTATGATTACTCACCCTGCCTGCTTGGAAATGTTGCCTCCTTCGTGGGTAACTTGCAGATGTCGA
The DNA here is from genome assembly GCA_963966055.1 of Lathyrus aphaca. NCBI lineage: Eukaryota > Viridiplantae > Streptophyta > Magnoliopsida > Fabales > Fabaceae > Lathyrus > Lathyrus aphaca. Next base: position 279,134,821 of record OZ014519.1, on the reverse strand, counting down.
AGAATAGTCCTGTAGTGCAATAAGAGTAATTCATGAGTCTCGGAGCGTGCTTTAGTGTTCCTTAGGAGTGGTTATGGTTTATGCGTCCTGCTCTGTGTCATGTAACACTGGGATGAGTTTTATTCTGTTAACTGTTTCAGTTATGTTATCATTGGATAAATGTTTTCCTACTTATATGATGTTAAATTCAGGATAGTGAAAATTATACTTATGTGGTTTTGGATTTTTGAAGTTAAATTCCGCTGTGAAATGTTTATGATATATTGATGTTGATTAACACGTGTTACGGGACAGGACACTGTTGTGTATTTTTGATGAAAATGTAATACCCTTTGTGGTGATTACTCTAATATTATTTCAATATTATGTTTGGGGTAGAAGGGTGTTATGGGTAAATTTTGGAAATTCGTCGGCGTTAACCGGTTAACGCTATAGGTTAACCGGTTAACACTGTTGGGACAGCAATTTTCATTTCTTTAAAAATTCATACCTTTTAAACCGTAAGTCCGATTCGCATTCCGTTTGAAGCGTCGGAACGAGTACAGACTGAACTTTATTTTAATGAATAGAAACGAGAAAAATGCAACAGTTTTTGATAAACGAATTTGTGAAATAACCTTATAATTACCTTATAAATTACCGGGTACGGGTTAATTCTTGATGTGTCAGAGTGGTTAGGAAGCCAGTGTTCTGGGTGTAATGTCATGATGATATATATGAATATTTGATGATTGTTTTGCTGATTGAAATGAATGATGCGATTTATTTTGGTGAATTTTTCGGTGTAACGCATTATTGCATTTCATAACATTCACGATGGGGCTTCGGCCTATTTATTTGCTTCAATCCCATTGTGTGGATTGAAGTGTCTCGATGATTATGGTGTGCTCCCTTGTGGAGGGTTGATGGTCATCTATCCATCTTTGGTGATAATGGTACCACATGCATATTGCATATCAAGATGTAGAATTGCATATTTTGGATGAATTTCATGACTGTGTTGGTGTTAATTGATTTCATGATGGTGTTGTGGTTGTTGCTGAATTTTTTAGTTGATGACGTTATGTTATGTGTATTAATTTATTTATGATTCTATATTCTTATAAGTTTATGATACATTATGATTACTCACCCTGCCTGCTTGGAAATGTTGCCTCCTTCGTGGGTAACTTGCAGATGTCGAAGAATAGTCATGCAGTGCAATAGGAGTAATTCATGAGTCTCGGAGCGTGCTTTAGTGTTCCTTAGGAGTGGTTATGGTTTATGTGTCCTGCTCTGTGTCATGTAACACTGGGATGAGTTTTATTCTGTTAACTGTTTCAGTTATGTTATCGTTGGATAAATGTTTTCCTACTTATATGATGTTAAATTCATGATGGTGAAAATTATACTTATGTGGTTTTGGATTTTTGAAGTTAAATTCTGCTGTGAAATGTTTATGATATATTGATGTTGCTTAACCCGTGTTACGGGACAGGACACTGTTGTGTATTTTTGATGAAAATGTGATACCCTTTGTGGTGATTACTCTGATATTATTTAAATATTATGTTTGGGGTAGAAGGGTGTTACATTAGTAGTATCAGAGCAGGTCGGTCTGTCCGGCCAAGTCTTGTTGTTGTCAGTCAGTTGTCAAGTCGTTATTTATTTAACGATTATTCTCTTCTGATGTGGTATGTGTTGTGCAGAATGGCAGGAAACAACTTGCGTTCTCTCGCTGATGCTATTGCAGCTCTTGCTCAGACTGCTGCTCGAAACAATGCGCATGATGAGTTTCGTGCATTGGAGAAGTTCCAGAGGAATAATCCACCTGTGTTTGAAGGAACTCATGACCCGGCGAGTGCACAGAAGTGGCTCAAGGCAATTGAGAAGATTTTTAGAGTGATGGCGTGTGCTGATGCGTAGAAGGTTCAATTCAGAACTCATATGTTGTCTGAGGAAGCTGAAGACTGGTGGGATAATACCCGTCAACATCTCGAGGATGAGGCTGTTATGGTGACTTGGACTGTATTTAAGGCGGAGTTCCTTAAGAAGTATTTTCCGGAAGATGCTCGTGGTAAGTTGGAGATAGAATTCCTTGAGCTGAAGCAAGGAAACTTGACAGTGGCAGAGTATGCTGTCAAATTTGAAAGGCTGGTAAAGTTTTGTCCTCACTACAACAGGGCAGATGCTGAACTTTCCAAGTGCCTTAAGTTTGAGAATGGGCTGAGACCTGAAATTAAGCATGGAATTGGATGCCAACAAATTCGCAAGTATGCAGAGTTGGTGGATAAGAGCCGTATTTATGATGAGGATAATCGAGCTCGGTCAGCTCACTATAAACAGCTGAGCGAGAAGAAAGGCAAAAGTCAGTATAGAGGAAAACCTTATGTGATTACTGGTGATAAGGGGAAGCAGAAGGCATATGATGAGAAGAAGCAAAGTAGGGTAGCTGCTAATGTACCTGTTAAGTGTTACAAGTGTGGAGAGGCAGGTCATAAGGCCGATGTGTGTACCACCAGAATTATGAAATGTTACTGTTGTGGCAAGCTTGGGCATAAGGTGAGTGATTGTCCTAATGAAGGCCCAACCTGTTATAATTGTGGTGAGCAGGGGCATATCAGCACCCAATGCCAGAAACCAAAGAAGAATGCTACTACTGCTCAGAATGCTGGAAGAGTTTTTGCATTAGCTGGTTCAAAAGCTCCAAAGAAGGACAACTTGATCAGAGGTACCTGTTTTATTAATAATATTGAGTTGATTGCTATTATTGACACTGGAGCTACACATTCATTTATTTCTCTTGAGTGTGCTAATAGATTAGGTTTAAAGTTGTCTAATATGAATGGTAATATGATAATAGAGACTCCTGCTAATGGTTCTGTGACTACCATGCTTGTCTGTTTGAAATGTCCTTTGACAATTTTCGAGAAGAATTTTGTGATGGATTTGGTGTGCCTACCATTACACCAAATCGATGTTATCCTTGGTATGAACTGGTTGGAATTCAATTATTTTCATATTAATTGTTATAGTAAGACGGTGCAGTTCCCTGAATTGAGCGGGAATGGTGAGTTGATGTTTTTATCTGCTAAGCAAGTGGATGAACTTGTTTTAGATGAAGCTTTGATGTTTGCAGTGTCTACCTCATTGCAAGTTGATGATAAGACTGTCAGTGCAGAGTTGCCTGTGGTCTGTGAGTTTCAAGATGTGTTTCCTGGTGATATAAGTGATTTACCACCGGAACGTGAGATTGATTTTTCTGTGGACTTAGTACCGGGTACGAGTCCTGTCTCGATGGCTCCTTATAGAATGTCGGCTTCTGAGTTGAATGAGTTGAAGAAACAATTAGAAGAATTGTTAGAGAAGAGGTTCATTAGACTCAGTGTTTCTCCTTGGGGTGCTCCGGTGTTGCTAGTTAAGAAGAAGGAAGGTAGTATGAGATTGTGTGTCGATTACCGACAGTTGAATAAAGTGACTATCAAGAATAAGTACCCACTTCCGAGGATCGATGATTTGATGGATCAGTTAGTAGGTGCTTGTGTCTTTAGTAAAATTGATCTGAGGTCTGGTTATCATCAGATTCAAGTTAAAGCTGAGGATATTCCGAAGACAGCTTTCAGGACGAGATATGGGATTTACGAGTATACAGTGATGCCGTTTGGGGTTTCTAATGCGCTTGGTGTGTTTATGGAATATATGAATAGAATCTTTCATGAGTATCTGGATAAGTTCGTAGTGGTTTTCATAGATGATATCTTGGTATATTCTAAATCAGAAGAGGAACATGCCGAGCATTTGAGAGTTGTGTTGCAAGTGTTAAGAGAAAAGAAATTGTTTGCTAAATTATCTAAGTGTGAATTTTGGCTAAGGGAAGTGAGTTTCCTCGGCCATGTAATTTCAAGTGGTGGAATTTCGGTGGATCCTTCAATGATTGATGCGGTATTGCAGTGGGAGACTCCGAAGTCAGCTACAGAAATTCGTAGTTTTCTTGGTTGGCTGGTTACTATCATAAGTTCATTGAAGGTTTTTCTAAGATAGCTTTACCGTTGACGCAATTGACTAGGAAGGGTCAAGCGTATGTGTGGGATGTTACTTGTGAAGAGAGTTTCATAGAACTGAAGAAAAGATTAACGACCGCGCCAGTGTTGGTCTTACTGAATCCAGATGAGTCCTTTGTAGTTTATTGTGATGCTTCCAAGATGGGTCTTGGTGGAGTTTTGATGCAGGATAATAAGGTGGTTGCTTATGCTTCTAGACAGTTAAGAGTTCATGAGAGGAACTATCCTACTCACGACTTAGAGTTAGCAGCTGTGGTGTTTGTGCTTAAGATTTGGAGGCACTACTTGTTTGGTTCGAAATTTGAAGTATTCAGTGATCACAAAAGTTTAAGGTACTTGTTTGATCAGAAAGAGTTAAATATGAGACAGAGGCGGTGGCTTGAATTATTGAAAGATTTTGATTTTGATTTGAATTACCATCCGGGTAAGGCAAATGTTGTGGTCGATGCTTTGAGTAGGAAGTCGTTACATATTTCAATGCTTATGGTGAAAGAATTAGAAATGATCGAGCAATTCAGAGATATGAGCTTGTTGTGTGAAACTACTGCGGATAGTGTGAAATTGGGAATGTTAAAGCTGACCAGTGAGATTTTGGAAGAGATTCGTAAGGGTCAGAAATTTGATTTGAAATTAGTCGATCAATTGGTGTTGGTTGATCAAGTTAATGCAGGTGACTTTCGAGTCGATGAAGATGGAATTTTGAGATTTAGAGATAGAGTATGTGTTCCGGATATTGCAGGAATTAAAAAGAGTATTTTAGAAGAGGGACACAAGAGTCGACTGAGTATTCATCCTAGAGCTACGAAGATGTATCAGGATTTACGCAGATTGTTTTGGTGGTCGGGTATGAAAAGAGACATTGCTGAATTTGTATATGCTTGTTTGACATGTCAGAAGTCAAAGATAGAACATCAGAGACCTTCAGGTATGATGCAACCATTGAATGTTCCTGAGTGGAAATGGGATAGTATTTCCATGGATTTCGTGACTGGGTTACCTAAGACTGCTAGAGGTAATGATTCGATTTGGGTAATTGTTGATCGGTTAACTAAGTCGGCACATTTCTTGCCAATGAGGATTAACCATTCCATGCAAAGGTTAGCTGAGATTTATATTGAGGAAATTGTGAAGTTGCATGGTGTACCTTCAAGTATTGTATTGGATAGAGATCCGCGGTTTACATCGAGGTTTTGGAAGAGTTTGCAGGATGCCTTGGGTAGTAAGTTGAGGATGAGTTCTGCTTATCACCCACAAACGGATGGCCAGACGGAAAGAACAATCCAATCTTTAGAAGATTTGCTGAGAGCTTGTGTATTAGATCAAGGAGGGTATTGGGATAGTCATTTTCCGTTGGTCGAGTTTACGTACAATAACAATTTTCATGCCAGTATCGGGATGGCTCCATATGAGGCATTATATGGTAGACGTTGTCGTACTCCATTATGTTGGTATGAGTCAGGAGAGAGTTTGGTGCTTGGGCCAGAGATTGTCCAAGAAAATACTGAAAAGATAAAAATGATTCAGGAAAGGATGAAAACATCGCAGAGTCGTCAAAAGAGTTATCACGATAAGAGAAGGAAAGCACTTGAGTTCCAAGAGGGAGATCACGTGTTCTTAAGAGTTACTCCTATGACTGGTGTGGGAAGAGCTTTGAAGTCTAGAAAGCTCACTCCACGTTTCATCGGTCCGTATCAGATTATGCAGAGGATAGGGGAAGTGGCCTATCGGGTGACTTTACCTCCCTCTCTTGCGAATTTACATGATGTATTCCATGTATCACAGTTGAGGAAGTACATTCCGGACCCGTCGCATGTAATTCAGATAGATGATGTTCAGGTGAGAGATAATCTTACGATTGAAGTTGTACCAGTAAGAATTGATGGTAGGGAATTGAAGCGACTTTGAGGCAAAGAAATTGCTTTAGTGAAAGTATTGTGGGGAGGACCAGCTGGAGAAAGTTGGACTTGGGAGCGCGAGGACCAGATGAGGGAGTCGTATCCGACTCTATTTACTTCAGGTAATTTTCGAGGACGAAAATTCTTTAAGTAGGGGAGAGTTGTAACGCCCCGAAAATCTAAATTTAATTATTTAATCATTTATTTAATTAATTTAGAAAATTTGGAGAGTTTGGGTTAATTTAAGAATTTTGGAGAAAATTAGTATTTTTATATAATAAGGATAAATAGTGTTTTATTATACTATTTTATTTTTATTATTAAAAATATATTAAAGAAAAGGATAAGATGGTACTTTTGTGGAATCATGAGGGTAATATGGGAAAAGGCTAAGCTGGGATATTATAACCAAAGAAGAGAATACGATCAGTTTCTCATATTTGGTTTTCTATCGTGTTTTGGAAGTGCTCTGAAGAAAGAGGAACTCAGAGTCAGGAGGCTGTGGAGAACCCAAGAGAAGCGTATAAAGCGGCGAAATTCTCTAAGGTATGGGGAGTTTTCATAATCTATGATAAATATATAGGAATTGGAATATTAATGGATTAGGATAGTATGAATTTTAGGAGTTTTGGGGTTTTGAGTTAGGTTGAGTTTTAGGAGAAATCTTGATGAATTAGAGCGATTAGAATGAGTTATAATCGTATAATTGTCTGTATAATTGTTGTCTGGATGTTGTTGAGGTCTAATTGATGTTTTTGAATGGTTTTTGGGTGTTGTGATGTGAAATCCTTAATGGGGTTTGGGGATTTTTGGAATTGGAACAGTCTGTAATTGTATAGCAGAGAACTGCTCGAAAACGTGCGTTAACTGGTTAACGCTATGGGTTAACCGGTTAACCATTGTAATTTTTGGGAAAATTCTGGAAATTTGTCGGCGTTAACCGGTTAACGCTATGGGTTAACCGGTTAACAATGTTGGGACAACAATTTTTATTTCTTTAAAAATTCATACCTTTTAAACCGTAAGTCCGATTCGCATTCCGTTTGAAGTGTCGGAACGAGTACAAACTGAACTTTATTTTAATGAATAGAAACGAGAAAAATGCAACAGTTTTTGATAAACGAATTTGTGAAATAACCTTATAATTACCTTATAAATTACCGGGTACGGGTTAATTCTTGATGTGTCAGAGTGGTTAGGAAGCCAGTGTTCAGGGTGTAATGTCATGATGATATATATGAATATTTGATGATTGTTTTGCTGATTGAAATGAATGATGCGATTTATTTTGGTGAATTTTTCGGTGTAACGCATCATTGCATTTCATAACATTCACGATGGGGCTTCAGCCTATTTATTTGCTTCAATCCCATTGTGTGGATTGAAGTGTCTCGATGATTATGGTGTGCTCCCTTGTGGAGGGTTGATGGTCATGTATCCATCTTTGGTGATAATGGTACCACATGCATATTGCATATCAGGATGTAGAATTGCATATTTTGGATGAATTTCATGACTGTGTTGGTGTTAATTGATTTCATGATGGTGTTGTGGTTGTTGCTGAATTTTGTAGTTGATGACGTTATGTTATGTGTATTAATTTATTTATGATTCTATATTCTTATAAGTTTATGATACATTATGATTACTCACCCTGCCTGCTTGGAAATGTTGCCTCCTTCGTGGGTAACTTGCAGATGTCGAAGAATAGTCATGCAGTGCAATAGGAGTAATTCATGAGTCTCGGAGCGTGCTTTAGTGTTCCTTAGGAGTGGTTATGGTTTATGTGTCCTGCTCTGTGTCATGTAACACTGGGATGAGTTTTATTCTGTTAACTGTTTCAGTTATGTTATCATTGGATAAATGTTTTCCTACTTATATGATGTTAAATTCATGATGGTGAAAATTATACTTATGTGGTTTTGGATTTTTGAAGTTAAATTCCGCTGTGAAATGTTTATGATATATTGATGTTGATTAACCCGTGTTACGGGACGGGACACTGTTGTGTATTTTTTATGAAAATGTGATACCCTTTGTGGTAATTACTCTGATATTATTTCAATATTATGTTTGGGGTAGAAGGGTGTTACAGTTACAGCTGGATCTAACCCAAGAGAGCCATCATCTCAACATATTGTCTCTGGTGGCGCTCGTCCCTCTGGGCATCTAACTCATTCCTCTAGATGATCACCGCGAGAATATAATCATTTGTAGCTTGTTCTTGTTCACTTCTACGACGGTGTGTGGAGGAAGTGCCGACGATGTCAATTGCTAGAGGCTACCCAGGATCTTCTTCAGGCTCTTGTTTTTGTGTCTAGTCCATCATCTCTTCAAATACATCTTACAGAGGCTCTTACGGTGCAGCAACATCGGGTGATGGAGCGTTAAGGTCAAAAAGCCAATTAACCTGTTGCTGAGCATGCATGCGAGTGTGGCAAGGCATGATTACACTTATGACTACCTTGTTCTTGATCATCAGATCATACATTACATCTTTCCTTTTCTTAACTATATGCCTGTAACGACAATATTCAGGGTCCAGGAAAAATGGCGGTAGGGACAATAGGGCAGTGAGACGATCTCCTAAATTCAGCTTCAGTGCAATATCGGTGATGATCCCCCCGAAACAGAACGGAGTTTTCCCTCTGACACATAATGAATGAATGTTGGATAGCATGAATGCCACCATGCTCGAAGGCATAGGATGAAAAGTGCATTGAAGGAGAAAAAGCTCCTTCTGGTTGACCTTATGGTTTTTGTGCCTTCCGAAGACGGTGTGGCCGAAAGTAATGGATTTTGGGGTTCTGGATATAATAAGCATAGAGGTCATCCCAACCGGATGGTACAGAACCTGTCAGGTGTTGCCAAAGCTCGAAAGCAACAACCTGCCAAGTTACGTGACCAGGTAGGCGGTAATGAACGTGAGTGCCACGACGGAAGATGAACCATTCACTAAATTGCTCTTGCGTTACAGAGTATTCTTCACCGAACATCCTAAATGTGGCATATCTCGTTTAGAAATTGTCCTCGTCATTCGGTGTGTTGTAGGTGAATGAAATCAGAAACTCCAATGTCAGCGCTTCGTAAGTTGGCCTATTATTTGTGCAGAGCTTCGTTAAACCGGTGTTAGTGAGACACTCTTCGTTGACATATCTAGTGGCTTCAATGGATCCTTGGTAATATTCAAGATACCTTGCTCGTCGATGGACACCGGCTTCTCCGTCACGGAAGGTGATATGAGAGAGGTTAGGGTCAGGGCGTCGATTTGCCATTGGTTTTACAAAGGTGAAATTTTTTTTTTCGTAAGAAAGAAAAATGAATGAAGGTTATGGAATGGTACACCTCTGTTATATATAGAAAGTGTGAAAAAATGGAAGTTATGAAATGGTTGTGTTAGAAAGTGGAAAAGTAGGTGGTTATAAATAGTGATGGAGGGAGTGGACCATTACAGAGACGTTATAGGTTTACGTTGTGACGGTCGTCTAGTTAATGGGACGATCGTCCTAAAAGCAAGACGGTCATCACACCCTACATATGTGTGATGAGTGTCACGCATCCAGGGACGGTGCAACAGCATGCTTGGTTAGGTGTCTTCCACACATTAATTCTTGTACTGATAAATGGTATTTATCACATAAATATTTTTTTATACCTGAGCAGTATCAGTATATTTGTAAATAAATAGCAGACAATTCGTATTTTGTGCAGCAGACTAAACTTATAACAATTCATAACAGTATTGCATCAATAATAATACTGGAAAATAGTATACTGCTACAAAATAAATTAAATTAGAGGCACTGATAACGCGAAAACATATCATATATTTTCCGCATTTTATGTTCATTTCATTATGCTTTTAAAGATTTAACGCCCTACTTTTCCCGAGTTTTCGTGTTTTTCCACATGTATGATGTTTCTCAAGAAAAAAACGATTAAAAAGAAGAAATGAAGCAAACCAACATAAAAACCAGAAGAACTGCAAAATCTACATATTTTGTGGCTATGACGGTCGTCACAGCCACATTGCGACCGTAACACATCTTTAGCGTGTGACGACCGTAAAAATCACAAAATTAAGAAAAAATGCATGTAACAGGGCATTACGTTCGTAACGCACCCAAAGTTGTTTTATGCAGAACGTGGAAACGTGGAAACATAAGTAGCAGAAAGTCATCCCACTTCCCTATTTTCTCTCAACCTCAACTCAACCAAAGAATGCTGAGTCTTCCTACTTTCCCTCAATGAGTGGGCCACTGAAGGTCGGATTATTGCTCCAATTGATGAAATCCAGAGCTTATAAATACCAAGGTCATTGGAAGGAGAAAAAGGGGAGATTTTTACTACTATTTGTTTTACCAAAGCTCTGCCAAAATCCAAACATGAATACTATTGCTTTCTATTTTCTTTGCTTTTCTTTAATTCCTTTATTATTATTTGTTTTCAATTCCATTTACCCTTTAGTAGTAATTTCCAACATTAGGAAATTACTAAAGTAGTTAGTAATATATTTCCAGCCTCAGAACTTGTTACTTTACGACTCCGAAAGCTCATATCTTGCCAACATTTGTGAAAGAGGGTGCTTGAAGGAATAGTTCTTTGTAATCAGGTTTCGACCGTATTGAATTTAATAAATATTGTTTATGTTTAATTATTATTGTCTATTCATTATGCATGTTTTACAATATTTTAATTATTATTCTTGTTTTTCTGTTTTAATCACCATGTCTATCTAAATTAGTAGTGTCGGTATGTGATAAAAGTAACAGAACGGATTTAACGATTCTAAGCAAAAATACTAAATCACTTTAATTCTAGATTTGACTTTTTAATATTAATACCAAACTTTTTTTTACGAGAGTAAGAAAGTAGAAAAGGTTAGGATCGAGAACCACAAGAGTGTGAGGTTTTAACCAGATAGCTATAGTTAGGCATTTGTTTTAAACACAGCGAGACCACTTTAAAATGAATTAGATTTTATTAAGTTTTAAAAAAGTATTTTCTAAAAACTTATGGGCTAGCGAGAGTAGGCATAGGGATTTAGGAGTATAATCTAAGACAAGACCACGAGAGTGTGAGTTGAGGGTTTTTAGACTGATAATTTCTACATAACTACCAAAGTGAATTACTTTTACATGCTTAGTTTCGATTGAATCCGCATAGGTATACTATATTACATACCTACCGCCTTATCAATATGTTCTTAATCCAATTTAGTTTCCCGTTATTTAACTTTTATAAACCAAAACTGTGACAACTTCCACCTTAGCTAAACATAGCAAACCTTTTTAGCACTAGAGTGATTACAAAGTCCCTGTTGGTTCGACATCTTTTTATTACTACCGTGATAGGATGTGCACTTGCAGTTAAGATACCGTTAGACGTTAGGTCGATCGCACATCAAGTTTTTGGCGCCGTTGCCGGGGATTTTGACTTTAGTCACTAGTGCACTCTTAAAGTGTGCAGTATAGACTAAGGAAACAAATTTATTTTCCCTAAATCTTATTCACCGATTGTATGCCAAGTACTCGCTCACAAGGAGAAAACTTGCAACCTCCGATCTCTGAATTAGAACGTTGTTTACATTTAAGACGTCGTATAGTAGAGTACCAACGAAGGTACAATATTCCTGATCTTTTAGCTCATTCACCCGAATCAGTTGAAAACCAAGTCGGGACATCTAGAGAAGCTGAGATGTCCGATGCAGAAGAGACTCATCCACTCAAGTATTACACTATTCCCTCGTAAGTTGAACCTCATACCAGCATTGTCGCACCCGCTATCAACCTAAACGATTTCGAGTTGAAACCATCACTAATATCAGCCGTGCAACAGAACCAATTTTCTGGAAATCTTCCCGAAGAACCGAATTTGCACCTATCGATATTTGTGCAATATGCAGATACAGTTAAAGCTAATGGTGTTATCCAAGAAGCAATCAGACTACGTCTTTTTCCTTTTTCACTACGAGACAGAGCAATAGCTTGGCTCCAATCTCTACCATCAAATTCAGTCACCACATGGAATGAATTGAAGAAATTCTTCTTAGCAAGATATTTCCCATATAGTAAAACGACTATGCTAAGAGCTCAAATCAACATAAGGAAAATGAATCTATTTTCGAAGCTTGGGAATGATACAAAGATATACTGAGACTTTGTCCTCATCACGGTTTAGTAGATTGGATGGTAATCCATACCTTTTACAATGGTCTCTTGTATAACAAAGAGTATAACAAAGCTCGTTAACTTATCGAGAGTATGGCTAAGAACCATTATCAGTGGGGAAGCGAAAGAACCGCAACAGAGAAACCAACCAAATGAGGTTGTACGAAGTAAGTAGTACGGATCAAGTTAATGCCAAATTTGATGCTCTCGCTCAAAATATAGATAGCCTATCCATAACACCCACAACCACAATGACTGCAGTAACACCTAACTGTGAGTTATGTGGAGTTTCAGGACATGCTGCACCCGATTGTCGGCTATTAGTTGGAATCGCCACAAACCAATTGAATTAGGCTCAAGGAAATCCTTACTCAAATACATACAACCCAGGTTGGAAGAATCATCTGAACTTTTCTTACAATAATAACAATGTTTTGTATGCATCTGGTCAAGCACCAGCTACACCCCCAGGATACCAAAAGACTGCTCCTGTTGTCCCTAGGAAATCAAACCTTGAATTAATGATGGAAAACTTTATAGCTACCCAAACTCAAACAAACAAAGATTTCCTGAACCAAAACATACACACTAGTGAGCAAATTAAATAACTAGTGAGCAAGGTAGATGCGTTAGCTACACATAATAAGATGCTTGAAACTCAAATTTCACAAGTAGCTCAACAGCAAGCACCTATTGTTGCCTCTGCTGGTGTATTTCTTGGACAACCACAACCTAATCCAAAAGGACAGGCAAATGTTGTGATATTGAGAAGCGGAAAAGATCTTGACGAATCAACTGATCCAAGGCTTGAAAATCCAACCATGTACCAAAAGCAGGATAAACCAACTGAAAAGGAGAATGAACCAGAAGAAAAGGGAGATAATGACCAAGAAGTTATGGAGAAAGAACAACCTTATGTGCCTCCACCACCTTATAAACCATCCATTATGTATCCTTGTCGCTCCCGATAAGTGACACCAGGGTCAGATAAGGGTACAGACGCGAACGGTCGGCGAGAGGGACAATGAGAACACACAGCCGTGAACTCACTGGAGATGAATAGAGTCGCCAGCTAGGCATTTTTATCCCGGAGGAAAGGCAATGCTGCATAGACCTAGAAAAAGGATGGATAAGACGGTTGCGAACCAGAGAGACTGAGAAAGGGGGTTGGTTACAACCTGGGAAGGTATTAGCACCCAGATTGTCCACCGTACTCGACGGGATCCACGCTTAAAAGATTTGTGTTTTAAAAGGGTAGTGTCAGTGCAATTTGTGTGTAAAAGAGTTGGAAAGATGTACAGGTGTCAGTGTAAAAGAGTGTGAAGTGTAACATGTATAAATGATGTGTCAGTGTAAGAATGAGAATGAATTGCTCAAGATTATGAGGCTTAAAGAAATGAGCTGGAAAGAGGGGGAATGTACAGAGACTTTTGTTCGATAACTGTTAAGTTATGCCTACGTATCCTCTCGTGCAATGAGGAAGTCAGAACACCGTAGTTCGACCCAAAGAGACTGAAAGATGAATTGACTGATGAACTGCTTGCTTGTCAATGCTCAAGTGTATGACCTGTCTGGCTCAGGTGCAAACTGTCTTGCATTAGACAGAAGAAGCAAGTTCTCGTTTGTGAATGAGTGTGATGAGAAAAGAATCCCGAAGGAGACGATTATTGTTTGTTTTTGAGTTTTCAGTCTTTTATTGCTTTTGAAAGTTTGTCATAAGATAATGAGCTTAAACCTAAACCAATGGATTAGTAAACTCATCACATCTTCCCTCTGATTAGGGGTAATGAGATTACCTTAAGTGCGAAGTCAGATTCTCACACTTAATCACCTTTGGTGTAGGATTAAGATCATTAACCTACTTGTGATTATTTAGATGTTTTTGTGGTTTTTGTTTAGTGTTAAGTAATGAGGTTAAGCCATAATCAAGGATTAAACAGACCCATTACACCATCCTAAAAGAAGGATGATAGATGAGAATGTTTAAGTTGAGGAAAGCTCCTCAACTTAATCCATGATTAGGGATTAAACTCATGACAAAACAAACCTTTGATTAAGTGGATTTTATTAAATGATATGATGATGAAGTGAATTTTATGATTTGTAAGACAACTTGAGAGGGACTTGTCCATTAACACTAGGGTTAGTCCTTCTTAACCAATTAAGGAAGAATTAGAACCCTAATGCAAGGCCCAAGTTACAAGTGTGATGTCTTGGTGATTATTAAGTGGATTGATTAAAGGAGTTAAACACATTAAGGGTTTAACACTTAGGATTAAAGTTATACACTCCATCCTAATAGAAGGATGCAGGCATAAGCCTAATCACAAAGCCTTAAAGCCTTTAGGGTTTAGTCCCTGATTCTGAGGTGAGAAGAGAAGACTCAAAGAGATGATACAAAGGTAAAAACTATGGGGGGACTAATCAAAACCCTAATTCATTGTCATGCTTGGATGATCCTAAGGTTTGTGAGGTTTGCAAGAACAAATCTTCAGAGGAGCCACCAGGAAGCAGATGAATAAGATCAAGAGAAGCAAAGTGACTTGCTTCATTCAAGAAGTCAAGTCACTTGAAGAAAGAAGGTGGGAGGAACAAGAATGAGCAAGCTCAATCTCAAACACAAATAGAAATGCAGCAATGGATGCAAGAGAGATGAAAAGAAAAGTTATGAGAAGTGAAGGCAAATTCACTTCTCAAGTTCACTTACCACCTGAAATGTTAGAAAGAAATGCAATGCAATGCTAAATGAAATGAAATGACATGATGCTAGACCAAACCAGAAGCATGTTGATGATGATAATGATGCTATGAGATGCTGCAAACATGAGGCAAGGCATGGGGATGTTCATACAAGATTATGAATGCAAATGATGCAAGTTAAGGAGCATGAATGAACATGAAAAGTTATGAATCATACAAGACAAATGACATGGCAAATATGTAATGCAATGGTCAAACATGCTTTCTATATGTCTTAAGATGTCAAATGGATCACAAGAATGCACAAAATGCAAAGACAAGTTAAGTTATGCAAGGAAATGCAAGAAGGATGCAAAAGAAAGCCCAAATTAGGGTTCATGGATCAAACATCAAACAAAAACCCAAAACAGAAACAAATCCTAAGATAAAAAAATGGAAAATGGTACCCAAAGAAACCCTAAACCTATAATGAACCACTGCCCAAAGGGGAACTCTCAACTCTCAACCAAACTCAAGTTATGAATTTTCTAAGTTATTAGGGTTTTTTAGGGTTCTATACAAAAGAAATGCCAAACAAATGGAAAATGCAAGATCAAATCATGGCCATTTTACCCTAGAAACTACATGCCAAACACAAAACAATGCAAGAAGAATCAATGTCTCAACTTTCTCCAATAGGCAGAAATGAATTTTTGAACTTATGATCAAAATAATGCATAAAAAATGATTTAATTCAATGAAACATTCTTAAAATGCATCAAGATCAAAAAAGAAATTTGGTTTGAAGGTTGGACAATGTTTCTAAATGTCTTAGAACATTTCATGAATTTTTTTGTAATTTTTAAATACCTAAAAGTATTTTTAATTAATTAATTTCCATTAATCAATTAAAAATAATCTTTTAAATATTTAAAAATACTTTTTTAATGATAAAAAATAAAATAAAAATATTTTTGGGTCTTAAAAATTAATAAAACTTTAAAGAAAAAGTTTCATAATTTTTATGTATTTTTTGCTATTTTAAATTAATTATGCAAGTTAATTGAAAAGAAAATGAATAAAAATTAAATGAAAATGAAAGTCAAAGGAAAGGATGGCTGAGATGCAATCTGGTTTCAAAAGGGTGGACTGCGCGCGCGAATGGAGGGTGTAGATTCACTCTGAGCAAATTAATTTAATTACAATTAATTAAAACTAACTTAGTGGATTAGGGCTAATTGGGAAGATCCTGGCCATTCACACGCGCGGGAGGTCAAGGGAGTCAACGGATCCTACGGCCCAAGTTCAAATGGCACTAATTACAGGGATTATGCCCTAAACATTTTCAGGTGGCCGGAGAAGACCTCCGGTCGTCTTCTCCGGTGGGAAGTCCACCTGAAAATCTCCAAACTCTCTCAAAACGTATCAAAAATTAAAACCAAGCACATAGAAATGAACCCCATGATCTCCTGAATCAAAACCCTAAGTCCAAACAAATTTCTTCTTCCTCAAAACCATGAATCGAACAGAACAAGTTCTAGGGCACGCATGTTTCAGAGACAAATTAAACTCTCAAATCAAAGCCATTTCAAAAACTAAGAACATCAGGATGATCAGTGAATCACATAGAACAAGTTTGTAACAAGAAAAATGATTTCTGGAAAAATAATTTTCGAGCTACCTGAGATTTGGAGCTTTCAATTTGAGGACTTTCTGGCCACTTCTCCTTGTACAATCCACTCCACTTGGTCCACAGAAGATGCTTGAATGCTCAAAAGGAGTTTAAGTTGGCTGGATAATGAGATTCGAAAGCTCCTGCTCAAGCTTGGTCAGAAATGGCAATGGAGTTTCTGGAGGTTTCAGGCCATTGTGAATGATGGTTTGTGGTCCTGAGGATGAATGGAGAAGGTCTGTGGTGTTTGTTAGTGTGTTTGTGAGCTAGGGTGAGAGTTTCGAATGAAACTGCAAAATGAGGTGAGAAATGGCAGTGGGATGCTTTGGCTGTTTCAGGCTTGTGTTCTTGGTGGTTTGTGGTCTATGGAACAAGGTGAGTTGAATGGTGAAAATGGTTGAAGTATTTGCAGGCTGTGGAGGCAGATTCGAAGCAAGTTGCAATGTGGTGTGTTTTTGTGAATGTGATGAATGAGGATGTTTCAGCCTTGCCTTCTACATGAAATGGCTTGCAAATGGATAGTATAAACTAATCCAATTGGTCAGAGGATGTGACTTGTGCTTTATGGATAGGTGTAGCCACTTTTGCAAATATGTCAACTTCTTGTAAGATAGGGCATGGGCAACTTCTAGCCAAGTACAAAGGGCATGGTCTGCGCAGCAAAGTGAAGGGAAAGGCTAGGCTTGGTCCAACATTCAAGGCAGCAAGTTGGTAAAATGTTATGAGTGGTTTTGCAAGTTGTTGTAACTTTGGTTCACATGTGATAAAGTCTTGTTACACAAACCAAACCATGGGGAAACTTGGTCCAATTCTGATTTTTAAGGCTCATAGCATGTTTGTGTAATGGTTTCAAATGAGTTAGAGGTCACATAATGCATTGGTTCATGACTTTGCAAAATTTCCATTTGAAGCATGCCTTGAAAATCAATGATTTTAGCCAACTTTGCATTGCCATAACTTTTGATTCAAGAAGAGTTTGATCATGTTCTTGTACTTTTTGAAAAGGGAAAGATGAGATCTACAACTTTCATGACCAAAGTTTTTTCATTTGAAGCCTTTTTGGATCAAGAATCAAGGCTTGAAAAATGACCTAAAATGATGCATTCTTGAAAAGTCAACTATGCCCAAAAAGTCAACATTTGCAAAAACCCTAAATTCTTGATTTTTATGAACTTCAAACTTCCTCCATGATCAAATAAAGATCATATACACTCAAAATGATGAAGATCACCCATTGGTTGGGTCATTGGGGGCCTCAGATGCCCTGATTTTTCACTGACTTGTCTGAAAAGTCAACTCTTGATCAGATGACCTCCCCATGGAATTTCTTCATGAAAATTGACATGCATACTCCCTATACCATATAGAGATCAATGGAAACAAGAATGACCAAAAAATTTGGAGTTATGGCCTCTGAAACCAAAACCCTAATTTTCAGTCAACTGTGCAGTCTAGCCTGGCTCTGCATCCACTCAAACCCTAGTTCTTGTGATTCCTCTGCAATTTTGACTTTGAGGAGATGAAATATGATATAAGAACACACATGGACCCCTTTGAATTGATTGGTAGCCTTTGGAGTGCTTCAAGAAGCTTTGGGATTGCTCAGATCACAAACCCTGGGTGCAGATGCCAGTGAATCAAAAATGAGATGTGAGATGATATGATTGTGTTTATGCATATGAGAATGACCACAAGCCATGGTGAGAATGGGTGAGGGCAAATTTGGGGTGTTTACAGCTGCCCCTATTCAAACATGAGTTAGCTGTGCAGGATGTAAGCAACGGCTTAACAGGCAAACAAGATAACTTGTGGTTGAATATCGAAGACAGTCCAAAATTTTAACTCACAAAATGAAGAAGAAAAGGGATATAGATTGTACAAGAAAAATAAAGTATATTGTAAAGTGTGGGCGACGGAGGACGACCGTCGAGCAGAGGACGACTGCCGGGTAAATAGCAATGACGGGGACGGCCGACATGCTGGGAAAGTGTAGGAAATAAAACAATGACGGGGACGGCCGACATGCTGGGGATAAAAGGTAAAGCTAAGACGGGGACGGCCGACTAGTTGGGAAGAATAAAATATCATGATGGGGACGGCCATCAAGATAAAGTTGTAGCATTCTCTGGGGGTTAATGAAACATGACGGGGACGGCCATCAAGTTCATAAAGCAAAGTAACCGACGATGGGGACGGCCATCGGGTTAAAAGGAAAAGGGACCACGACGGGGACGGCCATCGGGTTAAAGAATGAATGAAATAAACAGATGATGGGGTACGACCATCAAAGGTGAAGGACGATCACCTAGCAGGGGACGGCTGCTCTGTTGGGGATAAAAAGAATATGATGGGGACGGCCATCAAAGGAGGAGGACGACCACCTGGCAGGGTACGGCTGCCGAAAATATCTACGATGGGGACGGCCATCGGATAGAAAAGGTCAACGATGGGGACGGCCATCGGACGAGCATGATGGAGGACGACCATCAAGAAGTGGAGGACGACCAC
This sequence comes from Lathyrus aphaca, assembly GCA_963966055.1. NCBI lineage: Eukaryota > Viridiplantae > Streptophyta > Magnoliopsida > Fabales > Fabaceae > Lathyrus > Lathyrus aphaca. The sequence continues at coordinate 279,115,857 of OZ014519.1, read as the reverse complement.
TCAGCAGGGTACGGCTGCTCTCGAGGTTTCTCATGACATAGGACGAATGCCAGATAACCAAAATCAACAATGGGGACGGCCATTGGATAAAATGATGAAGGACGATCATCAAGAGGTGGAGGACGACCACCTAGCAGGGGACGACTGCTAAAAACAACGATGGGGACGACCATCGGATGAGCATGATGGAGGACGACCATCAAGAAGTGGAGGACGACCACTCAGCAGGGTACGACTGCTCTCAGGGTTATCATGACACAGGACGAGTGTCAGATAAAAGAAGATGCTTTGTTGGTGATCTACTGGGGATATAGTGAACACGGACGAGCGTTCACAACCAAGAAAGGAAAGTATAAGTGTTTGGTATTATGTATAGATTAAAGATGCGGACGAGCATCCTTAAGATTATGATACGGACGAGTATCATGTAGAAACAAGTACTGACACATGTTCTGAGATGATGATACGGACGAGTATCAACTGGTTAACAAAGAACACGGACGAGTGTTGCATCTGAAAGGACTCTTCTGGGGAATAGTAGACACAGACGAGTATCTATATCCAAGAAGACACAAGTGTTTGACACAGTGTATGGATTAAAGATGCGGACGAGCATCCTTAAGACTTATGATACGGACGAGCATCATGTAGAAACAAACACTAGACGCAATGTTCTGAGATGATGATACGGACGAGTACCAACTGGTTAACAAAGAACAAGGACTACTGTCGAATCTGTGGGGATATGAGTGATGATGTATACAAAATACGGACGAGTATCTGTACAAGTGTACCATGAGTAGTGAGTATATATAAATGATGAGCGTTTATCTGCCGGGGAGAGTGACACGGACGAGTGTCAAGAGAGAAAAGTAATATAATATCAACAAGTATATGGGTTGTAAAAGTGTAAGCGACTGCGCTGGGGATATGACACGGACGGGTGTCAAGAAAGTGTATATAAGTATATGTGAGTGCAAAGAGGATGTCTTGGGCTTTCTGTTGGTGATTTGACACGGACGGGTGTCCAAAAGTGTATATATTGGTGTTTGCTAATTTGTGAGGCAACTGCTTTTGCTGGGACTCTGGTGGGAGTTTTTCTGTACAATGATGATGAACGGTTATTATTCACAAGCGCTAATTCATAACATGGCTTATGATTATGCTATATGTTTGATTTTTGCCGTAATGCTCCGTATTAGACGGAATGCTACGCTCTGAGGGGATAGTATGATGCAAATGCCATGATTATGCAAAGATACCACACTGGGATTCGGATCCCGTCACTGCGAAGATCTCTGGTCGATCTGTTGGAAATGGACCTCCCAGCTGGGGAAGAGATCACTGGTAGATCTGATGATATGATATCTGCTTAGTGATACGGGTCATTAATAGACCTATCCTTATAAATGAGAGACCCAGCTGGGGTTTGTAGAAGCTTTCTTTACTCTGTTGTGATCTCTTCATGCGTTGCTCTTCTGGTTAGAGGCTGAAACTCTGTGGGGTGATGGCTCCCTGACTTCTGTATTCAGCTGAGGATGACACGGCAACTTGGCTGGGGAATTATGAGAGGCAACTCAGCTGGGGAGAGCAACAAGAGGCAACTCAGTTGGGGATAGAGCATTTCGGATGCCGAGATTGAGTGTATGTCGATTTGGCAACTTTGCTGGGGAAGTGGGCACTCTCCAGTGCCACGTGGAAGATAGACCGAGTTGATAATGATTTGCCAGCTTGCTGAAACGTAACTTGCATGCCCCAGGTTGCGTTCTGGATACCTGCAATCCTGCAAAGATAAGGAAACGCACAAAAGGTCCCGAGGTATCCTTCACTGAATTCCGTCAAAGGAGTTAAGCATTCTCACGAGTAAGTATATTCCCTGCAAGCATGCGTTTTATTATTATTACTTTTGGGAGAAAAGCATCTGTACTTATGCAACTAGTTTTTTAGAGACATCAGACATCCTTTGTAAATAAAAATGTACAAGACGAAACATGACTGAAAAATCTGATTTTATTAATTCATATGCCCTGAATTGGCGAGATACAGTCAAAGAAACAAATCCCCTGAAATGAGGAGATTGTTACAAATGGAGAAACAAAATGCTGGCAGTGTTGGCGACGCTTTGAGGAGCTTCCTCTCCTGCTATGACTCGTGTGACAATGACGTTCTTCTCGTCTTGCTTTCTGAAGAAAGTTGATTCTGATTGAAGCTTGATTCCGTCGAAGCTTTCTAAGTTGTAAGCGATACAGACGAATTCAGAATGCAGTTGTTCGCTTATTCCCTTATTTTGCATGGATCGCCCTTTCGGGTTTTCAATCCATCGGGATACCCATTTTTGCCTGAGCTGTCCAATGCGGCTTTTCAACTCAGCGGGTGTACGTTTTTTTTCATTTATTTCCCTTATTTTTGCCCGAGTCTTTTATTCTATTTTTGACTCGCCGGGATGCCCTATTTTTGCCTGGACTTACATTCTGTTTTTATGTCCAGCGGGTCATTTTATGCGAAGTATTTTTTAACTGCATCTGAATTCACAGGGGACGGGAAATCTTCACCATCCATGGTGCTGAGCATCAGCGCTCCACCAGAGAAAACTTTCTTTACAACGAATGGTCCTTCATAATTTGGAGTCCATTTGCCCCTGTGGTCTGTATGAGGAGGGAGGATTCTTTTCAACACAAGATCCCCTACTTGGTACTCTCGATGCCTGACTTTCTGATCAAAGGCTTTCTTCATTCTTTTCTGATATAACTGCCCATGACAGATTGCAGCTAATCTCTTCTCTTCGATCAGACTTAGTTGCTCGTATCGGGCCCGAACCCATTCTGCTTCACTCAGTTTAACATCCATTAATACCCGTAACGAGGGTAGTTCAACTTCATCAGGTAGGACTGCTTCCATACCATATACAAGCTGATACGGTGTTGCCCCAGTGGATGTTCTGATTGACGTGCGGTACCCATGCAAGGCAAACGGTAGCATTTCGTGCCAGTCTTTGTATGTGACTACCATCTTCTGCACAATCTTCTTAATATTCTTATTTGCTGCCTCAACAGCGCCGTTCATCTTTGGCCTGTAAGGAGAAGAATTGTGATGTTGGATCTTGAAGTCCCGGCACAGCTCTGCCATCATTTTGTTGTTTAGATTGGAACCATTATCAGTAATGATTCGCTCGGGCACTCCATACCGACAGATGACATCTCTCTTCAGAAATCTGGCTACCACTTGCCTAGTAACATTTGCATATGAGGCTGCTTCAACCCACTTGGTGAAATAGTCGATGGCGACCAGGATAAATCTGTGACCATTTGAAGCAGTTGGCTCAATCTTGCCAATCATATCAATGCCCCACATAGCAAAAGGCCATGGTGAAGACATGATGTTCAAAGGATTGGGAGGCACATGCACCTTATCCGCGTAGATCTGGCACTTATGACATTTTCTGGCGTAAGCACAACAGTCTGCATCCATTGTGATCCAGTAATAGCCTGATCTTAACAACTTTTTAGCCATTGCATGTCCTCCAGCATGGGTACCAAAAGATCCTTCGTGCACTTCATGCATCAATAAATCTGCTTCTGTCTTATCAACACATCTGAGGAGTACCATATCAAAGTTCCGCTTATATAAAGACCCATCAGTGTTCAGAAAGAAACTACCAGCAAGCCTTCTTAAAGTCTTCTTATCATTGGAAGATGCCCCAGGCGGGTATGTTTGATCCTCCAAGAAGCACTTAATGTCATGGAACCAAGGCTTATCATCTTTGACAACATCTGCTGCAAATACATATGCTGGTCTATCAAGTCTGGACACTGAAATCTGAGGTACAAAGTTGGCCGTTTGAACTTTGATCAATGATGAAATGGTAGCCAGAGCATCTGCAAACTGATTCTCGTCTCGAGGGATATACTCAAGCTTGACTGTTGTAAAGAAAGTCAGTAACCTCCTTGTATAATCCCTGTATGGTATCAGATGATCCTGGTGGGTGTACCATTTTCCATTGGTTTGATTGACTACCAAAGCTGAATCTCCGAATACGGTCAATGTCTTGATCCTGAGGTCAATGGCTTCCTCAAGACCCATAATGCAAGCTTCGTATTCAGCTTCGTTGTTAGTGCAGTTGAAAGTGAGTTTTGCCGAGAAAGGCATGTGAACTCCTTTGGGTGTGATGAGTACTGCACCAATACCGCGACCATTCATGTTAACAGCCCCATCAAACATCATAGTCCATTCTTCCTCCGGGTCAGGCCCTTCGGTGTGAATAGGCTCCTCGTGATCTTTTGCTTTAATGAACATGATGTCTTCATCAGGGAAGTCAAACCTCATAGGCTGGTAGTCATCAATGGGTTGCTCAGCAAGATATTCAGATAGTACACTGCCCTTGATGGCTTTCTGAGATGTGTACTGTATGTCGTATTCTGTGAGAATCATCTGCCATCTTGCAACCCGTCCGGTAAGAGCTGGCTTCTCGAAAATGTACTTAACTGGGTCCATCTTCGAGATTAATAAAGTAGTGTGGGTCAACATATACTGTCTTAGTCGGCGAGCAGCCCACGCTAAAGCACAGCAAGTTTTCTCGAGCAGTGAATATCGTTGTTCACAGTCGGTAAACTTTTTGCTTAGGTAGTATATTGCATACTCTTTTCGACCAGACTCGTCATGCTGGCCCAGCACACACCCCATTGACTCTTCTAATACTGTCAGGTACATTATCAGAGGTCTTCCTTCCACTGGCGGCATGAGGATTGGAGGTTCTTGCAGATATTCCTTGATCTTGTCAAAAGCCTTCTGGCAGTCTTCGTTCCACCTGACCGTCTGTTCTTTTCTTAACAGCTTGAACAAGGGTTCACAGGTCGCTGTAAGGTGAGATATGAACCGTGAAATGTAGTTCAATCGACCTAAGAACCCTCGAACTTCTTTCTCAGTTTTCGGCGCAGGCATCTCTTGAATGGCTTTGACTTTATCAGGGTCAACTTCAATCCCTTTCTCGCTTACAATAAAGCCCAGCAGCTTACCGGATCGTACCCCGAATGTGCATTTGTTGGGGTTCAGCTTTAGTTGGTATTTTCTCAGACGTTTGAACAATTTGAGCAGATTCACCAGGTGGTCTTCCTCTGTAAGGGACTTGGCAATCATGTCATCCACATAACACTCTATTTCTTTGTGGATCATATCGTGGAATAATGTCACCATAGCCCGTTGATATGTGGCACCAGCATTCTTCAGTCCGAATGGCATCACTTTGTAACAGAACGTGCCCCAAGGTGTAATGAATGTTGTCTTCTCCATGTCTTCAGGTGACATCTTGATCTGATTATACCCTGAAAATCCATCCATGAAGGAGAATACCGAGAACTGAGCCGTGTTATCCACCAATACATCAATGTGAGGTAATGGGAAGTCATCTTTCGGGCTGGCTCTGTTCAGATCCCGGTAATCAACACACATTCTTACTTTGCCATCTTTCTTAGGCACAGGTACTATATTAGCAACCCACGGCGGATAGCTAGTCACAGCAAGGAACCCGGCGTCCCATTGCTTTTGTACCTCTTCCTTAATTTTCATAGCCATGTCTGGGCGAGTTCGGCGCAACTTCTGTTTCACTGGTGGGCATTCTTCCCTCAAAGGCAGCTTGTGCACAACTATATCGGTGTCCAACCCTGGCATGTCTTGATACGACCAAGCAAACACATCAACATACTCCTGAAGCAGATCTACCAGTTGCCTCTTCACTGAGTCTTGCAGGCAGGCCCCGATTTTAACTTCTTTCACGTCTTCATCTGTACCAAGATTGATCACTTCAACCTCCTCCTGATGAGGGGTAATAACCTTTTCCTCTTGCCTTAACAACCTGGCTAGCTCTTCAGGAAGCTCATATTCTTCATCAACCCCTTCATCAGCTTGATTGATCGGATTGTCAAAGTCATACGATGTCATAGCCGTGCTGTTGTCGGTGCTGTCAGGAAGGCACTCTCTGCAAGGGTTAAGTTTGTTCATTTTAGTGATTGATTTTAATCTTGCTTTAGAAAAAAGTGAGATGAAGTTATCATTTTGAAAACACCGCCATTTATTTTTGTACAAAAAGAAAAATGGAAAAACAGTGAACAGAAAAGAAAAAGACTCGTTTGCAAAAAGACGTCTGATATTTCATTAATTTAATCTTGTTTGCACAAAAGTACAGATGGCCCTGATTACAAAATGAGTCTTGTCATCTTGGGCAAGATGCAAGACTTGGATGCATGCTATAAAAATACAGGAAATAATAATTACTCTGCATGAGTAACTCTTATAATTTCCTGGGAAGACCAGTTCGAGACACTGCTCCCCGGGATCTTTGGACGAATCCAATCCTCCAGATTGCGCTCCTCTTCCAGCTCGTCTTCCAGACAGTTGATAGCATCGGGGGTGAGCATTCCCCCACTGACAAAACCAGGCTCTTCAGCAGCCTTTGCTTGATGTTGAGTTGGTCTGTAACCCAACCCAAATTTGTCCTTCTTCTCCTCCACAGCTAAAACCTTGCCCCAGCCTAGGGCAGTTCCTTCTTCAACAACCTTCCGGGCTTGTTGGTATGATGACATTGGAGTACCAGATACAGCAGATGCTTCATTCACATTCAAAGCTTCAAACCCCTGGCTCATTGTTTCGTGGATCTCCCCATCCATTTCAATGTACTTATAGGTTGCCAGGTGGCTGACAAAAATGTCCTCCTCTCCACAGATTGTGACAACTTGGCCTTCCCACTCAAATTTTAACTTTTGGTGAAGGGTAGACGTTATTGCGCCGGCGGCGTGAATCCAGGGTCTACCCAACAAACAGCTGTAGGCGGGCTGAATGTCCATCACATAAAAGATAGTTTTAAAGGTCTGCGGGCCAATTGTCACTGGCAGCTCAATCTCTCCCAGAACCGATCTCTTCGAACCATCAAAGGCTCTTACTACCAGGTTGCTGGGTCTCAATGCCAAACCATCATATTCTAACTTCACCAGAGCCTTCTTTGGTAAGACATTAAGGGACGACCCTGTGTCTACCAGCACATGAGAAAGGACGGCTCCTTTACATTCCATGGTTATGTGCAAGGCTTTGTTGTGGTTGCGGCCATCCACTGTCAAGTCAGAATTGGTAAACCCTAGCCCATTGCTAGCAGTAACATTCCCAACCACGGTTTCCAACTGGTTGACAGTAATCTCTTCAGGCACGTAAGCTGCGTGCAAGACCTTGAGTAGTGCATTCCGATGGGCTTCGGAGCACATAAGCAGTGAGAGGATGGAGATTTTGGATGGCGTCTGGTGAAGTTAATCCACAACTTTATAATCACTCTTTTTGATGATCCGCATAAACTCATCAACTTCCTGATCGAACGGTGTCTTCAAGGCTTCTTTAACAGTTTGATCTTCCTGCACAGGGCTCTTTCCTTTTGCCTTGGCAGCAGCTTCTGCTTCGACAGTAGGTCTTTGCATTGGTGGAGCAAAGAGACGTCCGCTTCGCGTGAAGCCTCCGCCTCGCCCCACATTGTCAATTTGTGGTGCAGGTGTTGATGTTTCAAGAGTGATTCTTTTTCCTTCGCAATACACGTCAGAGCCATAGTGCCAAGGGATGGCCCTATTGCTTTCATATGGTACTGGTCCAGGCACCGTGACAGTGACTGGACTGATTGCTGCTGCTGAAGGGACTGTAATTGTCTGTGGATCATAAAAGATTGTAACTGGTGCTCTGGTGGGAGCAGCACCTTCTGAATGGTAGGCGGAATTATTTTCAGGATCGTAGAATATGGTAACAGTGGAGACATCTTCGTGATTGATTGCTGGAGTTGTAGGAGGTATTGTTGGAAGGACTGTTGTTGTTGTTGATGGAGATTCGAAATGGAATGAAGCTGAAGTTGTAGCAGGAGAAACTGTTGAAAACTGATCATTTGGGAGGACAGATGAAGTACTTGTCGGTGTTGCTGATGAATTGTCGGGAACAATAGTTGCTGCGGTTGTAGGAGGTTCTGGAACCGTTGTTGATGAAGTTGTCGGATTTGTCGGAAATGATGTGGTGATCTGTAGTAGGCCACTCTGAATAAGGCTGTCAATGCCATTCCTCAGGTCCTCACACCCATTCCATGAAATATTGCAATAGGGACACCCTAGTTCACACCCCGGAAATATTTGGTTTTCACGGAGTTGAGCTTTGATTTCCACCAATGGTGTCCTGATCTGATCCACACTAGTTATTAAATAAGACGGTTGGTCTTCTTCAATAGTGTTAATTCGGGGACCACCATGGTTTGGCATAGGGTTTTTATTGACATTGGGCGGAGGTGCAAAATTCAGAGCCTTAGAGTCTACCAAGTCTTGTACCTTCATATGCAGAGCCCTGCATTTTTCCGTACTGTGACCAGGTGCGTTTGAATGGAAAGCACACCTAGCGTTGGAGTCATAGTTTCTTGGTAGACTGTTGGGATCCGGAGGTGCCAACGTTCTTAGCTCAACTAGGTTGAGTTTCAAAAGTTGTGGCAACAAGGCAGCATACGGCATTGGGATCGGGTCGATCACTCGGTTAGCTTGGGATGGCCTCTGTTGGAATGGCCTCTGTTGATTGTTGTTGTTGGTGTTGTTGCTGTTGTAGTTTCTTGGAGGATATTGACTCGGCTGATACTGAGGTTGTTGTTGGAAGTTTTGTTGCGGAGGTTGATAGACTGGCTGAGGATGTGCTGGAGCAGGGATAGTGACTGCTGCTATTGACCTTTGAACATACTGGGGCCTACCCCTGTTGGTGTGAATGGCATTGGTCTCGCCAGTTCTTCTCGGGCCTGCAAAAGGCTTTCTTGTACTACTGGACGAGCTGGCACCATTATCGGAGATCTTACCCATTTTTAACAGGCTTTCAATTCTCTCCCCAGCTATAACAACATCTGCGAAGCTAGTGGAAGAGAAAGCAGCCAACCTGTCAATATACGTTCCCTGGAGAGTGTTCATAAACATGTCTGCCATTTCTCTCTCAGACATTGGTGGTTGAACGGCAGCAGCCAGTTGCCTCCACCTTTGGGCATATTCTCGGAAACTCTCCCTCGAAGACTGTGACATTCCCATCAGGAGAGTCCTGTTGGGTGCCATGTCTAGATTATACTGATACTGTCTGATGAAGGCCTCTGCCAGGTCCTTCCAGCATCTAATTGTTGCTCTTGTCAGATGGGAATACCACTCCCTCGAAGCTCCAGTCAAGCTATCTTCAAAATAGAACATCCACAATTTCTCATCCATTGTATAGGCCTTCAGCCTTCCCAGAAATGATTGCAAATGAGTCCGGGGGCATGAAGTCCCATTATACTTTTCGAAACAAGGAGGCTTGAACTTATGGGGGATCCTGACCCCGTCTACCAAACCCATGTCCATGACGTCGAAGCCCAAAGAATTTTGAGACTCCAGTGATCTCAACTTCTCAGCTATTTCCTCCAATCGTCTATCATAAGTTTCCTCTCCAGCACCCATTACTGTAAATTGGTCCTCCTGAGGATCTTCTTGAAGTACTCTGGCCGCAGTGGCTGTCCCTTGAATGTTTGCAGGAATATTAACTTCAGGATGGAGATGTGGGCCAAACACAGGGGGGTTAACATGGGGTTGCACCCGTTCATTGTTACTTGTGCCGGCAGTCCCCACATGGGGCTCATCTTGATTTCTCCCTTCTACCAAGGCTCTGAGCCTCTCCTGGCTTTGAGCTAAATTGTTCATTACTTCCATGAACTGTGTTATCTGAGTTCTCATCTCCAACCTTTCGTTGGCCATCTGGTTTCTGACCTCCGTAAGGTCCTGCTGCATCTGATCCATCTGAATTCCCGGAAGGTTGTTTCTAGTTGGGTACCTGTGTGGCCTGTTGAGGGGAAATACCCGGCGGCGAGCAATAATTCCTGAGATTCACAACAGAGGTTAGTAACAACAAAACAAAAACCTACAAAACAAACAAAAGGGTTAGTATGCAATGCAGTTATGCTTATTTGTTCTCAAGGTATCCGGTTTGGCCTTCAGTTTTGACCCTTCCAGACCCTTGAAGATGATGCTGTTGAAGTTGCTTTTGAAGTGAACTTGGATGGAACAAACTAACAAATATATTACATAAGATGAAATAATACAACTTGTTCATTTTACAACACAAGCCCTTAAAGGGGTCAAAATACATCACAAAAAGGTAAAAGTACATAGAATAGGAACAACAACAAGCAAATGATCAAACTCCAAGGCCAAACTCATCCTCACGAACTTCCTTAAGAAGTGCTTCGGTCACAGGATCAGCCGGACGCTCCGTGAGACCTCTGATGAGAAGGTTTCTTGTTGCAACAGCTGCAGTCAACTTCTTGTTCTGACTTTGGTCCTTAGACCTCTTCACTCCAGCTCTGATTTCTAGCTCTGATATTTCCTTCTGGGCTGCTGCCAGGGCCCTTTCCATCTGCTCCATATTGTCTTGAACTCTCTTGTCTTCTAGAGTACGGGCCTCAGTGATCCGGACCCACCTGGCCTGACTCTCTTTCAAATACAAGTCTGTTCTTGCTCTCTGGAACTGGGCTTCTTTACAAGCATTCTTCAGAATCTGCTCACCAGCTTTAGACTTGTTGATATAATCTCCAGACTTCTCAATTTTAGTCAAGTGTTCCACCCTCAACTTCTCCAATCTTTCAATCTCCCTCACACCTTCACTCCTCTCCCGGAGGGTCTTCTGCAAAGCCTGGGTTAACTTCTCATTTCTTTCCTTCAAGCTCTCAAACTCCTCCAGACTGATAGTGGCAGGGGGTGGTGCTGCAGATGACTCAGGCATGTCTTCTATGGTAAAGGGCATTCCAGAGAATTGGGCCCTAGCATGGGACCACTCATAATATTGTGCTGATGCCACATTATTGCACTTACCCAGAATGGTGATTCCCTTGGTTTGAACATGATCCCAGGCCCAGGCAGCCTGCCTAACAATTACCAGACTAATCTTGTTCTCACAGTAGAGGGTCTCAACCAAGTCTTGCTCCCTGGGAGTATGGACCAGTGCATAGCCTAATTGCCTCCTGAACAGCAGAGGGTTGTAATTGATACTTCCCTTGACCCCTATTAAAGGCACATTGGGAAAGTGCCCACAGCTTGTAATGATATCTCTGCCCTTGGTGCTTTGAGCACACCATCTGATGTCTGCTGAAGTGAGAGTAGTGAGCCTCTTAGCCCAGTTGCTTTGCTGATGAGGATTTAGGAATGCATCTGTCCTGGGTAGATGCTTAAGAAGCCAAGCATGAAATAATGGAGCACAAATCCTCACTAATCTTCCCCTCTGCTTCTCATTCCTCTGATGTACTGAGTAATAGAGATCACCCAACAAGGTTGGCACTGGGTTCTTCAGGATGAACAAATGGATTGCATTCTTGCTAATGAATCGAGGCTCATCTGCAAACAACACAATTCCATATACACTTAAGGCCAACAGAGCACAAACAGCTTTCCACTCCCCCAGGGAGGCTTTCAGACTAGCTTGAGAAATCAGGAAGTCCAGATGAAATCCAGGGATCCCAGCTTTAGAGGTCATGTGTTGCTCAACCAAAACAAGCTCCAGGTGCAAAGCTTTTGCCACCTCTCCATTGCTTGGGAAAGTCATCTCAGGATTGAAAGGGATTTCTCTCCTGATAGGCAGACCAATCAATGATGAGTATTCTTCTAATAGAGGGCCCAACTGGAAGTCTTGAAAGGTGAAACATCTCAATGGGGGGTCATAAAACTGAATGCAGGTGTGGATCAAACTCCTCTGAGATGGGTCCAAATCCATGACCAAGTCAAGTATATCCCCATAATGCTCCCTGAACAAAGGTATGTGATCTGGAGTGATCAGGGTTTGGATCCTCCTGATGTCTGATAAGTCTGGTTGGAAGAAATGATAGGTGATGTTGCTTTTCTTCGGAGCCATGAGTGCTGAGACTGAGTAGAGATAGGTACTGATGCTGATGCTGAAGAAGAGGGCCACTGATTGGCTGGTGCTAGTGATAGCTGAAGCAGGTGCTGGTGAAGATGGGCCAAAACTGCAGATGGGGTCAAAACCAAAACCAGATGAAGGTGGATACCCTGAAACACAAATAAGCAAATGTTAATATGATGCAATGGGTATGTATGCAAATGAAATGCAAGGGTTTGTGACTGAGCTGGATCTGATCAAAATGCCCTGATATAGGTCCAAGTGTGTCCAAGAATTCCAGATGGAGGCCTATAAATCCGGTAACCAAGGTAGGGGACTCAAATAAAGAGCCACATGTCCAGGGTTTTAGAATCACAAGAACTATCCAACATGGAGCATTCTTAACAAAGTCAAAGTAACAGGGTATTCTAAGGTCAAGGTACCTGCAAACCTGTAAACAGCCCAACCCCCTCACAGGTGGTGATCTAGAACAAGGATCCTCAGACTTGGATCAGTTATGAGAAGTGTAAACACTTCCAACCCGGAGGTACAGTGTTTACAATAACCATAACAATTCCTCCTCTAATTCACCTCAGTTTCTGAAGGTCAATACTAAAAGGTCATCCAGACTTAGCAGGCTTCCCAGATAGCCCTAGCATTGCAGGAAATCTGCAACACAGAGTTCTCAAGAAGAAACCCATACCTGAACCGTGTTTCATATTCCCGCACCAGACCGAAATGGAATGGGAAAGAATATGATTCACTCTAGCCTAGGTGTCACTCAGATCCCAGGTATAGGATCTTAACTCTCAATGAAACACCCACCCACCAAAACAAAAAAACCAGATCCAGCCAGCAGTACAGTATGACAATTATGATATAATGCAAAAGCAATAAAGAAAGTAGTAAAGCAAACTGTACATAAATCAAAATAAATACAAATATACAAACACAAATAGCACATAACACCCCAGTAAACACAAATCAAACAAGCGCTAGGAGGAACCCACAAAAAGAACCAGAAGCCCTGGTTGCAGTGCAAGTTTCCCCAGCAGAGTCGCCAAGCTGTCGCTCCCGATAAGTGACACCAGGGTCAGATAAGGGTACAAACGCGAACGGTCGGCGAGAGGGACAATGAGAACACACAGCCGTGAACTCACTGGAGATGAATAGAGTCGCCAGCTAGGCATTTTTATCCCGGAGGAAAGGCAATGCTGCATAGACCTAGAAAAAGGATGGATAAGACGGTTGCGAACCAGAGAGACTGAGAAAGGGGGTTGGTTACAACCTGGGAAGGTATTAGCACCCAGATTGTCCGCCGTACTCGACGGGATCCACGCTTAAAAGATTTGTGTTTTAAAAGGGTAGTGTCAGTGCAATTTGTGTGTAAAAGAGTTGGAAAGATGTACAGGTGTCAGTGTAAAAGAGTGTGAAGTGTAACATGTATAAATGATGTGTCAGTGTAAGAATGAGAATGAATTGCTCAAGATTATGAGGCTTAAAGAAATGAGCTGGAAAGAGGGGGAATGTACAGAGACTTTTGTTCGATAACTGTTAAGTTATGCCTACGTATCCTCTCGTGCAATGAGGAAGTCAGAACACCGTAGTTCGACCCAAAGAGACTGAAAGATGAATTGACTGATGAACTGCTTGCTTGTCAATGCTCAAGTGTATGACCTGTCTGGCTCAGGTGCAAACTGTCTTGCATTAGACGGAAGAAGCAAGTTCTCGTTTGTGAATGAGTGTGATGAGAAAAGAATCCCGAAGGAGACGATTATTGTTTGTTTTTGAGTTTTCAGTCTTTTATTGCTTTTGAAAGTTTGTCATAAGATAATGAGCTTAAACCTAAACCAATGGATTAGTAAACTCATCACATCTTCCCTCTGATTAGGGGTAATGATATTACCTTAAGTGCGAAGTCAGATTCTCACACTTAATCACCTTTGGTGTAGGATTAAGATCATTAACCTACTTGTGATTATTTAGATGTTTTTGTGGTTTTTGTTTAGTGTTAAGTAATGAGGTTAAGCCATAATCAAGGATTAAACAGACCCATTACACCATCCTAAAAGAAGGATGATAGATGAGAATGTTTAAGTTGAGGAAAGCTCCTCAACTTAATCCATGATTAGGGATTAAACTCATGACAAAACAAACCTTTGATTAAGTGGATTTTATTAAATGATATGATGATGAAGTGAATTTTATGATTTGTAAGACAACTTGAGAGGGACTTGTCCATTAACACTAGGGTTAGTCCTTCTTAACCAATTAAGGAAGAATTAGAACCCTAATGCAAGGCCCAAGTTACAAGTGTGATGTCTTGGTGATTATTAAGTGGATTGATTAAAGGAGTTAAACACATTAAGGGTTTAACACTTAGGATTAAAGTTATACACTCCATCCTAATAGAAGGATGCAGGCATAAGCCTAATCACAAAGCCTTAAAGCCTTTAGGGTTTAGTCCCTGATTCTGAGGTGAGAAGAGAAGACTCAAAGAGATGACACAAAGGTAAAAACTATGGGGGGACTAATCAAAACCCTAATTCATTGTCATGCTTGGATGATCCTAAGGTTTGTGAGGTTTGCAAGAACAAATCTTCAGAGGAGCCACCAGGAAGCAGATGAATAAGATCAAGAGAAGCAAAGTGACTTGCTTCATTCAAGAAGTCAAGTCACTTGAAGAAAGAAGGTGGGAGGAACAAGAATGAGCAAGCTCAATCTCAAACACAAATAGAAATGCAGCAATGGATGCAAGAGAGATGAAAAGAAAAGTTATGAGAAGTGAAGGCAAATTCACTTCTCAAGTTCACTTACCACCTGAAATGTTAGAAAGAAATGCAATGCAATGCTAAATGAAATGAAATGACATGATGCTAGACCAAACCAGAAGCATGTTGATGATGATAATGATGCTATGAGATGCTGCAAACATGAGGCAAGGCATGGGGATGCTCATACAAGATTATGAATGCAAATGATGCAAGTTAAGGAGCATGAATGAACATGAAAAGTTATGAATCATACAAGACAAATGACATGGCAAATATGTAATGCAATGGTCAAACATGCTTTCTATATGTCTTAAGATGTCAAATGGATCACAAGAATGCACAAAATGCAAAGACAAGTTAAGTTATGCAAGGAAATGCAAGAAGGATGCAAAAGAAAGCCCAAATTAGGGTTCATGGATCAAACATCAAACAAAAACCCAAAACAGAAACAAATCCTAAGATAAAAAAATGGAAAATGGTACCCAAAGAAACCCTAAACCTATAATGAACCACTGCCCAAAGGGGAACTCTCAACTCTCAACCAAACTCAAGTTATGAATTTTCTAAGTTATTAGGGTTTTTTAGGGTTCTATACAAAAGAAATGCCAAACAAATGGAAAATTCAAGATCAAATCATGGCCATTTTACCCTAGAAACTACATGCCAAACACAAAACAATGCAAGAAGAATCAATGTCTCAACTTTCTCCAATAGGCAGAAATGAATTTTTGAACTTATGATCAAAATAATGCATAAAAAATGATTTAATTCAATGAAAAATTCTTAAAATGCATCAAGATCAAAAAAGAAATTTGGTTTGAAGGTTGGACAATGTTTCTAAATGTCTTAGAACATTTCATGAATTTTTTTGTAATTTTTAAATACCTAAAAGTATTTTTAATTAATTAATTTCCATTAATCAATTAAAAATAATCTTTTAAATATTTAAAAATACTTTTTTAATGATAAAAAATAAAATAAAAATATTTTTGGGTCTTAAAAATTAATAAAACTTTAAAGAAAAAGTTTCATAATTTTTATGTATTTTTTGCTATTTTAAATTAATTATGCAAGTTAATTGAAAAGAAAATGAATAAAAATTAAATGAAAATGAAAGTCAAAGGAAAGGATGGCTGAGATGCAATCTGGTTTCAAAAGGGTGGACTGCGCGCGCGAATGGAGGGTGTAGATTCACTCTGAGAAAATTAATTTAATTACAATTAATTAAAACTAACTTAGTGGATTAGGGCTAATTGGGAAGATCCTGGCCATTCACACGCGCGGGAGGTCAAGGGAGTCAACGGATCCTACGGCCCAAGTTCAAATGGCACTAATTACAGGGATTATGCCCTAAACATTTTCAGGTGGCCGGAGAAGACCTCCGGTCGTCTTCTCCGGTGGGAAGTCCACCTGAAAATCTCCAAACTCTCTCAAAACGTATCAAAAATTAAAACCAAGCACATAGAAATGAACCCCATGATCTCCTGAATCAAAACCCTAAGTCCAAACAAATTTCTTCTTCCTCAAAACCATGAATCGAACAGAACAAGTTCTAGGTCACGCATGTTTCAGAGACAAATTAAACTCTCAAATCAAAGCCATTTCAAAAACTAAGAACATCAGGATGATCAGTGAATCACATAGAACAAGTTTGTAACAAGAAAAATGATTTCTGGAAAAATAATTTTCGAGCTACCTGAGATTTGGAGCTTTCAATTTGAGGACTTTCTGGCCACTTCTCCTTGTACAATCCACTCCACTTGGTCCACAGAAGATGCTTGAATGCTCAAAAGGAGTTTAAGTTGGCTGGATAATGAGATTCGAAAGCTCCTGCTCAAGCTTGGTCAGAAATGGCAATGGAGTTTCTGGAGGTTTCAGGCCATTGTGAATGATGGTTTGTGGTCCTGAGGATGAATGGAGAAGGTCTGTGGTGTTTGTTAGTGTGTTTGTGAGCTAGGGTGAGAGTTTCGAATGAAACTGCAAAATGAGGTGAGAAATGGCAGTGGGATGCTTTGGCTGTTTCAGGCTTGTGTTCTTGGTGGTTTGTGGTCTATGGAACAAGGTGAGTTGAATGGTGAAAATGGTTGAAGTATTTGCAGGCTGTGGAGGCAGATTCGAAGCAAGTTGCAATGTGGTGTGTTTTTGTGAATGTGATGAATGAGGATGTTTCAGCCTTGCCTTCTACATGAAATGGCTTGCAAATGGATAGTATAAACTAATCCAATTGGTCAGAGGATGTGACTTGTGCTTTATGGATAGGTGTAGCCACTTTTGCAAATATGTCAACTTCTTGTAAGATAGGGCATGGGCAACTTCTAGCCAAGTACAAAGGGCATGGTCTGCGCAGCAAAGTGAAGGGAAAGGCTAGGCTTGGTCCAACATTCAAGGCAGCAAGTTGGTAAAATGTTATGAGTGGTTTTGCAAGTTGTTGTAACTTTGGTTCACATGTGATAAAGTCTTGTTACACAAACCAAACCATGGGGAAACTTGGTCCAATTCTGATTTTTAAGGCTCATAGCATGTTTGTGTAATGGTTTCAAATGAGTTAGAGGTCACATAATGCATTGGTTCATGACTTTGCAAAATTTCCATTTGAAGCATGCCTTGAAAATCAATGATTTTAGCCAACTTTGCATTGCCATAACTTTTGATTCAAGAAGAGTTTGATCATGTTCTTGTACTTTTTGAAAAGGGAAAGATGAGATCTACAACTTTCATGACCAAAGTTTTTTCATTTGAAGCCTTTTTGGATCAAGAATCAAGGCTTGAAAAATGACCTAAAATGATGCATTCTTGAAAAGTCAACTATGCCCAAAAAGTCAACATTTGCAAAAACCCTAAATTCTTGATTTTTATGAACTTCAAACTTCCTCCATGATCAAATAAAGATCATATAAACTCAAAATGATGAAGATCACCCATTGGTTGGGTCATTGGGGGCCTCAGATGCCCTGATTTTTCACTGACTTGTCTGAAAAGTCAACTCTTGATCAGATGACCTCCC
This sequence comes from Lathyrus aphaca, assembly GCA_963966055.1. Lineage (NCBI taxonomy): Eukaryota > Viridiplantae > Streptophyta > Magnoliopsida > Fabales > Fabaceae > Lathyrus > Lathyrus aphaca. The sequence goes on along the minus strand of OZ014519.1, from coordinate 279,098,187 downwards.
CATGGAATTTCTTCATGAAAATTGACATGCATACTCCCTATACCATATAGAGATCAATGGAAACAAGAATGACCAAAAAATTTGGAGTTATGGCCTCTGAAACCAAAACCCTAATTTTCAGTCAACTGTGCAGTCTAGCCTGGCTCTGCATCCACTCAAACCCTAGTTCTTGTGATTCCTATGCAATTTTGACTTTGAGGAGATGAAATATGATATAAGAACACACATGGACCCCTTTGAATTGATTGGTAGCCTTTGGAGTGCTTCAAGAAGCTTTGGGATTGCTCAGATCACAAACCCTGGGTGCAGATGCCAGTGAATCAAAAATGAGATGTGAGATGATATGATTGTGTTTATGCATATGAGAATGACCACAAGCCATGGTGAGAATGGGTGAGGGCAAATTTGGGGTGTTTACAATCCTCAAAGGTTAACAAATTCCCAAACGATAAGCCAATTCAAGAAATTTGTTGAACTTCTGAAATAGTTAAATATCACAATTCGATTTACATAAGCTATCACTCAAGTACCATTGTATGCTAAATTTCTCAAGGAAATGATATCAAATAAGAAAAAGATAGAGGATAACGGCACAATCACACTTACAACTGAGTGTAGCGCTATTATCCAAAATAATATGCCCCCTAAGCTGAAAGACCCTGGTAGTTTCTCTATACCTTGTAATTTTGAAAAGTTCGTCATAGACAAAGCTATATACGACTTGGGAGCAATTATCGGTGTCATGCCCCTAACTATTTGCAAAAGGCTAGAAATGGGAGAACATAGACCCACTAAAATTTCCGTTCAATTAGCTGACCGATCAGTTAAATACCCTGTAGGTATACTGGAAAATGTTCCAGCAAGAATAGGTCAATTCTATATCCCGACTGATTTCATAATCATGGACATATTAGGAAAACCTTTCCTAGGCACAATTGGAGCCATAATTGACCTAAAAAATGGCAGACTAACCTTCGAAGTTGGAGAGGAAAAAGTGGAATTCATCCTCACTCAATTCTTACAAGCACCAGACATGGAAGACACGTGTTATCTGATTGACGTGATAGCCGAGTGCGTAAGAGAGATGGTAGTAGAACAAACCACATACTCTTAAATTATGAAAATACAAATCCCACTGATCTTCGAAGATGACAATTAGCGTGAACCATATCAAGATGACAGCCTAAGCGAAAGTTTAACACTTACACCTGATCATATGCCAGGACCAAAAGAACCAACTTTAGAACTGAAAACCTTACCTTAAAAACTAAGATACGAATTCCTAGACACCGAACTTAAGCGGCCAGTGATAATTAATGCCAACCTATGACAGCTCGAAACTAAGAGATTATTAGATGTCCTAAGGAAGTATCCGACTGCATTAGGTTATAACATCTCCGATCTGAAAGGAATATGTCCTTCGATCTGCATGTATCATATTATGCTAGAAGATGATTACAAAACCTCTAGAGAACCTCAAAGAAAAATTAACCCTATCCTTAGCACAATAGTCAGAGATGAAGTTAAGAAGCTACAAGAAGCAGGAATAATATATCCGATCTTTGACAGTTAATGGGTTAGCCCAGTACATGTCGTACCAAAGAAATGAGGCATCACTGTTGTGAAAAACACAAAAGGTGAATCGATAACACAAAGAGTAGTGACTGGAATTAGAATGTGCATCGATTATCAAAAATTAAACAAAGCTACTCGAAAGGATCACTTCCATCTACCTTTCATAGATCAGATGCTAGAGCGATTAGCCAAACATTCATATTTCTCCTATCTAGATGGTTACGCCGGATTTTTCCAAATCCCTATTCACCCTGATGACCAAGAGAAAACTACATTCACATGTCCTTACGGAACGTTCGCTTATAGACGAATACCCTTCGGATTGTGTAACACCCCTGCAACCTTTCAACAATATATGATGTCAATCTTTGCAGATTTCATAGATAACATCATGGAAGTGTTCATAGACGATTTCTCTGTGTGCGGGGAATGTTTTGAAGGATGTTTACCGAACCTAGGAATGATACTAGAAGGATGTGTGAATATAGATTTCCTTGAGCATAGTTCACCTTGTATGTGGTTAATCCAGCTAAAAGTTGGCATTTGGGAGGTGTGTGTCCTGGAATTCCACATATTTCGCAGTTTGGAGTGACGGTAGCCACGATGACTAGAGGTGTTATGGCCAAGCTATCTATCGTCTGGGCATGAACATCCATCTTAGCGTTGACGTGATATAAGCTACTCACTTCGTACATTCCTCCTATTTTTGGGCCTTCTCTACAGGAGTTCTTTCACATCCCCACCTGTAGTGTTTTTGAGCCATTTTCTCAACGAGGTTGTAGGCATTTTCGTATGATTTTTCCATGAGAGAGCCACCCGCGACAACGTCTATCGTGAGTTTGGTGTTGTACAGAAGCCCATTGTAGAATGTAATGATAGTCACCCATTTTTAAAACACGTGGTGTGGACATGGCCTCATCAAATCTTTGTATCTCTCCCACGCTTTGTAGAGTGATTCAGCATCTTTATGTCCAAATCCATTAATCCATGCTCTCAGCATAGCTGTCTTGCTTGGTGGGAAATAACGCGATAGGAAGATGTTCTTCAGTTCTGCCCATGTTGTAACAGAGTTGGCAGGTAACGAATGCAACCATGTCCAAGCTCTATCTCTAAGAGAGAAGGGAAAAACTCGTTGTCTTATCGCGTCTTGGGTTACACCATTCGCCTTCATTGTGTCTTTGCATTGCACAAACTTGGTTAGATGTTCATTAGGGACGTTTGTAGGATTTCCATAAAACTGATTTTGTTGTACAGCTTATAGTAGTGAGGGTTTCAACTCGAAATCGTTTCGGGTAATGGCAGGGGCAACAATACTGTTATGTGGTTCTTGTTGAGTTAGAGTCGCATAGGAATTTAGTGGATGATTTTGTGGTCCTCCATTTTCGTCCATGTTTGGTTCTTCAACTGGTTCGGGTATAAGAATTTCCGGTAAAGGAGTCTCAGAAACTTCAGTTCGGCATCTCAAACTTAAGAAACGCTCAACTTCGTCGATTTGTGGTCCTAAGTATTCGCCTCGAGAGCGAGTACTGGGCATACAATCGACAAAAAGGAATTTTGGTTTGCCTTAGTCTATATGGCACAACGAATGAATTACACTATTGAATAAATTGCAATCCCCGACAACGGCGCCAAAAACTTTGGTGTCGCGACTTTCTGAGTCTTAAGGTACTAACTGCAAGTATATAGCCTAATCACGTAGTAATAAAAGATATCAATCCCACAAGGACTAGATAATCAAACTAAGGCTTTCATGTGTTACTATGTTTAGCTAAGGTGGATAATGTTTTAGTTAAAACAGAACGTGGGATTAAGGATTTAATTAAATTAGAATTACGAATGAATATCGGTACATAATATGCCTTCACAAATTCAATAAATCATCAGCTTATAGAGATTGGTCAAATTATCTTTCTGTAGAAAATACTGGTTTAAAAGTTTTCAAATTATCTTGCCGATAATTGTACTCCTAAGTTAGATTGAGCGCTCTAATTATGTCAAATTGAGTTAAAAGCACTTTTTGAAAACCTATAGATTCGACTAAACTTTAAAGCGCTTTTGTTGTATTTAAAACTAATGTTCAATTTCAGCTATCCGTTTAAAACCTCACACTCTCGTGGTCCTAATCCTAACCTTGTTACCTTTTCACTTTTGTAATAAAAGTTAATTTTAAATTAAGAAATCGAAACCAGAAAATAAGTTTGTTTATGATTTTAGCCTAGATCTATTGAATCCATTCCGGTTAATCAATTACATATCAATTTATGTGGTTTAGCCAAACATATTAAATGAAACAAGCAATAATGGATAGAAGAAGTAAACAATATAAAGCATGGCGAATGGAAAATAAAACCAATTTTATTAATTTGATGATAAACCTGGATAGAAGTACAGTCTTGGCGTAATAACTCTTGCAGAAAATAAAACTAAAGAATGCAGTGGCTTGAAACAATAGAAGGGTGCAATAGCTTCCCAATGTAGGAAGCTATTACTAATTTGGTACGGAAACAGAAAATTAATGCGAAAAAATAATAGGTAAAGTTCTGAACAGGAAACAATAAAAATTCTCAAAGTAGGCTCTCCTTATTCATTTGCTTTGTATCTTATTTATAACACTTGAACTAACAGTGAAGTAGAAATTGGTGGAGATAAGTTTGTTGGGCTTTATAAGTACTTGGTTTCGATTGACTAAGACTGGGGTGCGTATTGAAATTTCTCTATTTTTGACATGTGACAGTCATCTAGACTCCATGACGCTCGTCCCACTTATGCAATGTGTGACAAACGTCACAATTGTGTAATGACCGTATGGGCTTTAGAATGCAGAATCCTTGTTTTCTGTCATCTGTCTCATTACATCTGCTATAAGCTTCAATTCTTCCTCAATTAAACTCCTTTTCTTCTACAAGTCATATAAATCGGAATACCTGCAAAAACATACAAATACCTCACATAATATTGTTCAAATTACGAAAAACAATAACTTAATTAATCGAAAACCAAGTTAAATAATCGATATAAAATCATGTTATCAAACAACACCAAAACAAAATTCTTGGATTTTACAAGTTTAAAGTCTTATCGAGAACAAAACTCTCACAAATGACCTCTTGTATCCATAATCCAGATAACAAGGAATACACCATTACAACCTTATTTTTAACAATCCTAAAAATAAGATGTAATCAAGTATTTAAAGTAAGTTTATAAGATGAAACTTTATGAATATCAAAACTTATCTTCTCCTTGATATAATTATCACTCACACTAGATATACAAGGGCTCTTATGAATGATGTGAAACTATGATGTAAATTTAAAACTTTAATGCAAATTTAACTCAATAAAAGTTTAGTATATGAGCACTTTGAAAGAATTTGAAAGATGGAAGAAATGAGTGAATGATTATGAAAATTTTAAGTAGGTGAATTCAAATTATGAAAATATGGTGTTGATATAATGCTTAGACGCCTCTACAAATAGTTAAAATTCACCAATGGATGCCATGCTTCATTACACAACTTTTGAACTAAGAGACATGTTAAAAATAAAAGAATTTTTTCCACTGGTTCAGTAATAATCGATTACTCCAAGAGGATAACCAGTTACTCACTCCCAACGTGAAAAATATTTGAAAATTTTAACAGAGTAATCGGTTACCCCTTTGGGTATTCGATTACTCAAGCTGATTTTTGAAAAAAAATGTTAAAAATAGAATTGTTTCAAAAACCTTGATGCACTCTTTTAAAACTAATGAACATGTTATGAATGGTATATGATATTGAACACTTATATAGATATCCAGAGATCAAAAGTTCATTCCATAACATTTTGCATCCATTCTTCATTAATCATCAAGACTTGATAAAATAAGTTGAAACTTTATTATTTTATCTTGATGCCTTTGACTAATCATTTTATTGTTCCATCTTAATAATTGAGAGAGTTTCATTATTAAAACAATTTAGAAGCACATGTCTTCACATTCTCCTCCTTTTTGATGATGACAACATAATAATTTTAAAATTTTGAATTAAACAAATTTCTCTAGCAAAATCTCCCCCTTGGTAGATTCTCCCCCTAAATCCAATACTTTTAAGGAGCTTAATAATTATGCATTTTTAGTGTAGAGAAACCAATATATCTTGAAAAATTCTTCTCCCCTTTGTCATTAACAAAAATGATGGGAAAAGGATTTTATGAAAGTTAAAAGAAATTTTTGTATGCAACAAAAACTATAACAAAATAGCATACACAAAATAAACATACACAAAATAAACATACACAAACTAGATATAAAGAGCCATAAGACTTAGATTAACGATACGAAAATATTATACTTTTATGAAACGATACGAACCAAATATAACAACATACAGTGAATAAAGAAAGCAACATAAAGTGCTACAAAAGACAAGTCTTTCAAGAAAAACATAACAAAACAAGAACTTAATCAAAATAAGTGCCTACAAACATAAGATCAATTTAATCGCTCATGGGATCATCTCCTTTATCATTAATTCCTCCATCCTCTTTTTCTTCACCACTTTCTTCAACCACGTGGCGAGACCGGTTCATCTTCCTAAAGAGTTTTTGGAGAGAAGTGATACTGCGAGTGGTTTCACAGTGATGTTGCATCATGGTAGTATATAGAAATTCATTAGTGATGCCGCCTTCCGGTATCGGTGGAGGAGCAATAAGACCTTGAGGATCTTGAACAATAGGATCTCGATATTTGTAGATACCATTCGGACCAACAATAATTCCCATATTTTTAAGTGAAGTTCCCTTATGCATCTCACATGCTATTATCGTCATTTCAACCTTTGGCTCTCTTTGAATTAAAACATCATTAGATTCCAAAATCATAGAGACATATATAGCATATGGAAGACCACCCTTAATCCTTACAAGATATTGCATATGATGGAAAATAACATAGGCCCAATTAATTGGTCTACTCATCTTCATGTAACGGATAAGCTAAATTTCCGATTCACTCACTTAAGCGTGATTGGAGCCTATAGGTACCAACAAATATGCTAACACATAGTGAAGCATACAATCACTAACAGTCAATAAATTGACATACTTCATAATCCTTGAAGATTTTGGGTTTTGTCGACTCATAAAATCCTCATGGGTACCTCTTGAAATGTAAAAAAAAAGTAAGTCAAGCTATCAAAGTTATGCCAAAAATCAGTTTCAGATTATGTACCATGACGAATTTGTTCACCCTCATATGGAATTCCTAAAACTTCTCCTAATTTCTTCAAATCCATTAAAATTTCTAAAAAAAATTCTTTAGCAGACAAAACAAGATCATCAAACTCATCAGTTTCAAACTTAACAATCGTATAAAATTCACGGACCAACATCAGTAATTAAATCCTCTACACCAGTATCTTTTAATACAGTTGGAAATGTAAAACTTTCATATAGAAAATCACTGAGGCTAACATACTTTACCAGTAACAAATTGAGAATTCTGACAAGTGAGCTTAACCTTCTAGACTTGATAGATGGAGCATGTTCCTCTTTAATGTTGGAAGCTCCCTCATTCTTTTTGTTATTCCCTTTTAGAACTCTTGTAGGTTCCATGGAATTTGTCGAAATTTAGGGCTTTTGGAGATGATTGTCGGATTCCTTGAGTTTGAGAGAGATGGAGTTGAAATCTTGAGATTGATGGAATTTATAATGAGGTTTTGAGATAGTGAATTTTAAAGTTCTTTTACTAGGGTTTGGAGGAGATGGAAAAGTGAGAAGAATTAAGTTTTAGAAAATAAGAAGTATGAAGTCCCAATGTGTGTGTGCTAGTGATTAATTAAAAAACACTTTTGACTAAAAATAAAACCAAACATTAAACCATGTTGACTTTGTTTTTTTTAAATCGGCACAAAGCAGTAGTCATCGGTTACTCATATTGAGTAATCGGTTACTTCGGCCAAACAAGTGAAAATTTGCCAGTGAAATGACCAAGTAACCGGTTACTCATTTGGAGTAATCGATTACTTGAGTGAAAATTTCAAGAAATAGTAGCTTTACAACTCAAAATACACAAAAGTTTTCAAAAAACAATTATGTGGACATGTTATTATAAAGAGTAATGAAACTTTTATTGGAAAAAATATGTCATAAAAAATAAATTAAGCACATGAAAATTAAGAAAAATCACATGTTTCACATAGTTCATATTTTATCAAATATTGCAAAATAGAAAAAATTAATAACAATGTGTACCTTGGTTTCATTATTGCATATAATGAATAAAGCATGAAGTTTTACACATCACCTTCATCTCGAACACCAAGTTCTCTTTGAATATTGTAAGATTCTTTTTTTGGGAGAGGTTTTGTGAAGATGTCCGCAAGTTGATTATGAGTATCCTTAAATGTGACTTCAACACCGCCTTTATGCGCATGATCACGTAGAAAGTGATGTTGAATTTCTATGTGTTTGGTGCTTGAGTGCATGACGAGATTCTTTGTAATATTGATTGCACTTATTTTGTCACATCGAAGTGCTATGCATCCAAGATCTTTTCCATAGTCACTTAATTGTTACTTTATCTAAAGAATTTGAGCACAAAAACTCCTTGTTGCGATGTATTGTGCTTTTGGCATGCTAAAAGCAACACATGCTTGTTTCTTATAGGACCATTTTACTAATGCATTTCCAAGGATGTGACTTGTACCACAGGTGCTTTTGCTATCATCTTTACATCCTGCATAATCCTCGTTAGGATATCCAAGTAAATTACAAACACAACCTTTTAGATACCATAAGCCAACGTTCATCATTCCCTTGAGATACTTTATGATTCTTTTAACAGTAGTGACATGTGACTCCTTTGGATTTGTTTGAAAGCGGGCATATAAACACAAAATAAACATTGTGTCATGACGACTTGCCGATAAATATAATAAAGAACCAATAATACCTTGATACTTTGTAACATCAATTGAAATACATGATTCATCTTGACCAACGTAAGTTCTGGATCCCATTGGTAAAGACATTGCTTTGCAACTATCCATTTCAAATATTTTCAAACAATTTTTGCAATACTTTGATTGGTTAATGAAGATCCCATCCTTTAATTGATTAATTTGTAGTCCAAGAAAGTAATTCATTTTACCCATCATAGACATCTCGAATTCTCCATGCATCATCAATGCAAACTCTTCACATAGTTCCTTGTTCGTTGAACCGAAGATTATGTAATCTATGTAGACTTGAACCAATAAGATGTTACCTTTTATCTTATTAATGAATAGGGTCTTGTCTATGTTACCTTTCTCAAATCCCTTCTCACATAGAAAATTACTTAGACGATCATACTATGCCATTGGTGTTTGTTTTAATCCATAAAGATATTTCTTCAATTTGAAGCCATGTGAAGGATGTTTGAAGTCTTCAAAGCCAGAGAGTTGTTTTACATAGACTTCTTCATTGATGTAGTCGTTCAAGAATGCACTCTTGACATCTATTTGGTATAACTGAAAATTCATTGAACATGCATAAGCATGTAATAAACGAATAGCTTTTAACCTTACAACCAGAGCGAAAGTTTCTTCAAAATCAATTCCTTCCTATTGATTGTACCCTTGAGCCACCAATCTTACTTTGTTTAGAATAATTATTCCATTCTCATCAAGTTTGTTCTTAAACACCCATCTTGTACCAATGATGTGCTTACCACTTGGTCTAGAAATAAGTTCCCAAACTTGATTTCGTTCGAATTGGTATAAATCTTCTTGCATAACAATTCTCCATTGATCATATTCTAGAGCTTCATCAACTTTGGAAGGTTCAATTTGCTAAACAAACGTCATGTTCAAGCATGCATTATTGAGATTCAATCTTGTTGTAACATCTTGACTAATGTCTTTGATTTCTTTATCAATTGGATAATCTTTGTGAGCTCTCCATTATTTTGGTAGATCATTATTAATTGACTCTTGTTGAATCGGTTCTACTTGATGTTCCACTTGATCTTCATTTTTAAGTTTAGGAGTATCTTCTATAGAAAATTCTATAAAATCATCATCATCATCATCATCACACATAATAATTTCCTCATTGGAGGGGTTAGATTCACCAAACTTGACATGCATAGATTCTTCTATAGTTAAAGTTGTTTTTATTGTAAATTCTATAAGCCTTACTTGAAATTGAATAACCAAGAAATATACCTTCATCCGACTTTTCATCGAACTTACCAAGGTTGTCTTTGTCATTATTCAAGACAAAGCATTTGTATCCAAAGATTTGAAAATAAGCGATGTTAGTTCTCCTCCCTTTGAAGAATTCATAGGGGGTCTTATTTAGAATATGTATAATGTTAACACGATTACTTGCAAAACAAGTCGTGCTCACCGCATCCGGCCAAAACTACTTAGGAAGATTTGAGTCGCTAAGCATTGTCCTTGCAAGTTCCACCAATGACATATTCTTTCTGTCTACAACACCTTTTTTTGGGGGAGTTCTTGGTGTTGAGAAGTTGTGAGAGATTCCATGTTCTTTGTGAAGGGAAATCTGCGATATAAACACAGCGGAAAACAAAAATTTCCCTTAGAGATCCTTACGAAAGGTCATGATCTGTGATAGAATATTTACCTCTGGTAGCGCTTGAAACCTTTGATTCTGATTTGATCACGAGTGTTGTACGACAAACAGTGCCTCTACTCAGTCCACACAAACAACTTCCTTCAGTCACAGTGCTAGCTGGTTACGATTAAAGGTTTAGAGTGAGATAGAAGAAAAGGAATATAGCCAGGGTTTCAAACAACCACACTTGAGCTTCTTCACAAGGGTTTTATTTATAGAACTACTTGTGTGGGCTTCAAGATAAAAGCCCAACTCAACAATAATATTATTATATTATTATAATAACCATAATTTTATTATTATTATTATATTTTATAACTATTATAAAATTAATAATAACTATTATTATTATATCATATGGTACCTTACCATATTTTTTATTCCATTCTAGTGCACCTTACCTTACAGTGTGCCTTATTTATTCTACCCATTGTCTAACTGTCGTTATGTATCTGACCCTGTAGGATTTCGCGACATTGGAAATTATATTAAATCATGTATTAATATAATAAACAGTGAGTGGTATCTAGCTACACATCACTGCTACCTAAGTTACAAATTTTTCATGTGATCTGACAAAACCTTTTGTGATAGTATTTGTGTGTAAAATTACCCTTTTTTCCCATTATATTTATATTGAACGTAAGGCATATACCGTGTCATCCTTGTCCAGTTCAATATTGGGCCCTTAGACATTTATCCTGTTATGCAGCATGGGAAAATTCCATCTAGGCTACTCATGTCCCTCAGCATGCTTTGTGAAATGCCCATCAACTGTCTTTATGATCATCCAATTACGGACAACGTTTGATCAACAATTAAGTACTTGACTCCACATCTAGGGTCCATAGTAGTTTCAGATCAAAGGTTGGTATACACCAATATTACCATGAGAGTAACTTATGACACTTTGCATAACATTCTATGTAGTACTCTCATAGTGGGTCAATCTAGTATAAATATTACTCCTAATATTCATACCTATGTCAAGACGTTGATAACTCCTTATCCATGATCCATGAGATATGATCATCAGTTTATCCCATTTCACATTATACCTATGTAAAGACGTTGATAACTCCTTATACCATTTCACATTAAAGCTTGACTATGGATGCTTTAAGAATAGTGTCCTTATGTTTAATAGAATCACATGATTAAGTCACACTTAATATTTCATTAAACAAACTAGTTATTCTAGGAACTTTATCATTTTGGAAACACAATCATAATAAAGAAATGCCTTTTATTATTAATAAATAATTCGATACATGTACCAAAATTATTGGCCTCTAGGGCTTAGACCAACAATCTCCCGCTAGAACTAGAGCGAAGGCATACCCCTAATACCTATATATCTAGTGTGACCATCATGCTTCTGCTGTGCAAGCAGTTTTGTTAGTGGGTCAACAATATTGTCAAGTCTAGGAACTCTGCATATCTTCACATCTCCACGATCTATTATCTCTCGAATGAGATGATAACGCCTAAGTATGTGTTTGGATCGTTGGTGAGATATAGGATACTTAGCATGTGCGATGGAACCATTGTTATCACAATATAGATCAATGGGATCCACAATGCTAGGGATTATGCCAAGTTCACTAATGAACTTCTTGATCCAAACAACTTCCTTTGCTGCATTTGAGGCATCAATATACTCGGCCTTGGTTGTAGAATCAACAATTGTCTCTTGCTTTGAACTTTTCCATCTCACAGCGCCACCATTTAGGATGAACACATAACCAGATTGCAATCTAAAGTCATCCTTATTTGTCTGGAAGTTAGCATCGGTGTAACCAATTACGGGGAGCTCTTCATGACCTCCATATATCAAGAATATATCCTTAGTTCTTCTCAAGTACTTAAGGATATTCTTTATAGCAACCCAGTGAGCATCACCAGGAACAAATTGGTACCTACTTGTTACACTTAAAACATATGAGACATCTGGTCAAGTACATAACATGGAATACATGATAGATCCTATTGCAGATGCATATGGAATCTTATTCGTACGATCCCTTTCTTCCTAAGTTGAAGGGGATTGTGTTTTTGATAGACACATGCCATGTTGCATAGGTATGAATCCTTTCTTTGAATCATGCATATTAAAGTGTCTCAACACTTTGTCTATGTGTGTACTCTGACATAGGCCAAACAATTTTTGTAATCTATCTTTATAGATCCTAATTCCGAATATATATATATATATATATATATATATATATATATATATATATATATATATAGGCTATTTCACCAAGGTACTTCATAGAAAAGCATTTCCCTAACCAAGCTTTTACTTGTTGCAAGGTAGGGATATCGTTTCCAATGAGTAATGTGTCATCTACTTATAATACAAGGAAAATGATCATGCTCCCACTAACCTTCTTGTAGACAAAAGACTCATCATCATTCTTTATGAATCCATATTTTTTTACAATTTCTTCAAAACAAAGATTCCAGCTTCTGGAAGCTTGCTTCAATCCTTAGATTGATCGCTGTAAGTTTCATATCTTTTGAGCTTCTTCAGGTATATCAAATCCCTCATGTTGTGTCATGTACACACCCTCAAGAAGATTCCTATTAAGGAAAGCAGTCTTGACATTCGTCTGCCATATTTCATAATCATGATATGCAATGATAGCAAGTAAAATCCAAACAGATTTAAGCATTGCAATTGGTGAAATGGTTTCATCATAGTCTACCCCATGAATTTTGTTTATAACCTTTAGCAACCAGTCTTGCCTTATAGGTATATACCTTACCATCCATGTCAGTCTTCCTTTTGAAGACCCACTTGTGTAACACCCTTTACTACCCACAACAAAATTAATCATATTATTCAATTACTTATCAGGGTTCTACATAAAAGGGTATCATATTTACTTCCTAAAACATCATATAAACAACACGTATGTGTCTTGTCCCTTAACATGGGTTGCATCTTCCATTCCTAAATAAAACAATGCTTCAAATTTCACAGCGGATGAAAGTTCAACTTGTTTAATATTCTTTCAAAAAGAAAACATACAACTAAGGTCAACGTCTTCCAACAATATTTTATATTCAACAAAAAAGCAACCAAACAAAACAAACGTTCCCCAATGATACATGACTCGGAGCAGAACATCACCTAACTCTATACACAACAGGACACAATCCAAGCTACCTCCAAAATCTCCAAACTAAGCTTCAGAATCTACAGGATGGCATAATAGACCATCACAAAAGGTAGGCAGGGTGAGTAATCCAGATTCAATAAAAATAATACAAAGACTAAATTATAAGAAATATGGAATCATACAACATTTACAACAACGCATCCACATATAATCATCAGCAAGTCACATCATCAACAACAAATGCGATCAGGCTATGCCACATCAAATGAAATGCAACATTATAAATGCATGTGGTACCAGTTTTCAACATGTGATGGGCACTGGCCATCTACTATCCACAAGGGAGCATAACATAATCAACAACACCTCAAATCCACACGATGGGATTGAAGCCTAAAATAAACATAAGGGAGGCCATGAATGCAAGATACACAAAACAACATCATAATCATCTTCATCAACACGTGTATCACCATTCATCACTAATCAACTACTTAGTCTATTCATACTATTGTTACATCATGTCATCATTTTTACCACATATCATATTTACATCATGTCATTATTTTTATTATTCTGTTTTGCATAGATAAGCATGTAATAATTCTAAGCAATAACACAACAACATGGGACAACCAACCAGGTATCATATGTCATTAAATAAGAGAAAACATTTTTCTAGAAACTACAGGTCTCGCTTAGCGAGACACCTAGCTCGCTAAGCAAGAAACTCTCTGTAAAGCTCGCTCCAAAATACTCACTTGCTCGCTAAGCGAGATCCTGCTTGCTAAGCGAGGAGGCGATTTTCCACTAAAAACCCTGCGATTTTCTACAGAACTCAGACATGCCCAAGCATCACCAAACCTCACAATACATTAGAAAAACAACAGAAAATGACCAATTACCACATTATCATCATAAAATCACCATTATCAATATAAAACAACAACTAATAATCTAAAACTACCAAAAAAATACCCAACCCTAAGGTTTCCCCTCAAAACCCCTTTTTCCTCCTAAAACAATCCAATATTATGATGATTGAATAAGAATACTCCCCATACCTTGATCAATGTAGCTTTCTCCTTCACTTTTGATCAAAATCTCTCTTTACCTCCTTGTTCTTCTTGTTCTCCATAGCAACCTTCACCTTTTCCAAAAACACGATTGTGAGAACTTTTGATTGTACCCTCTATTCTCATAAAACTCTCAAATGAGAACCTTTCCCCTTCGACCTCCAAACTCTTTTATTTTATTTTTCTTTAATAATAATATTAGATAATATCCAATATTATTATATCATTATCTTAAATAAAATAATTCCTTTATTTTCCATAAAATACCACTTATTTCCACTTATTCATAAATAATTACTTAATTATTTAAATCATGAATTTGGGATGTTACAACTCTCCCCCACTTTAGGAATTTTCGTCCTAAAAAATGTTACCTGAAGTAAACAGAGTCGGATACGACTCCTTCATCTGATCTTTGTGTTCCCAAGTACAACTTTCTCCTGCATGTCCACCCCATAATACCTTTACTAAGGCAATCTCTTTTCCTCGTAACCGCTTCATTTCTCAACCATCTATCCGCAATGGTAAAGCTTCAATAATCAGATTATCTCTCACCTGAACATCATCCTGTAACACCTCAAAATTTGCTCTCTTATTTATCACTGATTCTGAGTGGCTAATGCTTCATTCTCGTGTCATCTAGCATATTCATTCATACCTTTCATAAAAATACATAATGCATGCATCATCAATCGAGGTGTGGGGCATGTGATCAAGGGTTATTTGACAATCATCGGGTCTCATAAGAATAATCTCAGAATGAGTAACCAAGACCGGATATCTAAGATTACCCACCAAAAAGAAGAAAATTTCAAATTTTAGTTGAAGTAACCGGTTACCTCATATGTAGTAACCGGTTACCACGTGCAAAAATTCAAAAATTCAAAAATCAGTTAACTTGCTTTGTTCATCCCCTTTCCACTTCACTTTTCCTTGCATTCCTAATCAATTCTAGAATCTTCTACCACCTTCCAAAGGAATATTCCAAGAATAATCCAAAGGAATATTCCAAGAATATGCCAAAGGAATCTTCTACCCTTTGCTTAGGTTCCAAACCAAAGGCCCAAGCCTCACACCTAACCCAAACAAAGTTCCAAACCTAACACCTATATAATAACTTCCCCCAAACCTCACAAAAGGAGACTTCATTTTCACCTATTTTTCATAACTTATCTCAACTCTCATTTTCTCCATTTCCTAAACTCACACCAAAGATTCATCATCATCAAGATTCTTCAAGTTTTACATTCAAAACTTGAAGAATCACAAGCTAAGCCTCCACTATTTGCATCGATTGCACGGATTATCGAAGAAGTTGCTACAGATTCGGTGTTTATTTCACCTTTTGGAAGTGTTTTTCGAAGATTTTCATCAACCACATTTATATTGCACATTCGCGGGAAGCAACTTCGGATCTACGGTTTTTCTCTTCTTTTGCGTATCGTTTCGACATTGCAAAAATTTCCAAAGCAAGCCTCCGCTTTATAGGTTGGTGAATTTGTAATCACTTCTCGTTTTAACTTATTTCTCTTCATCTCGCTTCACACATTCTTCGAGTTTTCTTACTTTTTGATACGTTAATTGGTTTGATCATAAATGTTAGAATCATGATGTGATTGTGGTTTTAATTGGTGTTAGGTTGTTGCATTTAGGTGTAATTTTCGTGCTTAATTGATAGGCATTAGGATAGAGCTTATTTGAATAAGTTGGTATTAATATTTACATGAAAATGCAGAAATTATTTGTTCTGGTCTCAGAGTAACCGGTTACCACATAGGTAGTAACCGGTTACCTGTGTTAAATTTTGCATAAATCCTAGTTTTTGACCTGGTAACCGGTTACCTCATAGGTAGTAACCGGTTACCACTGAACCTGAATAAAATATTCTTTCTTTTTCTTGCATTTTTGTTTACCATTCCCCCTCCCATATTCATGAATCTTTAGTATGTGATTTTAGGGAGTTTTTAGGAGTTGTTTAGGTGCATGTATGTGTAGTTTCGACAACTTTCGATGCGTGTTTCGTTCGGTTCCGATTTTTGGCATAATGGTTAAATTTGTGTTCATAACATGTTGTGAAGGTTTTTATCATGATTGAGCACCATTGTTAGCATGTCAATGAGTGTTTATAATTCTGTTTTGCATTGTATTGGCGATCCATGCATGTTTCAGATGCTTGTGCGTATAATCAGAAGTTTGCATACTACTTGAAATTGCATAATTCACATGTTTACATTCATTCTTAATTGTTTGTGTGTTGCATTCCATTGTTGATGTTTATTTCAGATTGTAACGCATTAAAATATATGCTCATTTCGCCATCATTTGCATTAAAGTTTCATTTTTTGCACTTATTTACTTTTGTATAAAAAATGCATTAAAAAAAGGGAAAGTTAAGTGTTTGCATGCTCACATGATAATAATCAAACTAACCACGTTGCATTCATCAATGATTATAGTATTTTGCATATACATGCATTATGATTCTTGCATTTGCATTGAAAAAGGATCAAAATCTGCCATGTTTTCACTACTGTGTTTTGAAACAAAAGTTGTAAAATGTATGTTGTATTATTGAGTTTTGACACTTTTTACACCTATTTTCATGTTGTTTGGTAGCTGTAATAGGTTGTTTGCATTATTAGTTGCATTTGGTAGTTGATTGTGTGTTAGAGCGTTGTGGTAGCTGCTGACTTTAGGCTTTGCTTGGCTTTTAGGCATCTTTAGGCTTAGGATTGAGTCTAGTTTAGGTCATAACCATGCTAGGATATGTTTGGTACTTAATTACCTCTTTCCTTTTATCATTTTTGATTTATTCTACTAACCTTTGATTTGTAGGGGGTTATGGTAAGTCATGTGTGTGGGAGGGTATCCTACACACACCTTTTTCCTTATCCTTTTAAAGTTCTCTTGTGTGATTGCGATAAACATCTTATGCTTCTTTAACATTTTACTTTCTTATCATCCCTTTGAGTTCTAATCTCATCTTTAATCCTTGAAGTGAGTTAGAACTTGCTTTATTTTCTTTTTATGATTAGAAAACCACACTAACCATAGGATCTCCATGGAATGAACAACTTAGGGTGAGTCTTAGTTCCCCTAGTTTTTTCCTTTTTCGATTTGAGTCCTCTTTCCCATCTCAAAACAAAAATAAAACACTTAATAAAGGTCGAGCTTTATCATGTGCCAAGATACTTTTCCATGGGGTATTTGCACATGTTGCATATTGGGATGAGGTATAGGATATCTATCATGATGAACAAGTCTTAGCATGAGGATGTTTCACAAACGAAAAGATTAAAAAACACTTCTTCTAAAAAATAGTAAATAAACAACAAATGTCTTTCATGGGGTAATTCTCTTCTCATATCCTTCACTCTAAATGCGAACTCGCTATGACTTGTCTCTTTGCAAGACAGTAACACACTCGTCGAGGCGAGACTGCAATGCCTGAGCATAGGCATAAGCAGTTCAATTCATAAAAAAAACAAAAATAAAGTTGTTTCCTTAGTTAGGAGAACTACGTCGACTCTGATTCTCATTTCCCATGAGATATGCAGGCAGTGGGGTAGGGCCCATTCGAGTACATTCTTTATTTTCCCTACAATTTTCCCGTACCTTTTTCTCCTCTTTTTCCAGTTCCCTCTCTCATTCCAGTTCCAATAGCAGTTCTTTTATTCAACAACAAGTTTATTTCTCACTCTTTGAAACAGACAAACAAGCATAGATCCCGTCGGGTACAACGGACGATCTAGGGTGCTAATACCTTGTCCTTTCCTTCGGTTTGTGAAACATTACCTTTCCCATTCATTCGGGATAAAAATGTCTGGCTGACGACTCTACCTTTTCCGTGTCACTTTCGCGTTTGTACTAGAATGAAAATCCCGGGAGCGACAGCTAGCGACTCTGTTGGGGATCAAACCCATAATCTCTGGTTTTACCTTTGAGAGTCAATCCTAGCGCTTGTCTGTTTTTATTTCTTTGGGCGTTTAGTTTTTTACTACTGTATGCTTTAGATTAGCTTTATTGCTTTATTTACAGCTTTATTTATCGCTTTCAGTATTTATTTTCCATGCATCATATATATATATATATATATATATATATATATATATATATATATATATATATATATATATATATATATATATATATATATTGGACTGTCTGGACTGTGCGGGTTTTCTTTGGCGGGATGGAGTTACTGAGTGAGGAGCCCATTACCAAGGCTTGAGTGCACCCTAGACTTTAGCGTGGACAGACATTGCACTTCTATGGTATCTCACCATAATGAGTGGCGGTGTGTTCCACACCTAGAGTGTGACTATCTTGGAAGTATCATATGTGGCGATTTCCTCCACTTCAAGATACGACCTCGATAGTTATGTGCATCTGGGGACTGATCATTGAGGACCTTCGTGGAAACAACCATCTCCAGTGATGACAGTGGCATACCACATTTGTTGGCAAAACCACTCGTATCCGAGGGCCCACTAGGAACTCGCATAGGATGGCGTGGTTCTCTCATAGGAACTCAGTTAAAGCAATTATTCGTATAACGATAGTACTGTATCCCAAGGGCTGAATGTATTGTTGTTTCTAGATTCAGTGCTTGAAGCTGGGAACTTATGAGAGATGCTTGTTTATCTCGGACTCAACTGAGACCTCCCTGAGTAGTACATAATTCCAAACCGATTCCCTGAGATGGTAATACACCATTTCTCGGAAATGGTGAATGTATTATTGTTATTCGGCTTTGAGAGTCTGTGATGTTGACCCGAGGTAGCACACCCGTAAGATTGGGAGGGGTTTAGAGGTTTGCAGGAACCCTAAACTTTCAACATACCTGTTTCGCCAGTGTTTATTTGTGATATGATCCAGTTCCATATGGTTCTTTGGTTTTGAAGTCTGTTATTATGAATCTTCACAAACACCTGGTTATTTGATCAGCACCGCCACAAACATGCCACTAATCACATGTCTTGCATTGCATAACATCATGACATCATTAATCATTTGTGTTCTTTTTCTTTCTCAGGTTTTACTTATTGCCTTCCAGTTCCGGTCGAATTTCTTGTTCAGAGATGGAGGATTACAGAAAGAAGAATATCCATTATAAGTTCTTCGACAATAAGATGGACATGGTAAACAAGATGGTGTCTATAATCACCCTGAATCATATTGAAAATTTCCAGAAGGCTTACGGGGATATTCTGGATATGGTGGTAGACTTGGGTAGTTCTGAAAGAAGCGCCATTCACACACTACTGCAGTACTACGACCCTCGGCTCAGATGCTTTGCATTTAATGATTTCCATTTGGGTCATCTGCTGGAGGAATATGCTTTGATCCTAGGGGTTCCTCTTTAGGATCAGGTTCCTTTTAACTCGGATATGGCTAGTCCTATGCCTGCTGACATTGCTGAAGCTCTTTATTTGAGCCCGTTTGTTGTATCTGCAAATCTGGGTACCACCAAAGGTTGAGGAACTTGCTGAAAAAGCTCAGTGGAACTCTGTTTGTACTATTCTGGCCCTTTCTATCTATGGGATCATTTTGTTTGTAGATATCGACAAGTTTGTAGACATGTATGTTATTCATCTCTTTATGCTGAAGAATCCAGTGCCCACTCTATTGGGAGACCTCTATTATTCAATGCACTATAAGAATGATAGAAAACGATGAGGTTTGGTATGGTTTTGCGCTCCTTTTTTGTACAAGTGGTTCATGAGGCACTTTCCAAACACTTAAGCCTTCACTGCTCCTAGCCTGATTTGGGCTCAGAGGCTAAGCATGTTATTTGCCAAAGACATCAACTGGTTTACCATGACATTGAAAGGGAGGAACTCCATCACCAGCTGTGGGAGTTATCCCAATGTGCCACTCTTAGGAGTAACTGGGGGCAACAATTATAACCTGATTCTCTTTAGAAGGCAATTAGGGTACACACTTAAAGATATTCCTGGGGAGTCGGATTTAACTCAGACCTTTTACTTCCCAGTAAAGGACAACCTTCCAATGGTTAGAAAAGTTGCGGGCTCTTGGAAGCTTATTCGAAAGAGAGGTATAACATGCTTGGGTAGAAGCAATAGCCAGACATTTCCCGAGTACGACGCATGGTTAAGGAAGAAAGCCCAGGTGGTCCTGTTACCCTTCTCTGCACCAGCTCCCCCTTCAATAGTTGAACCTAATACTACCTTGCCTTTGGAGGAGTACCAAAAGCTAGAGGCTTTGGTTCAGCAACTCAGGGCAGAGAAGCAGGAAGCCCACAGTTCTTATCAGAGGATGGTGACCCTTAATCAGAAGTTAGAGGAAAGGGTTCAGAAAGTTGAAGAAATGGTGAAGGTCAAGAAGATAGACTTTGAAGAAAGAAAGCGCTACTTCAAGAAAAAGGGTTTGGATGAGATCCAAAAAACGAACGAGCAACGAAAGGACAAGAAGTCTCTGATTGAAGCCAACGAAACACTAACTCTCTGGCAAGAAAATGGGAGGCCAACCTGAAGAAGCATAAAGAAGTGGAAGCTGATTACAAGAAGATTGAAGACCTTCAAGAGTAATTGGGTGACCAGAAAGAGCAGCTTCAGCTAGCTCACAAGCAGCATAGAGACTACATTTAGAAGATAGCTCAAGGACAACAAGCAATTGAGGATGTTCATAAGGAGGTGGAAGAGCTCAAAGTCCGTGCAGAGGTCAAGAAGGCCATATCTGAGCCTAGTCCTAGCAAGGGAAATGAAAATATCTTTCTACAACAGATCAGTGAACTCCACGTTTCCTTCGATCAGAGGGATTTGCTCATACAAAATCTCCTTGAAGACACAAGCCATCCGGATGTCGCCTCGTTGTTCGAGAACGTCAAACGTCTTAGTTGGAGGCTAAAGGATGTTAAGTTTCATAGGGCTTAGATTTGTTTGTCTGTACTGGATTATCCATAGACCTATTGTGGGAATCTTTTATACTTCTGTGATTCTGCTTATTGTAAGAATGTGTGCCCTTCAGGGGGATCCTTTATTAATCTCATGTTTCCATTTACATGATATGGTTTTGGGTTCTGATTGTTGTCCTTGCATCGACACGTGTTCCAAACACTATTTCCTCACAGTTAGGTAATCTGAGCTTCATATGATATTCTCTTCCCAAAAGTCAAAATTCTCACAGGCCATTTGGATTGTCTTATTCCTAAATATTGGAATGGGGACGTAAAAAATCTTGAGAATGAAAAAACACAACATTCGAATGCACTCATATCATCTTTACATTTTTTTTCTTTGTAGGTTAGCAGGGTTTTCCTAACTTATATGTTTATTCAGGAAGGATTGCAAATCATCGTCTTCACCGATACGCTACCCATCTCAATCAAAGAAACGTCATGGACACTGTTCAAGATGAGTTAACTGAAATCCATACGCGCATTAATGAATTCATGAACATGATGCAGGGGGGTCACCATAGGCCAACAAGAGTTTAGGGTTGTTGCCCAGAGGCTCGATCAACCGCAAGTCGTCGGAGTTAATCTGGATACACAAGATAATCATGTTAACGCCACTACTGGGCCAACAGGAGCTAACGGGCCTACCCCGGAGGGTATTCATATTCTGGTTCATAATGTGGAGGATAATCAGGCCGACTAGTTCTCTTTGCTGAACGAGGACTTAGGACTCGGTATGAGGGGTAACCATCAGGACTTTCAAATGCTAGCAGAGAAAGTCAGAGCTCTTGAATGCAGAGATTCACTGGGAATTGATGTTTCTGACATGGGATCGGTGCAAGGTTTGATCATCCCACCGAAGTTCAAGGAACTAGGATTTGATAAATATAACGGGAATTCATGTCCCAAGACTCATCTTCAAGCTTACTATCGCAAGATATCTGCCTATACCAAAGATGAAAAAATCGGGATGTAGTTCTTCTAGGACAGCCTGTCCGGAGGTTCTCTTGAGTGGTACAAGAAGTTAGAACAGACTGATGTGCACAATTGGAAGGAACTCGGGGAGGCGTTCCTCAAGAAATACTAGTATAATATCGATATAGCCCCGAGCAGAACTTAGTTGTAGAGTTTATCCCTGAAAAATTTTGAGAGCTTCAAGGAGTACGCACAAAGGTAGCGCGAGTTGGAAGCAAGAGTAAAACCACCCCTTCTCGAGAGAGAAGTGGTGGATCTGTTCATGGATACCCTACCAGGGTATTTCATGGAACGTTTAGCAGGGTGTTCTTCAAGTGGTTTTTCTGATATTATATTGACTGGTGAAAGGTTTGAAAATTGGATGAAATAGGGAAAAATCCAAAATGGTAGAGCTTCTACTTCGGGGACCAAGAAGTTATTTGTAAAAAGAAGGGAGGGGGAAAATGGGGCAGTGTACTCACAAAAAAAGAGAGGAAAACATAGTTCTTACTATCAATTTGCATCTGTCAATATCCCTGTTGCCACCAATCAATAACAGCAACCACCGCAACAGCGTCAGCAAAATTATCATCAACACAGAGCTCCCAGATCATACTATCTACCAAGCCCAAGTGATAGTCAGTTCGAAACTCCACTGATATGGTATTCACAACTGTTTCAGAATATTCTACAACTCCAAATGATTCAGTTGAGAACTTTGCAACCTCCAAATCCTGGACAGATCCCTGAAGGGTATTATGCCAATGCCCACTGCGATTTTCATTCTAGAGCTCCAGGCCATACCGTAGAGAATTTCAAGGCCTTCAAACATCTGGTCCAGGATATGTTGGACTCTAAGGCGATCAACTTTGCTCCTACTCCCAATGTCCTGCAAAATCCCATGCCTCTGCATGAAAGAACTGTGGGAGCCATAGATGACGGTGAAAGTTTGAATCTGGTTTATGATATTAATTCCATGAAGACTCCATTACTGGCAGTAAAGGGTTATTTTTCAAAGAAAGGTTTCTTCCCATGCTTTGGGGAAGCTTGTCTAGAATGTGAAGGATCTACTAATAGATGTGACAGGTTGAAATCATAAATTCAGAAGATGATTGATGAAAGAAGCATTCAGTTTGATCAGGTTGTTAAAGAAGACGAGGTTTCCACGGTTACTATCTATTATTCTCCATTCAAAATTCGGGTGCCAGCGAGAGTAGCACCAATCATGTTCACCACTCTAGGGCATGTGTCGTATCAAAGTGAAAAAGTTGTCCCATGGCATTCTGGGGCAGAGGTTTATTACAATGGCCAAAAACAAGATGTAACCACCTCTAGCACAGCTCAACATCAAGTCGAAAATGTGGGTGTCGGAGGATTCACGAAGAGTGGAAGATTGTTCGCACCTCAAACCATGAGGAACGACGTAGTGCCACCAAGTGATAGTGAAGATGCCCGAGCTAGAGCCAAAGGCAAGAAAGTTGTGACAAATGATGTTCCTGTTCCGGATCCTAACATTGCCTTCGATAAATAAGCTGAGGAATTATTGAGGATCATAAAGAAAAGCGACTACAAGATAGTCAACCATCTGCAACAGACTCCCTCCAAGATTTTGATCTTGTCTTTATTGATGTGTTATGAATCCCACATAAAGGAGTTGCTGAGAATTCTGAATAATGCCTTTGTACCACAAGAAATATTGGTGAATCAACTCGAGACAGTTGTTTCTAGCATGAACGCCGATCACGGGTTAGGATTTACAGATCTATATTTGACTACTAAGGGGCGCAGTCACAACAGATCTCTGCACATTTGGATGGAATACAAAGGGGTTGTGATTTCCCACGTGCTGGTTAATATGGGGTCCTCCCTAAATGTGCTTCCAAATAAGGCGTTAATCCAGCTTGACTACGATGGAGTGGTGCTCAGGCCAAGTGACTTGGTAGTCAGGATGTTAGATGGGTCCAAAAGGTCGGTTTTTGAAGAAGTGGAATTGTCGATTAAGGTGAGTTCATAGGTGTTCAACGCGACCTTTTATGTCATGGACATTTAGCCGACATACAGTTGTTTACTTGGGCATCCCCAAATTCATGCAGTTGGGGCAATATCCTCAACTCTCCATCATAAGATAAAGTTTGTTTGGGAAGGGAAGATTGTCACAGTATGCAGGGAGGAGAGCATCTTCAATAGCCACCTATCTTCTTTCAAATACGTGGAAATGGACGGCGAGATATATGAGACCCCTTTCCAGGATTTCGATCCTATCAAGACTGAAGCCATGTCCTCAGCAGCATCCTTGTCAGAAAAAAAGAAGAAGGGAGTATCTATTACATCCTATAAGAAAGCTCTGAAGGTGGTGAAATTAGGGGTCAACGAAGGTTGGAGAAAGATGATAGAGGTCCCCGAGAAGGAGGACATGTTCGGAATCGGTTACAACCCTGCTCAATCAACGTCACTTCAATGTGTCAGAGGTTGTAAAGGCCCGATCACTTTTTCCAGTGCTAGATGGGTGGACCACAACCGTATTTGTGCTATTCATGAAGACATAACTGATAATGACTGAGAAATTGACGAGTGGATCAAGCCGAGTGTCCCAGGAGTGGAACTCAATGATCGCGACTTTATGTGTTTGGACGAATTGATATTGCAAGCATACATGGTATCACTTAGTTTTAAAAGATTGTTGAACCCACATGGATTGATAGTCAATAGGGAGTGTCCAATAATTGGGGTGTAAGGATAAAGTTAAACGCTGTCACGGGAAAAGGCGATAAAGAAATAATTAAGAAGAGGGTTTTAATATAAATAGAGGGAACAAGACTGTAGAATGATTTCTAGGGATCTTAGGGAATCTATAGGATTCGGGGATGAAATGAATTTTGAAGTTGATCTGACGGAAATTCAATTTAAACGTTTGACCTAACGCTCTCGTGCTATTGACCCAGCCACGTCCGATAATCCCAAGATTTTGCTCTCGCTCGCTCGGTAATTAAAGGAAGTTCTTTGAAAATGGATAAGACCGAAAAGAAATACGTGAAGCGCTCTCTTTGTGTTTAGGTTCCAGTGTTTTGTGCTTACTATATGACACGTACCTCAAATTTTCGCTCTGTTGGACTCGTCTTAGTGCATCTCTCACTATCGTGACTAAATGCTAGTAAGCAGCCTCTCGCTGTCGCGACTAGTCTTCTTAAATTTGACTTAGACAACAAAACCAGAATTTCAAGCATGTGATATGTTTCGGCAATCCTACGGAGTCCCGTCGAGACGACGATCCTCAATCTACGGGCTCATACAAATCTAGCCTATCATAGTTGATTTTAATGTTAACATATTTAGGTTACTGAATTTAGAAACAAACATATTGATTAGATTTTTATAAAATTATGTTTTAAGGTTTTTATGAAAATGTTTGGTAACATGAACATACAAATGCAGTTAATTAACATACGAAGAAAAGTAAATGGAGCAATTAAGTAATAACCTGAAATAAATGAAAATAGAACTTGTATTGATGTAAATAGGATCCAATACAGCAACGGAAAATAAATGATACAAATACTGTGATAATCACTAAGTGTGAGCAATTATCACTATGGATAAGTAATTTACTAGTTGGATAGAGATTTAGGCAGAGCTTCTACAGGGTATCGATCACAATAAATGCAGGTCTGAGGTGCTCTATTTATAGAAGGGAGTTTGGCTCCAAAACAATTGCGAAGTTTGAATTCAAACGAGCCAAAACTACTATGAACAGCCTCTAAAAAATTGTTCCCACGTCACATGGTGAACGCCATATACCAATGGCGAACGCCATTGGGCTTCTAGCAAAATTCTGCCACTTTTGGAAAAATGGTGAATGCCATCTGGTCCCTTTGAGGGAATGGCGAACGCCGTTCACCGAGAGGAGGCATAATCTTCATATTTTCTTCCTTTCTCAACTGCTTTGCCATAATCTCTGCTCTTTTCTTTAATCCAGCTTGTTTAGGTCCTGAAAACACAGAGAAACAAAACATAAGTAAAATGATACAAAATGCAACGAAGACTCGATAAAATTGTGACTAAATATGCATGAAATGAGTCGAAATAACCTATACAAAATCGAGACATAAAACTCCCCCACACTAATACTTTTGATTGTCCCCAAGCAAACTCTCTAATGTGAATAGAAACATGTAAACATGATGTTTCGACTCGTAGGCACAACAGAAACGATCAAGCACAAGGTTGCTAGGTTAAGGAAAACAGATAGGTACTGAATAGTGAAAACAAGAGTATCATAATGACACGATGTAATGTCCTCTTAATTTATTACCAACCTCAAGTGGTTTATGCTTCGTCATTCTGCATATCGTCGCATCGCATCGCATTTAAAATAATAATAATAATAATAATAATAATAATAATAATAATAATAAATAAATCATGAGAATTTGCATGTGCATGAGGCATGTGATCAAGCAAGGCTTATCAAGCATTCAATGCCAAAGAGAAGAAAAATAACACTACAAAAATAATCCAAGGCAATTCCATGAGGTGCAATCAAAGAAAAGAAAAATTGAAGTTTTTATGCCGTTAACCGGTTAACGAATATGGTTAACCAGTTAACGGGCGCGGATTTTGGGAAAAAAGTTTGAAAATTGGTTGGTTCTTTACATCCCTCCACTTTTTCCCTTCATTATTTTCCATTTTGTTTCCCACTTAATTCACACTCCATTTCACCTTGGAAATTCTACCACATTCTAGACTCTTCCAAGGAATTTTCTAGAACTCAAACTAACTCCAACTACCTCCAAACCTAACTCCAAACCTAACTCCACCTTCCATCGTTTCGAGTCGTTTCGACGTGTTTCCGTTGCCTTTTGCGTCAAAATCAGGGCATCTATGGCCTCCATCAAGGGTACCAAAGGGTCATCATCATCATTTTGGGTCTCTATAATATTTATTTGATCATTGAAGTGGTTGGAAGTTCACAAAGTTGAAGAATTTTGAGCCAAATGCAAACTTGCTATTTTTGGAAATGACTTGTAATGGAAACTTTCCATTTTGGGAAAGATATTCAACGTATTCTTTCATGACCAAAAATGCTTCAAATGATATATTCTTGGGCATAAAAGTTGTAGACTATGTCTTCCCATTTTCAAAAAGTACAAGAACATGTCTTGATTCATCCTAGAACTCAAGATATGGCCTTTCAAAGTTGGCAAAAATCCTATAATTTTCAAGTTCATGCCAAAGAGGGATTTTTTGCAAATTCAAGTTTCAAGCCATTTCATGACCTCTAATTGACTTCTAAGCTCCATTACATGATAACACAACATTGCTTGACCAAAATCATGCCTTGGATCACAAGTTTTCATAAGCCATTTTTCACAAAATTCTCAAAGAGGGGTTTTTTGCAAAACTGATTTTTAAGACTTTGTGTGACCTCTAATCCACTTCAATGCATCATAGAAACATCATAAAACATGCCATGACCAAAATTCAGCCTTGAACCAACCAATTTCATGATCAATTTCTTCGAACGTCGCCAAGTTGCCAATTTGCAAAACCTTTTCAATCTCATCATTCAATCATCACAGCTCATCACAATCAATCATATGGTGCTCCACAAACTCAGCTGAACTCAAAGCAACCCTAGAATAGCTTCTTCCATGACCCATGCTTGTAGTACACCAACTATTGACGTTTTGGCCAATTGCTCCATACCATTGCCCAAAAATTCCATAAACATTCCCTTCTTCGATTCTCTCAAACCAGCCATCAAAACGCAAAAATCCTTTCACCATTCAACTCCACATACCTCAAGGATCATTTCCCACCCATTGCCATGACCTAAAAACCTCTCAATCAGAAACACGATTTTTGAGTTATCAGAATTGAAACACACAAATCAGCCATCACAAACTTGTTTGAAGCCCTCCACAAGCTTCAGAGGATCCATTGGAGTGATTTTGCATCAAAGAGAAGGTCAGAAAGCTCTAAACAGTAAAGCCTCACCTCAGGTAGCTCCTTAGAACGTTTTTCCCAAAACTCTTTTCTTTGGTTGCAATGTGATTCTATGTGATGTGATGATCATAGGGATATGTTTACTTTTGAAAATGGTTGAGTTTTGAGCATTTCATAGCTTTCTAAAATTTTGCCCGTGAAAGTGTTCTTGTTTGATTCTCTTGATTCATGAAAAATAAATGGATTTTGTTGGTAGATTCTTGTTTAGGGTTGTTAGTTGAGTGATTCTGGAAAGTTTGATGCGTTTTCATGGCGTATTGAGAGAGATGGGGATTTGGTGTTGCCGGAGAAGATGACCGGAGCTTGCTCCGGTCACCTGAATGTGACTAGGGTTAGTGATTAGGGTTAATTAGTTGGGTTTAAATTTGGACATTTGGATCTTAGTTCCCGCGCGCGTGTATGGCCCAGATCAATCCACTTAACTCTAATTATAATTAATTAAATTAATTAGGATTATTTAATCTGAAGCAATCTCATTCACTCATCTGCACGCGCAGTCAACTGGCATTTGAATCCTGGCCCTTAGATCAGTTTACTTTCATTTTATTTTAGTTTTAATTCATTTTCTTTTCTTTTCTTTCACATAATTACTTAAAATAGCAAAAACCATCAAAACAATTCTCAAACTTTGCATTTTTGTTTCAAATATGTTTTTAACCTGAAAACATTTTTTATTTTAATTTTTGCATTAAAAAAGTATTATTAAAATATTTAAATGTTTTATTTAATTAATTAATTGATTTTAATTAATTAAATATGCATTTATGTTTCTAAAAATCACCAAAAAAATCATGAAGAATTTCAATACATTTAAAAACATTTTCAAACTCACCATACAAATTTCTTTTTAGGTTTGATTCCATTTTCACAATTTTCTTTGAATTAGGGTTCTTAAAAATCACATTTTTGAACCCTCACTTGAAATTTTCATTTTTGCCTAACCATGATGAGTTTGAACTTGGTTTTTCTTGCATTGTTTCACATATTGCATATAGTTTTTAGGTTATTTATCTCATGATTTTATCTTGCATTTTCAATTTGATTTGCATTTTTCCTTTAGAAGCACCCAAAAACCCTAACAAACTTAGAAATTTCATAACTTCCATTAGGTTAAGCTTCTGACTATCTACTTTGGGGTGTGATCTTATATGGGATTAGGGTTTGTTTGAGCTTAATTTCAATTTTTTGTCATGGTATTTTCTTCTGTTTTGTTCATATGCATCTCATGTTGGCTTAAAACCCAAATTTTGCATCTTCATTTGCATTCTCCTTTGCATATCATCATCATATGAACTTGCCATGACATTTCAAGAATTTGTATGACATTTTAGACATCTTAAGACATGCTTGAACATTTCTTGATCATTTCTTCATTCATTTTCTATGCTTTGCAATCATTACATTTCATGAACATCCATGTGTTTTCATGCTTCTAAACATGCTTCCATTTCATCTCATCCTTGTATGATCATTCATATGCATCTTGTATGACTTTGCATCATCTCATATGCCATTTACATTGCATTTTCACTTTTGACTTTGGTCTTTGAATCTCATTTCATCTCATTTCCTTTAGCCTTATATGTCTTATGCATTCATACTAACATTTCAGGTACTTTTGGTAAGTTATCTGGGAGGTGGATTTGCCTTCACCTCCCAGCTCTCCTTTCTTCTCATTTGCATATTTATTTGTCTTTGAAGTGAATTCAATTCACTTATGCTCTCTCCTTCTTACTTTCTTTCTTTTAAGTTACTTATCTTCTCCAGGAAGTAAGTAACTTATTCTTTCTCTCTTTCTCTTTTCATCTGCTTCTTCCATTGGTGGCCTTGAAGATCTTTCCTCTTAAGCCTCACTAACCATAGGATATCCAAGCATGATAACTTTTCAAGGTTGTATAGTCCCCCCTAGCTTTTTACCTTTGAGTCTCCTTGAGTCTCTCTTCTCATCTCTTATTCAGAGGCTAAACTCTTAAAGCTTTAGGACTTTGGAATTAGGGTTATGCCTGCATCTTTATCTTAGGATGGAGTGTATACCTTTAATCCTTAGTGTTAAACCTTTAATTTGTTTACACCTCTTAATCAAAACACACTAATAATCACTAAGACTTTATCTTGTAACTTGGGCCTTACATTAGGGTTCTATCTCTTCCTTATGGTTAAGAGGGACTAACCCTGGTGTTTAATGGACAAGTCATCCTCAAGTTGTCTTACAAACTTAAAATCCACTTCTTAATCTCATCCCTTAATTAAAATCCATTTAATAAAGGCTTGTTATATAATGAATTTAATCCCTAACCATGGATTAAGTTGAGGTATCTTCCTCAGCTTAAGTGTTCTCATCTATCATCCTTCTATTAGGATGGTGTAATGAGTTCACTAATTTGTGATTAGAGATTAAACTCATTACTTAACACTAAACAAAAACCCAAAAACATCTAAATAATTACAAGTAGGTTAATGATCTTAATCCTACATCATCATGGTAATTAAGTTGAGATGTTTATCTCATGCTTAAGTAGGCTCATTATCCCTAATCAGGGAGGATATAATGAGTTTACAAGTCCTTGATTTAGGCTTAAGCTCATTAACTTATGCAAAACACCAAAAAAAATAAAAAACTGAAAACATAAAAAAAAAACAATAATCGTCTCCTTCGAGATTCATTTCTCATCACACTCATTCACAAACGAGAACTTGCTTATTCCGTCTAATGCAAGACAGTTAACACTCGAGCCAGACGAGTCATACACTTGAGCATAGACAAGCAAGTAGTTCACAGTCAATTTATTTCCAGTCTCTTTGAGTCGAACTACGGTGTTCTGACTTCCTCATTGCACGTGAGGATACGTAGGCATAACTTAACGGTTATTGAACAAAAGTCTCTTTGTCATTCCCATCTTTTAGCATTCTTCCTAAAGCCTCAGTTCCTGAGCAATTCACCTTTTTGCACTGACACTTGTACTTTCTTTCCTAGCTTTTGCACACAGATAGCACATACACCTACCCCTTTTAAACACAATCTTGTAAGCATGGATCCCGTCGAGTACGACGGACAATCTGGGTGCTAATACCTTCCCAGGTCGTAACTAACCCCCTTTCTCAGATTCTCTGGTTCGCAACCGTCTTATCCATATCATTCCAGGTTTATGCAGCATTACCTTTCCTTCGGGATAAAAATGCCTAGCTGGCGACTTTATTCAACCTCATTCATTTCTCTTTTCGCCGACGGTTCGCGTTTTCACCGGGACGCAAGTCCGGGGATCAACAATCCAATTCTGATTTTTGCATCAAGTTGCATGATTCATTGTGTTGATTTTTGATACATGCTCATAATCCATATCCATGTGTTTATGTGCAACTACTTGAAGTGCATACTTGTTGCATATTTTCCATTTGGTGTATTCTTTCATAATCACTCATTAAAAATAATCATGTTCATTTTATCATGCATTTTTATTCCATTTAATCATGTTGCAAGTTAATTGTGCATTTACCATTGGTTTTGTGCATAAAAATGAAAATAAGCAATTCTTATTTTTGTATTTCATAGTTGTGTTTGCATGCAGTAGCTAAAAAATGTATGTTGATTGTTGCATTCCCTCACTTTTTACACATGTTTTGCATGCTGGTTGTGGGCTGTAAAAAGTTGTGTGCATTTTAAATTGCATTTTATTGATGTTGTGTATTTAGGAGCTGTAATAGGCTGCTGGATTTTTGCTTTGCATCTTTTTAGGTCCCTTAAACTTAGGATTGAGTTTAGTTTAGGTCCTAGATCCCTTAGGAATTGTTTGGTAATTGACTACCACATTTCTTATTCATGTTTTACCATGCTAACCTTTGTTTTATAGGGAGGTGGAGGTAAGTTCACAAACCTTAATCTCTTTTACATTATCCATGCTTTCAAGGTGTGTATGTTTTAGCATTCCATTGCATTATTTTACACAATTTCATGCTAATCCCGTTAGGATCAACTTAACTTCACAAGGAAGTAAGTTGTATCCTATTCCTCCTTTTTTTCTTTTCCTTTTCTCATTACAATTAGAAAACCACACTAACCATTAGGAACTCCATATGATTAAACAACTTAGGAGAGTCTTAGTTCCATTAGTTTGTCCTTTTGTAACTTGAGTCCTTCTTTCTCATCTCATGAAGAAAATAACAAAAACACCTAATAAATGTCGAATGTTCTCGTACGACACGAGGCTTTTCCGTGGGTTACTTATACATGTCCTGTTTTGGGGCGAGGTGTAAGACATCTACCATGATGAACAAGTCTTATTATGAGAATGTTTCACAATCAAATCCAAAACACTTCTCTAAAATACAAAACAAAGAAGAATTGTCTTTTCCTGCGGGATTATCTTTTCATCTCATTCACTCACAACGCGAACTTGCGACAACATGTCTCATTTGCAAGATGGTAACGCACTCATACCAGATGAGCCTGCAACACCTGAGCAAATACATAAAAAGTTCCAGCGCATAAAAAACACAAATGAATAGTTCACGCCTTAGTTAGGCGAACTACGTCGACTTTGATCCTCATTTTCCCGATGAGGTACGTAGGCATCGGTGTAGGGCCCGTTCGAGCACATTCTTTATTTCCCTACATTACCCTTTTTCTTTCCATTTTCTTTTTCAATTCCCTTTCTCATTCCAGTTCCCTTTTTCGGGTACGACGGACGGTCCAGGGTGTTAATACCTTCCCAGGTCGTAACCGACTCCCGAACCCAGATCTTTGGTTCGTAGGACCTTGTTCTTTCATTCTTCCTCAGGTTTGTGCAGCATTACCTTTCCCATTCATTCGGGATAAAAATGCATGACTGGCGACTCTACCTTTTCCGCGCGACTTTCGCGTTTGTTCTAGGATGAAAATCACGGGAACGACAGCTGACGAATCTGCTGGGGCAGAACCCAGAATCTCTGTTTTCCCCTTTGAGAGTCAATCCTAGGGCCTGTTTGCCTTTGCTTCTCTGGGTGTTTATATGTGTGTTATTGTGTTCTTTAGTTTATCTTTACTGCTTTCATTTACAGCCCTTACTTTACAACATTTATTTGCCGCTTTCAGTATTTATTTTCCATGCATCATACATACTAGATTGTCTGGTTGTGCTGGTTTCCATTTTTTTTGCGGGTTGGGAGTTACTGTGAGATAATCAAAATACCCGGCTTGACTGTACCATAGGATTAGCATGGACAGAAATTGTACTCGCATGGTTACATGATGAGTGGCGATATGTTCCACACCCAGATTCCGACCGTCCTAGAACTATTATGTGTGGGGGTTTTTCCTCACTTTAGGATATGACCTCGATGGTTATGTGCATCTGGTGATTAATCTTCGAGGACCTTAGTGGAAATGCCCTCTCCAGTGATGATAGTGGCAGACCACATTTGTTGGCAAACCCACTCGCATCCGAGGGGCCACTGGGAACTCGCATAGGATGGCCTGGTTCTCTCATAGGAATCCAGTTAAAGAAAATCTGTTTGTATGACAATAGTATTGTATCCCAAGGGATGAATGTACTATTGTTTCTCGATTCGGTGCTTAAAACTGGGGACTTATGAGGGATGCTTGTGTTCCTTTGACTTAGCTGAGACCTCCCTGAGTAGTATATAATGCCAAAACAATTCCCTGATTTGGCAATGAGCCATTTCTCGGAGATGGTGAACGTATTATTGTTGCTCGGCTTTGAGAGTCTGTGATGTTGACCCGAGTAGCATACCCGTGACATGGGAGTGGTTTACAGGTTTGTAGGAATCCTAAGACTTCCAACATACCCGTGCAACCAGTATTGTTCAGTATTATGATCTGGACCTTTGGTTTCGTGGTTCTAAGATCTGGGATTCCTGTTTAGAGGAATTGTTATTGTGATGTTGTGACCCTGCACAGACACATGAATATATGATTGACACATCACAGATATATCACCGATCATTTTCCTTGTATTGCATAAGCATCATGACATCATTAATCATTGTGTTCTTTTTCATTCTCAGGGTTCATACTACTCCTGGTTCCTGGTCATACTTCTACTTCATAATGGAAGACGTCAAAAAGAGAACTGTGCGCTACAAATTCTTCGACACCAAAGTGGATCTGATCAAAAAGATGGTGTCTCTTATCACCTTGAGTCAGCTGGGATACTTCAAGGAGAAATATGGTGATATTCTGGATTTGGTAGTTGATTTGGATAGTTCTCAAACGAGCGTTATTCAAACTTTATTGTAGTATTATGATCCATGGCTCACGTGCTTCACCTTTCACAACTTCCAGTTAGGCCCTCTACTTGAAGAGTATTCTGAAATTCTAGGGGTGCCAATCCGAGATCAGATTCCCTTCAACTCGGAAATGACCGGACCAACTCATTATGACATCCCCAAGGCTCTTTATTTAAGCTCATCTGAAGTGTCTGACAATATGACTGCTACCAAAGTGGGGGGGCTTGGTTTCCCTTTAGATTTTTGGTTAGAAGAGCTAGAGAGCTTGCTGCGACAAATCAGTGGGATTCAGTTTGCACCATCCCGGCCTAGTCCATCTACATGATTATCTTGTTTGTTGACATGGATAAATTCGTGGACATGAACGCCATTTATCTGTTTGGACTGACGAATCTGGTACCCATTCTCCTGGGTGATCTCTATTATTCAGTGCATTACAAGAACAAGAAAAGACAGGGGGCTTAGTTAAGTGTTGTGCCCCTCTCTTTTATAGATGGTTTATGAGGCACCTACCCACCACTAAGGTCTTCTCTAACCCCAATATTGTTTGGGCCCAGAAGTTGAGTACGCTGTCTGCCAGAGACATTAGGTGGTTCACTTTGAGGATGAAAGGGAAGAACTTCATCGCTAGTTGCGAAAACTATCTCAACGTGCCTTTGTTAGGGGTATCAGGGGGTATAAACTACAACCCTATTCTCTTAAGAAGACAGTTGGGGTACGCTCTCATACAGATCCCTGATCAAACCGAGTTGTTCCAGACTTTTTATTTGTCTGCAAAAGATAACCTTTTGTTGGTTAGAAAAGTCACAGGC
Source organism: Lathyrus aphaca (assembly GCA_963966055.1). Lineage (NCBI taxonomy): Eukaryota > Viridiplantae > Streptophyta > Magnoliopsida > Fabales > Fabaceae > Lathyrus > Lathyrus aphaca. The sequence continues at coordinate 279,062,892 of OZ014519.1, read as the reverse complement.
TCTTGGAAATTGATTAGGAGAAAAGGAATAGCATGCTTGGGTAAAAGCAACAACTAGATGTTCCCCGAATTCAAAGCCTGGATAAGGGAGAAAGCTCAGGTGTTCTTAATCCCTTTCTCTGCACCAGTTCCACCTCCTGCAACTGTTCCTTTGGAGGATTACCAGAAGCTGGAGGCCTTGGTCCAACAGGTTAGAGTAGAAAATCAATAGGCCAAAATTTCCTTTAAGAAGCTGAAGATTCAGAACCAGAAGCTGGAAGAGAGAGCTTGTCAAGCTGAAGAGTTAGTCAAGCTCAAGCATCAAGACTTCGAAGAACGAGAGCTCTACTTCAAGAAGAGGGGTTTGGCCGAGTCGAAATGAGTTTATTCCATAAATTAATTAGAGATGCAATAAGTTGATTTTAGTAGAGTTGAGGAATAAAGTAATTAATTTAGAAATTTAATTAATTAAGTCGTAATTAGTTGGTTTTCTATGTTGTAGTCATATGAAGTCAATATAAGTTGTGTTGTCCCGATCTTTGGAAATATTACGTTGCAGGTCAATTGACCAATGTTGATATACGTTGTTGCGATGTTAAGTTGTTGTTTATGATGTTGTTGTATGCCTTTCATAAGTCACATACATTTTCATATTTTCAAGTGGGAGCAAATGCTCAAATCAAGTTGGTCTGGATTGGCAAATATGTTATTGTTGCCTCGATAAATTGACAAGATTTCAAGTTGGGAGTTTTACTCCAAATGGTACCACATGCATATGCATAAGTTGAATCCCATTTGAGTCGCATTATATACATGTTATTTAACAATGTTGATTGTAGGTGTATGTTGATGTTGCTTGTTATGTGAAGTGGTGTGATTGAATGATTTCTCGTTTGTAACGTACAGGTAATCCAAAGTCGAGTACTTAGTAGCTTCGAGTTGGTGTTTGTCGCTCTGATACATAGCACTTCAGGGGATGAACGCATGTCTTGTATTTTATGTTGAATTATAATTTAGTCGATGAATTTTTAAGTTGTTCATTTTGAAGATTTTGTTTGGAGTTGTTTATTTTGAAAACCATGTTGAGATAGCTTGATGTTGAAAATAAATGATGTTGTTTTAAAGTTGAAATTTGATGAATCCGATGCGTAGTTTTTGAAGTATTTATATTAATAAAGTTTATGTTGTTTAGTTTTAAAGTTGAAAAATGTGATATCCCATGTTTTTGGAGAATTTTTATAACTCTGATTTAATTATAAAGTCGGGTAGAAATGGGGTGTTACATTAGTTGTATCAGAGCAGGTTGGTTTGTCCGATCAAGTTTTTGAGTCGTAGTTTGTTTAACAATCGATATTATTGGGTGGTTCTAACTTGTGTTGTGTTTTAGTGTTATGTCAAGATGGCTGGAAGATACGATGCTGCAATGGCTGCTACAATGGAAGCAATGGCTCAAGTTGTGCAGAATTTACCGAATGTTGGCGGAAATGATGAGTCTCGTACTTTGGCTACTTTTCAGAGAGAGAATCTGCCTACCTTCAAGGGCAAGTATGACCTTGATGCAACACTGGCTTGGTTGAAGGAATTGAGAGAATACTCTGTGTGATGGATTGCACTTCAATGCAAAAGGTTCATTATGGAACTCACGTGTTGGCAGTTGAGGTTGATGATTGGTGGTTTCAAATTAGGGAAAGGTTGGAAGTTGCAGGTGAGGAGATCACTTGGGTTGTATTTCGTAGAGAGTTTCTAAGGAAGTATTATCCTAAAGATGTGTGTGGCAAGAAGGAGATTGAATTCCTTGCGCTGAAATAGGGAAATATGTCAGTGATTGATTATGCTGCAAAGTTTACAGAGTTTTCGAAGTTTTATACGCACCATGATGTGGTGAATGTTGAATTCTCCAAGTGCATCAAGTTTGAGAACGGGTTGCGCTCCGAGATTAAGAAGGTTGTAGGGTATCAAAAGATTTGTGTTTTTGCTAACCTATTTGATAGTTGCAGGATCTTCGAAGAAGATAACAATGATCACTACAAGATTGTTATTGATAGAAGAGGCACAAATCTACAGAACCATGGCAAACCTTATGATTCTCCAGCTGGTAAGGGTAAGCAGAAGGTTGTTTCAGGTCATAGAACTAGTGGGGGAGATACTCCCGCTGGTATTGTTTGTTTCAAGTGTGGGTCAGTTGGATACAAGAGCAATACGTGTATTGCCGAGGTGAAGTGTTGTTTCCACTGTGGAAAAGTGGGGCATGCAATATCTGATTGCATGCATAAAGAAATGATATGGATTAACTGCAGTGAAGAAGGGCACATTGGTAGCAGTTCCAGAAGCCAAAGAAAGCAAAGTCTGGAGGAAAAGTGTTCGCTTTAGCTGGGACTCAGACGGCTAATGAGGACAAGCTCTTTAGAGGTACATGTTTCATTAATAGTATTCCTTTAATTACTTATATATACGGGTGCTACCCATTTTTTTATTGTTGTTGAATGTGTTAAGAGATTGGGTCTTGAGTTGTCTTCTATGAAAGGAGAAATGGTCATCGAGATTCCGACCAACGGTTCGGTGACTACTTCTCTAGTGTGTTCGAGGTGTCCATTATCTATCTTGTATAGAGACTTTGATGTTGATCTGGTATGTTTGTCGTTGAATGGGATGGACATAATCCTAGGTATGAACTGGTTAGAGTATAACTATGTTCATATTAATTGCTATCGTAAGTCAGTGAGGGTTTCTACTCCAGAAGAGGAAAGAGTTGGGTTGTTATCGGTTAGAGAGTTGTAGAAGTTGATGAAAGAAGAAGCCCAAATTTTTTAATGGCGTCGTTATCTATGGAGAGTAAAGCTTAGATTGACGAGTTACAAGTGGTGAATGAATTTCCTAAAGTTTCCAATGATGAAATTCTTGACGTATCGCCTATAAACACCCCAAATTTTCCCTCACTCATTTCACCATGGCTTGTGATTCTTTTCATTTTGCATAAGTTCAATCATACCATCTCATATTGCATTTTTGCTTCACTGCTTTGGTTCAAAGTCATCTACATCTAGGGTTTGTGATCTGAGCAATCCATGAGCCTTCTGAGCCACTCCAAAGGTCTTAAATCATCTCAAGAGGGTCCATGTATGTTCAATCATCATATTATATCCTCCCAAGATCAAGAAAGTCAGAAAATCGCAAGAACTGAGGAAGGCATGGAAGCAGAGCCAAGCTTAACTGCACAGATGACCTAAAATTAGGGTTTTGGTTTCAGAGGCCATAACTCCAAATTTTTTGGTCATTTTTGTTTCTATTGGTCTCTATATGTTATAAGGATCATACATAGCAATTTTCATGAAGAAATTCAATGGGGAAGGCATTTGATCAAAAGATGACTTCCTGAGCAAGTCAGTGCAAAATCAGGGCATCTGAGGCCCCCAATCACCCAACCAAAGGGTCTTCTCCATCATTTTAGATGTGTATAATCTTTATTTGATCTTAGAAGAAGTTATAAGTTCACAAAATTAAAGAATTTCAAGCCATTTGCAAAGTTGCCATTTTGGGAAAGTGACTTGTAATGAAAACTTGCCATTTTGGGAATGTTTTTCAACCTCCTCTTTTTGATCCAAAAATGCTTCAAATGAAAAATTCTTGGTCATGAAAGTTGTAGATTGGATCCTCCCATTTTCAAGAAGTACAAGAACTTGATCTAATTCATTCTAGAACTAAAGTTATGGCTTTGCAAAGTTGGGAAAAATCACTTAATTTTCACTTATGTGCCAAAGAGGGAAACTTGCAAATTCTTGTACCAAGGCAATTTGTGACTTCTAATTGATATCTAAGCTTTACACAAACATCATACAAGACTTAAACTTCAGATTGGCCCAAAAATTTCTCAAGTTTCATGCCTTAAACTTCAAGAATTTCAAAAGGGGCCAAAGTTGGACAAAATTGCAAAATGCTCCATAACTCTTCATCCACTTGAGCCAACTCACTAAATCCGTTTCCATGGACCTCCCTAAAGCCAGCTGACTCAAGCCATGCCCCTAAACCAGCCTACCACTTGCCCATACCTCCAAGTACAACTTTCTTGACTTTTTGCAACATGAGCCATACCAATCACACTGCTCCACAACAACTCTCTGCCCAATTTGAACCTCATATGTGGACCTCAAGCAAGCCAATACACACAACAAGCAAGCCTAAAACTCCAAGAACTCAGCACACTCAAAAATCCCCAACTTTGCAAAAACCTTCGAATCTCTTGATTCAACCATCAAACCTTCAAATTTCCTTCACCATTCAACTCCATAAACCTCATTGACCATTTCCCAACCATCACTTTGCCCTAAAACGCCCAGAATCAAAAACATGATTTTCACATTTCACAAACTGAACTTCTGCCATTTTCATTTTGAGGCCATATAAACTCCAACTAAGCATCACAAACACTTGAGGAGGATCATTGGAGTTGGTTTGAAGCAAGGAACTGGCCAGAAAGCACCATTTTCGAAAGCTTCAGTTCAGGTATCTGTTGCACCCCAAAATTTTCCTTCACAAAACAAGACTTTGTGTACTAAGAGGTTTACAAGGTTCACAAGACCTCCCATGAGGTTCACAAGGTTCACAAGACCTCCCATGAGGTTCAAAAGGCTCACAAGACCTCCCATGAGGTTCACAAGGTTCACAAGACATCTTATGAGATTCACAAGGTTCACAAAGTTCACAATTAGTCAGAAGATTTGACATTTCCCTCAGACAATGCATCCTCCTAAGCAATGCATCCCAAACTAGGGTTTTGACTTTAATCAGGCTAAATGAACTTCCAAGACTTCAAGTGAGATTCATACCATCTTATATGTGTTTAAGAATCCCCATGAAAAGTTTCAAGACTTTTCTCAAAGGTTTGCTCAGTCAGATGATCAGATAAGTCAAAATCAGTCAAAGTAGTTAAAAAGTCAAACTAAGGTCAATTGTGGTCAAACCAAAGTCAAACTTCATGATTTTTTGCCAACATCAAGTATATGAAGTAAAATTCATCATTTGATCAAGGGTTGATCATGATTCATCAAGGAGATTTCAGATCATCAAGAATCAGGGGTTTCTAAATTAGGGTTTCCTCAGGGAAAGTCAACTGAACTTTGACCAGCCATAACTTTCACATGCTTCATCAAATTTTTCCCATCCAAAGTTAATTTTGAAGGAAATTGAATTCTATACAACTTTGTGTCTCACAAGCCAAGCCCAAAAATGCTTCATTTGGAAGGTATGAGCTAAGACATTATAGGTCCTTTTGAAAGTCAACAAAAAGTCAACAACTTCAAAAGAGCATAACTTGAGAATGGTAAAAGATATGGACATGAAACCAATGGGGTTGGTTAGAGGACTCTTTAAGCTTTCCAAAATGTCCAAGAAAACCCTCATAGCATTAAAATTGAAGGATTTGTGCCCTTGCAAAGTTGGGAAATTTTTGGGTGGTTTATGAAGTAAATGGGGTCTTAAAACCATAATTCTTCAAATGGGCTGAACTTTTTGTGACCCAAGGTGTTCCATGACATCATGCACGAAATTTATTTAATATTTTCATAATTTTATTCATTTATTTTTATTTATTATGATTTTTTATATTAAAAATCATTTTAAATTCAAATAAAATATAAAAATATGAAGATTTAAAAATATTTTGATTCTAGAAAGTCATAAACCTTGATTGAATTAGATTGATATGAAAATTATGGTGATTATCTTAAAATAGCAATGTTATATCAAAAAATATTTGAGTTTTAAGACATTATCTTTTTCAATCTTCAATGATCAAAAAGTCCAAAGAATAATCACTTCTCTTGACCTAATTTTGTCCACTACATATAGACAAACTCATCACAATGCAAAGGGGACGATTTTGCAGCCTCAAACCATAATTTCCAACTTCACAAAATCCTTCAAAAGTCAATTTTCGGTTTCAACCCTAGAAGAGGTTTCAAGGTATTTTAAGAACATCACAAGCTTCCTCAAGCATTCCTGAGTCGAAACCAATCATCATATGCCTTTGAATCATGCCATAATACATAAACTGAATCATGTTCTTCAAGATATTTTTGATTTTCGATTCCATTGATTGGCTGGATTTAAATTGTTTTTGATTGTTTGATGATGATTGTGATGAACCCTAGATTGATTTTGGGCTATTTAATTAAGTTTTATGTGCAGGTATCGAATTTCACCATGATTAGGGTTTACGGCCTCATTTAGGGTTTCATTGTTTGACCAAGATAAATGAATTTTAAAGACATAGGATGGTTGCAAAACTCATTAGGAATTCAATGGTGAAGTTAATTTTGTGAAATTTTGCTGTTTGCATAGAGTTTGCTATTCGCAGGAATAAAAATCGAAGGAATATTCGTGGAAGAATTCGCAGGAAATTTTGCAGCATCCAAGGAAGAAGATGAAGTTCTTGGCGCGCATTTCTGGAATTTAAATTTAGTTTTAATATTTTATGAAATTGTTTGTAACTTATTTCACAGCTGCATGGTTAGCTCAGTTGGTCAGTGGGTGCGCGTTTGAGGCTGAGGGTCCTGGGTTCGAATCCCTCCAGGCCCTTTTATATTGTTTTGTTTTTTTGTTATGATTATTTACAGGTGATGAAACAAAATGCATGGGCATCCACTCCATATCACCTGCGCGCGCGTAGCCCATTGGCTGGCTTGTTGGTCTTGAGGGTATGAAAGCTTAGGGACTGGGTTCGAATCCCAGCCCCAGGTAAGTATTTTTTCACTTTTTCTTTCTTGTTTAATTTATTTATATATAATTAATTTAATAAATTATAAATGTTAAAAACAAAATGTTTATATTATTTCTTGTATATAATTTCAAACTTATAAAAATTAAGCTTTATTGTTAAAAATTATTTAATATTTTTATTTTATTTTATTATATATTTTGTACAAATAAATTAATTATAAAAATAAAACCTTATTTTCTAAAAAATCATAAACCCTAAATTATTTATGTTAATCTTAATATTTTCACATAAAACCTAATTTTATATATAAACCCTAATTTATTTTGATTAACCTTAATATTCTTATGAAACCTAATTATATTATAATTTTTAATTTATTTATTTGTAAATTCTAATTATGTACATTATTTTATAATTTGTTTATAATTATTATTGAATGTAGTTTTCACATGTAAATAATTTTAATTAAATAAGCAAACCCTAGATTATTTTTTAAAAACAATTAAATATCCTAATTTGATCTTATGAATATAATTTATTTTTATAGCATGTTTATTTAATTATAATTAGCAAATATTTGTATCATATGTATATAAAATTAAAATAATTAGGCTATTAGTCATATTTTGTCAATATATAATATTTATCATTATTAATTAAAAAACCTTAAAAATAATTATTCATTTAAAAATTGAACTTTTAATTATCATTATTCTTATTCTTGTTTATTTTATTACTACTAACTTTTATTTTATTATTATTATTACTAACCCAATTATTTATTTATTTATTCACTTATTTATTTTAATTATTTTTAATTATAATGTAATTGTATCCAATATGTAATAGTTGTAGTAGTAATTTTTATTATTTATTTTTAAATGCCATGGTTAGTAAAATAGGGAGTGTGAAACATACTTGTATTTAAAATTGATTTAGATCATTAACTTAAAGATAAATATTTGAACTCGTACACTCACACACGTAAGTCGATCCTGGATCGCCATCTCACTTCTTAAGGGTTACCTCTCAAGTTGCCTAAACAAAAGGTCAAGTAGGGTGTATAAAGCAAAGTCCCTCATCTCATATCATCTAGTCCCTTAACAGATAAAAAGATCAAGTCCCTTCGAATGTTGCCTTCGTAATGATCTTGTCCCTTTCGAATAAAGATGATAAGTCCCTTCAAATTGCTTATACACCTTACAGTTGCCTAAATAACAGTTGTCCCTTAACTTGTCCCTTATACATCCAAGGTAATGACTACCTATTCCTTAATAATAGGGATAGTCTTACCATTTAAAGGATATTTAAGAACAGAAAATACTTAACTTAGGGTAGGTTCCTCTTATGTACTTGCTCACCTTTTCAAAATATTTCAAACACTTCACATTTTTCAAGCAATTTTCAAAACAAAGGCTTTATATATATCCGTACATGGATCATTATAAAGTACTTAAGAAAATTTCTAAACACACACTACACTTTTCAAAAACATTTTAAAGTGAGCTAAGTAACTAAGAGCCCATGGATAACCATGGATGTAAAGGGTGCTAACACCTTCCCTTTACATAACCTACCCCCCGAACCCAAAAATCTTTTAAAGGTATTTCCTGTTCTTTTATGCCTTTCCTTTGGATAAAATAAAAGTCGGTGGCGACTCTTGCTATCCGCAACATAACTAAAGTCAGTTCTCCCACCGTGTTACAGAACTGGCGACTCTGCTGGGGATTTAATAAAAGAGGGGTACCCTTAGGAATTAGATCACTTTAAATTTGTTTGCTTTGTTTGCTTTATACTTATCTGTTGGGCTTTTTGTGTGAAAGATCCTAACCCGGATCTAGTGTACCTTAGGTAAATGGCAATAGACCAAAAAAACTGTACGGCGTATACCGATATGGTTGATCTGGTGGCCATAGTTAGTGTGACTTCTTGGTTGGTGCTTATGTTCCTTAAGCAAGTTGAGGATAATATGAGGCTGCCATATGTTGTCAATACACTAACTAACTTCTAGAACCCTAGTTATCCCATCTTGGCCTTTAGAAAAGTAGTGAGATAACCGGCTTTGGTGAAGACTGAAGTTGGTTGATACTCGATACTACACTCATTGAGATCTTAAACTTGGAGGGTTTTGGTTGGCAAGTAAGTTGCCTACTGAACAACCACCCTTGTGAAGGATCAATGATATTGAGATCCCTTAGAACCTGGTTACTTTTGTAGGACAGGATGAACCAACTAACTTCAGGGATGGGTATTTACCTTTAAACCTCATGCAAGCCTTCAAACCTAGGGCTATTGTGTGATTTGTTTGTGTGTGCTACATGTTTGTGATTGAACATAACATCATAACATCATCATGCATCATAAGCATAGCATTTTCACTAACTATTTCAAGGACCAAAGGATTTATCTTTGTTCTTTGTTGCAGGTCATGGCTTCTGTTCGTAGAAACACTATCAGGATCAACTTTGTAGGCATACCTCCTAAGCTTAAGGAGTTGGTTTCTCAAGTGTCTGAAAACTCCCAATTCATCAAAAGACATGGTTACTTACTGGATCTATTTACTTCAGGGTTCAATGAAGACATGATGAGTGTTCTGTTTCAGTTCTTTGATCCTAAGCACCATTGCTTCACATTCCCCGACTATCAGCTGGTTCCTACAATGGAAGAGTTCTCTAAACTTCTGGGTATACCTGTACTTGATCAGAAACCATTCACAGGCTTGGAAAAAGAGCCTAAACCTGAGGTTATTGCTGCAGCTCTACATCTGAAGAAGTTAGACATTGTTCTAGAAACAAGGAGAGGAGTTAAGGGTATTCTTGCTAAGGTATTGATGGAGAAAGCTCAAGTGTTCCTGAAGGCTATGCGTTATGAGGCTTTTGAGGAGATCTTAGCCTTGTTGATTTACGGCTTAGTGTTGTTCCCCAATCCAGATCAGTTCATAGATGTTCATGCCATCAACATATTTCTGAGTCACAATACAGTGCCTACATTGCTTGGAGACATTCTGCACTCTCTTCATACTCGTACTACAAAGGCACGAGGAACTCTGATGTGCTGCATACCTTTGCTATCTAGGTGGTTTATTTCTCACCTTCCTCGCTCAGTGATGAAGAATGAACAAGGGTTCAGGTGTCCAAGAGGATTATGTCACTCTCTCATTCAGATATCCATTGGTGCTCCAGATCTATGGAGAATGTTACTATCATTGACCTTTGTGGGGAGTTTCCTAATGTGCCACTTCTAGGCATAAGAGGAGGCATTACTTACAACCCTTCCTTAGCTTTACGACAGTTTGGTTACGCTCGGAGTGATGGTCCTCATGATATGTTGATTCAGGGTATTGTGTTTGACTACGACAACGATCTGCAAGGTTACCGTCAAAGGTTCATACGAGCATGGGGAAAAGTGAACAAGGTTGACAGCAAGACTCTGGAGCCCAAGTACACTATTCATATGGAAGCTTATCTTAGATGGGTGCGATCTCGTGCTCAGACTCTTATGATGCCATATCCTGCCATCCTGCCAGTTACTATGGAGCCTGTTGCTGAAGGAGATACCTCTTATACCATCCTTCACCCAGACATGCCCACTAACATGGAAGACTTACAGAGGTCCTGGATCCAGTTGAAGGAGCAAAGGGATACTTTCGAGGCTCATTACAAAGCAAGTCAAGAAAGAATCCTGGAGCTAACAAAGCAACTTCACGAGAAGCGGAACCTCAACTCATACCTCAACACAAAGAGGAAACGTCCATGGGAGACTTAAAACCCCATCTTTTGTAAGCCCAAGGGGCAAACAAATTTATTACTAATAAAAGTTTACTTTCTTGATTGTTTAAGCAAATTTAAATCCTGCGGTCCTTGAAAACATTGCATACGCATTTGCATACAATATCATCGCATCACAGGTTTCTTATGTACAGGTTTCTTATCTTCCGCTGTTTATTTCAGCAATGGCTCTTGAACAAACAGTTAAGGATCTCCAGGCACAAAATGCACAGTTCCAAGAGCTGATCCTGAACTTGTCCAAGGGGCAGGATGAATTGAAGACACTGCTGGCCAAAAAGACCAAGAAGACTAGAAGGTCAGGAGGCCTAATCAACATGGGAAGAAGGTTCAGAGGTCCTGTCAAGACCAAAGAACAGGTTGAAGATTATGAGTCTGAAGAGTCTGAGAAAGAGGGAGGCAGTCTCCATAATACAATGGGGGACTCTAATTCTGAAGCTAACTACTATCATGAGCCTAATGAAGATAAGTTCAAGATGCTGGTAGATAGAATGGATGCTATGGAATTGCAAAAGTCTTTTGGGTTGGATTTTGAAGACCTGAGTTTGATATCTGGGGTAGTCATACCCATTGGTTTCAAGGTTCCTACTTTCGTAGTTTATGATGGTGTCTCTTGTCCCAAGCTGCATCTGAGGTCTTATGTCCGGAGAATCCAACCCCATACTGCTGATAAGAAGTTGTGGATCCATTTCTTCCAAGAGAGCTTATCTGGAGCTCAATTGGAATGGTACTATCACTTGGAAAGTGTCAACATCCGTGATTGGAATGATCTTGCTGAAGCCTTTTACAAGCAATATCAATACAATGCTGACCTAGCCCCTACTCGCATGCAACTTCAGAGCATGTCTATGGGTGCTAAAGAAAATTTCAAGGAGTATGCCCAGAAGTGGAGAGATTTGGCTGGTAGGGTGCAACCTCCTCTAACTGACAGGGAGTTAGTTGATATGTTCATGTGTACGTTGAATGGTCCTTTTTACAGTCATCTAATTGGAAGCTCAGCATCTGGCTTCACTGAGTTGATAATGACAGGAGAGCGCGTAGAAAGTGGTATAAGGAGTGGCAAGATCCAAGTGGGTGCTTCTTCATCAAGTACTGCAAAGAAGCCTCCCAGTGGGAAGAAAGAGTCAGATGTTGTTTATGGTCAACCTGATCGTAATAGAAGGCATCAGTCTGTAAGTGCAGTTCATATCTCCAACCCTACTCCTGCAACACCAGAGCAGCCACAGGGAAATCAACAGAGGGCTAGAAGACAGTTCACTAAGATCAACATGTCACTGGCCCAAGCCTTGCAACACTTGTTGAAGGGTGAACTTATCACTTTGAGGGATCCTCCTCAGAATCCCAATGTTACCTCTCCCAGGTACAATCCTAATGCACGATATGCATATCATTCCAATTGTCAGGGATATGATACCAATAGTTGTTGGGTATTGAAGAATAAGATTCAGGATATGATTGATGCTGGAGAAATTTAGTTTGACCCTCCGGGTACTCCAAATGTGATTACTGCTCCCATGCCGAATCATGAGAAGACCGTTAATGCCATTGGTGAAGATTCACATATTTCCTCAGTTGCAAATTTAACCACGCCATTGTCTATTATTAAGAAGAAGTTGGTACAAACTGGGTTCTTTCCAGGTTGTCGTGAAGATTGTTTAAATTGTACCTATAAGCCGGGTAGCTGCTGGAGGTTGAAGGACGGAATTCAACGCCTCATGAATAATTACACCATAGTGTTTGAGAGGACTCCACCTTCTGTGGAAAGTATGGTTGATCATATAACTAAAGGTGCGAAGGTTGAAGAGGTGGATATAGTTGATAAAGTGCCGGTAAGGATTACTTCCAAGGGTCCTGTCAAAATCACTCATAAGGGTCCAATTAAGATTACTGCTGAAGGCCCCGTGAAGATTGTTGCTGAAGCTAGAGTGGCTCCTATGATCATTACCACTCCTGGTCCTATTCCGTACACTTCTGATAAAGCTGTGCCTTGGCATTATGGTTCCGATGTTTATATCCATGGTGTTAAGCAGGAACCCTTAGCTGATACACCTGTTGTTGATGGAAATCTTGATATTGATAATATTGCTGGATCTAGTAAGATCACAAGAAGTGGAAGAGTTTTCTCTTCTCCGGCTGTTCCCAAGAAAACAGTTACTCCAGTCACTACCTCTACTGCTGATGCTCGGGGCAAAGGTCCTGTTATTGAACCTAAACAAACTGATGTGCCAGCTGCTGATGATCTTGCTAAGCAGATGGAAGAAGTATTGAAAATCTTTCGCAAGAGTGATTATGACATTGTGGATCAATTGGGGCATACTCCCTCCAAAATTTCAATGTTGTCTTTATTGTTGTGTTCTGAGGCTCATGCCAAGGCTTTGATTAAATTCTTGAAGACTGCTCACGTACCAAATGAGATTTCTGTAGACCAGTTTGAAAATTGTGTTGCACACTTGACCTATGATAATGGGTTAGGTTTCTCCGATGCTGATTTAACTCCGTCCAAGAGGGATCATAACAGGGCTCTGCATATCTCTATTGAATGTAGGGGCACTACTCTGTCACATGTATTAATAGACAATGGTTCTTCGCTGAATGTGTTGCCCAAAGAAGTGCTGAATAAGCTTAGTCCTGAAGATGCTGTGTTGAAGCCTAGTAATATAGTGGTGAAGGCTTTTGATGGTTCAAGAAGAGTGGTGCATGGGGAAATTGATCTCCCAATCAAGGTAGGTTCTCAGGTCTTCAATGCTACTTTTTATGTAATGGATATTCGACCGTCGTATTCTTGTTTGCTTGGGCGTCCCTGGATCCATGGGGAAGGTGCTGTAACCTCCACCTTACACCAGAAGCTGAGATATCTGGTAGAAGGAAAAGTTGTCACTGTGTATGGAGAGGAAGGATATATAGTTAGCCATGTGAACACCTTTAAATATCTTGAAGTGGAAGGTGAATATGTTGAAACTCCATGCCAGACGTTCGAAGTGGTTCCTTGGGTTGTTAATAATTATGAAGCTCCTCCTGTTGTCAAGAAAGTTCCTGTGGTCACCAGAGTACCTCCAACAATGGCCTCCCTCAAAGATGCTAGAGCTGTGGTGGATGAAGGTGGTTGTACTATTTGGGGTTAGCTTCCTGACATTCCTTACAAGTCTGACAAATTTGGTTTGGGTTTCACTGCAGAGTCCCAGAAGGCTGTTCGTCGTGCTCGTGCTGTTCGTATCACCAATCAGGGGATTATGATGAATCAGATCAATGTTGTGGGTGACTATGATGAAGACTACAACTTGGATGCTTGGATTTTTCCTACTGTGGGTGTTGGGCTCAATAATTGGAAGGCTGAAGATGTTATTCCTATCTCCTTTAGTCAGGAGTAAATACTATTACTGTGTTGTTACTTATTAAGTTTGTAATTCTTTGAACAATTAAACTCTTAAGCCTTGTGCCTTACCCGGGGCATAATGGTGTGCTTGTTACGGGATGTCATTTCATTTGCATACTTCATTCAATAAAAATCAGTGGACGTTTCGTTTTCGTAAATATTGTGTTCCTTGTCTTTCTTTTATTTTATTTTTACCTTTATCAGCTATGTGTTCTTACACACACCCACATCACTAAAATGCAGATCCTCATCCACTCTGGATTCTGTTGATAACAGTTCTACTATTGCCAATTATAATTTCGAGAATCCGATCTATCAAGCTGAAGACGGAAATGAGGACGATTGTGAAGTACCTGTAGAGCTTGCTAGGTTGTTGCAACAAGAAGAGAAAGCTATACAGCCACATGAAGAGCCAGTCGAAGTTGTGAATCTGGGAACTGAAGAAAACAGGAAAGAGGTCAAGATAGGGGCTGAATTAGAGGATAGTGTCAAGAGCAGATTGATTCAGATGTTACGTGACTATGTGGAGATCTTTGCTTGGTCCTACGAAGATATGCCAGGGTTGGATACAAACATTATGGTTCACCGTTTACCAGTAAAAGAAGATTGTCGTCCAAAGAAGCAGAAGGTTCATCGTATGCGTCCTGAAATGTCAGAGAAGATTAAGGTAGAGGTAATGAAACAGTTTGATGCAGGGTTCTTAGCTGTGACTTCTTATCCTCAATGGGTTGCAAATGTTGTGCCGGTACCTAAGAAAGATGGTAAGGTACGTATGTGTGTAGACTACAGGGATTTGAACAAGGCCAGCCCCAAAGATGACTTTCCACTTCCTCATATTGATGTTCTGGTAGACAACACTGCTCAGCATAAGGTATTCTCTTTTATGGATGGTTTCTCTGGTTACAATCAGATCAATATGGCACCTGAAGATATGGAGAAGACAACATTTGTTACACAGTGGGGAACTTTTTGTTATAAAGTGATGCCATTTGGTTTGAAGAATGCAGGGGAACCATATCAACGTGCTATGGTAGCTTTGTTTCATGATATGATTCATCACGAGATAGAGGTATATGTGGATGATATGATAGTCAGGTCCCAAAATGAAGAGCAACACCTTGATCATCTGCATAAGTTGTTTGAGAGGTTGAAGAAATACAAGTTGAGATTGAACCCAAACAAGTGTACTTTTGGAGTTAGGTCTAGTAAACTCCTGGGTTTCATTGTCAGTGGAAAAGGTATTGAAGTAGATCCTGCAAAAGTGAAAGCTATACGAGAGATGCCAGCTCCCCGCACTGAGAAGGAATTTAGAGGTTTCTTGGGACGATTGAATTACATTGCAAGATTTATTTCCCAATTAACTGCCATCTGTGAGTCAATCTTTAAGTTGTTGAAGAAAGATCAGGTAATGGAATCGAATAATGAGTGCCAGACTGCCTTTGATGAAATCAAGAGATATCTGCTAGAACCTCCAATTTTGATGCCACCAGTTGATGGAAGACCCTTGATTATGTACTTAACAGTATTAGACAACTCAATGGGGTGTGTGTTGGGGCAACATGACGATTCTGGTCGAAAAGAGCAGGAAATATACTACCTTAGCAAAAAGTTTACCGACTGTGAAACAAGATACTCACTGCTCCAGAAAACTTGTTGCGCTTTGGCATGGGCTGCTCGCCGACTAAGACAGTATATGTTGACTCATACTACCTTATTGATTTTGAAGATGGATCCAATCAAGTATATATTCGAGAAACCTGCTCTCTCCGGAAGAATTGCAAGATGGCAAATGATCCTGACAGAATATGATATACAGTATACTACTCAGAAGGCCATTAAAGGAAGTGTTGTAGCTGATCATTTGGCTCATCAAGCAGTGGATGATTATCAGTCAATGAGTTTTGAGTTCCCTGATGAAGATAATATGACGGACCTGAACAAGGATCCCGATGGACTATGGTCTTTGATGGAGCTTCTAATGCACATGGTAATGGTGTTGGTGTTGTGATTAGTTCCCCTGAAGGTTTTCATACCCCGATTACTGCCAGACTTTGTTTCTATTGTACTAATAACAAGGCTGAGTATGAGGCATGTATCCTGGGTATCAAAGCTGCCATGGATATGAAGATTCAGTTCCTTGATGTGTATGGAGATTCAGCCCTGGTAGTAAGTCAGATTAAAGGAGATTGGGATACCAAACATGATAATCTCATTCCTTATAGAGAGCATGTGTTGTCTTTGGTTCCACATTTCAAAGAGATTACCTTTGGACATATTCCACGAAGAGAGAATCAGTTGGCAGATGCTTTAGCCACCATGGCATCCATGTTTGAGATCAGCTGGGATGATGAAGCTCCCAAGATTACTATTGATAGATTTGAGAAGCCTGCATACTGCAATGATATTGACACTGAAGAAGCAGGGGAAAAGCCTTAGTTCTATGAGGTGAAAAGATATCTTGAAGCTCAGGAGTTCCCTGAAGGGGCATCTGTCAAAGATAGGAAGTTTCTGAGGAGGTTTTCTGCTAAGTTCTTTTTGAGTAATGGGATTTTGTACAAGCGCAATCATGATTCAACTATGCTTCGTTGTGTGGATAAGAAGGAAGCAACTGAAATTATGGAAGATATGCATGATTGGATTTTTGGCACTCATTCTAGTGGTCATACTATGGCAAAGAAGATATTGAGAGCGGGTTACTATTGGTCTACCATGGAAACTGACTGCTATCAACACTCCAGAACATGTCACAAGTGTCAAATTTATGCTGATAAAGTCCATATACCTCCATCACCATTGAATGTGTTGACTGCTCCTTGGCCTTTTGCCATGTGGGGCATTGATATGATTGGTGAGATCAAGCCTACTGCTTCTAATGGGCATCGTTTCATCCTGGTCGCTATTGATTACTTCACGAAGTGGGTAGAGGCAGCTTCATTTGCATCTGTTACCAAGAATGTTGTGGCTCGATTCATTAAGAATAATCTCATATGTAGGTATGGCATCCCTGAAAGGATTATTACTGACAATGGCTCTAATCTGAACAACACTATGATTACTGATCTCTGCACGCAGTTCAAGATTAAGCATCACAACTCTTCTCTGTATCGTCCGAAGTTGAATGGGGCAGTTGAAACTGCTAACAAGAACATTAAGAAGATTATACAGAAAATGACTGTCACTTATAAGGATTGGCATGAGATGTTACCATTTGCTCTTCATGGTTATCGTACTACAATACGTACTTCAACAGGGGCAACCCCATTCTCCTTAGTCTATGGTATGGAAGCAGTTCTACCCATTGAAGTTCAGATTCCCTCCCTAAGAATTATGAAGGATGCAGGCTTGGATGAAGATGAGTGGATTCAGACTCGACTTGACCAGATAAATTTGATTGATGAGAAGAGGTTAGCAGCAATCTATCATGGCCAGATGTACCAGAAACGAATGATCAAAGCTTTTAATAAGAAGGTTAAGCCAAAGGTATACCAGGCTGGTGACTTGGTAATCAAGCGTATCATATTACCACAGGGTGATCCTAGGGGCAAGTGGACTCCTACATATGAAGGACCATTTGTAGTCAAGACAGTATTCTCAAGAGGTGCCATGATACTTACTACTATGGATGGTGAAGACTTCCCGCAGCCTGTAAACGCAGACATAGTTAAAAAATACTACGCATAAAAAGAGACCCGCTAGGTTGACTGGCCTAGGCAAAAATAAGGGCATCCCGACGAACCAAAAGGGTTCGGGCAAAAATTAGGGATATATATAAAAAAAAATGTACACCCGGCAAGTCGAAAACCTGAAAAGGCGGCTTGGGCAAAAAAGGGTATCCCGGTGGATTGAAAACCTGAAAAGGCAATCCAGGCAAAAGTTAGGGATTAAAGCGTATGACTATGTCTCGTTTGGATCACCCATGAAACTACAACCAGTTGTGCTACTTACTCAAGCTCAAACAGATAAAGCTCAATCCAATCATTTCCGTCTCGATAGCAGAAGATGAGATATTTGAAGATAATGGCAATAGTAGAATCGAAACTCAATAGGATTATTTCCCACATAGCTGATTTTCTTTGTTTTGTAAAATTTTTTACGACGAATTCCTCTTACTTGCCTATGTATAGGTCACTTTGTGATATAAATAAAGTTCCATCTTTGAATCCAGATTTACTTTTACCCTATTTACATAAGCGAAACGTCCATTGGTTGTGTTTGAATGTATGTATGCTTTTGAATATGATTGATGTTTACCAGAAATGCATAGATGCTTAATATGATTGATGTTTACCAGAAATGCATGAAAATGCAGTAATAGTATTTACTAAGGACGAACAACGGAAGGAATTCAACGAAGCTTCGTCGGTTCATCCCCAATAGACAGCTACAAGTTCCCCCAGTAGGACGAATCCATCTCCATAAAAATACTTCGAGTCACATCTCTCCTGGAATTTATATCCATCTCTTTTATCCTCATACGGATAATCATGAATTTATTCTTCCAATAAGAGTACGACGAACAAAGACGGGAGGTTATGGATACCTTACTATCGAACGAAGACGGGAGGTTAGGGATGCCATATTATCGAACGAAGACGAGAGGTTATGAATACTATATTATCAAACAAGACAAGTTCCTCATATTCTTCAGCAACAAATCGGGATTTATTTTCCCTGGCCATCAATTATTTTACGAAGATATCCAGGCGCTTCAAGCTGCATGATTCATACATACATCATCTACATCATACCATAATATACATATCCATAAGTACATAATACATTACTTAAGTGCATCATACTATACATGCATACATAATGCATAAACTAATATTATCTTGTAGAATGTTATATACATCATGATATTTGTATCAAACTAATCTTGTTTTTCAGATTAATTCTCCAGCAGACACACTTCATCAACAACTTGGTACCTTGGGCCGTTGTTTATCTTCCCAAAGGTTATCTCATTATCTTGGGACGTCGTTTATCTTCCCGAAGGCTATCTTGAGACGTCGTTTATCTTCTCAAAATCCATATCATGACTTTGGGCCGTTGTTTATCTTCCCAAAAGTCAACTGAACTTATACCTCGGGACGTTGTTTATCCTCCTGAAAGCTATCATGACTTTGGGCCGTTGTTTATCTTCACAAAAGTTATACTTATACCTCAGGACGTTGTTTATCCTCCTGAAAGCTATCATTACTTTGGGCCGTTGTTTATCTTCCCAAAAGTTATACTTATACCTCAGGACGTTGTTTATCCTCCTGAAAGCTATCATTACTTTGGGCCGTTGTTTATCTTCCCAAAAGTTATACTTATACCTCGGGACGTTGTTTATCCTCCTGAAAGCTATCATTACTTTGGGCCGTTGTTTATCTTCCCAAAAGTTATACCATTATTCCAGTACCTTGGGCCGTTGTTTATCTTCCCAAAGGTGATGTTGGGACGTTGTTTATCTTCCCAAAAGCTATATCTTCATACTTTGGACTACCTTATTCTCCAAGAAGTATATTTGAAGAACTTTTCTCCAAGTGGCATCTTTAAGCCCACTCAAGCATATACAACATATCATCAGTATTACTCTATGCACTGGTGAGTGAAAATTTTTGGGCTTTTGTGTTCAATCCCCTTCAACCTTCCAGGTCACGACTGGCACATATACCAATCTAACCCCTCAGGTTTCAGAAAATTGAACAGGGGCAGCTGTTGCACCCCAAAATTTGCCTTCACAAAACAAGACTTTGTGTACTAAGAGGTTCACAAGGTTCACAAGGTTCACAAGACCTCCCATGAGGTTCATAAGGTCCACAAGACCTCCCATGAGGTTCACAAGGCTCACAAGACCTCCCATGAGGTTCATAAGACATCTTATGAGATTCACAAGGTTCACAAAGTTCACAATTAGTCAAAAGATTTGACATTTCCCTCAGACAATGCATCCTCCTAAGCAATGCATCCCAAACTAGGGTTTTGACTTTAATCAGGCTAAATGAACTTCCAAGACTTCAAGTGAGCTTCATAACATCTTATATGTGTTTAAGAATCCCCACGACAAGTTTCAAGACTTTTCTCAAAGGTTTGCTCAGTCAGATGATCAGATAAGTCAAAATCAGTCAAAGTAGTTAAAAAGTCAAACTAAGGTCAATTGTGGTCAAACCAAAGTCAAACTTCATGATTTTTTGCCAACATCAAGTATATGAAGTAAAATTCATCATTTGATCAAGGGTTGATCATGATTCATCAAGGAGATTTCAGATCATCAAGAATCAGGGGTTTCTAAATTAGGGTTTCCTCAGGGAAAGTCAACTGAACTTTGACCAGCCATAACTTTCACATGCTTCATCAAATTTTTCCCATCCAAAGCTCATTTTGAAGGAAATTGAATTCTCTACAACTTTGTGTCTCACAAGCCAAGCCCAAAAATGCTTCATTTGGAAGGTATGAGCTAAGACATTATAGGTCCTTTTGAAAGTCAACAAAAAGTCAACAACTTCAAAAGAGCATAACTTGAGAATGGTAAAAGATATGGACATGAAACCAATGGGGTTGGTTAGAGGACTCTTTAAGATTTCCAAAATGTCCAAGAAAACCCTCATAGCATTAAAATTGAAGGATTTGTGCCCTTGCAAAGTTGGGAAATTTTTGGGTGGTTTATGAAGTAAATGGGGTCTTAAAACCACAATTCTTCAAATGGGCTGAACTTTTTGTGACCCAAGGTGTTCCATGACATCATGCACGAAATTTATTTAATATTTTCATAATTTTATTCATTTATTTTTATTTATTATGATTTTTTATATTAAAAATCATTTTAAATTCAAATAAAATATAAAAATATGAAGATTTAAAAATATTTTGATTCTAGAAAGTCATAAACCTTGATTGAATTAGATTGATATGAAAATTATGGTGATTATCTTAAAATAGCAATGTTATATCAAAAAATATTTGAGTTTTAAGACATTATCTTTTTCAATCTTCAATGATCAAAAAGTCCAAAGAATAATCACTTCTCTTGACCTAATTTTGTCCACTACATATAGACAAACTCATCACAATGCAAAGGGGACGATTTTGCAGCCTCAAACCATAATTTCCAACTTCACAAAATCCTTCAAAAGTCAATTTTCGGTTTCAACCCTAGAAGAGGTTTCAAGGTATTTTAAGAACATCACAAGCTTCCTCAAGCATTCCTGAGTCGAAACCAATCATCATATGCCTTTGAATCATGCCATAATACATAAACTGAATCATGTTCTTCAAGATATTTTTGATTTTCGATTCCATTGATTGGCTGGATTTAAATTGTTTTTGATTGTTTGATGATGATTGTGATGAACCCTAGATTGATTTTGGGCTATTTAATTAAGTTTTATGTGCAGGTATCGAATTTCACCATGATTAGGGTTTACGGCCTCATTTAGGGTTTCATTGTTTGACCAAGATAAATGAATTTTAAAGACATAGGATGGTTGCAAAACTCATTAGGAATTCAATGGTGAAGTTAATTTTGTGAAATTTTGCTGTTTGCATAGAGTTTGCTATTCGCAGGAATAAAAATCGAAGGAATATTCGTGGAAGAATTCGCAGGAAATTTTGCAGCATCCAAGGAAGAAGATGAAGTTCTTGGCACGCATTCTGGAATTTAAATTTAGTTTTAATATTTTATGAAATTGTTTGTAACTTATTTCACAGCTGCATGGTTAGCTCAGTTGGTCAGTGGGTGCGCGTTTGAGGCTGAGGGTCCTGGGTTCGAATCCCTCCAGGCCCTTTTATATTGTTTTGTTTTTTTGTTATGATTATTTACAGGTGATGAAACAAAATGCATGGGCATCCACTCCATATCACCTGCGCGCGCGTAGCCCATTGGCTGGCTTGTTGGTCTTGAGGGTATGAAAGCTTAGGGACTGGGTTCGAATCCCAGCCCCAAGTAAGTATTTTTTCACTTTTTCTTTCTTGTTTAATTTATTTATATATAATTAATTTAATAAATTATAAATGTTAAAAACAAAATGTTTATATTATTTCTTGTATATAATTTCAAACTTATAAAAATTAAGCTTTATTGTTAAAAATTATTTAATATTTTTATTTTATTTTATTATATATTTTGTACAAATAAATTAATTATAAAAATAAAACCTTATTTTCTAAAAAATCATAGACCCTAAATTATTTATGTTAATCTTAATATTTTCACATAAAACCTAATTTTATATATAAACCCTAATTTATTTTGATTAACCTTAATATTCTTATGAAACCTAATTATATTATAATTTTTAATTTATTTATTTGTAAATTCTAATTATGTACATTATTTTATAATTTGTTTATAATTATTATTGAATGTAGTTTTCACATGTAAATAATTTTAATTAAATAAGCAAACCCTAGATTATTTTTTAAAAACAATTAAATATCCTAATTTGATCTTATGAATATAATTTATTTTTATAGCATGTTTATTTAATTATAATTAGCAAATATTTGTATCATATGTATATAAAATTAAAATAATTAGGCTATTAGTCATATTTTGTCAATATATAATATTTATCATTATTAATTAAAAAACCTTAAAAATAATTATTCATTTAAAAATTGAACTTTTAATTATCATTATTCTTATTCTTGTTTATTTTATTACTACTAACTTTTATTTTATTATTATTATTACTAACCCAATTATTTATTTATTTATTCACTTATTTATTTTAATTATTTTTAATTATAATGTAATTGTATCCAATATGTAATAGTTGTAGTAGTAATTTTTATTATTTATTTTTAAATGCCATGGTTAGTAAAATAGGGAGTGTGAAACATACTTGTATTTAAAATTGATTTAGATCATTAACTTAAAGATAAATATTTGAACTCGTACACTCACACACGTAAGTCGATCCTGGATCGCCATCTCACTTCTTAAGGGTTACCTCTCAAGTTGCCTAAACAAAAGGTCAAGTAGGGTGTATAAAGCAAAGTCCCTCATCTCATATCATCCAGTCCCTTAACAGATAAAAAGATCAAGTCCCTTCGAATGTTGCCTTCGTAATGATCTTGTCCCTTTCGAATAAAGATGATAAGTCCCTTCAAATTGCTTATACACCTTACAGTTGCCTAAATAACAGTTGTCCCTTAACTTGTCCCTTATACATCCAAGGTAATGACTACCTATTCCTTAATAATAGGGATAGTCTTACCATTTAAAGGATATTTAAGAACAGAAAAGACTTAACTTAGGGTAGGTTCCTCTTATGTACTTGCTCACCTTTTCAAAATATTTCAAACACTTCACATTTTTCAAGCAATTTTCAAAACAAAGGCTTTATATATATCCGTACATGGATCATTATAAAGTACTTAAGAAAATTTCTAAACAGACACTACACTTTTCAAAAACATTTTAAAGTGAGCTAAGTAACTAAGAGCCCATGGATAACCATGGATGTAAAGGGTGCTAACACCTTCCCTTTACATAACCTACCCCCCGAACCCAAAAATATTTTAAAGGTCTTTCCTGTTCTTTTATGCCTTTCCTTTGGATAAAATAAAAGTCGGTGGCGACTCTTGCTATCCGCAGCATAACTAAAGTCAGTTCTCCCACCGTGTTACAGTATCATCAAGAACTTTTTTTCCAGAAACCTGATTTTAAGTTCTTAGATTGTTCTCCATGCTTCACTGATCACACTGCACCTTTTGGTTTTTGAAAATGATTGAATATTAAGCATGTATGAAGCTTCTGAAATTTCTGTGATTTTTTCCGTTTTGCTTCGAATCTTGATGTTCTTGTGAAATAAATGATTTTTGCTGGCTGAATCTTATTTAGAATGAGTTAGGGATCATTTCTGGAGAGTTAGAGAGCTTAGGGTTGTGTATTGAGTGAGATTGTAGAAATGGATGGCCGGAACTTATGTAGGGTTAGGGTTCCTTTGATCCCATTTTCAATTTTTTATCTTGCCATTTGCTTCTGATTTTGGATTTTGCTTTGTGTCTTGTGCATAGACCCTAATTTTTGCCTTCACTTGCATCCATCTTCCATATGCTTGCATACATGAACTTGCCATGACATTTGGTGCATTCACATGACTCCTAAGACATATTAAGACACATTAGAATCATGTTTGATCATTGCATCATTCATTTTCCATGTTGTGCATTCATCTCATTTCATAAACTTTCATGAACTTTCATGGTTCAAAACATGCTCCATTTGCATCCTTATCCTTGTTTGATCATCCACAACTCTTGACATGTTTTTGCATTATCTCCTAGCATCATTGGCATCATGTTTATGCTTCTGGTTTTGGTTTTCATCATTGCATTCATTTCATGTTCACTTCATTTCATTTCTTTTCACTAACTTTTCAGGTGGTAAGTCATTGAGAAGTGAATTTGCCTTCACTTCTCATAGCCTCTTCTCATCTCTCTTATGCATCATTGCTGCATTTTACTTTTGTATTGGAGTGAGCTTGCTCATTCATGTTCTCTCCCCTCTTTCTTCCTCCAAGCAACTTGTCTTCTTAAGTGAAGCAAGTTGTCTTGCTTCTTCTTGTTTCTCTTCCTTCATCCTGTTTCTTCCTTGGTGGCTTTTTTTTCCTTGAAGATCTCTTGCAAGCCTCATAAACCCTAGGAACAACCAAGCATGAACACAATTAGGTTTTGATTAGTCCCCCATTAGTTTTACCTTTGTGTCATCTTTGTGTGTTCTCTTCTCATCTCTTAATCCAGGACTAAACCTTAAAGGTTTTAAGGCTTTGTGATTAGGGTTATGCCTGTATCCTTCTATTAGGATGGAGTGTATAACTTTAATCCTAAGTGTTAAACCCTCAATGTGTTTAAATCCCTTAAACAATTCACTTAATAATCACTAAGACATCAAGCTTGTAACTTGGGCCTTGCATTAGGGTTCTAATTCTTCCGTAATTGGTTAAGAAGGACTAACCCTAGTGTTAATGGACAAGTCCCCCTCAAGTTGTCTTACAAACCATAAAATCCACTTCCTAATCTTACCATTAACTAAAATCCACTCTAATAAAGGCTTTGTTTTGTCATGAGGTTAATCCCTAATCATGGATTAAGTTGAGGAGCCTTCCTCATCTTAAATTCTCCCATCTATTATCCTTCTATTAGGATGGTGTAATGGGTCCATTAAATCCTTGATTATGGCTTAAACTCATTACTTAACACTAAACAAAACTCCAAAAACATCTAAATAAATGCAAGTAGGTTAATGATCTTAATCCTACATCATGGTGATTAAGTGTGAGGTGTTTACTTCATACTTAAGGCATTCTCATTACCCTTAATCAGAGGGAGGATGTGATGAGTTACTAACCCTTGGTTTAGGCTTAAGCTCATTTTCTTATGACAAACTCCAAAATCAATAAAAGATTGAAAACATCAAAAACAAACAATAATCGTCTCCTTCGAGATTCTTTTCTCATCATCTTCACTCACAAACGAGAACTCGCTTCTTCCGTCTAATGCAAGACAGTTTGCACCTGAGCCAGACAGGTCATACACTTGAGCATAGACAAGTAAGCAGTTCACAGGTCAATTTATCTTTCAGTCTTTTTGAATCGAACTACGGTGTTCTGACTTCCTCATTGCACAAGAGGATACGTAGGCATAACTTAACTGTTATCGAACAAAAGTCTCTGTATATTCCCGCTCCTTCCAGCATTATTCTTTAAGCCTCATTGTCTTGAGCATTTCCTTCTTTCTTTGCACTGACACTTCTTTTACTCACTCCACATTTCTTTCTACACTAACACTTACATTCTTTCCAGCTTTGATTCACAGATTGCACTGACACTACCCCTTTAAACACAAATCTTTTAAGCGTGGATCCCGCCGAGTACGACGGACAATCTGGGTGCTAATACCTTCCCAGGTTGTAACCAACCCCCTTTCTCAGTTTCTCTGGTTCACGACCGTCTTATCCATTCTTTTCTTAGGTTTGTGCAGCATTACCTTTCCTTCGGGATAAAAATGCCTAGCTGGCGACTCTTTTCATTCTTCTCCTTCACCGACCGTTCGCGTCTGTACCCCTTCTGACCGGGTGTCATTTGGTGGGAGTGACACCGCCAAAGAGAGATGTTGAGTTTGCAATTGATCTTGTACATGGTACTAGACTTGTTTCTATGGCACCGTATAGGATGTCCGCCTCTGAGTTGGCCGAATTAAAGAAGCAGTTGTAAGAGTTGCTTGAGAAGAAGTTTGTAAGACCGAGTGTATCACCGTGAGGAGCTCCAGTTTTGTTGGTTAAGAAGAAAGATGGAAGTATAAGGCATTGTGTACATTATAGACAGTTAAACAAAGTGACAATTAAGAACAAGTATCTGTTACCAAGGATAGATGATTGATGGATCAGTTGGTAGGTGCTCGTGTCTTTAGCAAGATCGATTTGAGATCGGGCTATCATCCGATTAAGGTGAAAGATGGGATATTCAGAAGACGGCGTTCAGAACAGAGTATGGAAATTACGAGTATTCGGTGATGCCTTTCGGTATGACTAATGCGTCAGGAGTATTCATGGAGTTTATGAATCATATTTTTCATACTTATCTGAATCATTTTGTGGTTATGTTTATTGATGATATTCTAATTTATTCCAAGTCAGAAGAAGAGCATGCAGAACATTTGAGAATAATATTAGAAGTTTTGAAGGATAAGAATTTGTATGCAAAGTTGTCCAAGTGTGAATTTTGGTTGAAGGATGTTAGCTTTCTTGGTCATGTGATTTCAGGTAGTGGTATTGATGTGGATCCTTTTAAGATATATGTTGTGTTGCAATGGGAAACTCCAAAGTAGACTATTGAGATTAGAAGTTTCTTGGTATTAGTCGGATATTACCGAAGGTTCATTGAATGAGTTTCTAAATTGGCACTTCCATTGACTTGGTTGACATGTAAAAGTAAAGCTTTTGTGTGGGATGTCCAATGCGAAGAAAGTTTTGTAGAGTTGAAGAAGAGATTAACGTCGGCTCCGGTTTTGACTTTACCGAATTTAGGAGAATCATTTATGGTGTATTGTGATGCTTTGTTGATAGGTTTAGGGGGTGTTCTTATGTAGAATGGTAAAGTAATTGCTTATCCATCGAGACAATTGAGGGTTCATGAAAAGAACTATCCTACACATGATTTAGAACTTGCTGCAGTTGTTTTTGAACTGAAAATCTAGAGGCATTATCTTTATGGTTCTAGATTTGAAGTGTTTATTAACCATAAGAGTTTAAAGTATTTGTTTGATCAGAAAGAGTTGAATATGAGGCAACCAAGGTTGTTGGAATTGTCTAAAGACTATGATTTTGGTTTGAATTATCATCTAGGAAAATCTAATGTTAATGACAATGCTTTAAGTCTAAATACTTTTCATATGTCGGCAATGATGGTTAAGGAGTTAGATTGATTGAGAAGTTCTGAGATATGAGTTTGGTTTGCGAAGTGACATCGCAGAGTGTTATGTTGGGTATGTTTAAGATTAATAACGATTTTCTAGACAATATTAAAGAAGCTCAGAAATGTGATGTGAAGCCAGTGGATATCATAGTTGATTGCGGTGAATCAGAGATGAATGGCTTTAAGTTGGATGTAAATGGTGTATTAAGATTTCATGATCGGACTTGTATTCCTGATGATGCGGAGGTGAAAAGATTGATTCTTCGGGAGAGTCGTAGAAGTAATTTGAGTGTTCATCCAGGAGCGACTATGATGTATCAAGATTTGAAGAAGTTGTTTGTGTGGTCTGGGATGAAGAATGATGTAACACATTTGCTGTATGTCTGTTTGACTTATCAGAAGTCGAAAGTTGAACATCAGAAGTCTGTTGGTTTGTTGTAACCTTTGGAAATTATAGAATGGAAATGGGATAGGATTTCTATGGACTTTGTAACGGGATTTCCTAATACTTCAAAAGGACATGATTCAATTTGGGTTATTGTTGATAGGCTTACAAATTCGGCTCATTTTATTCCTATTAACATCAGTTCTCCAGTATCAGAGTTGGCAGAGATTTATGTCAGAGTGATTGTGAAGTTACATGGTGTTCCTTTGGGTATTGTGTCGGATGGAGATTCGTGGTTTACTTATGAGTTTTGGAAGAGTCTGTGAGAAGCGTTGGATTCTGAGTTAAGGTTGAGTTCGGCGTATTATCCTCAGACAGATGGTTAAACTGAGAGGACGATTCAGTCATTAGAGGATTTGTTGAGAGCTTGTGTTCTTGAGCAGGGAAGTTCGTGGGAAACTTATCTTCCATTGATCGAGTTCAGGTATAATAATAGTTACCGTTCTAGTATCGGAATGGCACCTTTTGAGGTGTTATATGGTCGGAGATGTAGGACTCCGTTGTGTTGGCAGGAATCCGGAGATAGTGTAGTGCTTGGACCAGAGATAGTTCGAGAGACTACCGAAAATTGGAGGTTGATTCGAGAGAAGATGAAGGCTTCTCAAAGTAGAAAGAAGAGCTATCATGATAAACAAAGGAAGGATTTAGAGTTTCAAGCTGGTGATCATGTATTTTTAAGAGTTACGCCTGTAATTGGTGTTGGATGAAAGTTGTAGTCTAAGAAGCTTACTCCTTGTTTTATTGGTCCGTATTAGATTTCAGACAGGGTTGGGAATGTTGCTTATAGAGTGGCTTTACCGCCAACTTTGTCGAATTTGCATGATTTGTTCCACGTGTTGCAACTCCATAAGTATATTTCAGATCCTTCTCATGTGATTGGTATGGATGATGTGCAAGTATGGGATAATCTCACTGTGGAGACGATGTCGGTACAAATTGAGGATCGTGAAATGAAGAATTTAAGAGGCAAAGAGATTGCTTTGGTGAAGGTTGTTTGGTTGGGAGTTGTCGGAGAGAGTATGACATGGGAGTTGGAAAGCAAGATGCAGGAATCTTATCCTGAGGTGTTTGGGAAAGGTAATATTTTCGAGGACGAAAATGTTCTAAGTGGGGAGAGTTGTAATGCCCGTATTTAATTAATTAATTAAATTAAATGTTATTGCGTATTTTTCCTGATTAATTGTTTTAGGTGTTGTTTTGTCGAGTATGTCGTTAAGTTGTTTAAGTTGGTATTAAGTTGATGGTTAAGTCGTGTTTGGGTTGGTCGAGTTAATTAAGTAGAAGCAATAATAGAATTATTGATGAAATAATATTAGTAAATGGGATATGTTGTTGTATGAGAGTAGTAAAGGTGGGGGTGCTATTTTAGGCCCATTAGTAATTTCGTTAATTAGTGAAATTATAGTATTATTAAGTTGAAAACCTAATTAGAATGATTAATCAGAATTTGGTGAAAGAACAAGTCTTGAGGAAGAACAAGGAGACTAGGATTGGATTTTCGTAGAGAAATTTTGTAGTGAACTAGAGCTACCTTCAATCCAAGGTAAGGGTAGGGTTCGAATTCTATAAACGGGATTAGGATAATTTGTATGTAGGTTGGATATTTCATATGATTGTTGTTGTGATCTTATATGATATGTTGTTGATTTTGTATGGATATGTCATGAAGAATATGTTGTGATCTGTTGTGTTGATGTCATATACGTTGTTTATGTTGTTGTAATTGTTGTTGTTGCTGGAATGGTTTTATTGTAGGAAATTTGTGTATAGATGAGATTTAGGGCTCGTAATCGGATGTAGTATTGTTAGATGATGTATATACAAAAGATTATAGGTCTAAAATTAATGTAGAAATCCAATTAGACTTGAATTGAGTGTTGAATTGGTGAATTGGGTAGAAGAAGTGGGACTGGTGTGAAGGACTAGGAATCACGTAATAGATCTGGCATTATGCGTAACAGGGGATGCCTTACGTGTAACAAATGATTGTTACGTTGGGCATTACGCGTAAGGAAAGGGTTGTGGCACGGACCTTTGGTCATTCACGTAAGCCATGCGTAAAGGGTGCCGACATTACGCGTAATGGAAATATTTACATGTAATGAGGGCGTAGGAAGAAGAGTGTTACGCGTAACAACAAGTATATACGGGTATGAGAAGAGCAATGTACATAAAATGAATTTTTGGCAATTTGTCTTGTTTTCGCATCCGAGTCGAACTGAGTTGATTCCATAAATTAATTAGAGATGTAATAAATTTATTTTAGTGGAGTTGAGGACTAAAGTAATTAATTTAGAAATTTAATTAATTAAGTCGTAATTAGTTGGTTTTCTGTGTTGTAGTCGTATGAAGTCGATATAAGTTGTGTATTCCCGACATTGGGAAATATTAAGTTGCAAGTCAATTGACCAATGTTGATATACATTGTTGCGTTGTTAAGTTGTTGTTTATGTTGTTCTTGTATGTCATTCATAAGTCGAATACATTTGCACATTTTCAAGTGGGAGCAAATGCTCAAATCAATTTGGCCTAGATTGACAAATATGTTGTTGTTGCCTCGATAAACTAGAAAGATTTCAAGTTGGGAGTTTTACTCCAAATGGTGCCACATGCATATACATAAGTTGAGTTGCATTTGAGTCGTATTATATATGTGTTGTTAATTGTTATTGATTGTAGTTGTATGTTGATGTTGCTTATTGTGTGAAGTGGTGTGATTCTATGATTTCTAGTTTACGTATTGATTATCATACTCTTGCTTATATTGTTCAATATCTCACCCCTTTTGTTTGAATGTTGCCCGTTGTAAACAAACCAAATTTGCCCTCACTCTCTATCACACCATGGCTTGTGATCTTTCATTCTTGCATAAGCATAAGCATTGCACTTCATATTACATATTTGTTTCATCTGCATAGTTCAAGTTCATCTGCATCTAGGGTTTGTGATCTGAGCAATCTAAGAGGTGATCTGAGCCATCCCAAAGGACCCAAAGCTTCCCAATAGGGTCCATGTGTGTTCTATCATCATATTATGTCCCTCAAAGTTCATGAAAGTCAAGGGATCACAAGAACTGGAAAAGGCATGGAAGCAGAGCTAGGGTTTTCACTACACAGATGACCAAAATTAGGGTTTTGGTTTCAGAGGCCTTAACTCGAAATTTTTGGGTCATTCTTGTTTCTAATGTTCTTAATATGTCATAAGGATCATGTGTACCATGTTTGATTAAGAAACTCATTGTGGAAGTCATTTGTTCACTAGGTAACTTCTTGAGCAAGTTAAGTCAAAATCAGGGCATCTGAGGCCCCCAACAATGGAACCAAAGGGGTATTTTCATCAAATTGAAGTTATATTATCTTTATTTGATCTTAGAAGAGGTTGAAAGTTCACAAGATTGAAGAATTTTGAGCCATTTGCAAACTTCCCAAAAAGGGAAATGACTTGAAATGCAAACTTTCCATTTTGGGAAAGTTTTTCAACCTCCTCTTTCTTAACCAAAAATGCTTCAAATGAAAAATTCTTGGTCATGAAAGTTGTAGATTGGATCTTTCAATTTTCAAAAAGTACAAGAACATGTCTTGATTCATCCTAGAACTCAAGATATGGCCTTTCAAAGTTGGCAAAAATCCTAAAATTTCAAGTTTCATGCCAAAGAGGGATTTTGCAAATTGGCATATTCAAGCATTCTAATGACTTCAAATGGACACAAACATTTCACAATATGTCAATTGGACCTCTAAACATCAGAATTGTGCATTGAACCAAGTATTTTCATGGCTTGAACTTCAAGAAATCACAAAAGGGCCAAAACTCTCAAGAATTGCAAAATGCATTGGATTCTCTCATCCACTTGTGCCAGCTACATCAAAACCATTCCATGCCTCTCCATGAAACTTGCTGAGGCCAGACACCCCAAGAAATCAGACCTGCCATGGCCCATACCATAAGTACACATAAGTTGACATTTTTGCATTTCCTCCCATACCAATCACACTAGGCCACAACAACTCTCTGAACCAATCAAGACACCTTATACAAACCCTAAGGAACACAAAATACATAACATTGAGGCCTGAATCCATACACACACTCAGAATCACAAAAACCTCAATAAACCTTCCTCTCTTCGAATTTCATAACACAGCCAACAAAAATCACAAACTCTTCGACCAATCAACTCAGCATCACCCCAGGATCATTTCCCACCCATCACCATAGCTTAAAACACCCCCAAACTCAAACACGATTTTTGCAATCTCAGAACTAAAACTCACAAAGGAGGCTATTTAAACTCCATTCAAGCTTTCCAGAAGCATCAGAGGGGTCATTGGAGGCACTTTGCACGAAGGAAGAGGTCAGAAAGCTCAAGAACACAAAGCTCCATCTCAGGTAGCCATGATGAACTTTTTTTCTAGAATTCCTCTTTTAAGTTTCTAAATGATTCCTCATGCTTCACTGATCATGCTGATGTCCTTACTTTCGAAAATGGTTGAGTTTTAAGCATTTCATGATGTTCTGAAATTTTTGTTGTTTTGATGTTTTGATTCGAAACTTGTTGATGATGAATGATAAATGATTCTTGAGGCTGGATTATTGTTTAGGGGAGTTAGTTGATTAATTCTGGAGGTTTTGGGGGCTTGGGGTGGTGATTTGAGGAAGTTCAGGTGAGGGGTTGGCCGGAGAAGATGATCGGAGGTCTTCTCCGGCCACCTGAATGTAATTAGGGCTAAACCCTGATTATCTGCCCAGATGCGTTTGTGGCCGTTAGATGAGGATTATGGTTAGTAACGTGTGGT
This sequence comes from Lathyrus aphaca, assembly GCA_963966055.1. Taxonomy (NCBI): domain Eukaryota; kingdom Viridiplantae; phylum Streptophyta; class Magnoliopsida; order Fabales; family Fabaceae; genus Lathyrus; species Lathyrus aphaca. Next base: position 279,030,394 of record OZ014519.1, on the reverse strand, counting down.
TCAGATGCGCCATTAACTCATTAATCCATTTAATTAATATAAAATCAAATTAATTAGCCAGTTTGAATTCTGACCACTGGATTGCACGCCAGTCAATGCCCTCCTTTTCCATATGAATCTGGGCCATTAGATCTGCTTACTTTTCCATTTAATTCATTTTTATTTCATTTTAATTGCCTTTTCTTGCATAATTAATTTAAAATACCAAAAAACATCCAAAAAATATTTTCTTTTGCATTCTGACTTTAAATATTTTTCTCATTCCAAAAATGACTTTTATTTTATTTTTTGCATTAAAAAAGCATTTTTAAAATATTTAAATGTTATTTTTAATTAATTAAAGTCTTTTAATTAATTAAAAATACATTTAGGTTTCTAAAAAACACCAAAAAAATCATGAATCATCCCAATTCATTTAGAAACATTTTCAAACTCTTCACACAAATTTTGTTTTAGGTTTGATCATAATTTGTGAATTTTCTTTGAATTAAGGGTCATTAAAATCATATTTTTGAACCCTAACTTGAAAAAATCATTTATGCCTAACCAAGAAAAGTTTGAAGTTGATTCTTTTTGCATTGTTTTGTATATTTCATGTAGTTTATAGGACATTTATCTCATAAATTTATCTTGCATTTTCAATTTGATTTGCATTTTTCCCTTTGAATCACCCAAAAAAACCCTAGAAACTTAGGAAATTCATAACTTTTGATTGGTTAGGCTTCTGACCTTATCCTTTGGGGTATGACCTAGTATGGGATTAGGTTTTGTTTGAGCTTGGTTTCAATTTTTTATCATGTCATATGATTCTGTTTTGTTCATTTGTACCTTGCTTGTCCATAAAACCCTAATTTCTCATGTTCATTTGCATTCATCTTGCATATGCATCCTTACATGAAATTTCCATGACATTTCATGCATTCATATGTCATCTTGGACATCTTAGGACATGTTAGAATCATGATTGATCATTTCTTCATCCATTTGCCATGTTATGCATTCATTTCATTTCATAAACTTTCATGTGTTTTCAAACTTCAAAACATGCTTCCATTTGCATCTCATTCTTGTATGATCATACATATGCATTTTGTATGCCTTTGCATCATCTTACATGACATTTAAATTGCATAAACACTTCTGACTTTGGGCATTTCATCTCATTTCACTTCATTTCTTTATGCTTTGTACTTTATGCATCCATGCTAACATTTTCAGGTGGTAAGTTACTTTGAGAAGTGGATTTGCATTCACTTCTCACTTCTTCTTATCTCTTTCATATGCATCATTACTTGTCTTTTAAGTGAAATTATTCACTTTTGTTCCATCTCTCTCACTTTCTTTCTTTAAGTTACTTATCTTCTTTGGAAGTAAGTAACTTATTTCTTCTGCTTCCTCCTCCTTTCATCTGCTTCTTCCATTGGTGGCTTCCTTGAAGATCTTTCTTAAGCCTCACAAACCATAGGAACATCCAAGAATGATAATAATTAGGGTTGTGATTAGTTTCCCTTAGCTTTTTACCTTTGAGTCTCCTTGAGTCTCTCTTCTCATCTCAATAATCAGAGACTAAACTCTTAAAGTTTTAGGACTTTGGAATTAGGGTTATGCCTGCATCCTTCTGTTAGGATGAAGTGTATAACTTTAATCCTAAGTGTTAAACCTTTAATTTGTTTAAAACTCTTAATCAAATCATATTAATAATCACTAAGACTTCATCTTGTAACTTGGGCCTTACATTAGGGTTCTAATTCTTCCTTTATGGTTAAGAAGGACTAACCCTAGTGTTTAATGGACAAGTCCCCCTCAAGTTGTCTTACAAACCATAAAACTCATTTATTAATCTCATTCCTTAATTAAAATCCACTTAATAAAGGCTTTGTTATATAATGAATTTAATCCCTAACCATGGATTAAGTTGAGGTATCTTCCTCAGCTTAAGTGTTCTCATCTATTATCCTTCTATTAGGATGGTGTAATGAGCCCACTAATCTGTGATTAGAGATTAAACTTATTACTTAACACTAAACAAAAATCCAAAAAGCATCTAATTAATCACAAGTAGGTTAATGATCTTAATCCTACATCGTCATGGCAATTGAGTTAAGGTGCTTATCTCATACTTAAGTAGGCTTATTATCCCTAATCAAGGGAGGATATAATGAGTTTACAAGCCCTTGATTTAGGATTAAGCTCATTAACTTATGCAAAACACCAAAAGCAATAACAAAACTGAAAACACAAAAACAAACAATAATCGTCTCCTCCGGGATTCTTTTCTCATCACATTCATTCATAAACGAGAACTTGCTTCTTCCGTCTAATGTAAGACAGTTAGCACTCGAGCCAGACGAGTCATACACTTAAGCATAGACAAATAAGAAGTTCACAGTCAATTTATCTTTCAGTCTCTTTGAGTCGAACTACGGTGTTCTGACTTCCTCATTGCATACGAGGATACGTAGGCATAACTTAATTGTTATCGAACAAAAGTCTCTTTGTCTTCCCCCTTTTTCAGCTTTCTTTTTAAGCCTCAGCTCCTGAGCATTCACCTTTTGCACATACACCTGCACATTTCTTTTCCAGCTTTTGCACGCAGATAGCACATACACTACCCCTTTAAACACAATCTTGTAAGCATGGATCCTGTCGAGTACGATGGACAATCTGGGTGTTAATACCTTCCCAGGTTGTAACCAACCCCCTTTCTCAGTTTCTCTGGTTCGCAACCGTCTTATCCATATCTTTCTAGGTTTATGCAGCATTACCTTTCCTTCGGGATAAAATTGCCTAGCTGGAAACTCTATTCACTTCACCATCATTTTCTCCTTTCGCCGACCGTTCGCGCTTGTACCGGGATGCAAATCTTGGGGAGCGATAGCTTGGCGACTCTGCTAGGGAATATCTTGCAACCAGGGCTTCTGGTTCTTTTGTGGGTTTCTCCTAGCGCTTGTTTGATTTGTGTTTATGGGGGTGTTATGTGCTACTTGTGCTTGTTGTTTATTGCTTTATTTATTGCTTTCTGTACAGCTTCATTTATTGCTTTCATTTACTGTTTATATGCATTTCATATTGTTATCATCATACCATTTGTGATGGATCTCTTGTCTGTTTTGGTGGGTGGGATTGTTGAGTGATTAAGGTTCCATACCGGGAACCTGAGTGACACATAGGCTAGAGTGGCTTCATATTCTTTCCCATTCCATTTCGGTCTGGTGCGGGAATATGAAACACGGTTCAAACAGGGTTTCTTCTTGAGAACTCTGTGCTACGGATTTCCTGTAGTATTGGGGCTATCTGGGAAGCCTGCTAAGTCTGGATGACCTTTTTATGACCTTCAGCATCTGAGGTGAATTAGAGGAGGATCTTTTATGATTATTGTAAACATTGTACCTCCAGGTTAGAAGTGCTTACACTTCTCATAACTGATCTAATTTTGAGGATCCTTGTCCTAGAACAATAAATATGAGGGGGTTGGGATGTTTACAGGTTTGCAGGAACCCTTGGCCTCATCATACCCTTTGTTACTTTTTTTTAAGGTTGTATCATTTTGGACTGTTCTTTTGAAACTCTGGACTTATGACTCTTTATTTGAGTCCCCCACCTGGTTACTGGTTTTCTAAGCCTTCATCCGGACTTATGAACACACATGGACCCTATCAAGGCAGATAACAGATCCAACACTTGATCACAAACCCTTTGCATATCATTCTGCATACATCATTTTGCATCATTTAACATTTGTCTATTTGTTTTACAGGGTATCCGCATCTTATCTTTGGTTTGGTTTTGACCTGTTCTACTACTCAGATCCCTTCAGTTATTTGCATCAGCTACCTTCACCAGCTATCTTCACCTGAGATTCCCTTCAGCTCTCTTCACCAGTTGTCTTCATCAGAGACTCTTCTTCAGCATCTTTTTTAGTGGCCTTTATTAGCAGTTACTCTCAGTCTTCTTCACTAGCATCCATTGTCAGCATGGACACATCCAGGAAGAGCAACATCACATACCATTTCTTTGAGCCCACTCTGGCAGGCATCAGACAGATCCAGTCTCTCATCACTCCTGATCATGTCCCTTTATTCAGGGAACATTATGGAGGCATTATGGACATGATCATGGATTTGGATGCATCCCAGAGGAGCATGATTCACACCTGTCTCCAGTACTATGACCCTCCTCTCAGATGCTTCACTTTCCCAGATTTTCAGCTAGGACCATTGATGGAAGAATTCTCCATGTTGTTAGGTGTCCCTATCAGGAGAGGGATTCCTTTCAACCCCGAGATGGTTTCTCCCAAGAACGAAGATATAGCTAAGGCTTAGCACCTGGAGCCCACCCTCATTGACCAGAGCATGACCACCAAGGCTGGAATCCCAGACCTTCACTTAGATTTCTTGATCTCCTAGGCCACCCAGCATGCTGCAGCAGGGAAGTGGGATACTGTTTGTGCACTCTTGGCACTCAGCATATATGGAGTCATCTTGTTTGAAGACGAGCCTAAGTTTGTAAGCAAGAGTGCTATCCACCTCTTCCTGTTGAGGAATCCAGTCCCCACCCTGCTTGGAGACTTCTATTATTCAGTACATCAAGGGAATGAGAAGCAAAGGGGGAGCTTAGTCAGATGTTGTGCACCCCTCTTCTACTGTTGGTTGTTAAGGCACTTGCCGAAGTCAGACACTTTCTTGAATCCTCATCAGCCAAGGAACTGGGCTAAGAGAATGATTGCCCTTACATCAGAAGACATCAGATGGTGCACTCAGAGCACCAAGGGCAAAAATATCATTACTAGTTGTGGGCAGTATCCCAATGTACCCTTGATTGGAGTGAAGGGTTGCATCAACTACAACCCTTTGCTTTTCAAAAGGCAATTAGGGTATGCCTTGGTACATCCCCCAAGAGGGCAAGATTTGACAGAAACCCTCTATTTTGACATTCAGTACAACCTTGCCATTGTCAGATAGGTAGCCTGGGCCTGGGACAACATTCAGACTAAGGGGACAGCTATTCTGGGCAAGTGCAACAACATAGCTTCAGCTCAGTATTTTGATTGGTCTCGTACCAGGGGACAGATCACCCTTATGCCATTCACCTTAGAAGATGTACCTGGTCCATCATATGTGGAGCCTGCAGCTATTGTCAGCCTAGAGGAGTTTGAGAAATTGAAGGAAAGGAATACTCAACTCTCTGAAGCCTTAAAGAAGACCCTTTGGGAGAGGAATGACAGCCGTCTGGATAATGAAAGGTTAGAGAAGCTCTGGATTGAGCACTTGACCAAGATTGAGAAGACAGATGACTACATTAGAAGGGATAGAACAGGGGAGTTAGTGCTGAAGAATGCTTGCAAGGGGGCTAAGACTCAGAAGGCCATAGCTGAGCATTACTTAGAGGAGAGCCAGGCTAGGTGGATCAGGATCACTGAGGCTCGTGCACAGGAAGATCAAAGGACCCAAGTGTTGCACCCCAAAATTTGCCCTCACAAGACAAGACTTTGTGTGCTAAGAGGTTCACAAGGTTCACAAGGTTCACAAGGTTCACAAGATTTCTTAGGAGGTTCACAAGGTTCACAAGGTTCACAATTAGTCAGAAAGTTTGACAATTCCCTCAGACAATGCATCCTCCTAAGCAAGGCATCCTAAACTAGGGTTTTGACTTTCATCAGGCTAAATGGACTTCCAAGACTTCAAGTGAGCTTCATAGAATCCTATATGTGTTCAAGAATCCCCATGTCAAGTTTCAAGACTTTCCCAAAATATTTGCTCAGTCAGATGATCAGATAGGTTAAAATCAGTCAAAGTAGTTAAAAAGTCAAACTGAGGTCAATTGTGGTCAAACCAAAGTCAAACTTCATGATTTTTTGCTAACATCAAGTATATGGAGTAAAATTCATCATTTGATCAAGGGTTGATCATGATTCATCAAGGAGATTGCAGACCATCAAGAATCAGGAGTTTCTAAATTAGGGTTTTCACAGGAAAAGTCAACTAAACTTTGACCAGCCATAACTTTCACATGCTTCATCAAAATTTTTCCATCCAAATCTAATTTTGAAGGAAATTGAATTCTCTACAACTTTGTGTCTCACAAGCCAAGCCGAAAAATGCTTCATTTGGAAGGTATGAGCTAAGACATTATAGGTCCTTTTAAAAGTCAACAAAAAGTCAACAACTTCCAAAGAGCATAACGTGAGAATGGTAAAAGATATGGACATGAGACCAAAGAGGTTGGTTAGAGGACTCTTTAAGCTTTCCAAAATGTCCAAGAACACCTTCATAGCATTAAAATTGAAGGATCTGTGCCCTTTCAAAGTTTGGAAATTTTTGAGAGGTTTATGAAGCAAATAGGGTCTTAAAACTATAATTCACCAAATGGGCTTGCTTTTTTATGACCCAAATACTTTCATGACATCATGCACGAAATTAAATTTATTTATTCATAATTTTATTCATTTTATTTTTATTTATTATGATTTTTTATGTTAAAAATCATTTTAAATTAAAATAAAATATAAAATAATGGATATTTGATTTGATTTGGTTTCTAGAAAGTCTTAAAACATATTTAGACTTGATTGATACAAGAATAATGAAGATTATACCAAAATAGCAAGGCTAGATCAAGGATATTCAAAATTTAAGAACAAATCTTTTTCAATCTCTATGGATCAAAAAGTTCAAAGGATGGACCAAGTTTCTGACCTAAACTCATTCACTCATATATAAACAACATTTAGCAACCTCAAGGACATGAATTCAGAGCCTCTAAGTTCATTCTCAAAACTTCAAATTTCATCCAAAAACTCCAATTCGGATTTTGAGTTAGAAGAGATTTCAAAGCAATTTAAAGGTGGCAATGCGTTCTATGATGTTCATATAACATGTTTGGATCATAAAAAGCATATGAGACACCCTCATTCACATGAACCAAACCCGTGTTCATCTCACATTTGATTTTTTCGATTCTATGAATTTACTGCATTTTAATTGATTTTGTTTGCTTAATCGTGTTTGTGTGATGATGTAGAAACTTTCTGGACAAATTAATTGGAGTTTCATGGCTTAAATCGAAATACACCATTGTTAGGGTTTGAGATTCAAATTCGGGATCTTGGTATTTAGGGTGTTTAAATGGATCCTAAGAACATGGCCATAACATATAAACTTCATATTATTGATCTGGGCTGTTAATTTACATTAATGTTGTGGTTTGCTTGATGATTAAAAAACATAGGTTTTTCTGGTTCAAGAACATGCAGGAAAATTCGCAGGAAGCTTTGAAGGAAAATTCGCAGGAAATTCAAATGGGGAAGATGAAATTTGGCGCGCAGGAAATATTTGAAATTTCAAAAAGGATTAAAACGAATGCGTTTCATGTATATGACTACTAGCGCGTTTGGCTCCGTTGGTTTGTATGTCTGGCTGGTGAATGAATGGTCCTGGGTTCAAACCTCTCCCAGGCCATTTTGGTTTTGTTTTATTTTCAATATTTTCGCAGGTTTAAAAATAAAAGGATTGCTACCTGATTGTATTCACAAGCGCGCACGCAGCCTGGTGGAGATGCTGCCAGTCCAGTGTTGGCAAACCCTAGGGCGTGGGTTCAATCCCTACCCCAGGTAAGTTTTAGTTTTTAATTTTTTTAATTATTATGTTTTGTTATTATTGTTTTCTATTTAATTTCAATAAAATATATTTAAATCATTATATGTAAATATATATGTATAACTTCATATTCTTTTTCTAAAAATTTCTAATCTATTCTCTAAATAAATTAATCCTAGTTTTTTACTTTAAAAAAAATATGTATATATTATTATTATGTATTATTTATTTAAATAGTTAAATTAATATTAAAATTTAAATTATAAACCCTAATGCATTTTTTAAAAAATTTCTAAAACCCTAATTTTTTTAAACTCTAATTTTATTTTTCCTAACCCTAATTCTTATTTTATTTAAATCTTAAAATTAATTAGATTTTCCTAATATCCAATTAAATAATTAATCATAGTTTATTTTGTAAATAAATTAGTGTATGGTTTATTCTTATTTCAAAAAATTCTTTAAAATGTTTATTTAATTTTAAAATATTTAATTAACTTGTATATATTTTATATTTTGTGCTAACCTCTTTTTTTTCTTATAATTATTTTTATTACTAATCTTTTTATTATTTATTTATATGCTTATTATTTAAATCGTTTCTATTATTATGTAACTGTAAAAGCCGTGTAATAGTCGTAGGTTTTATTTTTGTTTTTATTTTATTATTTATAAATATTATTTCTTTGGTTAGTAAAATAGGGAGTGATAACATATTTGCTTTAAAATTAATTTAGGTCATTAATAATAAGATAAATATTTGAATTTATACACGCACACACGTAAGTCGATCTTTGATCGCCATCTCACTTCTTAAGGTTATCCCTCATGTTGCCTAAATCAAAAGGTCAAGTAAGGTGTCTAAAAGCAAAGTCACTTCTCCTAAAATATCATCTAGTCCCTTTACGATTATAAGATCAAGTCCCTTCGATGTTGCCTTCGTAAATGATCTTGTCCCTTTCGAATAAAAGATGATAAGTCCCTTCGAATTGCTAAGACACCTTACAGTTGCCTAAACACAGATGACCCTTCACGTGTCCCTTAAAACATCCAAGGTAATGACTACCTATCCTTAATAATAGGGATAGTCTTACCATTGAAAGAACATTTAAGAACAGTAAAGATTTAATTTAGGGTAGGTTCCTATTAAGTACTTGCTCACTTTTTTATCAAATTATTTCATTACACTTCACATTTTCAAAACAAAGGCTTTATATATATCCGTACAAGGATCATTATAAAGTACTTAAGAAAAAATCTAATCACACACTATACTTCTCAAAACAGTTTAAAGTGAGCTAAGTAACTAAGAGCCCATGGATAACCATGGATGTAAAGGATGCTAATACCTTCCCTTTACATAACCTACCCCCCGAACTCAAAAATATTTTAAGGTCTTTCTTGTTCTTTTATGCCCTTTCCGTTGGATAAAATAAAAGTCGGTGGCGACTCTTGCTATCCGCAACATTTAACTAAAGTCAGTTCTCCCACCGTGTTACAGAACTAGCGACTCTGCTGGGGATTTAATAAAAGAGGGGTACCCTTATGAATTAGATCACTTTAAAATTGTTTGCCTTGTTTGCTTTATACTTATCTGTTGGGTGCTCTTATGTGTGAAAGATCCTAACCCGAATCTAGTGTACCTTAGGTAAATGGCAATAGACCAAGGAAACTATACGGCGTATACCGATATGGTTGATCTGGTGGCCATGGTTAGTGTGACTTCTTGGTTGGTGCTTATGTTCCTTAAGTCAAGTTGAGGATAATATGAGGCTGCCATATGTTGTCAATACACTAACTAACTTTTAGAACACTAGTTATCCCATCTTGGCCTTTAGAAAAGTAGTGAGATAACCGGCTTTGGTGAAGACTGGAGTTGGTTGATACTCGATGCTACGCTCATTGAGATTCTAAACTTGAAGGGTTTTGGTTGGAAAGTAAGTTGCCTACTGAACAACCACCCTTGTGAAGGATCAATGATATTGAGATCCCTTAGAACCTGGTTACTTTATAGGACAGGATGAACCAATTAAACTTCAGGGGAGGGTACTTACCTTTAAACCTCATGCAAGTCCCTAAACCTAGGGCTTTTGTGTGACTTGTTTGTGTGTGCCACATGTTTGTGATTGAGCATAACATCATAGCATCATCATGCATCATAAGCATAGCATTTTCACTAACCATTTCAAGGACCAAAGGATTTATCTTTGTTCTTTGTTGCAGGTCATGGCTTCTGCTCGTAGAAACACTATCCGGATTAACTTTGTAGGAATACCTCCTAAGCTTAAGGAATTGGTCTCTCAAGTTTCTGAAAACTCCCAGTTTATCAAGAGATATGGTCACCTACTGGATCTAGTCACTTCAGCGTTCAATGAAGACATGATGAGTGTTCTGTTTCAGTTCTTTGATCCTAAACATCATTGTTTCACATTCCCCGACTATCAACTGGTTCCTACAATGGAGGAGTTCTCTAAACTACTGGGTATACCTATCCTTGATCAGAAACCATTCACAGGCTTGGAAAAAAGAGCCTAAACCTAAAGTCATTACTGCAGCCTTACATTTGAAGAAATCAAACATTGTCCTAGAAACAAGGAGTGGAGTTAAGGGTATTCTTGCTAAGGTGTTGATAGAGAAGGCTCGAGTGTTATTGAAGGCTATGAGCTATGATGCTTTTGAGGAGATCTTAGCCTCATTGATTTATGGCTTAGTGTTGTTCCCCAATCCAGATCAGTTCATAGACGTTCATGCCATCAACATATTTCTGACTCATAATCCAGTGCCTACATTACTTGGAGACATCTTACATTCTCTCCACACTTGTACTACGAAGGCACGAGGAACTCTGATGTGTTGTATACTTTTACTATCTAGGTAGTTTATTTCTCATCTTCCTCGATCAGTGATGAAGAATGAACAAGGGTTCAGGTGGTCCAAGAGGATTATGTCACTTTCTCATTCATATATTCATTGGTGCTCTAGATCTATGGAGAATGTTACTATCATTGACCGTTGTGGGGAGTTCCCTAATGTGCCACTCCTTGGCATAAGAGGGGGCATTACCTACAATCCTTCTTTAGCTCTACGTCAGTTTGGTTACGCTCGGAGTTATGGTCCTCATGACATGTTGATTCAGGGTATTGTGTTTGACTACGACAACGATCTTCAAGGTTATCGTCAAAGGTTTATACGAGCATGGGGAAAAGTGAACAAGGTTGACAGCAAGACTCTGGAGCCTAAGTACACTATTCCTATGGAAGCATATCTCAGATGGGTGCGATCTCGTGCTCAGACTCTTATGATGCCATATCCTGCCATCCTGCCAGTTACTATGGAGCCTGTTGCTGAAGGAGATACCTCTTATACCATTCTTCACCCAGACATGCCCATTGACATGGAAGAGCTACAGAGGTCCTGGATCTAGTTGAAGGAGCAAAGGGATACTTTTGAGACTCATTACAAAGCAAGTCAAGAAAAAACCCTGGAGCTAACAAAACAACTTCACGAGGAGCGGAATCTCAACTCATACCTCAACATAAAGAGGAAACCTCCATGGGAGACTTAAAACCCCATTTTTTGTATTCATTTCATTTTTATTGTAAGCCCAAGGGGCAAACAAGTTTATTGCTAATAAAAGATTACTTTTTGGTTGTTTAAACAAATTTAAATCCTGCGGTCCTTGAAAACATTGCATATGCATTTATACACCATATCATTGCATCACAAGTTTCTTATGTACATGTATCTTATCTTCTCGCTGTTTATTTCAGCAGAAATGGCTCTTGAACAAACAGTCAAAGATCTCCAAGCACATAATGCACAATTCCAAGAGTTGATCCTGAACTTGTCCAAGGGACAGGATGAATTGAAGACACTGCTGGCCAAGAAGACTAAGAAGGCTAGAAGATCAGGAGGCCTCATCAATATGGGAAGAAGGTTCAGAGGTCCTGTCAAGACCAAGGAACAGGTTGAAGATTATGAGTCTGAAGAGTCTGAGAAAGAGGGAGGCAGTCTCCATAATACAATGGGGGATTCTGATTCTGAAGCAAATTACTATCATGATCCTAATGAAGATAAGTTCAAGATGCTGGTGGATAGAATGAATGTTATGGAATTACAAAAGTCCTCTGGACTGGATTTTGAAGATCTGAGTTTGATATCTGGAGTGGTTATACCCATTGGTTTCAAGGTCCCTGCTTTTGTAGTATATGATGGTGTTTCATGCCCCAAGCTGCATCTAAGGTCCTATGTCTGGAGGATTCAACCTCATACAGCTGATAAGAAATTGTGGATTCATTTCTTCCAAGAGAGCTTGTCTGGAGCTCAATTGGAATTGTACTATCAACTGGAGAGTGCCAACATCCGTGATTGGAATGATCTTACTGAGGCCTTCTATAGGCAATACCAATACAATGTTGATCTAGCACCTACTCGCATGCAACTCCAAAGCATGTCTATGGGTGCTAAGGAGAATTTCAAGGAGTATGCCCAAAAGTGGAGAGACTTGGCTGGTAGAGTTCAACCTCCTCTGACTGACAGGGAGTTAGTGGATATGTTTATGAGTACGCTGAATGGTCCTTTCTATAGTCATCTCATTGGAAGCTCATCATCTGGTTTCACTGAGCTGATAATGACGGGAGAGCGAGTGGAAAGTGGCATAAGAAGTGGCAAGATACAGGTAGGTGTCTCTTCATCAAATACTGCAAAGAAGCCCCCTAGTGGGAAGAAGGAGTCAAATGTTGTTTACGGTCAACCTGGTCGTAGTAGGAGTCACCAATCTGTGAGTGCAGTTCACATCTCCAATCCTACTCCTGCAGCACCAGAACCACCACAAAGCAATCAGCAGAAGCCTAGAAGACAGTTTACCAAGATCAACATGTCACTGGCCTAAGCCTTGCAACACTTGTTGAAAAGGGAACTCATTACTTTGAAGGACCCTCCTCAGAATCCTAATGTTACCTCTCCTCGGTACAATCCTAATGCACGATGTGCCTATCATTCTAATTGTCAGGGACATGACACCAACAATTGCTGGATATTGAAGAACAAGATTCAAGATATGATTGATGCTGGAGAAATTGAATTTGATCCTCCTGGGACCCCAAATGTGATTATTGCTCCCATGCCAAATCATGAGAAGACTGTTAATGCCATTGATGAAGTTTCATATATTTCCTCAGTTGCAGATGTGACAACTCCATTGTCTGTTATTAAGAAGAAGTTGGTACAAGCTAGGTTCTTTCCAGGTTGTAATGAAGATTGTTTTTATTGTGCTTATAAACCTGATAGCTGCTGGAAGTTGAAGGATGGTATTCAACGCCTCATGGACAATTACACCATATTGTTTGAGAGGACACCTTCTATGGAGAGTATGGTTGAACATATAACTCAAGGTGCGAAGGTTGAAGAGGTGGATATGGTTGATAAAGTACCAGTGAGGATTACTTCCAAGGACCCTGTCAAGATCACTCATAAGGGTCCAATCAAGATTACTGCTGAAGGTCCTATGAGGAATGTTGCTGAAGCTAGAGTGGCTCCTATGATTATTACCACTCCTGGTCCTATTCCGTATACTTCTGATAAAGCTATACCCTGGAACTACGGTTCTGATGTTTATATTCATGGTGTTAAGCAGGAAGCTTTAGCTGATGTTGCTGATGAAAACCTTGATGTTGATAATATTGCTGGATCTAGTAAGATCACAAGAAGTGGAAGAATTTTCTCTCCTCCGACTACCTCCAAGAATACAGTTACTCCAACTACCACCTCTACTGCTGAGACAAATAATGATGCCCAGGGAAAAGGTCCTGTTATTGAACCTGTACAAGCTGAGTCACCAACTACTGAGAATCTTTCTAAGCAGATGGAAGAAGTGCTGAAGATCATTCGCAAGAGTGATTATGATGTTATTGATCAATTGGGGCATACTCCCTCAAAAATTTCCATGTTGTCTTTATTGTTGTGTTCTGAGGCTCATGCTAAGGCCTTGATTAAATTCTTGAAGATGGCTCATGTACCAAATGAGATTTCTGTGGATCAGTTTGAAAACTGTGTTGCACACCTGACTTATGATAATGGGTTAGGTTTTCCTGATGCTGATTAGACTCCTGCCAAGAGGAATCATAATAGAGATTTACACATCTCTATTGAATGTAGGGGCACTACCCTGTCTCATGTGATGATAGACAATGGTTCTTCACTGAATGTGCTGCCCAAAGAGGTTCTGAACAAGCTTAGTCCTGAAGATGTTGTGTTGAGGCCAAGTAATATAGTGGTGAAGGCCTTTGATGGTTCGAGAAGAGTGGTGCATGGAGAAATAGATCTCCCAATCAAAGTAGGTTCTCAGGTCTTCAATTCAACCTTTTATGTAATGGATATTCGTCCTTCGTACTCTTGTTTGCCTGGGCGCCCCTGGATCCATGGGGCAGGTGCTGTGACCTCCACTTTACATCAGAAGTTGAGATATCCAGTGAAGGGAAAGGTTGTTACTGTTTACGGAGAGGAAGAATATATAGTCAGTCATGTGAATACTTTCAAGTATGTTGAAGTAGAAGGTGAATATGTTGAGACTCCTTTCCAGACATTTGAAGTAGTTCCTTGGGTTGTTCCTGCTGCTGAAGCTCCTCCAGTTGTTAAAAGAGTTCATGTGGTTACCAGAGTACCTCCTACAATGGCCTCCCTCAAAGATGCTTGAGTTGTGGTTGATGAAGGTGGTTGTACTATTTGGGGTCAGCTTCCTGACATTCCTTACAAGTCTGACAAGTTTGGTTTGGGTTTCACTGCAGAGTCCCAGAAGGTTGTTCGTCGTGCTCGTGTTGTTCGTATCACCAATCAAGGGATTATGAAAGATCAGATCAATGTTGTGGGTGACTATAATGAAGACTACAACTTGGATGCTTGGGTTTTTCCTACTATGGTAGATGGGCTCAATAATTGGAAGGCTGAAGACGTTATTCCTATCTCCTTTAATCAGGTGTAAATACTATTACTGTGTTGTTATTTTTAAGTTTGTAATTTTTGAACAATTGAACTCTTAAGCCTTGTGCCTTACCCGGGGCACAATGGTATGCTTGTTTCGGGATGTTATTTCATTTGCATACTTCATTCAATAAAAATCAGTGGACGTTTCGTTTTCGTAAATATTGTGTTCCTTGTCTTTCTTTTATATTGTTTTTGTTTTATCAGCTATGTGTTCTTACACACACCCACGTCACTAAAATGCAGATCCTCATCCACTCTGGATCCTGTTGATAACAGTTCTACTATTGCTAATTATAATTTCAAGAATCCGATCTATCAAGCTGAAGATGGAAAGGAGGAAGATTGTGAAGTACCTGTAGAGCTTGCTAGGTTGTTACAACAAGAAGAGAAAGCTATACAGCCACATGAAGAGCCAATCGAAGTTGTAAATCTGGTCACTGAAGAAAACAAGAAAGAAGTCAAGATAGGGGCTGAATTAGAGGATGGTGTTAAGAGCAGATTAATTCATATGTTACATGATTATGTGGAGATTTTTGCTTGGTCCTATGAAGATATGCCAGGGTTGGATACAAACATTGTGGTTCACCGTTTACCGGTAAAAGAAGATTGTCGTCCAAAGAAACAGAAGGTTCGTCGCATGCGTCCTGAGATGTCAGAAAAGATTAAAGCAGAGGTAATGAAACAATTTGATGCAGGGTTCTTAGCTGTGACTTCTTATCCTCAATGGGTTGCAAATGTAGTACCGGTACCTAAGAAAGATGGAAAGGTACGTATGTGTGTAGATTACAGGGATTTGAACAAGGCCAACCCCAAAGATGACTTTCCACTTCCTCATATTGATGTTCTGGTAGACAACATTGCTCAGCATAAGGTATTCTCTTTCATGGATGGTTTCTCTGGTTACAATCAAATCAAGATGGCACCTGAAGATATGGAGAAGACAAAATTTGTTACACAGTGGGGTACCTTTTGCTATAAAGTGATGCCATTTGGTTTGAAGAATGTCGGGGCAACATATCAGCGTGCTATGGTGGCTCTGTTTCACGATATGATTCATCATGAGATAGAGGTATATGTGGATGATATGATAGCCAGGTCCCAGAATGAAGAGAAACACCTTGATCATCTGCATAAGTTGTTTGAAAGGTTGAAGAAATACAAGTTGAGATTGAACCCAAACAAATGTACTTTTGGAGTTAGATCTGGTAAACTCCTGGGGTTCATTGTCAGTAGAAAAGGTATTGAAGTAGACCCTGCAAAAGTAAAAGCTATACAAGAGATGCCAGCTCCCCGTACTGAGAAGGAAGTTAGAGGTTTCTTGGGACGATTGAATTACATTGCAAGATTTATTTCCCAATTAATTGCTACCTGTGAGCCAATCTTCAAGTTGCTGAAGAAAGATCAGGTGATGGAATGGAATGATGAGTGCCAGACAACCTTTGATGAAATCAAGAGATATCTTCTAGAACCTCCAATTTTGATGCCACCAGTTGATGGAAGAACCTTGATTATGTACATAACAGTGTTAGACAACTCAATGGGGTGTGTGTTGGGGCAACATGACGAGTCTGTCATACCCCAAATTTGTCCTACCCGCATATTTACTTTTATTATTTTTTTTTAAAAAAAGAGAGAGGATTTTCTTGTTTTGTTTTGTTCAATAAATAAAATCAGGTTTTCGGTGCGTATTTGTGAGCAGGGTTGAAATTCAGGTTTAATGTGGAAGCAATTCATTTATTTCACTATTTCTTCATATTGTGTTTATTTTCCATTTTTTATCATCATTTTTATGTCCATTATTATTGTTATTATTATTATTATCAATTATTTTCCTTCTTTTTATTTATTTTTTATTATTCTCCATTTTTTATTATTATTATTAATCTATTACCATTATTATCATTAATATTGTTTTTTGTCTTATTACTATTTTCACTATTAATGCTGATATTATTATTAACCAAAATAATATTCTATTCTTCTCACTAGTCAGTTCTACATTGCTACCCAATCTCTTCCATATATTTTTTTTTATTCCATATCATAAATCATTTTTTTAACCAATTTCATGTTGTTTTAAAATTTAATTCATACTGTCCGTAACCAATTTTTTTCATTATTCGTAAAAATCCAAATTTTATTTTTTAGTCCAATTTTTCATCCATTATTCTTTTTATTTTCCTCTTCAATATCTACTTTTTATATGCCAGTTATAAATATCCCGAAATTCTTTATTATTATTGTTATCATTAATTTTATATTTTATATTATTTGTATTACAATTCTTTCTATTATTATTATTATATATGATTACTGATATTATTATTGTTATTATTATTAATATTAATTTTTATGCTATTATGTTATCCCATATCCAAGTAAATCATTGCCCACAAAACCACCCACGTGATATTCTGCCAGCTCGCAAAAGCAAATTTCATAACCAACTCACAAAGACCCCACTCACACTACCACGCAACGGATTTCCATAAACACAACCATAACACACAACGCGTTTTCTCGTGGATTCTTCTTCTGCATCAACAACAAAAATCCTTTCTCATTCTTACAACAACACTGCGACAACAGTAACACAACATCTCAATTTCATGACTATTTCTTCTTCTCTCACAAAAAACCATAGCAGAAAGATCAGTAAAAAGAATTGATAGAAAAAAAACTCTCGCAAAGAGACACGAAAAAAACCAGTGAAAAATCACAGAAACAAATCACACCACCTCCTTCATTCTTCATAAACTCAACAACTACAAAACAGAACAAATACCAAATGCAGTGAACAAACCCTTCAACGCAAACCTGAACCCACCTTCAAACCGCTCCGCCGGAACTGTTACCGTGTCAAAAGCAAACCGTAAAAAACCATCCAAAAATCACCTTCTTCATCCTTTCTTCAAAAACCGCACCACCCATAGCCAAAACACAACCGTTCCGTAAACCCTCTTCCGCCGCGAAAATCGTCTTGCTTCGACAAATCCGAAAAAACCACCAAATGAGAAACCAGAATCTCAAACTCACTTTCATTAAACTACCGTCAAATTTGAACCAAACACAGTAAGAAACCATCACCAACACCACCATAACTCTTTCTCCGTCAAACACACTACCTCAAATCCATCACAAACTAATCAATAAGCGAAACAACCACTTCATCCCCGCAAACTCCATCGCTCACGACCACACTCTGAAAAAAAAGCATCGAAACCAAATTGAAAGCCGCATAAACCTTGAACCGAAGCGCAGCAATGCAAATCTGTTGTGTGCGTGAGAGCAGTCGTCGTCGCCGTGTAAACTTGCGATTGAGACTGTGAAACCACCAAAATCACCGAGACACCTCTTCTCCGCCATCCACGAATCCTAGTCGGCCGTCGCCGAAACTCATCACCGTTCGCACACCCTTTCACCGCCGACCCCGTTACCGCCGTCGAAACCAGATCCGGAAGCCTCCATCAGACGGAGCGAACAGAGACAGAGACGCATCACAAACCAAAAGTCACCGCCGCCGAGAGATGATGACCAACGAAACCGTGCGTGATTGACTTAGAGAGTTGGATCTGTGATGATGGCACCGTGAATTTCTTTGAAATCTGAAAGGTTATTGCGTCTTCCCCTTTTTGACTGTGCGTGTTTTAGGTGTTCAAAAAAAAACGTTTTCATTTATTTTTTATTTAATTGAGTTTATTTTGTTTACTCTGTTTGAAATTAAATTTATTTTTGTTCTTATAAGTTTATTAGTTTATGGGCTCATTTGCCTTTGGACCTACATGAACATTGTAACTGCACACCACAAACTGATCCGTATATATCCCCTTCCCTTTTAGATTATTTTTTCTTCTTTGTTTTGATTTAAGGAAAATTTACTTATTTATTATAGTTTATTTTAATTTTCTTTTGTTTAAAAGTGGGTTTCTTTTCTTTTCTTTTATGATATCGTATTTTGAGAAGGAAAGGATTGTTAACTCTTATTTTATTTCATTTCTATTTTTAATAAGTTTTATGAGTTAATTTTAATGTGGCTTAGCCCATCTGCTATATACACCATTATTATCTTACAGCACACACTTTTTTCTTTTATTATTGTTCACATGTATTCTATTTATTTTGTTAAATCTGATAAAAAAAAATTTTTTTCGTTCGTCTTAATCTTTGAGTAATCTTTTAATCTGTTTTGGGTTATTTCTTCTTTGTTTCTTAATTAATTTTGTTTTATATTTTATTTTATTTTAACGTTTCTTTAAGGGCCAATGATCCAAACCCTTGATCCAACGTCAAGCGGCTTTAGGAAATAAAACACACTCTAATAATACGAGAAGATTTGTACGCCACGAGCCTTAAGCGGTAGAAAGGAGGATAACGAGCTCTCGTTACTCGCTCCGATTATTTCGACGCAGGATGCTCGTCTTGTTGGGCGAGATAAACTAACCATAGTCTTTAGTACATTCAACTTTCAAACCCTTTCATCGAAGAAAGGTAATAAAATCAACAACCATTACCCTTAGTAGGCCGAACTACGAGGTTCTGACTTTCCCATTGCACACGGGAGTACGTAGGCACGAGGATCTCAATCCTTGCCGAGCACCTAGGTTCAATCTAACTTATAACTTAACTCATTTCCCTCTATTAAGCAATTCGTTTAAGCATAGACATCCTTTCACGCGCGTTAACTTAGATGGTTCCCATCGAGTACGATGGATGTAGGGGGTGCTAATACCTCCCCCCTGCATAACCGACTCCCGAACCCAGGCAATGGTTCCGTTGACCTTTGTCCTCATCCTTTTCTTCCCGGGTTGTATCTATATCTTCCCTTTCCCTCCTCGGGAATAAATAGAATTAGGTGGAGACTCTTCAGTCCGTCCGGCGCGTGATTCCGTCTTTTCGGATCGCGTGAGGTCGTATTTTTCGGGGTACGACAGCTGGCGACTCTGCTGGGGACTGGTTCACCCCTATGCGAGTCAAGCCTAGTCTAAGTTCCTGCGTTTGTTTGGATGTTTGTTTTTATGCCTTGCTTGTTTATTTTTATTGCTTTCTTTATTGCATTCCATATTATATATCTTGTGGCTCCTTGGTACTATAATTTGGATCGATACTTTGCAAATGAAACTTGAGGAAAAGGCTCTACACCTGGGCTTATGAGTACAAACATAAGTTAGCGAGGTTGTGTAGTATGGGCTCCCGAGAGAACCACTCTCGTGGGTTGTCGATACGAAAACCTCACTTAGAGTAGATTCCATTGAGAACACTGACAACCGTCAAGTACTTGACGTGTGTGCTCAGTTGCTTTCATTAGGGTCATTAACTCTGAGGACCTTTAGAACCCTTTGGTTAAAACATCGGTTGATGGTTGCGTAGTATGGGGCACCAGGGTTCGCCCTCGCGTGGCTCGATACGAAAACCTCACTTGGAATAGACTTACTCAATGGAGTTGATTGACTGTCAAGAATGTATGAAATTGACACGTGCATCAAACAGTTGAGAAAGTTCCATAACTCCAGGACTTTGTTTTAAACCTCGTGTCGATGATCACGTAGTATGGACTCCCGAGAAAACTTGCTCTCGTGGGTTGTCAATACGAAGATCTCACCCAAAATAGATTCATGTGGCGGAGTCAATCAACCGTCATGCTTATGGCGCGGGTGATGAACAGCCATATGAATTGATAACTTTGGGATCCCTAAAACTTTAGAGTCTACCCAGTGAGTTCTTGATCAGAGTATCCTCCATCTGTACCTTGGACTCGTGAGACCCTGATCTTGTGATCCTGGATTCTGACATTGCATATCATCTCATTTGCATTATTTATTCATATTGCATTTCATTCCAAAATCGAAAACTCATTTCATGTTCCTCCATCTTCAGTAAATCAAGCTGGTTTCCCGACGCCCGTATCGAGCTAGACGACCGTACTTAACTCGAGCCAACACTAGAAGACTGATGGACGTGATTCAAGAAGAACAAGCTGCCATGAGGGAAGAGATTGACTCAGTCAAGGGCAAGATTGACCAGATTTACGAGACTATCCAAGCCTTGGCTAGGATGGAAGAACGTCGCGAAGCTGCTGCCACAATGAACAATGCTCAAGTGCAAGGATCTACCTCACGAGCAATGCCTTCAGTTCCCGTTCCAAATCCTTTGGTCTACAGTCTGCCTCCAGGCTTCACTCCTGCGGTTGAAGAGGTCACTTCCCAACCAATACCTGCTTTTGGTGTCACTGTTGGTGTTATTCCTCAAGCTCAACCTATCCCAACTCAAGTCCAGTTTCCTCAAACTGAAGAGAATCATCAAGTTGAGTATGAGATGCATACTGCTGTTCCAATCACCAATCCTCATGCTGTTCAAGAGTCTGAAGCTATGAAGATGTGCCGCGAGTTAGCTAAAAAACTCCGAATCATAGAAGGACACAACTCAACTTCTCTAAGTGCCTCAGACATGTGCTTAGTTCCAGATGTTGTGATCCCTGCTAAATTCAAACTTCCAGAATTCGAGAAATACAAAGGCCTCAGCTGTCCTGAGCTTCAATAGAGAATGTACTGCAGAAAAATGGCCGCTCATGCTAAAGATGACAAGCTCATGATCCATTGCTTCCAAGACAGTCTGTCTGGAGCGTCTCTAGAATGGTACATGCAGCTCGTGCGCAACAATGTTCGTACTTGGCTTGATCTATCTGATGCATTCAAAAAGCAGTACAAGTACAACACTGACCTTGCGCCTAACCGTACTCAGCTTCAGAGTATGTCTCAAAAGGAAAGCGAATCCTTTAAGGAGTACGCCCAACGCTGGAGAGAGCTAGCAGCAAGAGTTCATCCACCTTTGGTTGACCGGGAACTAATCGATATCTTCATGGGTACCCTACAGGGGCAATACTACGAGAAGCTGATCAGCAGCGTATCTTCTGGTTTCTCAGACATGGTAATGGTCGGAGAAAGAATCGAAGAAGGCTTGAAAAGTTGAAAGATCCAAGGGGGTTCTAGCAGCCAATCTGGAGCCAAGAAGCCTTTCAACGGATACAAAAAGGGCGAAACAAATGCCATTTCTGCTGCAAGTGGGAATTTTCAACAGAGTGCACCTGCACCAGTTCCCTACTATCAGTATCCCTATGTTGCTGCTGCACAATATGCTCTTATGCCATATCAGTCAGTGCCTCCAATGCCTTATCAGCAGGCCTTTCAAGCTCTATTGCCGCCTCAGATGGCTCATCAACCACGTCCAATGGTTGCAGCTACGCAATATGCACCTGGACCATACCAGCAACCGGCTTATCCACCACGGCCTGGTCAACAGCAACAACGCGCTCCTCAACAGCGTCCACCATATCAACAAAGAAGGCCTGAAAGAAACTTTGATCCATTTCCTATGTCATATGGAGAAATCTTTAACGGACTGATGGCAAAAGGAACTCTTGTGTTGAAGGACATGCCACCTCAAACTGGTAACGCTCGAGATTATGATGCCAATGCTCGCTGTGAGTATCACAAGGGTGCTCCAAGTCACACAATTGACAACTGCAGGGTATTCAAGCACAAGATTCAAGATCTGATCGACTCTAAGTATCTCACCTTCACTCCGAGAAATCCAAATGTCCAGAACGATCCAATGCCGTCACACGGTGCCAACAATTGAAGACATCTGAAGAGTTTGTTGAAGACCAAGCTGAGTAGTCTCAAACTATGAAGCATTCAATCAAGAGAAGTTCAATTCCTCAAATCAAGGCCGTCATTGCCATTTTTTAATTTTCGCATCTTTGTTATTTTGTACTATTTGTTAAGTACTATTTGCTCTGAACATTGTTATCGTTTGTACTTGGTTATGTTGATGTTATGTTTATGCAAGTTTTGAATCAATTTATTTGCATTCGCTCATATTTATCATTTATCACAAAAAAATCACAAAAATATTTCCCTCACTTCACTTTAGCAAATATTTGAGGGAGGATGATGAAAACGAAATACCCATAACTGTTGTGGTATGCTTTCAGATAAAACCTCGTCAATGAAGTACATGCATTTGTTCAAATCCCCAAACACTGGAGATACAAGGAGTTAATCCCTAGTCAACCACTTCGAGCCTAGAAGTAGGAGTTTCTTTCGGATACAACCCTTACATTTAACCCGGGGCAGGGTAGTTGTTCAGTTAACCTGACTACACCTTCGAATCGCAAGATGAGACATCCCGTCAGAGGACCATCAGCAAATGACTTGGCAGTCACAACATTCAACAAAATACGAAGAAAAGAAAAAACACTAAGTTGAGCACCCGAAGGGAGACTTAGTCGAAAAAGAAAAATCAAAAGAGGAACTCAAATCCTCAACAAAAAACAAAACAAAAATCAGTGACCACCAAATCAAGAATCAAATGGTCACTAGCAAAAAGATGACTGCCACTTCCAAGCGAACTATAAAGATTCATCTTCACTCTTGCAAAGTCAAAACAAACACATGTGTAGAGTTAACTGAACGTAGGACTGGAGAACATCACGAAGAAGGGATGGGTGCAAATCAAACTTTGGGCCTTATATCCTTTATTTCTCAAACCATTAACCAGACCACGTTACAACCCTCGAAAGTCCTAATTGAGGCGCGGTTTATTCTGAAAGCATGCTACCAACAGGGTTGCGTAAATTGACTCCCATATATTTGCTAATCCTCAATCTCGATTGCACATTATTCTTGTTGCATCCTTTACGCACTTTCCAAATCAGCACTTCGTCTGGGCTAACGGTCCATTCGTCACACTATCACAACATTCAAATAAATTGACTTTTTCAAAACTTACATGAACTTTACATTGACACTACCATTTGTGTATGAACAATTTAAGTGCAAATCAGTGCTTGACATCAGTGCAATCCCAACAAGGGGCAATCAAAAGAGGAATTTGAATCAATACTTCTGTGAAATCAGCTCAATCAGGGGAAAAACACCTTCAACGGCCCAATCAAGGGCAAATCATCTTCCAACAGCTCAATCAGGGGCAGGCGCCTATCAAATCCAAATATTGGGGAAGACCATGCCATAGCCATTGTCAAAGCTTCCCCACCCAATTTATTTTTGATACCCTACGAGCAGGGGCAAGCAAACAAGGAGAAAATCTTCCTATCTCTTCTCTCCAGCCGAATAGGCAGTCCTTGCTAGACGTTGGTAACCATTCGAAGCAAAATCAGTCTTCATGTATCAATTAAGTCGCTCCGCTCACCCGCAGATAATCGAACTTGGAGCTCTCAGATTCACCTTCTGATCATACATCATCGAAGATCGAGTGTCGGGAAATCAAGCCCTCCACCCACCCAAAGTCCAATCATTATTGGCAACTACCAGATCAAAAGTCCACCAAGCTGGCACCTTTCTTTTTTCAATCACTCATATGCATCATTATGCATCATTAACGTCATAAAGCATCATTACATCAATCATTTGCAACATATGCATCATATGCATGCTTAAATAAACCAGCTTTCCATATCCCCAACATTATCGAATTTATATCTCAGTGCATAAACATTCGCATCGTATTTCCATCATTATGGGATACCATTTCAAATCTAGTCAAACATACGTGCATAATTCAGGATCCAGGATCAATCCAAGATTCCAGGCCTTCCCCAAGCGGAAGTCAGGATCCAGGGTCGATCGAAGAGTCTCCTAAGGTGTTATTCAGTGGGCGTCCCCGTTGGATATTCCTCTTCCGACTATTTAAATTTTCTGTTACTCAGCATCGACCTAGTATCGAGTGTTGGGGTCGCATTATCATCCTTGCGGTGGTAAGCGATTATTTAATTTTCTGTTACTCAGCATCGACCTAGTATCGAGTGTTGGGGTCGCATTATCATCCTTGCGGTGGTAAGCGATTATTTAAGTTTCTGTTACTCAGCATCGACCTAGTATCGATTGTTGGGGTCGCATTATCATCCTTGCGGTGGTAAGCGATTATTTATTTTTCTGTTACTCAGCATCCATATCGACCTATTTCGAGTGCTGGGGTCGCATTATCATCCTTGCGGTGGTAAGCGATTATTTATTTTTCTGTTACTCAGCATCCATATCGACCTAGTTCGAGTGCTGGGGTCGCATTATCATCCTTGCGGTGGTAAGCGATTATTTAATTTTTTGTTACTCAACATCGACCTAGCATCGAGTGTTGGGGTCGGATTATCATCCTGGTGGTGGTAAGAGATTATTTAATTTTCTATCAACCTGTTTTTGTTTCGCATCACCTTTATTTTCCAATTTTAATCATTGATTTACTGCATATTTTCTTTTGCGGACAAATTTGGAGTCTGTTAATATCTAATTATCTTATACCTTGAAAGACTGAACGCGAGCCAGTTCATCTTACTCGGTCTAAGCCAATTCGATAGGGGCATCTGTCATACCCCAAATTTGTCCTACCCGCATATTTACTTTTATTATTTTTTTAAAAAAAGAGAGAGGATTTTCTTGTTTTGTTTTGTTCAATAAATAAAATTAGGTTTTCGATGCGTATTTGTGAGCAGGTTTAAAATTCAAGTTTAATGTGGAAGCAATTCATTTATTTCACTATTTCTTCATATTGTGTTTATTTTCCATTTTTTATCATCATTTTTATGTCCATTATTATTGTTATTATTATTATCAATTATTTTCCTTATTTTTATTTATTTTTTATTATTCTCCATTTTTTATTATTATTATTAATCTATTACCATTATTATCATTAATATTGTTTTTTGTCTTATTACTATTTTCACTATTAATGCTGATAATATTATTAACCAAAATAATATTCTATTCTTCTCACTAGTCAGTTCTACATTGCTACCCAATCTCTTCCATATTTTTTTTTATTCCATATCATAAATCATTTTTTTAACCAATTTCATGTTGTTTTAAAATTTAATTCATACTGTCCGTAACCAATTTTTTTCATTATTCGTAAAAATCCAAATTTTATTTTTTAGTCCAATTTTTCATCCATTATTCTTTTTATTTTCCTCTTCAATATCTACTTTTTATATGCCAGTTAAAAATATCCCGAAATTCTTTATTATTATTGTTATCATTAATTTTATATTTTATATTATTTGTATTACAATTCTTTCTATTATTATTATTATATATGATTACTGATATTATTATTGTTATTATTATTAATATTAATTTTTATGCTATTATGTTATCCCATATCCAAGTAAATCATTGCCCACAAAACCACCCACGTGATATTCTGCCAGCTAGCAAAAGCAAATTTCATAACCAACTCACAAAGACCCCACTCACACTACCACGCAACGGATTTCCATAAACACAACCATAACACACAATGCGTTTTCTCGCGGATTCTTCTTCTGCATCAACAACAAAAATCCTTTCTCATTCTTACAACAACACTGCGACAACAGTAACACAACATCTCAATTTCATGACTATTTCTTCTTCTCTCACAAAAAACCATAGCAGAAAGATCAGTAAAAAGAATTGATAGAAAAAAAACTCTCGCAAAGAGACACGAAAAAAACCAGTGAAAAATCACAGAAACAAATCACACCACCTCCTTCATTCTTCATAAACTCAACAACTACAAAACAGAACAAATACCAAATGCAGTGAACAAACCCTTCAACGCAAACTTGAACCCACCTTCAAACCGCTCCGCCGGAACTGTTACCGTGTCAAAAGCAAACCGTAAAAAACCATCCAAAAATCACCTTCTTCATCCTTTCTTCAAAAACCGCACCACCCATAGCCAAAACACAACCGTGCCGTAAACCCTCTTCCGCCGCGAAAATCGTCTTGCTTCGACAAATCCGAAAAAACCACCAAATGAGAAACCAGAATCTCAAACTCACTTTCATTAAACTACCGTCAAATTCGAACCAAACACAGTAAGAAACCATCACCAACACCACCATAACTCTTTCTCCGTCAAACACACTACCTCAAATCCATCACAAACTAATCAACAAGCGAAACAACCACTTCATCCCCGCAAACTCCATCGCTCACGACCACACTCTGAAAAAAAAGCATCGAAACCAAATTGAAAGCCGCATAAACCTTGAACCGAAGCGCAGCAAAGCAAAACTGTTGTGTGCGTGAGAGCAGTCGTCGTCGCCATGTAAACTTGCGATTGAGACTGTGAAACCACCAAAATCACCGAGACACCTCTTCTCCGCCATCCACGAATCCTAGTCGGCCGTCGCCGAAACTCATCACCGTTCGCAAACCCTTTCACCGCCGACCCCGTTACCGCCGTCGAAACCAGATCCGGAAGCCTCCATCAGACGGAGCGAACAGAGACAGAGACGCATCACAAACCAAAAGTCACCGCCGCCGAGAGATGATGACCAACGAAACCGTGCGCGATTGACTTAGAGAGTTGGATCTGTGATGATGGCACCGTGAATTTCTTTGAAATCTGAAAGGTTATTGCGTTTTTCCCTTTTTGACTGTGCGTGTTTTAGGTGTTAAAAAAAAACGTTTTCATTTATTTTTTATTTAATTGAGTTTATTTTGTTTATTCTGTTTGAAATTAAATTTATTTTTGTTCTTATAAGTTTATTAGTTTATGGGCTCATTTGCCTTTGGACCTACATGAACATTGTAACTGCACACCACAAACTGATCCGTATATATCCCCTTCCCTTTTAGATTATTTTTTCTTCTTTGTTTTGATTTAAGGAAAATTTACTTATTTATTATAGTTTATTTTAATTTTCTTTTGTTTAAAAGTGGGTTTCTTTTCTTTTCTTTTATGATATCGTATTTTGAGAAGGAAAGGATTATTAACTCTTATTTTATTTCATTTCTATTTTTAATAAGTTTTATGAGTTAATTTTAATGTGGCTTAGCCCATCTGCTATCTACACCATTATTATCTTACAGCACACACTTTTTTCTTTTATTATTGTTCACATGTATTCTATTTATTTTGTTAAATCTGATAAATTTTTTTTTTTTCGTTCGTCTTAATCTTTGAGTAATCTTTTAATTTGTTTTGGGTTATTTCTTCTTTGTTTCTTAATTAATTTTGTTTTATATTTTATTTTATTTTAACATTTCTTTAAGGGCCAATGATATATTAAAAGGCCGATTTTTCGCCCGATTTTAATCGGTGATATTCGGTCAATATGAGGCCCTCCTTGTAATTATTTTTTTTTTATTATTTCGATAAACAAACATTAATTTAATTTATTTATTATTCTTAAGATTATTTATTTCATTTAATTACTTAATTCATTATTCTATTTTAATTTAATTCTCGCAATTTAATTCAATTTATTCATTTAATTCGCATTTTAAATTACGATTCGACTCCTCATAGAACGGTTTCTTTAAACCGGCTCTAAGGAAGTAAACAAACAAAATTTCGTCGCGTCCCGAAAAGGTCCAACGCCTTCGAATAGTTGCGCTCGATTAAAAGGTCCAACGCCTTCAAATAGTTGTGTCCCGATCAAACAGGCTAAACGCCTTCGAATAGTTCAAAAACACTGCACACACGCTTCCTCTTGGGCAAACTACAACGAGACCTCTTTATTTTGCGCAATCCCCTGTATTTATTTTGTATCCCTCTCCCCTTACTTTGTACGCATTTTATTTTCCGCATTTTATTCTGATTCCTTGGTCCAACGCCAAGCGATTGCACTTGCACACTTGCACTTTATTTTCCAGTTATTATTTCGTTTATTTAGGATCCACTCCTCCTTGCGAGCCGAGCGCTTCGTGCCTCGCTAACAAACCACAAAATAAACCTCCACTTGCATTTACCCTTTTAACCTCAAAGAACCAAAACATTTCGATTAGATCCAAACCCTTGATCCAACGTCAAGCGGCTTTAGGAAATAAAACACACTCTAATAATACGAGAAGATTTGTACGCCACGAGCCTTAAGCGGTAGAAAGGAGGATAACAAGCTCTCGTTACTCGCTCCGATTATTTCAACGCAGGACGCTCGTCTTGTTGGGCGAGATAAACTATCCATAGTCTTTAGTACATTCAACTTTCAAACCCTTTCATCGAAGAAAGGTAATAAAATCAACAACCATTACCCTTAGTAGGTCGAACTACGAGGCTCTGACTTTCCCATTGCACACGGGAGTACGTAGGCACGAGGATCTCAATCCTTGCCGAGCACCTAGGTTCAATCTAACTTATAACTTAACTCATTTCCCTCTAGCAAGCAATTCGTTTAAGCATAGACATCCTTTCACGCGTGTTAACTTAGATGGTTCCCATCGAGTACGATGGATGTAGGGGGTGCTAATACCTTCCCCCTGCATAACCGACTCCCGAACCCAGGCAATGGTTCCGTTGACCTTTGTCCTCATCCTTTTCTTCCCGGGTTGTATCTATATCTTCCCTTTTCCTCCTCGGGAATAAATAGAATTAGGTGGCGACTCTTCAGTCCGTCCAGCGCGTGATTCCGTCTTTTCGGATCGCGTGAGGTCGTATTTTTCGGGGTACGACAGAGTCTGGTCGAAAAGAGCAGGCAATATACTACCTTAGCAAAAAGTTTACCGACTGTGAAACAAGATACTCACTGCTCGAGAAAACTTGCTGCGCTTTGGCATGGGCTGCTCGCCGACTAAGACAGTATATGTTGACTCATACTACCTTATTGATTTCGAAGATGGATCCAATCAAGTACATATTCGAGAAACCTGCTCTCTCCGGACGAATAGCAAGATGGCAAATGATCTTAACAGAATATGATATACAGTATACTATTCAGAAGGCCATTAAAGGAAGTGTGGTAGCTGATCATTTGGCTCATCAAGCAGTGGATGATTATCAGTCAATGATTTTTAAGTTCCCTGATGAAGACATTATGATTATTACCAAAGAACCTGGACAATATGATAGACTTGAACAAGGATCCCGATGGACTATGGTTTTTTATGGAGCTTCTAATGCACTTGGTAATGGTGTTGGTGTTGTGATCATTTCCCCTGAAGGTTGTCATACCCCGATTACTGCCAGACTTTGTTTCTATTGTACCAATAACATAGCCGAGTATGAGGCATGTATCCTGGGTATCAAAGCTGCCATTGATATGAAGATCCAGTTCCTGGACGTGTATGGAGATTCAGCCCTGGTAGTAAGTCAGATCAAAGGAGATTGGGATACCAAGCATGACAATCTCATTCCTTACAGAGAGTATGTTTTGTCTTTGATCCCATATTTTGAAGAGATTACCTTTGTGTAAACACCCCAAATTTGCCCTCACCCATTCACACCATGGCTTGTGATCATTTCATATGCATAAACTCAATCATAGCATCTCATATCACATTTTTGTTTCACTGCATTGGTTCAAAGTCATCTGCATCTAGGGTTTGTGATCTGAGCAATCCAAGAAGCTTCTTGAGCCACTCCAAAGGCCATCAATCACTTCAAAGGGGTCCATATATGTTCAAGTATCATATTATATCCTCTCAAAGTCAAGAATGTCAAAAAATCACAAGAACTGAGAATGGCATGGAGGCAGAGCCAGGTTTGACTGCACAGATGACCTAGAATTAGGGTTTTGGTTTCAAAGGCCACAACTCCAAATTTTTTGGTCATTCTTGTTTCTATTGGTCTCTATATGGTATAGGGAGTATGCATATCAATTTTCATGAAGAAATCCCATGGGGAAGTCATCTGATCAAGAGTTGACTTTTCAAGCAAGTCAGTGTAAAATCAGGGCATCTGAGGCCCCCAATGACCCAACCAAAGGGTGTTCTTCATCATTTTGATTGTGTATGATATTTATTTGATCATAGAAGATGTTGGAAGTTCACAAAATTGAAGAATCTCAAGTCATTTGCAAAGTTGACTTTTTGGGAAAGTTTGACTTTTAATGAAATTGCCATTTTAGGAAACTTTTTCAACCTTCACTTTTTGATTCAAAAATGCTTCAAATGGAAAAACTTTGGTCATGAAAGTTGTAAAATGGATCATTCCCTTTTCAAAAAGTACAAGAACATGACCTAATTCATTTTGGATCAAAAGTTATGGCTTGTCAAAGTTGGCAAAAATCACAAAATTTGAAGTTTTCTACCAAAGAGGCAAAGTTGCAAATTCACTTGTCAAGGCAAATTGAGCTATCAAACTAACTTCTAATCTTCACACAAGCATGTACCAAGACCTAAAAGTCAGATTGCATCAAAGGATCACTCATTTCTATGGCTTATGGAGCAAGATTTCTCAAAGGAAGCAAAAGTGAGGCAAGTTGCAAAAACTCACTCAAGTGTGAATCCACTTGCTTGCTGACTTCACAAACCATCCAAGGGTTCTCCACACATCTTGCTGCGCAGGACACCCCATCTGTCCTTGGCTAGCAAGTAGCCCATGCCTCTCTTACACAACTTTGACATTTTGGCAACTTGAGCCATACCAATCACTAAAGCACACATCAACTCATCTGACCTATCACAATAGTTTATGCAAACAAAAAGCAAGCCAAAGCACATAACAAGACACTCTGATCTTGCCCATAGTCATAGTTATCAAAATCTCCCTCATTTGCAAGAGCCTTCGAAACACTCAGTACAAGCTACAAACATACAAACCAACTTCACAAACATACTCAGCACCCTTCCCTGGTCACAAAGCACCCATCACCATTGCCTAAAACTCCCAGAATCACAAATACGATTTCCACCCCACCTTGAACAGAACTCCTGCCATCTCTCAAACCATCCATTATAAACTTCAAACAAGCATTGAAAGCTTCTCAGGAGGTCCAGTGGAGTTGATTGAGAGCAAGAAAGCAGCCAGAAAGTGCCAGGAATCAAAGCTCCAGTTCAGGTGAGCTCAAGAACATTTTTTCCAGAAACATGTTTTTAAGTTCTTAAATGATTCTCTATGTTCCACTGATCATGCTGATATGTTTTGTTTCGAAAATGGTTGAGAAACCAGCATGTATGAACTGTCTGAAACTTTTTGCCCTAAATGAGTTTTGCTTCGATTTGGCTGATTGATGAATGAAAAATGATATTTATTAGGGGGTTTTGATTCAGTGTTGAATGGGGATGAGTTCTGGGCAGTTAGATTTCATTTTCATTGCGTGTAGAGGGAGTTAGAGTTTTGGGCTTGCCGGAGAAGACGACCGGAACAGTGTTCTGGTCGCCTGAAAGTCATTAGGGCATGGGATTAGGGCTTAATCATAATTAGAGGATTTTGAATGTCAGCCCTTGGATATGGCGCCAAGTCAATTCGTGCGTGTGTATGTTTGAATTCCAGCCATTGATCTTGCTGACTTTTCTATTTTTTCAGTTTTATTTCATTTTTATTTCATTAAATTTCATTTGTTTTGTTTAATTTATTTAAAATAGCAAAAATCATTTAAAAATTCTGAAAATTTTTATACAAACTTTTATTAATTTTCAGAAACCAAAAACATTTTTATTTTTATTTTTTGCATTAAAAAATATTTTTAAATCATTTAAAAGTTTATTTTTAATTAATTAATGATAATTAATGAATTAAAAATACTTTTAGGTATTTAAAAATCACCAAAAAATTCATGGTACCTTTAAAATCATTTAGAAACATTGTCCAACCCTCAAACCAAATTTCTTTTTTGATCTTAATGCATTTTGACAATTTTCCATGGAATTAATTCTTTTTCAAGGCATTATTTTGATCCAATCTTTGGAAATTCATTTTTGCCTAGTCTTTAAGAGTTGGACTTTGATTCTTTTTGCATTGTGTCTTGCATATCATGAAGTTTGTAGGATTAATTTGGCATGATTTGATCTTGCATTTTCCTTTTGTTTGACATTTTTTTCTTGTCAAGGTACTTTAAAACCCTAGCAATCTTAAGAAATTCATAACCTTCATTAGGTTAAGAGTTAGAACCCCTCCTTTGGACAGTGAGTTTGTATAGGTTTAAAGTTCCTTTGAATGCATTTTCAATTTTTTATCTTGATGTTTGCTTCTGGTTTTGGTTTTTGTTTGGTGCATTGATCATAAACCCTAATTTGGGCTTCCTTTTGCATTCATCTTCCATTTGCTTGCATACCATGACTTGCCATGACATTTTATGCATCCATTTGATTCATTAGACATCTTAAGACATATTAGAATCATGTTTGATCATTGAATCTTGCATTTTCCATGTTGTATGTCATTTGCATTTCATAACTTTTCATGTATGATCATGGTTCTAAGCATGCTTCTCTTGCATCCATATGTTCATATGATCATCCCCATGCCTTGATTCATGTTTGCATCATCTTATAGCATCATTATCACCTCATGTATGCTTCTGGTTTTGATTTGAATCATGTCATTTCATCTCATCTTGCATTGCATTGCATTCTTTTCATTAACTTTTCAGGTGGTAAGTAACTTTGAGAAGTGAATTTGCCTTCACTTCTCACATTTTCTTTTCATTTCTCTTATGCATCATTGTTGCATCTTATCTTGTGTTTGAGATTGAGCTTGCTCTTTCTTCTTCTTCTTACCTTCTTTCCTCAAGTGACTTGACTTCTTGAATGAAGTAAGTTACTTTGCTTCTCTTTGCTCCTCTCATCTGCTTCTTGGTGGTTCCTCTGAAGATGTCTCTTGTAAACCTCACAAACTTTAGGAACAACCAAGCATGACAATGATTAGGGTTTTGATTAGTTCCCCATTTAGATTTTATCTTTGTGTCTCATTAAGTCTTCTCTTCTCATCTCATAATCAGGGACTAAACCCTAAAGTCTTTAAGGCTTTGTGATTAAGCTTATGCCTGCATCCTTCTATTAGGATGGATTGTATAACTTTAATCCTAAGTGTTAAACCCTTAACGTGTTTAAATCCTTTAATCAATCCACTTAATAATCATTAAGACATCAAGCTTGTAACTTGGGCCTTGCATTAGGGTTCTAATTCTTCCTTAATTGGTTAAGAAGGACTAACCCTAGTGTTAATGGACAAGTCCCCCTCAAGTTGTCTTAAAAACCCTAAAACTCACTTCATCATCTTATCAGTAATTAAAATCCATCTAATAAAGGCTTTGTTTTGTCATGAGTTTAATCCCTAATCATGGATTAAGTTGAGGAGCATTCCTCAGCTTAAACATTCTCATCTATTATCCTTCTATTAGGATGGTGTAATGAGTCTGTTTAATCCCTGATTATGGCTTAATCTCATTACTCAACACTAAACAAAAACAACAAAAACATCTAAATAATCACAAGTAGGTCAATGATCTTAATCCTGCATCAAAGGTAATTAAGTGTGAGAAGCTGACTTCACTCTTAAGGTATTCTCATTACCCCTAATCAGAGGGAAGATGTGATGAGTTTACCAAATCCATTGGTTTAGGCTTAAGCTCATTAACCTATGACAAACTTTCAAAAGCAATAAAAGAATGAAAACTCAAAAACAAACAATAATCGTCTCCTCCGGGATTCTTTTCTCATCTCATTCACTCATAAACGAGAACTTGCTTCTTCCGTCTAATGCAAGACAGTTTGCACCTGAGCCAGACAGGTCATACACTTGAGCATAGGCAAGTAAGCAGTTCACCAGTCAATTTATCTTTTCGTCTCTTTGGGTCGAACTACGGTGTTCTGACTTCCTCATTGCACGAGAGGATACGTAGGCATAACTTAACAGTTATCGAACAAAAGTCTTTGTATATTCCCCCTCCTTCTAGCCTTATTCTTTAGCCTCATTATCATGAGCATTTCATCTTTGTTCCTGCACTGACACTTCACTTATACACTTCACACTTCCTCTACACTGACACCTGTACATCCTTTTTCCAGCTCTTTTTATACACAAAATGCACTGACACTACCCCTTTAAAACACAAATCCTTTAAGCGTGGATCCCGTCGAGTACGACGGACAATCTGGGTGCTAATACCTTCCCAGGTTGTAACCAACCCCCTTTCTCAGTCTCTCTGGTTCGCAACCGTCTTATCCATATTTTTCTAGGTCTATGCAGCATTACCTTTCCTCCGGGATAAAAATGCCTAGCTGGCGACTCTTTCTTTCTCTTGAGTTCACTCCTGTGTGTTCTCATTTCATCTCTTCACCGACCGTTCGCGTCTGCACCTTTATTTGAGCCAGTCTCATCTATCGGGAGCGACAGCTTGGCGACTCTGCTGGGGACCCTTATACTGTAACCAGGGCTTCTGGTTCTTTTTGTGGGTTCCTCCTAGCGCTTGTTTGATTTGTGTTTACTGGGGTGTTATGTGCTATCTGTGTTTATATATTTTGTTTTGTTTATTTGCTTTATGTACAGTTGTTTTATTGCTTTCTTTTACAGCTTTATATACATCATACTGTCATACTATTCTGGCTGGATCTGCTGTTTCTGTTTTGGTGGGTGGGTTTCTATTGAGAGTTGAGGTCCTATACCTGGGACCTGAGTGACACCTAGGCTAGAGTGGTTCATGTTCTTTCCCATTCCATTTCGGTCTGGTGCGGGAATATGAAACACGGTTCAGATATGGGTTTCTTCTTGAGAACTCTGTGCTACAGATTTCCTGTAGTGCTAGGGCTATCTGGGAAGCCTGCTAAGTCTGGATGACCTTTACTATGACCTTCAGAAACTGAGGTGAATTAGAGGAGGATCTTTTATGGTTATTGTAAACACTGTACCTCCGGGCTAGAAGTGCTTACACTTCTCATAACTGATCCAAGTTTGAGGATCCTTGTTTTAGAACATCACCTGTGAGGGGGTTGGGGTGTTTACAGGTTTGCAGGTACCCTTGACCTCAACATACCCTGTTACTTTGCTTTGATTAAGAGTACTCCATTTTGGAACAGTTCTTGTGATTTTTAACCCTGGACATGTGACTCTTTATTTGAGTCCCCCACCTTGGTTACTGGACTTAGGAACCTCCATATGGATTTCTTGAACATACATGGACCTATACCAAGGCAGTTAGTCAGATCCAGCTTGATCACAGACCCTTGCATATCATTTGCATACATCATCATTGCATCATTTGACATTTGCTTATTTGTTTTTCAGGGTATCCATACTGTATTTTGGCTTGGTTTTGACCCCTTCATCTGCATAGACCTATCTTCACCAGTATCTGCTTCAGCTATTCCTCATCAGCTACCTGCTTCAGTCACCTGCATCACCAGTCTCAGCCTGTCAGTGGCCCATCTTCTGGTATCAGTCATCATCATCAGCATCTGTTTCAGCTTTTCCTCAGCAACACGACACCCAAGAAGAGCAACATCTCCTATCATTTCTTTGAGCCTGAGCTGGCAGGCATCAGGAAGGTCCAGGCCCTGATTACTCCAGACCATATACCACTATTCAGAGAACATTACGGAGGCATCCTTGATGTGGTTATGGATTTGGACCCTTCCCAGAGGAGCTTGATTCATACTTGCCTGCAGTTCTATGATCCCCCTCTGAGGTGCTTCACTTTCCAGGATTTTCAGTTGGGACCCTTGTTGGAAGAATATTCATCACTGATTGGTGTACCTATCAGGGGTGGAGTCCCCTTCAACCCTGAGATGGCTTTCCCTAGTAATGAAGAGGTGGCAAAGGCATTATATCTGGAACCAGTTCTGATTGGGCAGAACATGACAGCAAAGGCTGGAATCTCTGGCCTACACTTGGATTTCTTGACCTCTCAGGCTATTCTGAAGGCCTCCTTGGGGGAGTGGAAGGCAGTCTGTGCATTATTAGCCCTTAGCATATATGGGGTTATATTATTTGCAGATGAGCCAAAGTTTGTTAGCAAGAATGCAATCCATCTTTTCATTCTGAGGAACCCGGTGCCCACCTTACTGGGAGATTTCTACTACTCTGTTCACCAAAGGAATGAAAAGAAAAGGGGAAGATTGGTGAGATGTTGTGCTCCCCTGTTCCATACCTGGCTGCTCAAACACCTGCCCAAGACTGATGCATTCTTGAACCCTCATCAGCAGAAGAACTGGGCTAGGAGGCTTGTTGCTCTGACCTCAGATGATATCAGGTGGTGCACTCAGAGCACTAAGGGCAGGGACATCATTACTAGTTGTGGGCAATTTCCCAATGTACCTCTGATAAGAGTGAAGGGTTGCATCAACTACAACCCTCTGCTATTCAAAAGACAACTGGGCTATGCATTGGTCCACCCTCCTAGAGTACAGGATCTAGTTGAGACCCTTTATTGTGAGATCAAGCCTAATCTGGCTATTGTCAGGCAAGCATCCTAGGCTTGGGACAATGTCCAGACTAAAGGGGTAACCATTCTTGGGAGATGCAACAATGTGGCCTCAGCTCAATATTATGAGTGGTCTCATGCAAGGGCTCAAATTTCTGGGATGCCCTTCACCATTGAAGATGTGCCTGGACCATCCACAGCACCACCTCCAGCCACTGTCAGCCTGGAGGAGTCTGAAAAGCTAAAAGAGAGGAATGAGAATTTGTCTAAAGCCTTGAAGAGAACCCTCTGGGAGAGGAGTGATGGTCGTCTGGACATTGAAAGGTTAGAAAAGCTTAAGGTGGAGCATCTAGCCAGGATTGAAAAGTCAGAGGACTACATCAAGAAGTCAAGGGCTGGAGAGCAGATTTTGAAGAATGCCTGCAAAGAGGCCCAGTTCCAGAGAGCTAGGACTGATCTTTATCTGAAGGAGAGCCAAGCTAGGTGGGTCAGGATCACTGAAGCTTGCACTCAGGAGGATAAAAGAACTCAGGACAAGATTGAGCAGTTGGAGGCTAATGCAAAGGAGCAACAGGAAGCCCTATTAGCAGCCCAAAGGGAGATCTCAGAGTTGAATATTAGGGCTGGTGTGAAGAGGTCAAAGGACCAGGGCAGACACAAGAAGCTAACTGCAGCTATTGCCACCAGGAATCTTCTCATCAGGAATCTCACAGAACATCCGGCTGATCCTGTGACTGAAGCACTCTTGAAGGAGGTCCAGGAGGATGAGTTTGGTCTTGGTGTCTGACTTTTGCTTGTTGTTGCTTTCATTTCATGTTCTTTTCTTTTTCTTATGTTGTATTTTGACCCCTCAGAGGGCATGTATTGTAAAAAACAAACTATGTATCATTCACTTTTTGTAATATATTCATTAGCTTGTTCCATTTGAATCTCCCTCTCCTAAGCAACATCAAACAGCATCTTCCTCAGGGGTCTGGAAAGGTCAAAACCAAATGCCAAGCCGGATACCTTGGAAACAAATAAGCATACTGCATTGCATACTAACCTTTTGTTTTGTTTTGTAGGTTTTTTTTGTTTTGTTGTTACTAACTCTGTTGTGATTCAGGAACTATTGCTCGACGTCGGGTGTTCCCACTCAATCGTCCACACAGATATCCCACCCGCAACAACCTTTCGGGTATACAAATGGACCAAGTACAGCAGGACCTTACAGAGGTCAGGACTCAAATGGCCAATGAGAGACTGGAAATGAGAAATCAGATGACCCAGTTTATGGAGGTGATGAATGGATTGGCACAGAGCCAAGAGAGATTAAGGGCACTAGTGGAAAGGCAGACCCAGGAGGAACCCCATCTAGGGACTGGGGGGACAAGCAATAATGAGAGGGTTCAGCCTCATGTTAATCCTCCAGTCTATGGACCCCACCTTCATCCAGAGATCAACATCCCTGCTAATGTGCAAGGGAATGCCACTGCAGGCAGAGTATTACAGGAAGACCCCCAGGAAGATCAATTTACTGTGATGGGAGCTGGGGATGAAGCCTATGACAGAAGGCTAGATGAAATTGCTGAAAAATTGAGATCCTTAGAGTCTCAGAATTCCTTGGGCTTTGATGTTATGGACATGGGTTTAGTGGACGGGGTCAGGATTCCCCACAAGTTTAAACCTCCGTGCTTTGAGAAGTACAACGGAACTTCCTGTCCCCGAACCCATTTACAATCCTTTCTGGGGAGGCTGAAGGCATATACCATGGATGAAAAGCTATGGATGTTTTATTTTGAAGATAGCTTAACAGGAGCTTCAAGGGAATGGTACTCTCACTTGACTAGAGCAACCATTAGATGCTGGAAGGACCTGGCTGAGGCCTTTATCAGACAATACCAGTACAACTTGGATATGGCTCCCAACAGGACCCTCCTGATGGGAATGTCTCAATCATCCAGGGAAAGCTTCCGGGAGTACGCCCAGAGGTGGAGACAGCTTGCTGCTGCTTTCCAGCCACCCATGTCAGAAAAGGAAATGGCTGATATGTTTATGAACACCCTCCAAGGGACATACATTGACAGGCTAGCTGCCTTTTCTTCCACTAGCTTTGCTGACGTGGTCATAGCCGGGGAAAGAATTGAGAGCCTATTAAAGATGGGAAAGATTTTTGACAATGGTGCGAGCTCGTCCAGCAACCCCAGAAAACCTTTTGTAGGTCCAAGAAGAACTGGTGAGACCAATGCTATTCAGGCCAGCAGGGGCAGACCACAATATGTTCATAGGTCAGTGGCAGCAGTCACCATTCCCTCTCCACTTCCTCAGCAACCAGTATATCAACCACAGCAACAAACCCATTACCAGCAACAAACTCAGTACCCTCCTCAGAGAAACTACGACAACAACAACAACAGTCAACAAAGACCATTCCAACAGAGACCATCTCAGGCCAATAGGGTGATCGATCCGATCCCTATGCCTTATGCCGCTTTACTGCCACAGCTCCTGAAGCTCAACCTGGTTGAGTTAAGGACGTTGGCACCACCAGATCCTTCCAGTTTGCCAAGAAATTACGACGCCAACGCCAGATGCGTTTTTCATTCTAACGCACCTGGCCACAGTACAGAGAAGTGTAGAGCTTTACAGATGAAGGTGCAAGACCTGGTAGATTCTAAGGCTCTAAAGTTTGCACCCCCGCCAAATGTTAACAAAAACCCTATGCCCAACCATGGAGGGCCCAGAATTAATGCTATTGAGGAAGATATGCCGT
Organism: Lathyrus aphaca; assembly: GCA_963966055.1. NCBI lineage: Eukaryota > Viridiplantae > Streptophyta > Magnoliopsida > Fabales > Fabaceae > Lathyrus > Lathyrus aphaca. The sequence goes on along the minus strand of OZ014519.1, from coordinate 278,990,985 downwards.
CTTTCTTAATAACCAGTGTTGGGCAGATCCGGACACCCCTGGTAGAGATAAAAGCTCAACTCCTTGAATGCCAGATATTCCCTGGGTGTGAACTCGGGTGCGGTTATTGCAACATTTCGGTGAATGGATGTGATAACTTGAGAAGCGGCATAGACAGTCTTATCCAGAATGGTCTACTTCAAATCACAACATCAATACCTTCAAATCCAGCAATCTCTCCAACGACAGTTCCAGAATCTCCTACAACTGCAACAACAAATATTCCAAACAATTCTTCAGTTTCATCAACAAATGTTTCAAATATCACTTCAACAAGCCGCCTATCAACAAACACTACTTCTACAACGTCAGCACCCCTCTATTCAGAATCTTCTCCTACAACACCAGCAAACATCTCAGCAGTCACTATTTATTATGATCCGTCAAGTATTCCTCCGAACAGCAATTTTCAACAACAAGCAGTGGCATCTCCTGCCATATCACCGGTCACTATCTACTATGATCTACATACTATTGCAACACCCTCCTCTGCTGCAGTCAGCCCGGTTACCATCACGGTACCTGGGCCCGTTCCATATGAAAGCAGTAATGCCATCCCTTGGCATTACGGCTCAGATCTATACTGCGAAGGGCAGAAAATCACTCTTGAATCATCAACTTCTTCACCACAAATAGACAATGTGGGGGGAGGCGGAGGCTTCACTCGAAGCGGACGTCTTTTTGCCCCACAAATTCCAAGACCCATTGCTGAAGCAGAAGCTGCTGCCAAGGCAAAGGGGAAGAGCATGGTGCAAGAAGAACAAGTTGCCAAAGAAGTGTTAAAGACCCCTTTTGATCAAGAGGTCGATGAATTCATGAGAATCATCAAGAAAAGTGATTACAAGATAGTGGACCAGCTTCACCAGACACCTTCCAAGATCTCCATTTTATCATTGCTAATGTGCTCCAAGGCTCATCGGAACGCACTATTAAAAGTCTTGCACGCAGCTTATGTGCCAGAGGAGATTACCGTCAATCAGTTGGAAGCTGTAGTTGGAAATGTTAACGCTGGTCATGGACTAGGATTTACCAACACTGATTTGACAATGGAAGGCCGCAATCACAACAAGGCTTTGCACATTACCTTGGAGTGTAAGGGTGCAGTTCTTTCTCATGTATTGGTGGACACAGGGTCATCCCTCAATGTCCTACCTAAGAAAGCCCTTGTGAAGCTGGAGTATGAAGGATTGGCATTACGCCCCAGCAACTTGGTAGTAAGAGCCTTTGACGGTTCTAAGAGATCAGTTCTGGGAGAAATTGAGTTGCCTATAACAATTGGCCCACAGACTTTCAAAACGACCTTCTTCGTGATGGATATACAGCCTGCCTACAGCTGTCTATTGGGTAGACCATGGATACACGCCGCTGGCGCCGTGACCTCAACCCTTCACCAGAAGTTAAAATTCGAGTGGGAGGGCCAAGTCGTTACTATTTGTGGAGAGGAAGATATTTTTGTAAGCCATCTGGCTACATACAAATATATTGAGATGGATGGGGAGATCCATGAAACCATGAGTCAGGGATTTGAAGCCCTAAACGTTAACGAAGCATTTGCTGTACTTGGGACTTCCATGACATCCTACCAGCAAGCCAGGAAGGTTGTTGAAGAGGGGAATGCTCAAGGCTGGGGCAAGCTGTTGCCTGTGGAGAAGAAAGAGGACAAATTTGGGTTGGGTTATAAACCAACTCAACAAGATCAAGCAGAGGCTGCTAAGAAGCCCAGTTTTGTTAGTGGGGGAATGCTCACCCCTGATGTTGTAAACAACTTGGAAGATGATTCGGAAGATGAGCGCAACCTGGAGAGCTGGATACGTCCAAGGATCCCGGGGAGCCGTATCTCAAACTGGTCTTCCCAGGAAATTATAAGGGTTACTCCTGCAGAGTAATTATTATTTCCTGTATATTTTAAGCATGCATCAAGTCTTGCATCTTGCCCAAGATGACAAGACTCATTTTGTAATCGGGCCATCTGTAATTTTGTGCAAACAGACCAATCAATGATAATCAGACATCTTTTGCAAATGAGTCTTTTTCTTTTCTGCTCACTGTTTTTCATTTTTCTTTTTGTACAAAAAAATAAATTGCAATGTTTTCAAAATGATAACTTCATTTCACTTTTTTTTAAAAACAAGATTAAAATCAATCACTAAAATGAACAAACTGAACCCTTGCAGAGAGTGCCTTTCAGACCGCACCGACAACAGCACGGCTATGACTTCGTATGACTTTGACAATCCAATCAATCAAGCTGATGAAGGGGTTGAAGAAGATTATGAGCTTCCTGAAGAGCTAGCCAGGTTGTTAAGGCAAGAGGAGAGGGTTATCACTCCTCATCAGGAGGAGATTGAAAAAATTAATCTTGGTACGGATGAAGACGTGAAAGAAGTTAAGATCGGGGCCTGCCTACAAAACTCAGTGAAAGAACAACTGATTGATCTGCTTCGGGAGTATGCGGATGTGTTTGCTTGGTCTTACCAAGACATGCCAGGGTTGGACACCGATATCGTCATGCACAAGCTGCCATTGAAAGAAGACTGCCCGCCAATAAAACAGAAGATGCGCCGTACTCGCCCAGATATGGCAATGAAGATAAAGGAAGAGGTACAAAAGCAGTGGGACGCCGGTTTCCTTGCTGTAACTAGCTATCCGCCGTGGGTTGCTAATATAGTACCTGTGCCTAAGAAAGACGGCAAAGTGAGGATGTGTGTTGACTACCGGGATCTGAACAGAGCCAGCCCGAAAGATGACTTCCCATTACCTCACATTAATGTATTGGTTGATAATACGGCTCAGTTCTCGGTGTTCTCCTTCATGGACGGATTTTCAGGATACAATCAGATCAAGATGTCACCTGAAGACATGGAGAAGACAACTTTCATTACACCCTGGGGGACGTTCTGTTACAAGGTGATGCCATTCGGACTGAAGAATGCAGGTGCAACATATCAACGGGCTATGGTAACATTATTCCACGATATGATCCATAAAGAAATCGAGTGTTATGTGGACGACATGATTGCCAAGTCCCTCACAGAAGAAGACCACCTGGTAAATCTGTTGAAGCTATTCAAGCGTCTGAGGAAGTACCAACTGAAATTGAACCCCAACAAGTGCACATTCGGGGTGCGATCTGGTAAGCTGCTGGGATTTATTGTAAGCGAGAAAGGGATTGAGGTTGACCCTGATAAAGTCAAAGCCATTCAAGAAATGCCTGCACCAAAAACTGAGAAAGAAGTTTGAGGGTTTCTAGGTAGATTGAACTACATTTCCAGGTTCATATCTCACCTTACAGCAACCTGTGAACCATTGTTCAAGCTGTTAAGAAAGGAACAAACGGTCAGGTGGAATGAAGACTGCCAGAGGGCTTTTGACAAAATCAAGGAATACTTGCAAGAACCACCAATCCTTATGCCTCCAGTCGAAGGAAGACCTCTGATAATGTACTTGACAATATTAGAAGAGTCGATGGGGTGTGTGCTGGGCCAGCATGACGAGTCTGGTCGAAAAGAGTATGCAATATACTACCTGAGCAAAAAGTTTACCGACTGTGAACAACGTTATTCACTGCTCGAGAAAACTTGTTGTGCTTTAGCGTGGGCTGCTCGCCGACTGAGACAGTATATGCTGACCCACACTACCCTATTAATCTCCAAGATGGACCCAGTCAAGTACATTTTCGAGAAGCCAGCTCTTACCGGACGGGTTGCAAGATGGCAAATGATCCTCACAGAATATGACATCCAGTACACTTCCCAGAAAGCCATCAAGGGCAGTGTATTGTCTGATTATCTTGCTGAGCAACCTATTGATGATTACCAGCCTATGAGATTTGACTTCCCTGATGAAGACATCATGTTCATAAAAGCAAAAGATCACGAAGAGGCTATTCACACTGAAGGGCCTGACCCGGAAGAAGAATGGACTATGATGTTTGATGGGGCTGTTAATATGAATGGTCGTGGTGTTGGTGCAGTACTCATTACACCTAAGGGAGTTCACATGCCTTTCTCGGCAAAGCTCACCTTTAACTGCACTAACAACGAGGCTGAATACGAAGCTTGCATTATGGGTCTTGAGGAAGCCATTGACCTCAGGATCAAGACATTGACTGTATTCGGAGATTCAGCTCTGGTAGTTAATCAAACCAACGGCAAATGGTACACCCACCAGGATCATCTGATACCATACAGGGATTATACAAGAAGGTTATTGAATTTCTTCACAACGGTCAAGCCTGAGTATATCCCTCGGGACGAGAATCAGTTTGCAGATGCTCTAGCTACCATTTCGTCAATGATCAAAGTTCAAGCTGCCAACTTTGTACCTCAAATTTCAGTATCCAGACTTGACAGACCAGCATATGTGTTCGCAGCAGATGTTGTCAAAGATGATAAGGCTTGGTTCCATGACATTAAGTGCTTCTTGGAAGATCAAACATACCCACCTGGGGCATCTTCCAATGACAAGAAGACTCTAAGAAGGCTTGCTGGTAGTTTCTTCCTGAACACTGATGGTTCCCTGTACAAAAGAAACTTTGATATGGTACTCCTCAGATGCGTTGATAGAACAGAAGCAGACTTGTTGATGCACGAGGTGCACGAAGGATCCTTTGGTACCCATGCAGGAGGGCATGCAATGGCCAAGAAATTGCTAAGATCAGGTTATTACTGGATCACAATGGATGCCGACTGTTGTGCCTATGCCAGAAAATGCCATAAATGCCAGATCTATGCGGATAAGGTGCATGTGCCTCCCAATCCTCTGAATGTAATGTCTTCACCCTGGCCCTTTGCTATGTGGGGCATTGACATGATTGGCAAGATTGAGTCGACTGCCTCAAACGGCCACAGATTCATCTTGGTAGCCATTGATTATTTCACCAAGTGGGTTGAAGCAGCTTCTTATGCAAATGTTACCAGGCAAGTGGTAGCCCAATTTCTGAAGAGAGACATCATCTGTCGGTATGGAGTTCCCGAGCGAATCATTACTGATAATGGCTCCAACTTAAACAATAAAATGATGGCAGAGCTATGCCGGGACTTCAAGATCCAACACCACAATTCTTCTCCTTACAGGCCAAAGATGAATGGCGCTGTTGAGGCAGCTAATAAAAATATCAAGAAGATTGTGCAGAAGATGGTAGTCACCTACAAAGACTGGCATGAAATGCTACCATTTGCCTTGCATGGGTACCGCACGTCAATCAGAACATCCACTGGGGCAACACCGTATCAGCTTGTGTATGGTATGGAAGCAGTCCTACCGGTTGAAGTTGAACTACCCTCCCTACGGGTACTGATGGATGTTAAGCTGAACGAAGCAGAATGGGTCCGATCCCGATACGAACAACTGAGTCTGATCGAAGAGAAAAGATTAGCTGCAATCTGTCATGGGCAGTTGTATCAGAAAAGAATGAAGAAAGCCTTCGATCAGAAAGTCAGGCTCCGAGAGTACCAAGTGGGAGATCTTGTGCTGAAGAGAATCCTCCCTCCTCATACAGACCACAGGGGCAAATGGACTCCGAACTATGAAGGACCATTCGTAGTAAAGAAAGTTTTCTCTGGTGGAGCACTGATGCTCAGCACCATGGATGGTGAAGACTTCCTGTCCCCTGTGAATTCAGATGCAGTTAAAAAATACTTCGCATAAAAATGACCCGCTAGACACAAAAACAGAATGTAAGTCCAGGCAAAAATAGGGCATCCCGGCGAGTCAAAAACAGAATAAAAGACTCAGGCAAAAATAAGGGAAAATAAACAAAAAAAATTAATAATGTACACCCGCTGAGTTGAAAAGCCGCATTGGACAGCTCAGGCAAAAATGGGTATCCCGATGGATTGAAAACCCGAAAGGGCGATCCATGCAAAATAAGGGAATAAGCGAACAACTGCACTCTGAATTCGTCTGTATCACTTACAACTTGGTAGGCTTCGAAAGGATCAAGCCTCTTTCAGAATCAGCCTTCTTCAGAAAGCAAGACGAGAAGAACGTCAAAAGTCATACAAGTCATAGCCAAGGGAAGCTCCTTGAAGCGTCGTCAACATTGCCAACATTTCGTTTCTCAATTCATAACAATCTCCTCATTTTAGGGGATCTATTTCTCTGGCTGTATCTCGCTAATTCAGGGCATATAAATTAATAAAATCAGATTTTCAGTCATGTCTCGTCTCGTACATTTTATTTTCATTTGCAAAATGTCCGATGTCTATAAGATGCTGATTACATAAATACAGATGCTTCTTTTAAAAAAACGTGCTTGCAGGAAATATGTTTACTCCCAGGAGTGTCTAGACTCCTATGATGGAATCCGGTAAGGGATACCTCGGGATTACTTGTACGTTTCTATCTTTGCAGGGTTGTAGGTATCCAAAACACGACATGGGGCATGAAAGCTTCACTCCTAGCAGGCTGGCAAATCAACACTCACTCAGTCTTAGCACCCAAGTGCTTGCTCCCTAGCTGAGTTGCCACTTGTTGTTTCTCCCCAGCCGAGGTGCCAATCATTCTTCCTCCTCAGCCAAATATGAAAGCCAGGGGACCATCTCCCCACGGAGCTTCAGCCTCTATCAGAAGAGCAACGCATGGAGGAATCACAACAGAGTAAGGGAAGTTTCTACAAACCCCAGTTGGGTCCCTCGTTACCAAGGATGGGTCTATCAGTGACCTATTCCCCAAGCAGATACATCTTGTCAGATCTACCAATGATCTCATCCCCAGCTGGGATGTCCACTTCAAACAGATCAACCAGAGATCTTCACAGCAACGGGATCTGCATCCCGGATCGGAATCTTTTGCATAATCATGGCATTCGCATCATATTTACCCCACAAAGCGTAGCATTCCGTCTAATACGGAGCATTACGGCAAAAATCAAACATGTTGCATAATCATAAGTCATGGTTTGAATCAAACACTTGTGAATATTGACAATCCATCAACAATATACAGAATGCTCCCCAAATCCCCTAGCGGAGAGCTAAAGAAAGCAGTTTCCTTACACCCACAAACACCAGTACATACTCCTTGTGGCACCCGTCCGTGTCATATCCCCAACAGAAAGCCAAAGCGTCCCCTTTGCACTCACAGATACTTATATATAACTTTCTTGACACACGTCCGTGTCACCACCCCCAACATAATTACTCAAACACTTTGTATATCAGATACTTGTTTATACCATATACCTCTTGACACTCGTCTGTGTCGCTCTCCCCAGCAGGTTGAACACTCAAACATACACCACTCATACTTATTTTACTTATACAGATACTCGTCCGTATCTTGTATACACCATTTATATCCCCGCGGATTCGACACTCGTCCGTGTTCTTTGTTAACCAGTTGGTACTCGTCCGTACCATCATCTCTGAACATACGTCTAGCGTTTGTTTCTACCTGATACTCGTCTGTATCATAGTCTTAAGGATGCTCGTCCGCTTCTTTAATCCATACACGTGTCAAACACTCTTGTCTTCTTGTATTTAGACACTCGCCTGTGTCTACTTTTCCCCAGAAGAGTCCCCTCAGAATCAACACTCGTCTGTGTTCCTTGTTAACCAGTTGATACTCGTCTGTATCATCATCTCTGAACAGGTGTCAGTTTGTTGTTTCTACCCGATACTCGTCCGTATCGTAGTCTCAGGTATGCTCGTTCGCATCTTTAATCTATACACAACGTCAAAACACTTATACCTTTTATTTATTGGATATAAACACTCGTCCGTGTTTACTATTCCCCAGTAGATCGCCCACAAAGTAAAATTTCTTTTATCTGACATTCGTCCTGTGTCATGATAAACCCTGAGAGCAGCCGTACCCTGCTAGGTGATTGTCCTTCACCTCTTGATGATCGTCCTTCATCATGCTCGTCCGATGGCTGTCCCCATCGTTGACCTTTTATCCGGCATTCGTCCTATGTCGTGATATTTAGCAGCCGTCCCCTGCTAGGTGATCGTCCTTCACCCCTTGATGATCGTCCTTCATCATTTTATCCGATGGCCGTCCCCATCGTTGATTTTGTTATCTGACATTCGTCCTATGTCATGATAATCCTTGAGAGCAGCCGTCCCCTGCTAGGTGATCGTCCTTCACCTCTTGATGATCGTCCTTCATCATGCTCGTCCGATGGCCGTCCCCATCGTTGACCTTTTATCCGGCATTCGTCCTATGTCGCGATACTTTTGGCAGCCGTACCCTGCCAGGTGATCGTCCTTCACCGTAGATGACCGTCCCTCGTCTTATCCCCAACAGAGCAGCCGTCCCCTGCTAGGTGATCGTCCTTCACCTTTGATGACCGTCCCTCATTATTATTTCATTTATTCTTTAACCCGATGGCCGTCCCCGTCGTGGTCCCTTTTTCCTTTTCCTGATGATCGTCCTTCATCAGTTTAGCCCGATGGCCGTCCCCATCGTTGCTTGCATTACTTTATGAACTTGATGGCCGTCCCCATCATTTTTCATTGCTCCCCAGAGAATCTTACAGCTTTGCTTGATGGTCGTCCCCATCATAATCCCTTTCATTCCCAGCATGTCGGCCGTCCCTGTCATTGCTTTATTTCCTGCACTTTTCCCAGCATGTCGGTCGTCCCCGTCATTGCTCTTTCCCAGCAGTCGTCCTCTGCTCGACGGTCGTCCTCCGTCGCCCATACTTTACAGTATACTTTATTTTCCTTTTACAATCTATATCCCTTTTCTTCTTCATTCTGTGAGTGCAAATTTTGGACTGTCTTTGGTATTCAACCACAAGTTATCTTGTTTGCCTGTTAAGCCGTCGCTTACATCCTGCACAGCTAACTCATGCTTGAATAGGGGCAGCTGTAAACACCCCAAATTTTCCCTCACCCATTCACACCATGGCTTGTGATCATTTCATATGCATAAACTCAATCATAGCATCTCATATCACATTTTTGTTTCACTGCATTGGTTCAAAGTCATCTGCATCTAGGGTTTGTGATCTGAGCAATCCAAGAAGCTTCTTGAGCCACTCCAAAGGCCATCAATCACTTCAAAGGGGTCCATATATGTTCAAGTATCATATTATATCCTATCAAAGTCAATAATGTCAAAAAAATCACAAGAACTGAGAATGGCATGGAGGCAGAGCCAGGTTTGACTGCACAGATGACCTAGAATTAGGGTTTTGGTTTCAAAGGCCACAACTCCAAATTTTTTGGTCATTCTTGTTTCTATTGGTCTCTATATGGTATAGGGAGTATGCATATCAATTTTCATGAATAAATCCCATGGGGAAGTCATCTGATCAAGAGTTGACTTTTCAAGCAAGCCAGTGTAAAATCAGGGCATCTGAGGCCCCCAATGACCCAACCAAAGGGTGTTCTTCATCATTTTGATTGTGTATGATCTTTATTTGATCATAGAAGATGTTGGAAGTTCACAAAATTGAAGAATCTCAAGTCATTTGCAAAGTTGACTTTTTGGGAAAGTTTGACTTTTAATGAAATTGCCATTTTAGGAAACTTTTTCAACCTTCACTTTTTGATTCAAAAATGCTTCAAATGGAAAAACTTTGGTCATGAAAGTTGTAAAATGGATCATTCCCTTTTCAAAAAGTACAAGAACATGACCTAATTCATTTTGGATCAAAAGTTATGGCTTGTCAAAGTTGGCAAAAATCACAAAATTTGAAGTTTTCTACCAAAGAGGCAAAGTTGCAAATTCACTTGTCAAGGCAAATTGAGCTATCAAACTAACTTCTAATATTCACACAAGCATGTACCAAGACCTAAAAGTCAGATTGCATCAAAGGATCACTCATTTCTATGGCTTATGGAGCAAGATTTCTCAAAGGAAGCAAAAGTGAGGCAAGTTGCAAAAACTCACTCAAGTGTGAATCTACTTGCTTGCTGACTTCACAAACCATCCAAGGGTTCTCCACACATCTTGCTGCGCAGGACACCCCATCTGTCCTTGGCTAGCAAGTAGCCCATGCCTCTCTTACACAACTTTGACATTTTGGAAACTTGAGCCATACCAATCACTAAAGCACACATCAACTCATCTGACCTATCACAATAGTTTATGCAAACAAAAAGCAAGCCAAAGCACATAACAAGACACTCTGATCTTGCCCATAGTCATAGTTATCAAAATCTCCCCCATTTGCAAGAGCCTTCGAAACACTCAGTACAAGCTACAAACATACAAACCAACTTCACAAACATACTCAGCACCCTTCCCTGGTCACAAAGCACCCATCACCATTGCCTAAAACTCCCAGAATCACAAATACGATTTCCAACCCACCTTGAACAGAACTCCTGCCATCTCTCAAACCATCCATTATAAACTTCAAACAAGCATTGAAAGCTTCTCAGGAGGTCCAGTGGAGTTGACTGAGAGCAAGAAAGCAGCCAGAAAGTGCCAGGAATCAAAGCTCCTGTTCAGGTGAGCTCAAGAACATTTTTTCCAGAAACATGTTTTTAAGTTCTTAAATGATTCTCTATGTTCCACTGATCATGCTGATATGTTTTGTTTCGAAAATGGTTGAGAAACCAGCATGTATGAACTGTCTGAAACTTTTTGCCCTAAATGAGTTTTGCTTCGATTTGGCTGATTGATGAATGAAAAATGATGTTTATTAGGGGGTTTTGATTCAGTGTTGAATGGGGATGAGTTCTGGGCAGTTAGATTTCATTTTCATTGCGTGTAGAGGGAGTTAGAGTTTTGGGCTTGCCGGAGAAGACGACCGGAACAGTGTTCCGGCCGCTTGAAAGTCATTAGGGCATGGGATTAGGGCTTAATCATAATTAGAGGATTTTGAATGTCAGCCCTTGGATATGGCGCCAAGTCAATTCGCGCGTGTGTATGTTTGAATTCCAGCCATTGATCTTGCTGACTTTTCTATTTTTTCATTTTTATTTCATTAAATTTCATTTGTTTTGTTTAATTTATTTAAAATAGCAAAAATCATTTAAAAATTCTGAAAATTTTTATACAAACTTTTATTAATTTTCAGAAACCAAAAAAATTTTTATTTTTATTTTTTTCATTAAAAAATATTTTTAAATCATTTAAAAGTTTATTTTTAATTAATTAATGAGAATTAATGAATTAAAAATACTTTTAGGTATTTAAAAATCACCAAAAAATTCATGGTACCTTTAAAATCATTTAGAAACATTGTCCAACCCTCAAACCAAATTTCTTTTTTGATCTTAATGCATTTTGACAATTTTCCATGGAATTAATTCTTTTTCAAGGCATTATTTTGATCCAATCTTTGGAAATTCATTTCTGCCTAGTCTTTAAGAGTTGGACTTTGATTCTTTTTGCATTGTGTCTTGCATATCATGAAGTTTGTAGGATTAATTTGGCATGATTTGATCTTGCATTTTCCTTTTGTTTGACATTTTCCTTTAATTTGGCATGATTGCATCTTGCATTTGCCATGTTGTATGTCATTTTCATTTCATAACTTTTCATGTATGATCATGGTTCTAAGCATGCTTCTCTTGCATCCATATGTTCATATGATCATCCCCATGCCTTGATTCATGTTTGCATCATCTTATAGCATCATTATCACCTCATGTATGCTTCTGGTTTTGATTTGCATCATGTCATTTCATCTCATCTTGCATTGCATTGCATTCTTTTCATTAACTTTTCAGGTGGTAAGTAACTTTGAGAAGTGAATTTGCCTTCACTTCTCACATTTTCTTTTCATTTCTCTTATGCATCATTGCTGCATCTTATCTTGTGTTTGAGATTGAGCTTGCTCTTTCTTCTTCTTCTTACCTTCTTTCCTCAAGTGACTTGACTTCTTGAATGAAGCAAGTTACTTTGCTTCTCTTTGCTCCTCTCATCTGCTTCTTGGTGGTTCCTCTGAAGATGTCTCTTGTAAACCTCACAAACCTTAGGAACAACCAAGCATGACAATGATTAGGGTTTTGATTAGTTCCCCATTTAGATTTTATCTTTGTGTCTCATTAAGTCTTCTCTTCTCATCTCATAATCAGGGACTAAACCCTAAAGGCTTTAAGGCTTTGTGATTAAGCTTATGCCTGCATCCTTCTATTAGGATGGAGTGTATAACTTTAATCCTAAGTGTTAAACCCTTAACGTGTTTAAATCCTTTAATCAATCCACTTAATAATCATTAAGACATCAAGCTTGTAACTTGGGCCTTGCATTAGGGTTCTAATTCTTCCTTAATTGGTTAAGAAGGACTAACCCTAGTGTTAATGGACAAGTCCCCCTCAAGTTGTCTTACAAACCCTAAAACTCACTTCATCATCTTATCAGTAATTAAAATCCATCTAATAAAGGCTTTGTTTTGTCATGAGTTTAATCCCTAATCATGGATTAAGTTGAGGAGCATTTCTCAGCTTAAACATTCTCATCTATTATCCTTCTATTAGGATGGTGTAATGAGTCTGTTTAATCCCTGATTATGGATTAATCTCATTACTCAACACTAAACAAAAACAACAAAAACATCTAAATAATCACAAGTAGGTCAATGATCTTAATCCTGCATCAAAGGTGATTAAGTGTGAGAAGCTGACTTCACTCTTAAGGTATTCTCATTACCCCTAATCAGAGGGAAGATGTGATGAGTTTACCAAATCCATTGGTTTAGGCTTAAGCTCATTAACCTATGACAAACTTTCAAAAGAAATAAAAGATTGAAAACTCAAAAACAAACAATAATCGTCTCCTCCGGGATTCTTTTCTCATCTCATTCACTCATAAACGAGAACTTGCTTCTTCCGTCTAATGCAAGACAGTTTGCACCTGAGCCAGACAGGTCATACACTTGAGCATAGGCAAGTAAGCAGTTCACCAGTCAATTTATCTTTCCGTCTCTTTGGGTCGAACTACGGTGTTCTGACTTCCTCATTGCACGAGAGGATACGTAGGCATAACTTAACAGTTATCGAACAAAAGTCTTTGTATATTCCCCCTCCTTCTAGCCTTATTCTTTAGCCTCATTATCATGAGCATTTCATCTTTGTTCCTGCACTGACACTTCACTTATACACTTCACACTTCCTCTACACTGACACCTGTACATCCTTTTTCCAGCTCTTTTTATACACAAAATGCACTGACACTACCCCTTTAAAACACAAATCCTTTAAGCGTGGATCCCGTCGAGTACGACGGACAATCTGGGTGCTAATACCTTCCCAGGTTGTAACCAACCCCCTTTCTCAGTCTCTCTGGTTCGTAACCGTCTTATCCATATTTTTCTAGGTCTATGCAGCATTACCTTTCCTCCGGGATAAAAATGCCTAGCTGGCGACTCTTTCTTTCTCTTGAGTTCACTCCTGTGTGTTCTCATTTCATCTCTTCGCCGACCGTTCGCGTCTGCACCTTTATTTGAGCCAGTCTCATCTATCGGGAGCGACACTTTGGACATATTCCACGAAGAGAGAATCAGTTGGCAGATGCATTAGCCATCATGGCATCTATGTTTGAGATTAGCTGGGATGATGAAGCACCCAAGATTACTATTGATAGATTTGAGAAGCCTGCATACTGCAATGAGATTGACACTGAAGAAGCAGAGGAGGAGCCTTGGTTCTATAAAGTGAAAAGATATCTTGAAACTCAGGAGTTCCCTGAAGGGGCATCTGTCAAAGATAAGAAGTTTCTGAAGAGGTTTTCTGCTAAGTTTTTCTTAAGTAATGGAATTTTGTACAAGCGCAGTCATGATTCAACTTTTCTTCGTTGTGTGGATAAGAAGGAAGCAACTGAGATTATGGAAGACATGCATGATGGGATCTTTGGCACTCATTCTAGTGGTCATACCATGGCAAAGAAGATATTGAGAGCAGGTTACTATTGGTCTACCATGGAAGCTGACTGCTATCAACATTCCAGAACATGTCACAAGTGTCAAATTTATGCTGATAAAGTACATATACCTCCATCACCATTGAATGTGTTGACTGCTCCTTGGCCTTTTGCTATGTGGAGCATTGATATGGTTGGTGAGATCAAACCCACTGCTTCTAATGGGCATCGTTTCATCCTGGTTGCTATTGATTACTTTACTAAGTGGGTGGAGGCAGCTTCATTTGCATCTGTTACCAAGAATGTGGTGGCTCGATTCATTAAGAATAATCTCATATGTAGGTATGGCATCCCTGAAAGGATTATCACAGATAATGGCTCTAATCTGAACAACACTATGATTACTAATCTCTGCACGCAGTTCAAGATAAAGCATCACAACTCTTCTCCGTCTCGTCCAAAGATGAATGGGGCAGTGGAAGCTGCTAATAAGAATATTAAGAAGATTATACAGAAGATGATTGTCACTTACAAGGATTGGCATGAGATGTTACCATTTGCTCTTCATGGTTATCGCACTACAATACGTACTTCAACAGGGGCAACCCCATTCTCCTTAGTCTATGGTATGGAAGCAGTTTTGCCCATTGAAGTTCAGATCCCTTCCTTAAGAATCATGAAGGATGCAGGCTTGGATGAAGATGAGTGGATTCAGACTCGACTTGACCAGATATATTTGATTGATGAAAAGAGGTTGACAGCTGTTTGTCACGGTCAGATGTACCAGAAATGGATGATCAAAGCTTTTAATAAGAAGGTTAAGCCAAAAGTATATCAGGCTGGTGACTTGGTAATCAAAAGTATTATACTACCACAGGGTGATCCTAGGGGCAAATGGACTCCTACATATGAAGGACCATTTGTAGTCAAAACAGTATTTTCAGGAGGTGCCATGATGCTTACTATTATGGATGGTGAAGACTTCCCACAGCCTGTAAACGCAGACATAGTTAAAAAATACTACGCATAAAAAGAGACCCACTAGGTTGACTGGCCTAGGCAAAAATAAGGGCATTCCGGCGAACCAAAAGGGTTCGGGCAAAAATTAGGGATATATATAAAAAAATGTACACCCGGCAAGTCGAAAACCTGAAAAGGCGGCTTGGGCAAAAAAGGGTATCCCGGTGGATTGAAAACCTGAAAGGGCAATCCAGGAAAAAGTTAGGGATTAAAGCGTATGACTATGTCTTGTTTGGATCACCCATGTAAACTCTAACCAGTTGTGCTACTTAATTCAAGCTCAAACAGATAAAGCTCAATCCAACCGTTTCCGTCTCAACAGCAGACGATGAGATACTTGAAGATAATGGCAATAGTAGAATTGAAACTCAATAGGATTATTTCCCACATAGCTGATTTTCTTTTTTTTGTGAAAATTTTACGATGAATTCCTCTTACTAGGATTCCTGTCTTCTTGTACAAACTTACCTATGTATAGGTCACTTTGTGATATAAATAAAATTTCATCTTTGAATCCAGATTTACTTTTACCCTATTTACATAAACGGAATGTCCATTGGTTGTGTTTGAATGTATGTATGCTTTTGAATATGATTGATGTTTACCAGAAATGCATAAAATGCTTGAATATGATTGATGTTTACCAGAAATGCATAAAATGCTTGAATATGATTGATGTTTACCAGAAATGCATAAAAATGCAGTAATAGTATTTACTAAGAACGAATGAGGGAAGGAATTCAACGAAGCTTCGCCGGTTCATCCCCACAAGATAACTACAAATCCCCAGTACAACAAATCTTCAAGTTACATCTCCCCTTGAATTTATGTCCATCTCTTTTATCCTCAGTCAGGATACTCAGGAACTTATTCCTTCAATAGAAGTATGACGAACGAAGACGGGAGGTTATAAATACTAAACTATCAAGACGGGAACAAGTTCCTCATATTCTTCAGCAACGAATCGGGATTTATTTTCCCTAGCCGGCAGTTGTTATACAAAGATATTCGGACGTTTCAGGCTGCATGATTCATACATACATCATTTACATCATACTATAACACATCCATAAATACATAATACATTTACTTAGGTGCATCATACTATGCATGCATACATATTGCATAAACTAACATTCTCCTTGCAGGAAAGTTATATGCAGATAAAACAGTATCAACAATTCACAACAGATCAGAAATTATCCACACATTACTCAAGATGTCCTCGGAGAGTAGGCAAACGGTCTGTAAGAAGATCCATTCCCTAATCCAGGATACTTCTAAAAGATTTCATCTATCTGGTCTTGAATAGCAGGCAAACGGTCTGTACAAAGATCCATTCCCTGGTTCAAGATATTTTCAGAAGATTTAATCTATTTCCTCGGAGAGTAGGCAAACGGTTTGTACAAAGATCCATTCTCTAATCCAGGATATTTTCAGGAGACTTGATCCTGACACTTTTTTATCCTCGGAGAGTAGGCAAACGGTTTGTAAGAAGATCCATTCCCTAATCCAGGATACTTCCAGAAGATTTCATCTATCTGGTCTTGAATAGCAGGCAAACGGTCTGTACAAAGATCCATTCCCTGGTTCAAGATATTTTCAGAAGATTTAATCTATTGGCCCTTGAATAGCAGGCAAACGATCTGTACAAAGATCCATTCCCTGGTTCAAGATATTTTTCAGAAGAATTAATCCTGACATTCTTTTGACCTTGGAGAATAGGCAAACGGTCTGTACAAAGATCCATTCCCTAATCCAAGATACTTCTAGAAGAGATAATCGTCACGAAGATTTATTTCTACTGGTCTATTCAACAATTCAAACTATGTTGCATAAACGATTCAGAGACGGCCTATATGAAGACCTAGTACTGATATCCAGCATCAATATAAAGACATCATCACCTCCTGATATTTTAGATGGCATCTCTAAGCCCATCTCCAGTTCTTCCAAGTGGCATCTTTAACCCCACTCAAGCATATTCAACTAATCATCAGTGTTACTCTACGCACCGGCGAGTGCAAATTTTTGGGCTTTTGTGTTCAATCCCCTTCAACCTTCCAGGTCACGAATGGCACATATACCAATCTAACCCCTCAGGTTTCAGAAAATTGAACAGGGGCAGCTGTTGCACCCCAAAATTTTCCCTCACAAGACAAGACTTTGTGTTCTAAGAGGTTCACAAGGTTCACAAGATGTCTCATGAGGTTCACAAGGTTCACAATTAGTCAGAAAGTTTGACAATTCCCTCAGACAATGCATCCTCCTAAGCAAGGCATCCTAAACTAGGGTTTTGACTTTCATCAGGCTAAATGGACTTCCAAGACTTCAAGTGAGCTTCATAGCATCCTATATGTGTTCAAGAATCCCCATGTCAAGTTTCAAGACTTTCCCAAAAGATTTGCTCAGTCAGATGATCAGATAGGTTAAAATCAGTCAAAGCAATTAAAAAGTCAAACTGAGGTCAACTGTGGTAAAACCAAAGTCAAACTTCATGATGTTTTTCCATCATCAAGTAAATGGAGTAAAATTCATCATTTGATCAAGGGTTGATCATGATTCATCAAGGAGATTGCAGATCATCAAGAATCAAGAGTTTCTAAATTAGGGTTTTCATAGGAAAAGTCAACTGAACTTTGACCAGCCATAACTTTCACATGCTTCATCAAAGATTTTCCATCCAAATCTCATTTTGAAGGAAATTGAATTCTCTACAACTTTGTGTCTCACAAGCCAAGCCCAAAAATGCTTCATTTGGAAGGTATGAGCTAAGACATTATAGGTCCTTTTAAAAGTCAACAAAAAGTCAACAACTTCCAAAGAGCATAACTTGAGAATGGTAAAAGATATGGACATGAGACCAAAGATGTTGGTTAGAGGACTCTTTAAGCTTTCCAAAATGTCCAAGAACACCTTCATAGCATTAAAATTGAAGGATTTGTGCCCTTGCAAAGTTGGGAAATTTTTGAGAGGTTTATGAAGCAAATAGGGTCTTAAAACCATAATTCACCAAATGGGCTTGCTTTTTTATGACCCAAATACTTCCATGACATCATGCACGAAATTAAATTTATTTATTCATAATTTTATTCATTTTATTTTTATTTATTATGATTTTTTATGTTAAAAATCATTTTAAATTAAAATAAAATATAAAATAATGGATATTTGATTTGATTTGGTTTCTAGAAAGTCTTAAAACATATTTAGACTTGATTGATACAAGAATAATGAAGATTATACCAAAATAGCAAGGCTAGATCAAGGATATTCAAAATTTAAGAACAAATCTTTTTCAATCTCTATAGATCAAAAAGTTCAAAGGATGGACCAAGTTTCTGACCTAAATTCATTCACTCATATATAAACAACATTTAGCAACCTTAAGGACACGAATTCAGAGCCTCTAAGTTCATTCTCAAAACTTCAAATTTCATCCAAAAACTCCAATTCGGATTTTGAGTTAGAAGAGATTTCAAAGCAATTTAAAGGTGGCAATGCGTTCTATGATGTTCATATAACATGTTTGGATCATAAAAAGCATATGAGACACCCTCATTCACATGAACCGAACCCGTGTTCATCTCACATTTGATTTTTTCGATTCTATGAATTTACTGCATTTTAATTGATTTTGTTTGCTTAATCGTGTTTGTGTGATGATGTAGAAACTTTCTGGACAAATTAATTGGAGTTTCATAGCTTAAATCGAAATACACCATTGTTAGGGTTTGAGATTCAAATTCGGGATCTTGGTATTTAGGGTGTTTAAATGGATTCTAAGAACATGGCCATAACATATAAACTTCATATGATTGATCTGGGCTGTTAATTTACATTAATGTTGTGGTTTGCTTGATGATTAAAAAACATAGGTTTTTCTGGTTCAAGAACATGCAGGAAAATTCGCAGGAAGCTTTGAAGGAGAATTCGCAAGAAATTCAAATGGGGAAGATGAAGTTTGGCGCGCAGGAAATATTTGAAATTTCAAAAAGGATTAAAACGAATGCGTTTCATGTATATGACAACTAGCGCGTTTGGATCCGTTGGTTTGTATGTCTGGCTGGTGAATGAATGGTCCTGGGTTCAAACCTCTCCCAGGCCATTTTGGTTTTGTTTTTATTTTCAATATTTTGGTCCAGTGTTGGCAAACCCTAGGGCGTGGGTTCAATCCCTGCCCCAGGTAAGTTTTAGTTTTTTATTTTTTTTAATTATTATGTTTTGTTATTATTGTTTTCTATTTAATTTCAATAAAATATATTTAAATCATTATATGTAAATATATATGTATAACTTCATATTCTTTTTCTAAAAATTTCTAATCTATTCTCTAAATAAATTAATCCTAGTTTTTTACTTTAAAAAAAATATGTATATATTATTATTATGTATTATTTATTTAAATAGTTAAATTAATATTACAATTTAAATTATAAACCATAATGCATTTTTTAAAAAATTTCTAAAACCCTAATTTTTTAAAACTCTAATTTTATTTTTCCTAACCCTAATTCTTATTTTATTTAAATCTTAAAATTAATTAGATTTTCCTAATATCCAATTAAATAATTAATCATAGTTTATTTTGTAAATAAATTAGTGTATGGTTTATTCTTATTTCAAAAAATTCTTAAAAATGTTTATTTAATTTTAAAATATTTAATTAACTTGTATATATTTTATATTTTGTGCTAACCTCTTTTTTTTCTTATAATTATTTTTATTACTAATCTTTTTATTATTTATTTATATGCTTATTATTTAAATCGTTTCTATTATTATGTAACTGTAAAAGTTGTGTAATAGTCGTAGGTTTTATTTTTGTTTTTATTTTATTATTTATAAATATTATTGCTTTGGTTAGTAAAATAGGGAGTGAAAACATATTTGCTTTAAAATTAATTTAGGTCATTAATAATAAGATAAATATTTGAATTTATACACGCACACACGTAAGTCGATCTTCGATCGCCATCTCACTTCTTAAGGTTATCCCTCATGTTGCCTAAATCAAAAGGTCAAGTAAGGTGTCTAAAAGCAAAGTCCCTTCTCCTAAAATATCATCTAGTCCCTTTACGATTATAAGATCAAGTCCCTTCGATGTTGCCTTCGTAAATGATCTTGTCCCTTTCGAATAAAAGATGATAAGTCCCTTCGAATTGCTAAGACACCTTACAGTTGCCTAAACACAGATGATCCTTCACATGTCCCTTAAAACATCCAAGGTAATGACTACCTATTCCTTAATAATAGGGATAGTCTTACCATTGAAAGAACATTTAAGAACAGTAAAGATTTAATTTAGGGTAGGTTCCTCTTAAGTACTTGCTCACTTTTTTATCAAATTATTTCATTACACTTCACATTTTCAAACAAATTTTCAAAACAAAGGCTTTATATATATCCGTACAAGGATCATTATAAAGTACTTAAGAAAATTTCTAATCACACACTATACTTCTCAAAACAGTTTAAAGTGAGCTAAGTAACTAAGAGCCCATGGATAACCATGGATGTAAAGGGTGCTAATACCTTCCCTTTACATAACCTACCCCCCGAACTCAAAAATCTTTTAAGGTCTTTCCTGTTCTTTTATGCCCTTTCCTTTGGATAAAATAAAAGTCGGTGACGACTCTTGCTATCCGCAACATTTAACTAAAGTCAGTTCTCCCACCGTGTTACACCAAGCTAGGAAGAGCAGCTGGAGGCTAGTGAAAAGAAAAATCAGGAGGCCCTATTAGCAGCACAGAAAGAGATCTCTGAGTTGAAACTCAAGGGCGGGGTTGAAGAGATCAAAGGATCAGGACAAGCATAAAAAGTTAACCAGTGCCATTGCCACCAGGAACCTTCTTATCAGGACCATCACGGAGCACCTAGTTGGTCCAGTGACTGAGGCTCTCCTGAAAGAAGTCACAGAGGATGATTATGGACTGGATGTTTGATTTCTTTGTACTTGTATTTCCTTTTGTTTGTGCTTTTGATTTTGTTGTTGTATTTTGACCCACCATGGGGACTTTGTTGTAATCAAACTATGTATTTTCACATTTTGTAATATATGGTTTGTACTATTTCATGGGCTTTATCTCTCTGCGACATCATCATATCCTCGAGGTCTGGAAGGTCAAAACCAAAGAACCAAACTGGATACCCTTGGAAGACAAATAGGCATCCTGCATTGCATACTAACATCATTTCTTTGTTTTGTAGATTTTCGTTTTTGTTGTTTCTCACTTTGTTGTGGTTTCAGGAAACATTGCTCGTAGAAGAGTGTTTCTCATCAATAGAGCGCACCGATATCCGACAAGAAACAACCTTCCGGGATTACAAATGGATCAGGTTCAGCAAGACTTGACTGAAGTGAGAGCCCAAATGGCCAATGAAAGGACAGAGATGAGGACCCAAATGAATCAATTTATGGCAGTGATGACTGGTTTGGCTCAGAGCCAGGAGAGACTGAGAGAGTTAGTCGAGCGGCAAACTCCTGAAGAAAGCCACCCAGGAACGGGGGGTACCAGCAACAACGATCACGTACAGCCTCGTACTGATCCCCCGGATTTTGGACCTCATCTGAATCCAGAAATCAATGCTATAAGAAACACCCAAGGTAACACTGGAGGGAGGGCCTTGTAGGAGGACCCTCAGGAAGAACAGTTTATTGTGGTTGGGGCTAGAGACAAAGTTTACGATCGTCGGTTGGATGAAATAGCAAAAAAGATAAGGTCTCTTGAATCCCAAAACTCTCTGGGTTTTGATGTCATGGATATGGGATTAGTGGAGGGGGTTAGAATTCCTCACAAGTTCAAACCTCCCTGTTTTGAAAGATACAATGGCACATCCTGCCCACATACTCATCTTCAGTCTTTCCTGGGGAGATTGAAAGCCTACACCATGGATGAGAAACTGTAGATGTTTTATTTTGAGGATAGCTTGACAGGGGCATCTCGAGAGTGGTATTCTCATTTGACCAGGGCCACAGTAAGAAATTGGAAAGACTTGGCTGAGACTTTCATTCGTCAATATCAATATAATCTGGACATGGCTCCAAACAGAACCCTTCTGATGGGAATGTCATAGTCTTCCCGAGAAAGCTTTAGAGAGTACGTCCAAAGATGGAGGCAATTAGCTGTTGTTGTTCAACCCCCGATGTCAGAGAGGGAGATGGCAGATATGTTCATGAACACTCTCTAGGGCACTTATATTGACAGGTTGGCTGCATTTTCTTCCACCAGCTTTGCAGACGTGGTTATATCTGGGGAAAGAATTGAGAGCCTATTAAAGATGGGAAAGATTTCTGACAACGGTGCCAGTTCAAGCAGTGCGAGAAAGCCATTTGCAGGGCCCCGCAGATCTGGTGAAACGAATTCTGTACATATGGGAAGAGGGAGACCCCAATATCTGCCAAGATCAGTTGCTGCTATCACTATTCCCACTACACCTCCTTAGTATACTCAACAACCACAACACTTTCCTCAACAGCCACAGTTTCCTCAACAGAGATCTTACAACAACAATAACAACAACCAACAACAATGCCCTTTCCAACAGCGGCCATCTCAGATCAACAGGGTGATTGACCCTATACCAATGCCATATGCCATATTGCTTCCACAACTCCTAAAGCTCAATCTTGTCGAGTTAAGGACATTGGCTCCACCTGATCCTCAGAACCTTCCGAGAAATTACGACGTCAACGCTAGGTGTGCTTTTCATTCTAATGCACCTGGTCATTCCATAGAAAAGTGCAGGGCTCTGCACATGAAGGTCCAGGATCTGGTAGATTCAAAAGCCCTAAATTTTGCACCACCTCCTAATGTCATGAAGAATCCTATGCCCAGCCATGGTGGGCCAAGGATAAATGCCATAGAGGAGGGCTCACCCATGAGTTTAATTGAAGATACTACAAGTATTTAGACAACTTTGGCAGAGGTTAAAGCTCAACTTTTAAAATGCCAGGTGTTTCCAGGTTGTGAGGCCTGTTGTGAATCTTGCAAGGTTTCCGTGAACGGATGTGCAAGATTGAGGAATGGCATCAATGGCTTGATTAAAGAAGGCATTCTGCAAATAACCACAACTGCTTCTACAACACCAGCAACTCCTTTTTCAACGACAAGTATTTCTCCTACAACTGCAAAGACAATTGTTCCTACAGATTCGTCTACAAAATCAGTAACCACTTCTTCCATCACTTCAACAAACAATAGTTTCATTGCATTTACTTCTACAACTACGACAACCACCAACAACGACGTCTCCACAGTCACCATCTATTATGACCCTACAACGGTCCCTGTTTCCAACAATTATCAACTACAATCTCAGCAACAGTTTCAGCAACAACCAAGCTTCAATTCATCACCACCAACATCCATAAGAAGTCCTGTCACCGTCTTTTATGATCCACAAACAATAACGGTTCCCACCTCTACTGCAGTCAGCCTAGTTACCATCACGGTGCCAGGGCCTATTCCATATGACAAAGACAATCTTATACCATGGCACTATGGTGCAGACTTTTACTGCATCGGAGAAAGAGTCCTTCTTAATTCTTCAGTTCTCACACCCCAAGTGGATAATGTCGGGGGAGGCGGAGGCTTCACCCGAAGCAAACGCCTCTTCGCGTCACAAGTTCCAAGAGCTAATACCGAAGCAGAGGCTGCTACCAAAGCTAAAGGTAAAAGTGTGGCACCTGAAGAACCTGTACCAAAAGAGACCCATAAATCATCCTTTGATCAAGATGTGGATGAATTTATGAGAATAATTAAAAGAAGTGACTACAAGTTTGTGGATCAGCTCCACCAGACTCCTTCCAAGATCTCCATCTTATCCCTGCTGTTGTGTTCCGAAGCTCATCGGGATGCACTACTTAAAGTCTTGCACGCTGCCTACGTGCCGGAGGAGATCACAGTGAATAAGCTTGAGACAGTGGTGTCCAATGTCAATATTAGCCATGGGCTAGGTTTCACCAATGCTGACTTAACAACGGAAGGACGTCACCATAACAAAGCTTTACACATCACCCTGGAGTGTAAAGGGGTTGTGCTCTCTCATGTTATTGTAGACACTGGGTCTTCACTCAATGTCTTGCCGAAGAAAGCTCTTGTCAAGCTCGAATATGATGGTATAGCTCTCCGACCAAGCAATCTGGTGGTCAGGGCTTTTGATGGATCCAAGAGGTTTGTTCTTGGAGAGGTGGAGCTGAAGGAAAATTGCGATCTAAACGCAGCGGAAAACAAAATTTTCCTTTAGTGATCCTTACGAATGAGCATGGTCATTGATAGAATCATTACCTCTTTGTGGCGATTCAGATCTTTGATGCAGCAATCACAAGCGTTGATGAAGTGCAACGCCTCTACTCAGTCCACACGAACAGCTTCCGGTCACAGTGCTAGCTGCTTACGAACGGAATTATTTGAGTGAGAAAAGAGAATCAAAAACGAAATTGCATCAAGTGAAAGCTTCATCACAAGGGTTCCTTTTATAGACTCTCTTGTGGGCTGCGGGCTAAAAGCCCAATTCACATGATCCATAATAATATTATATATTATTATAATAACTATTATTATAATAAATATATTTATTTTATTATTATTTTATAACCATTATAAAATAACAATAATTATTATTATATTATCCGAATTTCTATTTTCACTTAAGTGCACCGTACCTTACGGTGTTCCTTTGATTTCTCTATCTCTCATCAAACTGTCCTTATGTGTGTGACCCTGTAGGATTTCGTAACGTTGGTAATTATATTAAATTATATATTTAACATAATAAACAGTGAGCGGTATCTAGCAACACATCACTGCTACCCAAGTCACGAAAATGTCATGTGATCTGACAAAACCTTTTTCGTGATAATATATGTTTGTACAATTACCCTTTTGCCCTTATGTCTATATTGAACACAAGGCATACACTGTGTCATCCTTGTCCAGTTCAATATTGGGCCCTTAGACATTTCTCCTGTTATGCAGGATTGGCAAATTCCATCTAGGACACTCATGTCCCTCAGCATGCTTCGTGGAGTGCCCATCAACTGTCTTTATGATCATCCAGTTACGGATAATGTTTGATCAGCAATAAAGCACCCGACTCTACATCTAGGGTCCATAGTGGTTTCAGGTCGAAGGGTGGTAATACACCATTACCACCATGAGAATAACTTATGACACTTTGCATAACATACTATGTAGTATTCTCATAGCGGGTCAATCCGGTATAAATATTACTCCTAATATTTATACCTATGTCAAGACTTGATAACTCTTTATCCATGATCCATGAGATGTGATCATCAGTCTATCTTCATAATAGTCTCAATGCTTTAATGTTATCCCACTTTGCAATAAAGCTTGACTACGGATATTTTAAGAATAATGTCTTTATGTTTAATGGGATCTCATGATTAAGTCACACTTAACATTTCATTAAACAGACTAACTATTCTAGGGACTTTATTATTCTGAAAGACAAACATAATAAAGAAATGCCTTTTATTATTAAACGAATAATCCGATACAAGTACCAAAAAGTATTGGCCTCTAGAGCTTACACCAACAGGAGCTGCCTGTGATGATCGGTTCACAGGTCTTTCAGACTACTTTCTATGTGATGGACATTCAGCCGGCCTACAGCTATTTGTTGGGTCGACCATGGACTCACGCCGCTGCCGCAGTTACGTCGACCCTTCACCAGAAATTGAAATATGAGTGGGAAGGACAGATTATCACCATCTGTGGTGAAGAGGACATCTTTGTTAACCATCTGGCTACATATAAATACATTGAGATGGATGGTGAAATCCATGAAACCATGAGCCAGGGGTTCGAAGCTCTGAACGTCAATGAGGCGACGACTGAAGTATTTGCTACATCCCAGGAGGATAGGATGGGTACTTCAATTGTCTCCTATCAGCAAGCCCGGAAGGTTGTTGAAGATGGAAATGCCCAAGGCTGGGGCAAGCTGCTACCGGTGGAGAAGGAGGACAGATTCAGTTTGGGTTACAAACCATTCCGACAAGATCAAGCAGAGGCTGCTAAAGAGCCCAAGTTCATCAGTGGGGGAATGCTCACCCCAGATGCTGTTAACAACGTGGAAGACGAGGCGGAAAGCGACCTCAACCTGGAGAGCTGAATACGTCCAAGGATCCCGGGTCGCCAAGTCCTTAACTGGTCTTCCCAGGAAATTATAAGGGTTACTCCTGCAGAGTAATTATTATTTCCTGCCTTTTTTAGCATGCATCAAGTCCTGCATCTTGCCCAAGTGTAACACGGTGGGAGAACTGACTTTAGTTAAATGTTGCGGATAGCAAGAGTCGCCACCGACTTTTATTTTATCCAAAGGAAAGGGCATAAAAGAACAGGAAAGACCTTAAAAGATTTTTGGGTTCGGGGGGTAGGTTATGTAAAGGGAAGGTGTTAGCACCCTTTACATCCATGGTTATCCATGGGCTCTTAGTTACTTAGCTCACTTTAAAATGTTTTTGAGAAGTGTAGTGTGTGAATAAAATTTTCTTTAAGTACTTTATAATGATCCATGTATGGATACATATAAAGTCTTTGTTTTGAAAATTTGTTTGAAAATGTGAAGTGTTTGAAATGTTTTTGAAAAGTGAGCAAGTACATAAGAGGAACCTACCCTAAGTTAAGTCTTTTCTGTTCTTAAATGTCCTTTAAATGGTAAGACTATCCCTATTATTAAGGAATAGATAGTCATTACCTTGGATGTTATAAGGGACATGTGAAGGGTCATCTGTTATTTAGGCAACTGTAAGGTGTATAAGCAATTCGAATGGACTTATCATCTTTATTCGAAAGGGGCAAGATCATTACGAAGGCAACCGTGAAGGGACTTGATCTTTTTATCTGTTAAGGGACTAGATGATATGAGAGAAGGGACTTTGCTTTACACCTTACTTGACCTTTTGGTTAGGCAACATGAGGGATAGCCCTTAAGAAGTGAGATGGCGATCCAAGATCGACTTACGTGTGTGAGTGTACCAATTCAGATATTTATCTTTAAATTTTAATGATCTAATTTCAAATTTACATACAAACATGTTTTACACTCCCTATTTTACTAACCATAGCATTTAAAAATAAATAATAAAGGTTACTACAACTATTACATAAGGGATGCAATTACATTATAATTAAAAAATAATTAAAATAAGCAAATAAATAATTAAATAGATTAGTAGTAATAAACAAAAATAAATAAATATAAGAGGGTTAGTAATAATAAGCAAAAATAAATAAGCACAATATGAAAAAACATAATAATAAATAAATTAATTAAAAGTTCAAAATTAGATAAATAATATTTTTTTAGAGAATTTAATAAAAGAAATAAATAATAAGTAATATATACTCAATGATTTAAATTTATATGCATATTATAAAAATCCTTGCTAATTATAATTAAATAAATATGTACAAATAATAAATTATATTCATAAAAATAAAATTAAGTTTTTTTTTAATTATTTAGAAAAATAAGTTAGGATTAATTATTTAATTAAACTATTTACATTATTTATATAAAACTATGTATAATGATAATATAAACAAATAATAAAAATAAATAAACATAATTAACATTTATATACAAATATTAATATTAAAACAAATAATTAGGTTTTTTCAAAATAAATTAAGGCTCATGAGTTTAGAAAATAGAATTAGGGTTTTATATGAAATATTAGGGTTTAATATAATTAATTTATTTATACAAAATAATATAATATATATAATAAGATAAATATTAAGTAATTTTAATAAAGTTTAAATTTAAGAAAACCAAATATGAATTTGATATCATACAAAATAATATAAACATTTTATTTTAATTATTTACCATTTAATTAAATCAATTATAATATATATTAAACAAAAATAAAATGGAAAAAATATGAACAAAACATACCTGGGGCTGGGATTCGAACCCAGGCCCTAGGCATTGCACCCTCCAAGACCAGCATACCATCCACTAGGCCAGCGCGCGTCTGGTTTTGACAAACTATCCTCATATGTTTTTGTACGTATCCTGGAGAAATCAAAATAAAACAACAAAGCAAAAAAAAGGCCTGGGGGATTCGAACCCAGGACCTTGAACATCACACATACGCGCATCAACCAACTGAGCCAGGCTATATCAATTGAAATAATATCAACACTAAATCAAAAAATATTATAACAAATTTTTGAACACAAATTTTGGCGCGCTGACTTCATCTTCAACCTTGGAATTTCGCAGGTTTTCCTGCGAAATTTACTGGGAAATTTCCTGCGAATCTTCTTGCGTTCTTGAACCTGCGAATTTCATACACGGCCAAATACACATGATTTTATCAAATTGTTAGCACAAACATGATCCATACACTTCACTGAATTGATCTATGGTTTCAAAATGAATTAAAATCCATTAAATTAGAAAACCCTAAATCATAAGGTATGAACCCTAAGATGGCATCTAACGATTTATCCACGGTTTCTCCAAGATTTTTGCCCAGAATCCATCACAAGCTTCAACTAATCATGAATCAATAAACAAAATTAGTTTGCAATGCATAAATAATGAGAATCGAAAATTTCAAAACCAAGAACAAAACCGATTCGGTTTAAGCAATATGCAATGATTTGGATGCTGCAAATGGTTCAAATAGGTCCAATGATCATCTAGGAAGTTATTGCAACCTTCAAAATCTCTTGATATGGCCTCTATGTAAGAATCTGAATTGAGATTTTTGGTGAATTTTTGAAAACTTGAAACCTACTCTTCAGGCAGCAAATTCGTGTCTAATGCTTATGTTCATGTTGTATATATATCACTTGATGAAATTAGGTCAAAACATGTGACTATTCTTTGGACTTTTTGGATCAAGGAGATTGAAAAAGATCATGCTTTTTAATTCAAATATTCTTGAATGTAACCTTGATATTTTAAGACAATCACCATAATTCTCATATCAATTTGATCCAATTAACTTTCATGACCTTCTAGAATCAAAATATTTTTTAAATCTTCATATTTTATATTTTATTTGAATTTAAAATGATTTTTAATATAAAAAATCATAATAAATAAAATAAAATAAATAAAATAATGAAAATATTAAATAAATTTCGTGCATGATGTCATGGAACACCTTGGGTCACAAAAAGTTCAGCCCATTTGAAGAATTATGGTTTTAAGACCCCATTTACTTCATAAACCACCCAAAAATTTCTCAACTTTGCAAGGGCACAAATCCTTCAATTTTAATGCTATGAGGGTGTTCTTGGACATTTTGGAAAGCTTAAAGAGTCATCTAACCAACCCCATTGGTTTAATGTCCATATCTTTTACCATTCTCAAGTTATGCCCTTTTGAAGTTGTTGACTTTTTGTTGACTTTCAAAAGGACCTATAATGTCTTAGCTCATACCTTCCAAATGAAGCATTTTTGGGCTTGGCTTGTGAGACACAAAGTTGTAGAGAATTCAATTTCATTCAAAATGAGCTTTGGATGGGAAAAATTTGATGAAGCATGTGAAAGTTATGACTGGTCAAAGTTTAGTTGACTTTTCCTGAGGAAACCCTAATTTAGAAACTCCTGATTCTTGATGATCTGAAATCTCTTTGATGAATCATGATCAACCCTTGATCAAATGATGAATTTTACTTCATATAATTGATGTTGGCAAAAAATCATGAAGTTTGACTTTGGTTTGACCACAGTTGACCTCAGTTTGACTTTTTAACTACTTTGACTGATTTTGACCTATCTGATCATCTGACTGAGCAAACTTTTGGGAAAAGTCTTGAAACTTGTCATGGGGATTCTTAAACACATATAAGATGTTATGAAGCTCACTTGAAGTCTTGGAAGTTCATTTAGCCTGATTAAAGTCAAAACCCTAGTTTAGGATGCACTGCTTAGGGGGATGCATTGTCTGAGGGAATTGTCAAATCTTCTGATTATTTGTGAACCTTGTGGACCTCATAAGATGTCTTGTGAACCTTGTGAACCTCATAATATGTCTTGTGAACCTTGTGAACCTCATAATATGTCTTGTGAACCTTGTGAACCTCATAAGATGTCTTGTGAACCTTGTGAACCTCTTAGTACACACAGTCTTGTTTTGTGAGGGCAAATTTTGGGGTGCAACAGCTGCCCCTGTTCAATTTTCTGAAACCTGAGGGGTTAGATTGGTATATGTGCCAGTCGTGACCTGGAAGGTTGAAGGGGATTGAACACAAAAGCCCAAAAATTTGCACTTACCAGTGCATAGAGTAATACTGATGATATGTTGTATATGCTTGAGTGGGCTTAAAGATGCCACTTGGAGGAACTGGAGATGGGCTTAAAGATGCCATCTGGAGAAAAGTTCTTCAAATATACTTCTTGGAGAATCAAGTAGTCCAAAGTATAAAGATATAGCTTTTTGGGAAGATAAACAACGGCCCAAGGTAATGATAGCTTTCAGGAGGATAAACAACGTCCTGAGGTATAAGTATAACTTTTGGGAAGATAAACAATGGCCCAAAGTAATGATAGCTTTCAGGAGGATAAACAATGTCCTGAGGTATAAGTATAACTTTTGGGAAGATAAACAACGGCCCAAAGTAATGATAGCTTTCAGGAGGATAAACAACGTCCTGAGGTATAAGTATAACTTTTGGGAAGATAAACAACGGCCCAAAGTAATGATATGGCTTTTGAGAAGATAAACGACGTCTCAAGATAGCCTTCGGGAAGATAAACGACGTCCCATGATAATGAGGTAACCTTTGGGAAGATAAACAACAGCCCAAGGTCATGATAGCTTTCAGGAGGATAAACAACGTCCCGAGGTAATGAGATAACCTTTGGGAAGATAAACAACGGCCCAAGGTAACAAGTTGTTGATGAAGTTTGTCTGCTGGAGAATTAATCTGCAAAACAAGATTAGTTTGATGCAAATATCATGATGTATATAACATTCTGCAAGATAATATTAGTTTATGCATTATGTATGCATGTATAGTATGATGCACTTAAGTAATGTATTATGTAATTATGGATATGTATGTTATGGTATGATGTAAGTGATGTATGTATGCATCATGCAGCTTGAAGCGTCCGGATATCTTCATATAACAACTGTTGGCCAGGGAAAATAAATCCCGATTTGTTGTTGAAGAATA
Organism: Lathyrus aphaca; assembly: GCA_963966055.1. Lineage (NCBI taxonomy): Eukaryota > Viridiplantae > Streptophyta > Magnoliopsida > Fabales > Fabaceae > Lathyrus > Lathyrus aphaca. The sequence goes on along the minus strand of OZ014519.1, from coordinate 278,959,990 downwards.
TGAGAAACTCGTTCCTGTCTCGTTTGATAATATAGTATTCATAACCTCCCGTCTTCGTTCGATAGTAAGGTATCCATAATCTCCCATCTTCGTTCGTCGTACTCCTGTTGAAAGAATAAATTCCCGACTATCCGTATGAGGATAAAAGAGATGGATATAAATTCCCGGGGAAATGTGACTCAAAGTTTTTATGAAGATGGATTTGCCCTACTGGGGGATTTGTAGTTGTCTGGTAGGGATGAACCGACGAAGCTTCGTTGAATTCCTTCTCTCGTTTGTCTTTAGTAAATACTATTACTGCATTTTCATGCATTTCTGGTAAACATCAATCATATTAAGCATTTATGCATTCAAACACAACCAATGGACGTTTCGCTTATGTAAATAGGGTAAAAGTAAATCTGGATTCAAAGGGAAAAGTAAAGCTGAACTTGAAAACAGAATCGTTTCAACTTCGAGAGTGTATAACCAATTGGATTTAGAGCTCCTGAAATTCTTAACTTTCCTGAATACCTTCCCAGAAATCCTCATAATTGGATCTGAAGACATGATACTGACACCATCTGATACTACTGACGTAGACAATTAGTTTCCAGAATAGCTTCTGCTGAGAATCCAATATCAAGGTAATAAAATGAGAGGAACATGTCTTCAAACATTGATGGACCATATACGCTCCGGGTATTAGATTTGAAAAGAAAGCATTGCCCCTTGGTCGAGGATGAATTGTCCCATAATGGAAGTATCTGAATGTAGTTACCTCAAGAGAAATAAGCAGAATGCCCCACAATAATATGCCCCTGACATCATGAACTTTATAATGTTGCCCTTGGTAATTCAAATATATGAGGAGAGCTACCCCTGGCTATTAAGCATTGTTGAATCTGGACCTGATTTCCCTGAACGAGTTAGGCAGTATCATGGCCTGCCCCCTTGATTGAGAGATAATGACTATGCCCCTTTGTATATATGGACTTTGATCCAGGAAGCAACTTTGTTTATCGAAAGGACTTTGGTTTATTGAACATTCATCCTGTAAGTTTCTCTGTTTATCAAACACTAAGGTATATGCAAACAAATATGTTCAAAAATGCAATGCTTATGTCTGTCTTGAAATTTTGAAAAAAAGTTATTTTTAGAAAAACCAATTTTGTGAAAACTGTGATATTAACTCAAGTTTTATAATAAGCCCTAAAGGAGTCAGGATACCTTTTTGTGGCAGTACGCTTTCGAACTAACCATGCTTCAGTTAGGACTTTTTAAAGGGTTGTAACGTGGCTTGGTTCACGGTTTAAGAAACAAAAGATAAATGCTCAAATTTTATTTGTACCCAACCCAATCTTCATGATATTCTTCAGTCCTATGCTCAGTTAACTTATGCATTGAGGCTCAAAGGAGTTTGGAATTGTAACACTGACATTTGTGATGGTTCAGCCACCAAAAATTTATTTGAACATTCAGTCATCTTTCTTTGTTGAGGATTCATAGTGACCTCTTCTTTTTTTTGTGACTTTATTATCCCTCCTGAACTGCTTATTTCAAGGTTACAGTCAGCGGGATGTCTTAATGTTTTACTAAGTCTTCTTCATAGATTTTGACTTAGTAAGATTTTCTTTTGCTGGATATTGACTATCAGGTTTAATGATTACAGAGAACCATCATTAGTTGTGTACAACACAAATAATTAGCATATTTGAGTTAACCGAATAACTACCCTGCCCCGGGTTATGAATAAGGGTTTTAATTTGTGCGAGAATAAAAACTCTTAGTTCATAGGCTCAAAAGGGTTGACTAGGGATTAACTTCCTTATATCTCCACTGTTTAGGAATTGAAACAATGCATGTACATCGTCAGCATAGTCTGTTCAAAAGCATACTGCATAAGATTATGGTATTGTTTTCGTCATCCTCCCTCTACAGGCTTATAGCTTTATCAGGAGTTAAATATCACAAAATAGAAATATGAAGCATAGTTCAAAATATAGTGAAACGAATGGATTAATTCAAGACAAACATATGCAATGCATTAATGAAAACAAAAGTTTGACATAATAGTAAGTGTTTAAACAAACAAAAGAAATTACAAATGAAAATTCAAATGTTCTCAAAGTCTCTTCCTCTAAACCCGTCACTCCAGTTATCTGGAAACTTTGATGCTTGATGGACGATAGAAGAACTCAACCTGGCCTTCTGGAGTAACCTCGAGTATTCCTTCGTCAATTAGGTCTTGAATCTTATTCTTCAATGCCCAACAGTTATTAGTGTCATGTCCAGGACAGTCGGAGTGATACATACACCTTGCCTTGGGATTATAGCGAGGAGAAGAGGTGTTAGGATTTTTAGGAGAATTTTCCAAGGAAATTAGCTTCATCTCCAACAGGCATTGCAAAACTTGTGACATTGGTGTGCTGAAACGGATGAACTGTCTTCTACATTCCTTGTATAGAAGTGGATTAACCTTACAAGGCCTTCTTTCTTCCATTGAAGGATGGTCAGTAGTAGCCTGTCTATTTCCTTCTCTTATCCTTACTTTCCTTTCAGCCAAGTCATCTTGTTTCAACGGAGGTTGACTGATGATTAGATTCCCAACTCTGTTATGCCGAAGCTTATTGACAAAGCTTCTCAGCTCTTCTTGCCCCTGGGCCAAACTCTGGATAAGAGCCATTTGGCCAATCATCTGAATCCTCATCTCTGCTATCTCAGCTTGTAGTTGTTTCAGCTGATCATCTTTGTTGTCCTCAGGATTCTTCTTCTTCATGTCCTTAGAGAGGAGTGCTTTCAACTCTTCTTGCCCCTTGGACAAATTCAGAATCACTTCTTGAAACTGAGCATTCCGAGATTGAAGATCTTTGACAAATTGTTCGAGAGCCATTTCTGCTGAAATAAACAGCGAGAAGATAAGATACCTGTTCATAAGAAACCTGTGATGCAATGACATGGTATGTAAATGCATATGCAATGTTTTCAAGGACCGCAGGATTTAAATTTGTTTAAACAACCAGAAAGTAAACTTTTATTAGTAATCAATAAACTTGTTTGCCCCTTGGGCTTACAATAAAAATGAAATGAATTCAAAAAATGGGGTTTTAAGTCTCCCATGGACGTTTCCTCTTTGTGTTGAGGTATGAGTTGAGATTCCGCTCCTCGTGAAGTTGTTTTGTTAGCTCCAGGATTCTTTCTTGACTTGCTTTGTAATGAGTCTCAAAAGTATCTCTTTGCTCCTTCAACTGGATCCAGGACCTCTGTAACTCCTCCATGTAAGTGGGCATGTCTGGATGAAGAATGATGTAGGAAGTATCTCCTTCAGCAACAGGCTCCATGGTAACTGGCAGGATAGCAGGATATGGCATCATAAGAGTCTGAGCACGAGATCGCACCCATCTGAGATAAGGTTCCATAGGAATGGTATACTTGGGTTCCAGAGTCTTGCTGTCAACCTTGTTCACTTTACCCCATGCTCGTATAAACCTTTGACGGTAACCTTGAAGATCGTTGTCGTAGTCGAACACAATACCCTGAATCAATATGTCATGAGGACCATCACTCCGAGCGTAACCAAACTGACGTAGAGCTAAAGAAGGGTTGTAAGTAATGCCCCCTCTTATGCCAAGGAGTGGCACATTAGGGAACTCCCTGCAACGGTCAATGATAGTAACATTCTCCATAGATCGAGAGCACCAATGAATATCTGAATGAGAGAGTGACATAATCCTCTTGGACCACCTGAACCCTTGTTCATTCTTCATCACTGATCGAGGAAGGTGAGAAATAAACCACCTAGATAGCAAAGGTATGCAGCACATCAGAGTTCCTCGTGCCTTTGTAGTACGGGTATGTAAGACGTCTCCAAGTAATGTAGGCACTGGATTATGAGTCAGAAATATGTTGATGGCGTGAACTTCTATGAACTGATCTGGATTGGGGAACAACACTAAGCCATAAATCAACAAGGCTAAGATCTCCTCAAAGGCATCATAGCTCATAGCCTTCAAGAACACTTGAGCCTTCTCTATCAACACCTTGGCAAGAATACCCTTAACTCCGCTTCTCGTTTCTAGAACAATGTCAGATTTCTTCAAATGTAGGGCTGCAGCAATGACTTCAGGTTTAGGCTCTTTTTCTAAGCCTGTGAAGGGTTTCTGATCAAGAATAGGTGTACCTAGAAGCTTGGATAACTCTTCCATTGTAGGAACCAACTGATAGTCGGGGAATGTGAAACAGTGGTGCTTAGGGTCAAAGAACTGAAATAGAACACTCATCATGTCTTCATTGAACCCTGAAGTGACTAGATCCAGTAGGTGACCATGCCTCTTGATGAACTGAGAGTTTTTAGAAACTTGAGAGACCAATTCCTTATGCTTAGGAGGTATTCCTACAAAGTTGATCCGGATAGTATTCCTACGAGTAGAAGCCATGACCTGCAACAAAGAACAAAGATAAATCCTTTGGTCCTTGAAATGGTTAGTGAAAATGCTATGCTTATGATGCATGATGATGCTATGATGTTATGCTCAATCACAAACATGTGGCACACACAAACAAGTCACACAATAGCCCTAGGTTTGAAGGCTTGCATGAAGTTTAAAGGTAAATACCCTCCCCTGAAGTTTAGTTGGTTCATTCTGTCCTATAAAGTAATCAGGTTCTAAGGGATCTCAATATCATTGATCCTTCACAAGGGTGGTTGTTCAGTAGGCAACTTACTTGCCAACCAAAACCCTCCAAGTTTATAATCTCAATGAGTGTAGCATCGAGTATCAACCAACTTCAGTCTTCACCAAAGTCGGTTATCTCACTACTTTCTAAAGACCAAGATGGGATGACTAGGGTTCTAAAATTTAATTAGTGTATTGACAACATATGGCAGCCTCATATTATCCTCAACTTGACTTAAGGAACATAAGCACCAACCAAGAAGTCACACTAACTATGGCCACCAGATCAACCATATCGGTATACGCCGTACAGTTTCCTTGGTCTATTGCCATTTACCTAAGGTACACTAGATCCGGGTTAGGATCTTTCACACATAAGAGCACCCAACAAGTAAAGTAAAGCAAATAAAGCAAACAAATTTAAAGTGATCTAATTCCTAAGGGTACCCCTCTTTTATTAATTCCCCAGCAGAGTCGCCAGTTCTGTAACACGGTGGGAGAACTGACTTTAGTTAAATGTTGCGGATAGCAAGAGTCGCCACCGACTTTTATTTTATCCAAAGGAAAGGGCATAAAAGAACAGGAAAGACCATAAAAGATTTTTGGGTTCGGAGGGTAGGTTATGTAAAGGGAAGGTGTTAGCACCCTTTACATCCATGGTTATCCATGGGCTCTTAGTTACTTAGCTCACTTTAAAATGTTTTTGAGAAGTGTAGTGTGTGAATAAAATTTGCTTTAAGTACTTTATAATGATCCATGTATGGATATATATATAAAGTCTTTGTTTTGAAAATTTGTTTGAAAATGTGACGTGTTTGAAATGTTTTTGAAAAGTGAGCAAGTACATAAGAGGAATCTACCCTAAGTTAAGTCTTTTCTGTTCTTAAATGTCCTTTAAATGGTAAGACTATCCCTATTATTAAGGAATAGGTAGTCATTACCTTGGATGTTATAAGGGACATGTGAAGGGTCATCTGTTATTTAGGCAACTGTAAGGTGTATAAGCAATTCGAAGGGACTTATCATCTTTATTCGAAAGGGACAAGATCATTACGAAGGCAACCGTGAAGGGACTTGATCTTTTTATCTGTTAAGGGACTAGATGATATGAGAGAAGGGACTTTGCTTTACACCTTACTTGACCTTTTGTTTAGGCAACATGAGGGATAGCCCTTAAGAAGTGAGATGGTGATCCAAGATCGACTTACGTGTGTGAGTGTACCAATTCAGATATTTATCTTTAAATTTTAATGATCTAATTTCAAATTTACATACAAACATGTTTTACACTCCCTATTTTACTAACCATAGCATTTAAAAATAAATAATAAAGGTTACTACAACTATTACATAAGGGATGCAATTACATTATAATTAAAAAATAATTAAAATAAGCAAATAAATAATTAAATAGATTAGTAGTAATAAACAAAAATAAATAAATATAAGAAGGTTAGTAATAATAAGCAAAAATAAATAAGCACAATATGAAAAAACATAATAATAAATAAATAAATTAAAAGTTCAAAATTAGATAAATAATATTTTTTTAGAGAATTTAATAAAAGAAATAAATAATAAGTAATATATACTCAATGATTTAAATTTATATGCATATTATAAAAATCCTTGCTAATTATAATTAAATAAATATGTACAAATAATAAATTATATTCATAAAAATAAAATTAAGTTTTTTTTTAATTATTTAGAAAAATAAGTTAGGATTAATTATTTAATTAAACTATTTACATTATTTATATAAAACTATGTATAATGATAATATAAACAAATAATAAAAATAAATAAACATAATTAACATTTATATACAAATATTGATATTAAAACAAATAATTAGGTTTTTTCAAAATAAATTAAGGCTCATGAGTTTAGAAAATAGAATTAGGGTTTTATATGAAATATTAGGGTTTAATATAATTAATTTATTTATACAAAATAATATAATATATATAATAAGATAAATATTAAGTAATTTTAATAAAGTTTAAATTTAAGAAAACCAAATATGAATTTGATATCATACAAAATAATATAAACATTTTATTTTAATTATTTACCATTTAATTAAATCAATTATAATATATATTAAACAAAAATAAAATGGAAAAAATATGAACAAAACATACCTGGGGCTGGGATTCGAACCCAGGCCCTAGGCATTGCACCCTCCAAGACCAGCATACCATCCACTAGGCCAACGCGCGTCTGGGGTTGACAAACTATCCTCATATGTTTTTGTACGTATCCTGGAGAAATCAAAATAAAACAACAAAGCAAAAAAAAGGCCTGGGGGATTCGAACCCAGGACCTTGAACATCACACATACGCGCATCAACCAACTGAGTCAGGCTATATCAATTGAAATAATATCAACACTAAATCAAAAAATATTATAACAAATTTTTGAACACAAATTTTGGCGCGCTGACTTCATCTTCAACCTTGGAATTTCGCAGGTTTTCCTGCGAAATTTACTGGGAAATTTCCTGCGAATCTTCTTGCGTTCTTGAACCTGCGAATTTCATACACGGCCAAATACACATGATTTTATCAAATTGTTAGCACAAACATGATCCATACACTTCACTGAATTGATCTATGGTTTCAAAATGAATTAAAATCCATTAAATTAGAAAACCCTAAATCATAAGGTATGAACCCTAAGATGGCATCTAACGATTTATCCACGGTTTCTCCAAAATTTTTGCCCAGAATCCATCACAAGCTTCAACTAATCATGAATCAATAAACAAAATTAGTTTGTAATGCATAAATAATGAGAATCGAAAATTTCAAAACCAAGAACAAAACCGATTCGGTTTAAGCAATATGCAATGATTTGGATGCTGCAAATGGTTCAAATAGGTCCAATGATCATCTAGGAAGTTATTGCAACCTTCAAAATCTCTTGATATGGCCTCTATGTAAGAATCTGAATTGAGATTTTTGGTGAATTTTTGAAAACTTGAAACCTACTCTTCAGGCAGCAAATTCGTGTCTAATGCTTATGTTCATGTTGTATATATATCACTTGATGAAATTAGGTCAAAACATGTGACTATTCTTTGGACTTTTTGGATCAAGGAGATTGAAAAAGATCATGCTTTTTAATTCAAATATTCTTGAATGTAACCTTGATATTTTAAGACAATCACCATAATTCTCATATCAATTTGATCCAATTAACTTTCATGACCTTCTAGAATCAAAATATTTTTTAAATCTTCATATTTTATATTTTATTTGAATTTAAAATGATTTTTAATATAAAAAATCATAATAAATAAAATAAAATAAATAAAATAATGAAAATATTAAATAAATTTCGTGCATGATGTCATGGAACACCTTGGGTCACAAAAAGTTCAGCCCATTTGAAGAATTATGGTTTTAAGACCCCATTTACTTCATAAACCACCCAAAAATTTCCCAACTTTGCAAGGGCACAAATCCTTCAATTTTAATGCTATGATGGTGTTCTTGGACATTTTGGAAAGCTTAAAGAGTCATCTAACCAACCCCATTGGTTTAATGTCCATATCTTTTACCATTCTCAAGTTATGCCCTTTTGAAGTTGTTGACTTTTTGTTGACTTTCAAAAGGACCTATAATGTCTTAGCTCATACCTTCCAAATGAAGCATTTTTGGGCTTGGCTTGTGAGACACAAAGTTGTAGAGAATTCAATTTCATTCAAAATGAGCTTTGGATGGGAAAAATTTGATGAAGCATGTGAAAGTTATGACTGGTCAAAGTTTAGTTGACTTTTCCTAAGGAAACCCTAATTTAGAAACTCCTGATTCTTGATGATCTGAAATCTCTTTGATGAATCATGATCAACCCTTGATCAAATGATGAATTTTACTTCATATAATTGATGTTGGCAAAAAATCATGAAGTTTGACTTTGGTTTGACCACAGTTGACCTCAGTTTGACTTTTTAACTACTTTGACTGATTTTGACCTATCTGATCATCTGACTGAGCAAACTTTTGGGAAAAGTCTTGAAACTTGTCATGGGGATTCTTAAACACATATAAGATGTTATGAAGCTCACTTGAAGTCTTGGAAGTTCATTTAGCCTGATTAAAGTCAAAACCCTAGTTTAGGATGCACTGCTTAGGGGGATGCATTGTCTGAGGGAATTGTCAAATCTTCTGATTATTTGTGAACCTTGTGGACCTCATAAGATGTCTTGTGAACCTTGTGAACCTCATAATATGTCTTGTGAACCTTGTGAACCTCATAATATGTCTTGTGAACCTTGTGAACCTCATAAGATGTCTTGTGAACCTCTTAGTACACACAGTCTTGTTTTGTGAGGGCAAATTTTGGGGTGCAATATCTGCCCCTGTTCAATTTTCTGAAACCTGAGGGGTTAGATTGGTATATGTGCCAGTCGTGACCTGGAAGGTTGAAGGGGATTGAACACAAAAGCCCAAAAATTTGCACTTACCAGTGCATAGAGTAATACTGATGATATGTTGTATATGCTTGAGTGGGCTTAAAGATGCCACTTGGAGGAACTGGAGATGGGCTTAAAGATGCCATCTGGAGAAAATTTCTTCAAATATACTTCTTGGAGAATCAAGTAGTCCAAAGTATAAAGATATAGCTTTTTGGGAAGATAAACAACGGCCCAAGGTAATGATAGCTTTCAGGAGGATAAACAACGTCCTGAGGTATAAGTATAACTTTTGGGAAGATAAACAATGGCCCAAAGTAATGATAGCTTTCAGGAGGATAAACAACGTCCTGAGGTATAAGTATAACTTTTGGGAAGATAAACAACGGCCCAAAGTAATGATAGCTTTCAGGAGGATAAACAACGTCCTGAGGTATAAGTATAACTTTTGGGAAGATAAACAACGGCCCAAAGTAATGATATGGCTTTTGAGAAGATAAACGACGTCTCAAGATAGCCTTCGGGAAGATAAACGACGTCCCATGATAATGAGGTAACTTTTGGGAAGATAAACAACGGCCCAAGGTCATGATAGCTTTCAGGAGGATAAACAACGTCCCGAGGTAATGAGATAACCTTTGGGAAGATAAACAACGGCCCAAGGTAACAAGTTGTTGATGAAGTTTGTCTGCTGGAGAATTAATCTGCAAAACAAGATTAGTTTGATGCAAATATCATGATGTATATAACATTCTGCAAGATAATATTAGTTTATGCATTATGTATGCATGTATAGTATGATGCACTTAAGTAATGTATTATGTAATTATGGATATGTATGTTATGGTATGATGTAAGTGATGTATGTATGCATCATGCAGCTTGAAGCGTCCGGATATCTTCATATAACAACTGTTGGCCAGGGAAAATAAATCCCGATTTGTTGTTGAAGAATATGAGAAACTCGTTCCTGTCTCGTTTGATAATATAGTATTCATAACCTCCCGTCTTCGTTCGATAGTAAGGTATCCATAATCTCCCATCTTCGTTCGTCGTACTCCTGTTGAAAGAATAAATTCCCGACTATCCGTATGAGGATAAAAGAGATGGATATAAATTCCCGGGGAAATGTGACTCAAAGTTTTTATGAAGATGGATTTGCCCTACTGGGGGATTTGTAGTTGTCTGGTAGGGATGAACCGGCGAAGCTTCGTTGAATTCCTTCTCTCATTTGTCTTTAGTAAATACTATTACTGCATTTTCATGCATTTCTGGTAAACATCAATCATATTAAGCATTTATGCATTCAAACACAACCAATGGACGTTTCGCTTATGTAAATAGGGTAAAAGTAAATCTGGATTCAAAGGGAAAAGTAAAAAATCATAATAAATAAAATAAAATAAATTAAATAATGAAAATATTAAATAAATTTCGTGCATGATGTCATGGAACACCTTGGGTCACAAAAAGTTCAGCCCATTTGAAGAATTATGGTTTTAAGACCCCATTTACTTCATAAACCACCCAAAAATTTCCCAACTTTGCAAGGGCACAAATCCTTCAATTTTAATGCTATGAGGGTGTTCTTGGACATTTTGGAAAGCTTAAAGAGTCATCTAATCAACCCCATTGGTTTAATGTCCATATCTTTTACCATTCTCAAGTTATGCCCTTTTGAAGTTGTTGACTTTTTGTTGACTTTCAAAAGGACCTATAATGTCTTAGCTCATACCTTCCAAATGAAGCATTTTTGGGCTTGGCTTGTGAGACACAAAGTTGTAGAGAATTCAATTTCCTTCCAAATGAAGCATTTTTGATGAAGCATGTGAAAGTTATGGCTGGTCAAAGTTCAGTTGACTTTTCCTAAGGAACCCCTAATTTAGAAACTCCTGATTCTTGATGATCTGAAATCTCCTTGATGAATCATGATCAACCCTTGATCAAATGATGAATTTTACTCCATATACTGGATGTTGGAAAAAAATCATGAAGTTTGACTTTGGTTTGACCACAGTTGACCTCAGTTTGACTTTTTAACTACTTTGACTGATTTTGACCTATCTGATCATCTGACTGAGCAAACTTTTGGGAAAAGTCTTGAAACTTGTCATGGGGATTCTTAAAAACATATAAGATGTTATGAAGCTCACTTGAAGTCTTTGAAGTTCATTTAGCCTGATTAAAGTCAAAACCCTAGTTTAGGATGCACTGCTTAGGGGGATGCATTGTCTGAGGGAATTGTCAAATCTTCTGATTATTTGTGAACTTTGTGAACCTTGTGGACCTCATAAGATGTCTTGTGAACCTTGTGAACCTCATAAGATGTCTTGTGAACCTTGTGAACCTCATAAGATGTCTTGTGAACCTTGTGAACCTCATAAGATGTCTTGTGAACCTTGTGAACCTCATAAGATGTCTTGTGAACCTTGTGAACCTTATAAGATGTCTTGTGAACCTTGTGAACCTCTTAGTACACACAGTCTTGTTTTGTGAGGGCAAATTTTGGGGTGCAACACCAAGGTGTCAGGACTCATTTTGTAATAGGTCCATATTGTAATTTTGTGCAAATGGAATATCAATGAATATCGGACATCGTTTGAAAACAAGTCTCTTTTTCTCTCACTGTCTTTTCATTTTTCACTTTTGTACAAAACAATAAAATGGCAATGTTTTCAAAATAAATAACTTCATTTTTCGGAACAAGATTAAAACTGATCACTAAAACGAACCCATCTCAACCCTTGCAGATATTAACCTCCAGATTGCACCAACAACAGCACCGTTATGACCTTGTATGACTTCGACAATCCAATTAATCAAGCTGATGAAAGGGTTGAAGAAGACTATGAGTTACCTGAAGAGTTAGCCAGGTTGTTGAGTCAGGAAGAGAAAGTGATTACGCCTCATCAGGAGGAGGTTGAAACAGTTAATCTTGGTACTGAAGAGGATTTGAAAGAAGTGAAGATTGGGACCGGTCTGTAGGCTTCAGTAAAAGAACAGCTTATCGACATGTTTCGAGAATACGTCGACGTCTTTGCTTGGTCCTATCAAGACATGCCAGGTCTAGATACGGATATTGTTATTCACAAGCTGCCACTGAAAGAAGATTGCCCTCCAGTAAAGCAAAAGTTACGTCGTACTCGTCCAGATATGGCCATGAAGATTAAGGAAGAAGTACAGAAACAGTGGGACGCCGGTTTCCTTGCTGTAACTAGTTACCCGTCGTGGGTCGCTAAATTTGTACTAGTGCCTAAGAAGGAAGGCAAAGTACGGATGTGTGTAGATTACCAGGATCTGAACAGAGCTATCCCGAAGGATGATTTCCCATTACCTCACATTGATGTATTGGTCGACAACACAGCTCAATTCTCGGTATTTTCTTTCATGGATGGATTTTCTGGCTATAATCAGATCAAGATGTCACCCGAAGACATGGAGAAAATGACCTTCATCACACCTTAGGGCACATTTTGTTACAAGGTAATGCCATTAGGACTGAAGAATGCCGGTGCGACTTACCAACGGGCTATGGTAACCCTATTCCACGATATGATCCACAAAGAAATTGAATTCTATGTGGATGACATGATTGCCAATTCCCTCACTGAAGAAGATCATCTGGTAAATCTGCTGAAATTGTTCAAGCGTCTGAGAAAGTATCAGCTGAAGCTAAACCCCAACAAATGCACATTCGGGGTACGTTCTGGTAAGTTGTTGGGATTTATCGTAAGTGAAAAGGGGATTGAAGTTGATCCTGAAAAAGTCAAAGCCATTTAGGAGATTCCTGCACGTAGGACTGAAAAGGAAGTTCGGGGGTTCCTAGGTAGATTGAAATACATATCAAGGTTCATATCTCACCTCACTGCAACTTGTGAGCCCTTGCTCAAACTAAGAAAGGAACAAACGGTCAGGTGGAACGAAGATTGTCAGAAGGCTTTTGACAAGATCAAGGAGTACCAACAGGAACCTCCAATTCGTATGCCTCCTATTGAAGGAAGACCTCTAATAATGTACCTGACAGTAATAGAAGGATCAATGGGGTGTGTGCTGGGATAGCATGACGAGTCTGGTCAAAAAAAGTATGCAATATACTACCTAAGCAAAAAGTTTACCGACTGTGAACAACGTTATTCACTGCTCGAGAAAACTTGTTGTGCTTTAGCGTGGGCTGCTCGCCGACTAAGACAGTATATGCTGACTCACACTACCTTGTTGATCTCAAAAATGGACCCCGTCAAGTACATATTTGAGAAGCCAGCACTTACCGGAAGGGTTGAAAGATGGCAAATGATTCTGACAGAGTATGACATTCAGTACACATCTCAAAAGGCCATCAAGGGCAGTGTACTGTCTGACTATCTGGCTGAGCAACCCATTGATGATTACCAGCACATGAGATTTGATTTCCCCGATGAAGACATTATGTACTTAACAATAAAAGATCATGAAGAGCCTGTTCACACTGAAGGGCCCGACCCAGAGGAAGAATGGACTATGATGATTGATGGGGCTGTCAATATGAATGGTCGTGGAGTTGGTGCAGTGCTCATTACACCTAAAGGAGTTCATATGCCTTTCTCGGCAAAACTCACTTTCGCCTGCACTAACAACGAAGCTGAATACGAAGCCTGTATCATGGGTCTTTAGGAGGCCATTGACCTCAGGATCAAGACATTGAATGTATTCGGAGATTCAACTTTAGTAATCAATCAAACCAACGGCAAATGGTACACTCACCAAGAGCATCTGATTCCATATCGTGACTATACAAGAAGATTATTAACTTTCTTCACAACAGTCAAACTTGAGTATATCCCTCGAGATGAAAATCAGTTCGCAGATGCTTTAGCTACCATTTCCTCCTTGATCAAGGTTCAAACTGCCAATTATGTGCCTCGGATTTCGGTATCCAGACTAGACCGACCAGAATACGTATTCTCTGTGGACATTGCTAAAGATGACAAGCCGTGGTTCCATGGCATCAAAAGCTTCTTAGAGGATCAAACATACCCACCTGGGGCATCATCTAATGATAAGAAGAAATTAAGAAGGTTGGCCGATAGTTTCTTCCTTAATGTTGATGGTTCGTTATACAAGCGAAACTTTGACATGGTTCTACTCAGATGTGTTGATAAGAAAGAAGCAGACTTGCTGATGCACGAAGTACATGAAGGATCTTTCGGTACCCATGCCAGAGGACATGATGGCTAAGAAATTATTACGATCAGGTTACTACTGGATCACAATGGATGCAGACTGTTGTGCCTATGCCAGAAAGTGCCACAAATGCCAGATCTATGCAAATAAAGTGCATGTGCCTCCAAATCCTTTGAACGTGATGTCTTCACCTTGGCCCTTTGCCATGTGGGGCATTGACATGATTGGAAAGATCGAACCGACTGCTTCAAATGGCCACAGATTCATCTTGGTAGCCATTGATTACTTCACCAAATGGGTTGAAGCAGCTTCATATGCAAACGTCACCAGACAAGTGGTAGCCAGATTTCTGAAAAGAGACATCATCTGTCGATATGGAGTACCCGAGCTATTCATTACTGATAATGGTTCCAATTTGAACAAAAAATTGATGACAAAACTGTGTCGGGACTTCAAAATCCAACATCATAACTCTTCTCCTTACAGGCCAATGATGAATGGCGTTGTTGAGGCCGCTAACAAAAACATCAAGAAGATTGTACAAAAGATGGTGGTCACTTACAAAGACTGACATGAAATGCTACCATTTGCCTTGCATGGGTATCGAACCTCAATCAGAATGTCTACTGGGGCAACGCCTTATCAGCTTGTGTACGGTATGGAAGCTGTCCTACCTGTTGAAGTTGAGCTACCATCCTTACGGGTAATGATGGATGTAAAGCTGGACGAAGCAGAATGGGTCCGGTCTCGGTACAGTCAACTGAATCTGATCGAAGAGAAGAGATTAGCTGTTATCTCTCATGGGCAGTTATATCAGAAAAGGATGAAGAAAGCCTTCGATCAGAAATTCAGGCTTCGGGAATACCAAGTTGGAGATCTTGTGCTGAAAAGACTCCTTCCTCCCCATACAGACCACAGGGGCAAATGGACTCCAAATTACGATGGTCCATTCATAGTAAAGAAGGTTTTCTCTGGTAGAGCACTGATGTTCACTACTATGGATGGTGAAGATTTCTTATCCCCTGTGAATTCAGATGCAGTTAAAAAATACGCATAAAAAGACCCGCTGGACATAAAAACAGAATGTGAGTCCAGGCAAAAATAGGGCATCCCGGCGAGTCAAAAACATAATAAAAGACTCGGGAAAAAATAAGGGAAAATTGAAAAAAATGTACACCCGCTGAGTTAAAAAGCCGCATTGGATAGCTCAGGAAAAAATGGGTATCCCGGAGGATTGAAAACCCGAAAGGGCGATCCACGCAAAATCAGGGAATAAGCGAACAACTACATTCTGAATTCGTCTGTATCACTCACAACATGGTGAGCTTCGAAAGGATAAAGCATCAGTCATAATCAACCTTCTTCAGAAAGCAAGATGAGAAGAACGTCAAGGTCATACAGGTCATAGCAAAGGAAGCTCATCGGAGCATCGTCAACATTGCCAACACTTTTTACTTTTCTCAATTTATAGCAATCTCCTCATTCCAGGGGATGTGTTTCTTTGACTGTATTTGTCAATTCAGGGCACCCAGATTAATAAAATCAGAGTTTTCAGTCACATCTCGTTTTGTACATTTTTGTTTCGTTTGAAAAATGTCCAATATTCATGATAAGGTACTTGCATAGAACAAATGAGCCGTTTTTAGTAAATGCTTGCAGGAAATAAATTTACTTTCAGGAAAGCCTAACTCCTATGACGAAATCCGGTAAGGGATACCTCGGGATACTTGTGCGTTTCTTTTGTCTTAACAGGTTGCAGGTATTCGATGCATGACATGGGGCATGCCAAGCATCCCATCCCCAACATGCTACTTCCTGGAAGTTACTTCTTCCCCAAGCAGGATCTCCCGAGCAAAATTCGAATCGCTTTTCCCCAGCGAAGTTGTCAAAGCCTCCTCATCCCCAGCGTAAGTCTATTCAACAGGAGCTTCCCCAGCCGAGATCCCCACCAGAGTATCAGATCTCTCATCCACATCAAGGTTAAAAGAACTATCTCCCTACAGAGTCTTCATTCCTTCCCCAGAAGAGCAATGCCTGAAACTCTTACACAACAAAGTGACGAAAGTTTCCTTTCCCCCAGCTGAGTTCTCATTAAAATGATCTATTTCCCCAAGCAGAATTCTCCCTCCTGGAAGATCAACCAATAATCTCTCCCCAGCTGGGTTATCCCTCCAAGCAGATCAGCCAGGGATTTTCAGCAGGATCTGAATCCCGGATTGGTTTTCCCTTTTGCATAATCATAGCATTTACATCATATTCACCAAATAAGCGTAGCATTCTGTTTAATACGAAGCATTACGGAAAAAATCAAACATTTGCATGATCACAAGTCAGGTTCGAGCCAGTCACCTGCAATTACCATCAGTACTTCATCAGCAATGTCTATAAAAACTCATATCCCCTGCAAATACAAGCCAGAGCGTCCCTTTTGCACTCTCAAATACAAATACCTATACGTGCTCTTTTTTCTGACATTCGTCCATGTCATGTTTCCCCAGCATGGTTGTCAAAACACTTTCTGCAAACCAAGTACTTATTTAACACACTCTTTTCGACACCCGTCTGTGTCGTCCTATCCCCTACAGAAAGCCAAAGCATATCCTTTGTATTCTCAAAACAAATGCCTGTTTATAATTATACATACTTGACGCTCGTCCGTGTCGTACATTCCCCAGCAAATCAGACACTCGTTTGTGTCTTGTTTATACTTCACCAACAAACCCATACATAAATCTTTGATACTCGTCCATATCTTGTTTATATCACTCCTCAACAGATCTGACACTCGCCCGTGTTTTTTGTTAACCAATTGGTACTCGTCCGTACCATCATCTCTAAACACGCGTCAGCATTTGTTTCTACCGATACTTGTCCGTATCATGGTCCTAAGGATGCTCGTCCGCATCTTTAATCTATACATGTTGTCAAACACAAATACCTTTTTATTCTTGAGCATAAGCACTCGCCTATGTTTACCGTTCCCCAGTAAGTCACCAGCAAAACAATTTTCTTCTATCCGACATTTTTCCTACGTCGTGATATTTTCGGCATCCGTCCCCTTCCAGGTGATCGTCATTCACCTTCAGATGACCATCCCTCATACTTTTCCCCAGCGGAGTCCCTATTAGTGGAACCTTTTCTATCTGACATTCGTCCTATGTCGTGATAAAGAGCAGTCGTCCCCTGCTAGGTGATCGTCCTTCACCTTTTGATGACTGTCCCTCATCATTTATCCGATGGCCGTCCCCATCGTTGATCTTGTTATCCGACATTCGTCTTATGTCGTGATAAACCCCGAGAGCAGCCGTACCCTTCTAGGTGATCGTCCTTCACCTTTTGATGATCGTCCTTCATCATGCTTATCCGATGGCCATCCCCATCATTGACCGTTTTCTATCCGACATTCATCCTATGTCGTGATAAAGAGCAGTCGTCCCCTGCTAGGTGGCCGTCCTTCACCTTTGATGACCGTCCCTCATCATTATTTCATTTATTCTTTAAACCGATGGCCGTCCCCGTCGTTGTTTACCCTAATTTTCAAGTTTGATGGCCGTCCCCATCATTTCCTTTACTTTAATCCCCAGAGAATCTTGCTTCTTTACTTCATGGTCGTCCCCATCATGATCTCGTTATTTTCCCCAGCTTGTCGGTCGTCCCCGTTATTGCTTTACTTACCGCTTTATCCCCAGCAATCGTCCTCTGCTCGATGGTCGTCCTCCATCGCTTTCATTTGATAAATCATACTATACTATCTTTTACAATTTATATCCCTTTTCTTCTTCTATCCAGCGAGTGCAAATTTTGGACTGTCTTTGGTATTCAACCACAAGTTATCTTGTTTGTTTGTTAAGCCAGGTGCTTACATCCTGCACAGCTAACTCATGCTTGAATAGGGGCAGCTGTAAACACCCCAAATTTTCCCTCACTCTCTATCACACCATGGCTTGTGATCTTTCATTCTTGCATAAGCGTAAGCATTGCACCTCATATTGCATATTTGTTTCATCTGCATAGTTCAAGTTCATCTGCATCTAGGGTTTGTGATCTGAGCAATCCAAGAGGTGATCTGAGCCATCCCAAAGGCCCCAAAGCTTCCCAATAGGGTCAATGTGTGTTCTATCATCATATTATGTCCCTCAAAGTTCATGAAAGTCAAGGGATCACAAGAACTGGCAAAGGCATGGAAGCAGAGTTAGGGTTTTCACTACACAGATGACCAAAATTAGGGTTTTGGTTTTAGAGGCCTTAACTCCAAATTTTTGGGCCATTCTTGTTTCTAATGTTCTTAATATGTCATAAGTATCATGTGTACCAAGTTTGATGAAGAAACTCATTGTGGAAGCCATTTGTTCACTGGGTAACTTCTTGAGCAAGTTAAGTCAAAATCAGGGCATCTGAGGCCCCCAACAATGGAACCAAAGGGGTGTTTTCATCAAATTGAAGTTATATGATCTTTATTTGATCTTATAAGAGGTTGTAAGTTCACAATATTGAAGAATTTTGAGCCATTTGCAAACTTGCCAAAAATGGAAATGACTTGAAATGCAAACTTTCCATTTTGGGAAAGTTTTTCAACCTCCTCTTTCTTAACCAAAAATGCTTCAAATGAAAAATTCTTGGTCATGAAAGTTGTAGATTGGATCTTTCCCTTTTCAAAAAGTGTAAGAACATGTCTTGATTCATCCTAGAACTCAAGATATGGCCTTTCAAAGTTGGCAAAAATCCTAAAATTTCAAGTTTCATGCCAAAGAGGGATTTTGCAAATTGGCATATTCAAGCATTCTAATAACTTCAAATGGACACAAACATTTCACAATATGTCAATTGGACCTCTAAACATTAGCATTGTGCATTGAACCAAGTATTTTCATGGGTTGAACTTCAAGATATCACAAAAGGGCCAAAACTCTCAAGAATTGCAAAATGCATTGGATTCTCTCATCCACTTGTGCCAGCTGCATCAAAACCATTCCATGGCTCTCCATGAAACTTGCTAAGGCCAGACACCCCAAGAAATCAGACCTGCCATGGCCCATACCTCAAGTACACATAAGTTGACATTTTTGCATTTCCTCCCATACCGATCACACTAGGCCACAACAACTCTCTGAACCAATCAAGACACCTTATACAAACCCTAAGGAACACAAAACACATAACATTGAGGCCTGAATCCATACACACACTCAGAATCACAAAAACCTCAAGAAACCTTCCTCTCTTCGAATTTCATAACACAACCAACAAAAATCACAAACTCTTCCACCAATCAACTCAGCATCACCCCAGGATCATTTCCCACCCATCACCATAACTTAAAACACCCCCAAACTCAAACACGATTTATGCAATCTCAGAACTAAAACTCACAAAGGAGGGTATCTAAACTCCATTCAAGCTTTACAGAAGCATCAGAGGGGTCATTGGAGGCACTTTGCACGAAGGAAGAGGTCAGAAAGCTCAAGAACACAAAGCTCCATCTTAGGTAGCCATGATGAACTTTTTTTCCAGAACTCCTCTTTTAAGTTTCTAAATGATTCCTCATGCTTAACTGATCATGCTGATGTCTTTACTTTCGAAAATGGTTGAGTTTTAAGCATTTCATGATGTTCTGAGTTTTTTGTTGTTTTGATGTTTTGATTCGAATCTTGTTGATGATGAATGATAAATGATTTTTTAGGCTGGATTATTGTTTAGGGTAGTTAGTTAATTAATTCTGGAGGTTTTGGGGGCTTAGGGTGGTGATTTGAGGAAATTCAGGTGAGGGGTTGGACGGAGAAGATGACTGGAGGTCTTCTCTGGCTACCTGAATGTAATTAGGGCTAAACCCTGATTATCTTCCCAGATGCGTTTATGGTCGTTAGATGAGGATTAGGGTTAGTAACGTGTGGTCCAGATGCGCCATTAACTCCTTAATCCATTTAATTAATATAAAATCAAATTAATTAGCCAGTTTGAATTTTGACCACTGGATTGCGCGCCAGTCAATTCCCTCCTTTTCCATATGAATCTGGGCCATCAGATCTGCATATTTTTCCATTTAATTCATTTTTATTTCATTTTAATTGCCTTTTCTTGCATAATTAATTTAAAATACCAAAACACATCCAAAAAATATTTTCTTTTGCATTCTGACTTTAAATATTTTTCTCATTCCAAAAATGATTTTTATTTTATTTTTTTCATTAAAAAAGAATTTTTAAAATATTTAAATGTTATTTTTAATTAATTAAAGTCTTTTAATAAATTAAAAATACATTTAGGTTTCTAAAAATCACCAAAAAAATCATGAATCATCCCAATGCATTTAGAAACATTTTCAAACTCTTCACACAAATTTCTTTTTAGGTTTGATCATAATTTGTGAATTTTCTTTGAATTAAGGGTCATTAAAATCATATTTTTGAACCCTAACTTAAAAAAATCATTTCTGCGTAACCAAGAAGAGTTTAAAGTTGATTCTTTTTAAATTGTTTTGTATATTGCATGTAGTTTATAGGACATTTATCTCCTAAATTTATCTTGAATTTTCAATTTGATTTTTATTTTTCCCTTTGAATCACCCAAAAAAACCATAGAAACTTAGGAAATTCATAACTTTTGATTGGTTAGGCTTCTGACCTTCTCCTTTGGGGTATGACCTAGTATGGGATTAGGTTTTTTTATAGATTGGTTTCAATTTTTTATCATGTCATATGATTTTGTTTTGTTCATTTGTACCTTGCTTGTCCATAAAACCCTAATTTCTCATGTTCATTTGCATTCATCTTGCATATACATCCTTACATGAACTTGCCATGACATTTCATGCATTCATATGTCATCTTGGACATCTTAGGACATGTTAGAATCATGCTTGATCATTTCTTCATCCATTTTCCATGTTATGCATTCATTTCATTTCATAAACTTTCATGTGTTTTCAAACTTCAAAACATGCTTCCATTTGCATCTCATTTTTGTATGATCATACATATGCATTTTGTATGCCTTTGCATCATCTTACATGACATTTACATTGCATAAACACTTCTGACTTTGGTCATTTCATCTCATCTCATCTCATCTCATTTCACTTCATTTCTTTATGCATTGTACTTTATGCATCCATGCTAACATTTTCAGGTGGTAAGTTACTTTGAGAAGTGGATTTTCCTTCACTTCTCACTTCTTATTATCTCTTTCATATGCATTCTTACTTGTCTTTTAAGTGAACTTGTTCACTTTTGTTTCATCTCTCTCACTTTCTTTCTTTAAGTTACTTATCTTCTTAGGAAGTAAGTAACTTATTTCTTCTGCTTCCTCCTCCTTTCATCTGCTTCTTCCATTGGTGGCTTCCTTGAAGATCTTTCTTAAGCCTCACAAACCATAGGAACATCCAAGCATGATAATAATTAGGGTTGTGATTAGTCCCCCTTAGCTTTTTACCTTTGAGTCTCCTTGAGTCTCTCTTCTCATCTCAATAATCAGAGACTAAACTCTTAAATTTTTAGGACTTTGGAATTAGGGTTATGCCTGCATCCTTCTCTTAGGATGGAGTGTATAACTTTAATCCTAAGTGTTAAAAATTTAATTTGTTTAAACCTCTTAATCAAATCATCTTAATAATCACTAAGACTTCATCTTGTAACTTGGGCCTTACATTAGGGTTCTAATTCTTCCTTTATGGTTAAGAAGGACTAACCCTAGTGTTTAATGGACAAGTCCCCCTCAAGTTGTCTTACAAACCATAAAACGCATTTCTTAATCTCATTCCTTAATTAAAATCCACTTAATAAAGGCTTTGTTATATAATGAATTTAATCCCTAACCATGGATTAAGTTGAGGTATCTTCCTCAGCTTAAGTGTTCTCATCTATTATCCTTCTATTAGGATGGTGTAATGAGCCCACTAATCTGTGATTAGAGATTAAACTCATTACTTAACACTAAACAAATATCCAAAAAGCATCTAATTAATCACAAGTAGGTTAATGATCTTAATCCTACATCGTCATGGCAATTGAGTTGAGGTGCTTATCTCATACTTAAGTAGGCTCATTATCCCTAATCAAGGGAGGATATAATGAGTTTACAAGCCCTTGATTTAGGCTTAAGCTCATTAACTTATGCAAAACACCAAAAGCAATAACAAAACTGAAAACACAAAAACAAACAATAATTGTCTCCTCCGGGATTCTTTTCTCATCACATTCATTCATAAACGAGAACTTGCTTCTTCCGTCTAATGTAAGACAGATAGCACTCGAGCCAGACGAGTCATACACTTGAGCATAGATAACCAAGCAGTTCACAGTCAATTTATCTTTCAGTATCATTGAGTCGAACTACGGTGTTCTGACTTCCTCATTGCATGCGAGGATACGTAGGCATAACTTAACTGTTATCGAACAAAAGTCTCTTTGTCTTCCCCCTTTTTCAGCATTCTTTTTAAGCCTCAGCTCCTGAGCATTCACCTTTTACACTGACACCTGCACATTTCTTTTCCAGCTTTTACACGCAGATAGCACATACACTACCCCTTTAAACACAATCTTGTAAGCATGGATCCCGTCGAGTACGACGGACAATCTGGGTGCTAATACCTTCCCAGGTTGTAACCAACCCCCTTTCTCAGTTTCTCTGGTTCGCAACCGTCTTATCCATATCTTTCTAGGTTTATGCAGCATTACCTTTCCTTCGGGATAAAAATGCCTAGCTGGCGACTCTATTCACTTCACCGTCATTTTCTCCTTTCGCCGACCGTTCACGCTTGTACCGGGATGCAAATCTTCGGGAGCGACACCCGTATGTTGGTAACCTGCAGGTAATCCAAAGTTGTGTACTTAGTAGCTTCGAGTTGGTGTTTGTCGCTCTAATATGTAGCGCTTCGGGGGATGAACGCATGTCTTGTCTTTTATGTTGAATTATATATTAGTCGATGAATTTTTAAGTTGTTCATTTTAAATATTTTATTTGGAGTTGTTTATTTTTAAAACCATGTTGAAGTAGCTTGATGTTGAAAACAAATGATGTTGTTTTAAATTTGAAATTTGATGAATCTACTGCGTAGTTTTAGAAGTATTTATATTAATGAAGTTTATAATCTTTGGTTTAAAGTTGAAAAATGTGATATCCCATGTTTTTGGAGAATTTTTATAACTCTGATTTAATTATAATGTCGGGTAGAAATGGGGTGTTACAGACCTGGTCGACAAAACCAGGAAGATCGCCTCTATGAGGGAGTTTACAACCAAACAAAGAGCCACTAGAAGATACAAATCGAAGGTGGGCCCGATGGGAGATGCAAGAAGGCGACTTAGAACTTTGACAAATGGTTGCACCTACCCGATTAAGAACAATGCTACCTAACTAGGAAAGCCCTTATCGAGTATACTAGAAACTACCACATGGAACCTATAAACTTGAACACAATACATGTCTGACCTTCACTGAAGGATCCTTGTCTCCTACAAGGAAATTATACGTTGTTAGACCACCAATAAGGAATCAACTCAAATGACTCCACGCTTGAAGGACTCTCCCTAAACAATTAATAAATATAAGCAATCAAGAAAATATAAACTTCGAGATTAATGAGAAAATCATAACAAATTTCAAATATCATGGAATTAGCCAACATAAATTCTGAGCATGTTCTTAAAGCCAAAAGGCCTAGTTGCCAACAGACTTACAAATAGTGAGAATATAAATAACAAATTGAATCTGCCCCTAGGGATATCTGAGGGATTCTTCTTTGCAAGTGGAATTTAAGGGACTTGCCCTCGACGAGTCTTGAATGGTTTAAACCAAACATTTCACCAAGATCGTCGTCCTATTCAAGTCAATAACTTCACCATTTTCAATGCCTCGTGCTTAAAGGACTATGGACTCAGATAATTTTACATAACTCCTTGAATAAAGTAACACAGGAGAACACCCAAATGAGGGCATGTCGCTCGAAACGCAAAGTAAGTTGGCCTCACGAAGCACATTGTTGGTTGTCCTATTATGTTTGAGTCTAAAACCAATGATATGTATCGTATAACAAATGTGGCTTCTAAGGACACAAGAGTTATCCAACAAATGAATGTGGGCAATATAAGTTTTAGATACATTCAACGACTATCCACATTGCACGTTCACAAATAACAAGTTGTTTTAACTTCCCCATTATAAATAGGAAATACGCTAATTTTAGGTACACAATTTCAAACTCAATTTCAATTCACTCATCTCTTTCACATGGTGACTTAAGTCTTGAAATACTAACTTCCTAGGTCAACCCCTCTCTGCCACATGGGAAGCTCAGATCCGTCATTATCACCAATTCTCCCTCAATTTTTGCCTCAATGAAACATCAATTAATTTAATTATTAATTCGATCAAATATTACAAATTCAATATTTTTTTTATTAATCCTCCGAGGACGGGGCGGGGCGGGTTTTGCCCACAAACTTTTTATTTAAAAATATATTTTTTTACTTGGAATTAAAACAATATTAAAGAGGTATGTAGTAGAAACTTTTAAAACAACCCTCATTTCTTCAAACCTTAATATTAATTTTTCACATAACCAGAAACACCTCATTTTAAAGACATTAATTGGTCTCTGCTTCATTATTTATTTTCACTCATAGTAGAAAAAATCTTTATTGCAAAACATAGAGAATACATTATTTTTCTATTTTCTATTTTTCGTTGTCATTGGAGTCAGATTCTAAAGTTATAAGGTATGTTTTGCACATAGGGCTTTGAAATTCTGGGATCAGGTACGTGATGTCGAACCAGATGTTTAAACACTTGAAATCTTAAACAAAACTTAATGAGCTGGTAAATTAAATAACACAGGAAATTGTTAACCCAGTTCAGTGTATCTCCACACTTACATCTGGGGGCTACCAAGCCAGGAAGGAAATCCAATATAAGTAATATTAATTATGGAGTTAAACCAACCAGTTTAATCCTTCACTTAATATCTACCCAAGGCAATTTCTACCTAAGACTCAACTTAGATATGAGTACCTACTCACTCCCCCTCAATCACACAGTGATATTTTACAATGATTAATAAAATTGAAGTCACACTTCAATCACAACAGCTTGATCTTACTTAAAAGTTTCAATCAAGACACAATTCACTTTTTGCTTAAAAGCTCATAAAGTGACTAACAATTAAAACCTGCTATACTTCACAAACACCCTTTTCAGTCTTCTAAAATTCGTGATTTTTCTTGAGTGTTTTAGTTCCTTAAGTAGATGCTTGGTTTGTGGGCTTTTTGAAAATTATCCAGAATTTGATAAATCCCACAGTCATCACCTTGAATTAGGGTTAGTTAGTTTGTTATCTCCTTGAATCAAGGTGAGTTAGTTATTCTGTTACACTGAAACCAGATAACTAAGCTTCCTAAATATGCGCCTTGGAGAGCTTATCTTTTTGCAATTCATTCCAGATACTTTCTCCTGAATTTACTCACTTCTGTTACGCATCATTTAAGTTTGATAGCAGGTTTACGATGTCACAACATCTGGTGTGACATCCTGATGTCTTGAACAAAGTTCATTAACTTTTACTTTGTTTGCCAATGTCACAACATCTGGTGTGACATCCTGAACTAAGTTCATAACTTCTTGTTTGTCAAAAATTCTGCCAATTCTTAACATCTACAAACTCCCCCTTTGGCTAATTTTTTGCTAACACAATCTTTTGGTTTTTGTCAGAGAGCAGCGGAGTTCTGTTGGATCATGTGAGAGCTAATAATTTGCTCCCCCTCAAACCTGTATGTATACTGCTATGACTTGGTCCAACAGACTTTGATATACCAGTGAACATTCAAATATAACTTAGTTCAGAAGACAAAAATTAACATCAGCATTGTTCATTAACAGCAGCAGTTCAATCACTTCTCCCCCTTGTTAGACAGAAATTTGGGGCCAAACATTACATAAGCAGAAAAAAAAACATTCAAAATTACAAAGTAAAACAGCATTTTCCATAACACACAACTTCACTCAGACTCAGTATCTTCTGCATCCTCAGACTCAGCATCAGATTCATCCACATTTCCAGCAACCTCTTCCAGCTCCAATCTTTGAATTATATCCTCAAGCTTCTTCTTCCTTTCATCTAGTTCTTTGCAAGTTGTCTTGAGCTCTGCAATCAGGGTTGCCTTGGATATAGGAGTCTTGACATTAGATGGTCCAGGAGATGTCACACTTGGAGCTTCAACATCTGCAGCATGATGGCTCAAAAACAGTTTGTAGTGAAAGGATAGTGGACTCTCCCTTTTGCAGATGGAATCCTTATCAGTAAGGATGCCTGGATATTGGTTGAGAATTATTCCACAAAGCAATGAGGGAAAAGCTATTGGAAGCTTGATTGCTGAGGTTTCTGCATGCTTTAGAGTCTGGTCAAATATATAAGCCCCATAATCCAACTTGATTTGGGTGCCTATAGCACAGATAAATCTTCCTAGCCCAGTAGCTATGGATGAAGTGTGGTTGGTTGGGACCCAGTTGACAGTTCCAATTCTATGCAGCATGGCATACTTCCTTGTTAGCAAGCTGACAGATAGTTTGCCTTTGACTGGCCATGACTTGACCTGGTTGGCAGTGATGATTTTGTAGACTTGGTTGTCAGTTTTGCCCAGCTCATTTGGCCCATTTGATTCTCTCCCTAGATACTGATTTATCACCCTAGGAGAAAAATCAACACATCTCCCCCTAACATATACCTTCTTGAAATCCTCAGATTTCCCATCAGCACACCCCTCTTGTAGATTAACTATGAACTCTTTGACCAACAGTTCATAACAGGGAGAAAAGTTGGAGACAGTTTTGAATAAACCAACATTGGAGATTAAATCTATTACCTCAGTGCACTCCAAAGCATTGCTGCCCAGCTCTCTTTCCAGAGCTACCCTTCTTTGATAAACATACTTCCATTTGCTCACACTAGAGACATGGTGGAAGGACACATTGTCCAAAGGTGCTTCAGGAACAGCAGTGGCAGTCCTGGGAGGTGCTGGCTTCTTCCTGGGTTGGGATGTTGGGACATCCTCCTCAACATCAGAGTCAGATGGAGTTGCAGCCTTCCTCTTCTGAGTGCTTACCTTACTCCATTGCTTAGTAGGTCCAAAGGCAACTTTGACCTTGTCCTTCTTGGGAGTTGACTGTTTCTTTTCAGGATTTGCATGTGCAGCTGGCTTCTTCTCCTTCCTAGCCCTAAGCCTCTTGGCTATGCTAGGATTAACAGAGGCTATGATCTCGGTGTCAGAGTCATCATCCATATTTTCAACTTGTGGAGGTTGGGAAGCTTCTTTCTCAGTAGCTTGATCATTGGGGGCTTGATCATCAGTATCTTTATCATCAGTAGCTGGATCATTATCAATTGAGGCTTTGTCCTGGCCCTCAGATGCTTCAACATTTCTTGGGACATCCTGTTGAGCAGGTATGTCCTCTTCAGCCTGGTTGCTTGGTTCTTCTTGTGGAGCAGGCATACTGTTCAGTGGAACAGACACCCCAGGCACAACTCTTTGTTCAGCCAGAATCCTGTTTACAAGTTGTTTGATTGATGCGTCTACATAAGCAGAGGATTTGGGGGTGCTGGAAGATGAAGGAGTTCCCTTGCTTTTACTGAAGACTGGCTCCTTAGGTCTTCTTGTATGAGGAGTCCTGGGTCTTTGAGCAAGAGGAACGCTTCCTCTGATCACATTTATAGGAGTAGCATCCATTGGTACTACAGAAATTGGAGTTGCATTCACTACATCTTCTTGATTGAGATTCTCATCAATGGAGTTAGGGTTTTGATGTTGAGACATTTTTTCGATAGTAGTGGAAATGTGTAAAGCTTTGATAGATTTGGATGAGTTTAGAGATTCAGCTATAGCATGCAAAATGTTTAGTGGAGCTAGTGGGAATGTGAGAAGCTGAGAGCATATTTGTATATTTATAGAATCCGTTGCTAGTGGAATTTTTAAGATTGCAATACAAACAGTTATTGGCCAGACTGGTGCTGCCATCTGGTGATCATGCCACACGATGTCATGAGACATGCTGGCACTTCTCCATAACTGCTATATTTCACATATGCAGATTCCCAATTTACCCCTTAGGTTTTCAAATTGGGTAGCATCCAAAGCCTTAGTAAATATGTCAGCTAATTGCAGCTCTGTGGCTACATGCTCTAATGTGATCACCTTCTCTTCCACAAGGTCTCTGATGAAGTGATGTCTGATATCTATGTGCTTAGTTCTGTTGTGTTGGATAGGATTTTTGGAGATGTTAATAGCACTTAAATTGTCACAGTACAATGTCATGACATCTTGTGGGACATTGTATTTTGTGAGCATTTGTTTCATCCATACCAGCTATGAACAACTGCTACCATCTGCAATATATTTAGCTTCAGCAGTGGATAAGGGTACACAATTTTGTTTCTTACTGAACCAAGAAATTAGATTGTTTCCTGGAAAGAAGCATCCTCCTGATGTACTCTTTCTATCATCAGCACTTCCAGCCCAGTCAGCATCACAAAATCCAGTGAGAATTGGTTCCCAACCATGAGAGTACATTATGCCATAGTCACATGTACCATTTACATATTTCAAGATCCTCTTAACCTGGTTTAGATGGCTCACTTTTGGTTCAGCTTGATACCTTGCACACACACCTACAGCAAAGGCTATATCTGGTCTGCTAGTTGTAAGATATAGTAGACTTCCAATCATGCTTCTGTACAAGCTTTGGTCCACATTCTCACCTTTGTCATCCTTTGTCAGTTTTAAATGAGTGGGGGCAGGTGTTCTCTTGTGACTTGCATTGTCCATCCCAAACTTCTTGACAATGTTCTTTACATACTTGCTTTGGGATATGAACATGGAGTCCTCCATCTGCTTGATTTGCAGTCCAAGGAAGTAGGTTAGTTCTCCCACTAGGCTCATTTCAAACTCAGACTCCATTTGTGTAACAAAATGTTTAACCATCCTGTCTGACATCCCACCAAACACTATGTCATCCACATATATCTGAGCAATCATAACCTTTCCCTCTTCATCCTTTACAAACAAGGTTTTGTCTATTCCACCTTTCCTGTATCCTTGTTTAATGAGAAAAGTGGTCAGTCTTTCATACCATGCTCTGGGGGCTTGCTTTAGACCATACAAAGCCTTTCTTAGCTTATATACATGGTCTGGACAGCTTGGATCTACAAATCCCTTTGGTTGCTCCACATATACTTCCTCATTAAGGTACCCATTTAGGAAGGCACTTTTAACATCCATCTGAAATAGTTTGAACTTTAAGATGCAAGCAATTCCTAGAAGTAGTCTGATGGATTCAAGTCTTGCTACTGGTGCAAAAGTTTCATCAAAATCTACCCCTTCAATTTGTGTATATCCTTGAGCCACAAGCCTAGCCTTGTTTTTTGTAACTACTCCCTGCTCATTAGACTTGTTTTTGTACACCCACTTAGTTCCAATCACATTAATGTCATCAGGCCTAGGAACAAGATCCCATACTTCATTCCTTGTAAACTGGCCTAATTCTTCTTGCATAGCAGAGATCCAGTACTCGTCATTCAGAGCTTCCTTGATGTTCTTAGGTTCTATCTTTAAAACAAAGCAGGAGCCTGAGATCACTTCTCTTGATCTTGTGATGACACCTCTGTTGGGATCACCAATTATCAGTTCTTTAGGATGATCTTTCTGGATTCTGATGGAGGGAGGTTTGTTGGATTGCTCTGACCTTGCCTCAGTTAAAGTAAAGTCAAGATTATCACTTTCTATTTCAACTTCAGTTTGATTGTCAGCAGATGTTCCAACATCATCAGCAACATCTGTCTTTGCATAGGTATCATCAATAATCACATTTATTGACTCCATTATAACCTTGGTTCTGGAGTTAAATACTCTGTAAGCTCTTCTATTTATGGAGTATCCAAGAAATATCCCTTCATCACTCTTAGGGTCCATCTTCCTTCTTTGATCCCTATCAGCCAGAATGTAGCACTTACTTCCAAATACATGAAAGTACTTGACTGTAGGTTTTCTACCCTTCCAGACTTCATAGATGGTGGATAAAGTTCCCTTTCTTAGTGTGACTCTATTGTGGATGTAGCATGCTGTGTTCATAGCTTCAGCCCAAAAATACAGGGGTAACTTTTTGGCATGAATCATGGCTCTAGCTGACTCCTGAATAGTTATGTTTTTTCTTTCAACAATCCCATTCTGTTGAGGGGTGATGGGAGAAGAATACTCATGGTTGATCCCTTCTGAAGAACAGAAATCTGAGAATTTTTTATTCTCAAACTCCTTTCCATGATCACTTCTTATTCTGACCACACAACTTGCTTTTTCTCTTTGGATTCTATGACAAAGATCTTTAAATACATCAAACACATCAGACTTTTCTTTGATGAAGCTTATCCAGGTATATCTTGAGAAGTCATCAACAACCACATAAGCATATCTTTTTCCACCAAGACTCTCTACTTGCATTGGTCCCATAAGATCCATGTGCAATAATTCCAAGACTTTGGAAGTTTTCAGATGTTGAAGCTTTGGGTGTGACATCTTGGTTTGCTTGCCTATTTGACATTCACCACAAACTTTACTTTCATCAATCTTAAGTCTTGGGATTCCTCTTACAGCCTCCATAGATATGATCTTCTTTATTCCTCTGAGATGGAGATGACCCAGTCTTTGATGCCACAGCTTCACTTCTTCTTCTTTGGCTAAGGAACAAGTTGATGTGAGGCTGAAATCTTGGGGTTCCCACATATAGCAGTTGTCTTTTGATCTGGCTCCTCTCATGACAACCTTCTGTTCTTTATCAGAAACTATGCATTCAGTTTTGGTAAAGTTGACACTGTAACCTTGGTCACATAATTGACTTATGTTGATCAAGTTAGCAGTTAATCCTTTTACCAACAACACATCATCTAGACTTGGTACACCTGAGCAGTCCAGGGTCCCAACTCCCTTGATTTCCCCCTTTGCTCCATCTCCAAAGGTTACATATCTGGATGAGTGTGACTTTAAGTCTACCAGCAGATTCTTCAGTCCAGTCATGTGCCTTGAGCAGCCACTGTCAAAATACCAGTCTTCCTTAGCAGATACTCTGAGAGATGTATGAGCTATAGAGGCAACAACCTGCTTGGACCATTTGTGCCTGTTGTGAGGTTTCCTTTGACGCATCTACCCTGGGTAGAGTCCATCTTTAGAGTTCCAAGGCTGCCTGTTGACCTTGTTCTTAGGCATGTACTAGTAGCTTTGATCAGCATAAAGACTAGCTTTAGGTATCCAAATTTTCTTGGTGACTTCTGTCTTCTGCTTAAGAGTGTGCTGGGAGCTCTGATTGGGGTATCCATGCAGCTTGTAGCAAAAAGGTTTGATGTGACCAAACCTTCCACAGTGATAGCATCTCCATCTTTGATATTTCTTTTTCATCATGTGTTTGTCATGATGTTGAGACATCTGCTTGAACATCTTGTTTGAATTCATGGGATTTGGAGTTGTTTGGCTGGTGCTAGCCTCAAAGTTTTGAGCTTTATTAAATCCCAGCCCAGTCATATCCCCTGAGTTCTTGTTGTTGTTGAGAATGACATCCAGTATGTTTGAGCTACTGTTCAGCATTCTGACAGATTTGGACATATGCTCCATTTTGGAGTTGAGTAGGCTGGCTTCACTTTTCAAGGTGTCAATGATCTCTAGATGACTTGCCTTTTCAGCCTTTAATTCCTCAATCTGCTTCTTCTGCTGTATATTTTCCATGCATACTTCAGTGCTCCTTTTAAACAACATCCTGTAAGATGCTTCAAGCTCTTCAAATGTCAGATCCTCATCACTAGATCCCCCTTCAGTTTCATATACTCCAGCTAGAGCAATGATGTGCTTTGCAGATTCTTCTTCTGACTCACAACCTGAGTCTTCATCTGACCAGGACACAGAGAGACCTATCTTTTGCTTCTTTAGGTAGGTTGGGAATTCACTTCTGATGTGTCCATACCCTTCACATCCATGACATTGGATCCCTTTTCCTTGGTTAGTCTTCTTATCATAGTTTGACCTTCTATTAGAGTCATAAGGTCTTTTATTCTCAGAGGTTGAGTTGCTTCCACTTGGTCTGGGCATGTTTTCCATTTTTTTGAGAATTTTGTTGAATTGTCTTCCAAGCATAGCAATTGATTCTGATAAGTTGTCCTCAGAGTCTGCTTCATGACTTTCTTCTTCTTTATCAGTGTTTGAGACCAGGGCTATGCTTTTGTTTTTCTTCACAATTGTATCATTCATTCCCATCTCAAAGGTTTGAAAGGAACCAATGAACTCCTCAACCTTCATTGTGCAGATGTCCTGAGCTTCTTCTATGGCAGTAACCTTCATGTCAAATCTTTTTGGTAGTGATCTGAGAATCTTACTTACCAATTTTTCATCACTCATCTTCTCTCCCAAGGCACCAGAAGTATTAGCAATTTCCAGGATGTTCATGTAAAACTCATGAATGGTCTCATCTTCCTTCATCCTCAAGTTCTCAAACTTGGTGGTGAGAAGTTGAAGTCTTGACATCTTCACCTTTGATGTTCCTTCATGAGTAGTTTTGAGAGTGTCCCAAACCTCCTTGGCCATCTCACAATGATGCACAAGCCTAAAAATGTTCCTGTCAATGCCATTGAATAAGGCATTTAAGGCTTTGGAATTTCCAAGTGCTGACTCTTCTTCCTCCTTGCTCCACTCTTCTTCAGCCTTCATCACTTTTGTCCCATCCTTATTGTCTTGGACAGGGTGCTCCCATCCTTTGTTAACTGCTTTCCAAGCCCTACTATCAAGAGATTTCAAGAATGCTATCATTCTTGGCTTCCAGTAATCATAGTTGGATCCATCCAAGATAGGCGGTCGATTCACAGATCCTACATCTCTGTCCATGTTCCCAAAATTTGCAGTCCCTAGATCTCACCCAGTTATGCAGGCAGGGTGCCTGCTCTGATGCCAATTGAAATTCTGGGATCAGGTACGTGATGTCGAACCAGATGTTTAAACACTTGAAATCTTAAACAAAACTTAATGAGCTGGTAAATTAAATAACACAGGAAATTGTTAACCCAGTTCAGTGTATCTCCACACTTACATCTGGGGGCTACCAAGCCAGGAAGGAAATCCAATATAAGTAATATTAATTATGGAGTTAAACCAACCAGTTTAATCTTTCACTTAATATCTACCCAAGGCAATTTCTACCTAATACTCAACGTAGATATGAGTACCTACTCACTCCCCCTCAATCACACAGTGATATTTTACAATGATTAATAAAATTGAAGTCACACTTCAATCACAACAGCTTGATCTTACTTAAAAGTTTCAATCAAGACACAATTCACTTTTTGCTTAAAAGCTCATAAAGTGACTAACAATTAAAACCTGCTATACTTCACAAACACCCTTTTCAGTCTTCTAAAATTCGTGATTTTTCTTGAGTGTTTCAGTTCCTTAAGTAGATGCTTGGTTTGTGGGCTTTTTGAAAATTATCCAGAATTTGATAAATCCCACAGTCATCACCTTGAATTAGGGTTAGTTAGTTTGTTATCTCCTTGAATCAAGGTGAGTTAGTTATTCTGTTACACTGAAACCAGATAACTAAGCTTCCTAAATATGCGCCTTGGAGAGCTTATCTTTTTGCAATTCATTCCAGATACTTTCTCCTGAATTTACTCACTTCTGTTACGCATCATTTAAGTCTGATAGCAGGTTTACGATGTCACAACATCTGGTGTGACATCCTGATGTCTTGAACTAAGTTCATTAACTTTTACTTTGTTTGTCAATGTCACAACATCTGGTGTGACATCCTGAACTAAGTTCATAACTTATTGTTTGTCAAAAATTCTGCCAATTCTTAACATCTACAGGGTTTGTTTCTCATTATAATAATAAAGTTTTGATTTTTGTGATTTTAGTTTGTTTGTTTTAAGTTTTTGGTATTATAAATATGTTGTTTGTTTATGTTAAAGAAACTTTCACATCAAGACTTTTTAAAGTTTTACTATGTATTGTTAATTTGTCGACCTCTTTAGTAATGATTTATGTAGTAAATCAAATTGTAAAAAAAATTGACGGACCGGCCCCCCCACGAACTCGTTAGTAAATGAGACGGACTTGACTTTTGAGCTCAGACGCCTAAGTTGGCCCGCCCTGCCCCGCTTTTGGACGAGCTTAAATGGGACGGGTCTAAACGGAGCGGGTCATCCGTTTTGCCACCTATAATAATAATAATAATAATAATAATAATAATAATAATAATAATAATAATAATTATTATTATTATTATTATTATTATTATTATTATTATTATTATTATTATTTATTTAAAATAAATTTTATTTATTAAAACTACATTCATTAGAGAATGTTTATTATAAATTCATCCACAATAAATTAATTTATGAGTTGTTTAGTTTGTGTTTTGTAGGATGACGTAAAAATCACTTTTTTCCCCTTCCAATTACCTTGTTTTTTGTATTACAAGAATAAAGTATAAAGTATACAATATTTCTGTAATATTGTTGTTGACTATAAAAATATCTCTTCAAATTTTAATTAGCTCTAAACTCATGTTGGACCGACCCTCCATGCTTAAGTAAGACTACCTTATACTTTCCAACTTGACGACAAAATTCCACCACTTGAAACATTAAAACATAGATTTTCACATATCATTCATTAAATGGTGTCCTAGAAACAATTGAAACTTCACATACATCAATTGTTCATCTTGTGATCTCAATTACTATTGATTCAATGTTTGTTATGATCCTCTTCTTGTTTTGGGCAAACTTGATTCTATAGTTGAGATCTTTCTTAGTACAACACTAACATGGAATAGTGTATTTTTATTTTTATAATCTTTTCTACCCCATGTTGAAGTAACAAACTGGTAACACTGCATGTTTTGGTCAATGTGAAGATCATGAAATTGATAGTTGATATTGTAAAAAAAATATTAAAAAAAAGGTCTTAATCTACAATCCAAAATAAAAAATTGAAAATTGATTGTCACTTGAAATTTTCAAGAAGATACTCTTTTCAAATTATTACCTAATCAAATTCAGACAGTAAGATAGTGTGTCAATTTTGTATATTGCTTGAAAGTGCATGGCTATTCAATGATAGGACCAAATATCTTAGTTTAGTAGCAATATGATTATAAATAAATAAAATATCAATAGTGTGAATAGTAAGATATAAACAAAGACAGCTAGTGACTTAGAATGAATAAATAAATCAACAAAGACATTGTCATAAAAAGAGCAGTCTCAAGTTTATTAGAAATCCTGTATAGATTAATAGTAATTTAATCATTGAAAAATACATACAAACCTTATTTAAATTTAATCATTATAAATATTTAATGAGATTTTATTTTACCAGGAGTTAATAATAATAAATTTGGATATGTGCATTCCTTCTAAAACAACCATGATTAAGATACACATTCATATATTTATAGTATTAACCACCGTTTGATCAAAATTTGACAATTCATATTTTTAGTTATAATAATATAAACTGACCGCTTTGATTAAATAAAAATTCCCAACTCCTAAATCAATTTCAATATATTAATAATTCTTAGTTTTTACAATTAATCTATAAATGCATTAATTTTTCTTGCTAAAAATATTGATTTATATGACTTTTGAAGAATTTCATTGACATTTTTTATGAGATTTTTTTATAGAAGAAAGAAAATCTTTGAGAACAGGTTGTTAAAATCATTTGGGATAAAAGCATTTCTCATTATGTTTTTATTATTAATTTAGCCGATTATGTTATTTTATATATTTGATTTATTTTTATAAAATTGGTTTATAACCAAAAATAATATAGTTTATAAACACGTGTTCGACTTATCAAATCTAAATAAAATTTGAGTTTTTTTTTTATTTTTATAATTGGATTGATTATTATTTTGATTTTAGAATATTATTGTCTGATGAACATGATTTATATTTAGTCTAAATATATTAATTATTCAATAATTTAAAAATATATATCTTTTATAATAAAATCAATTTGTTTGTAACTTTTACCAATGCTCTTACTTTGAAAGACAAAAGAACAAATGGGAAATAAGACAAAAAGTGATTTAATTTAATGTAGTAAAAAATAAAAATAAAAAGTGAGAAGAAAACAGAAATAAGTAATGATTGTCTCATTTCCTGTGTGTAGCTGATAGAATCAGATAAAACAAAACAGAGGGTACACAAATTAAAGAAAAGAATAGGTACCTATCTTTAGCACAAGACGTTTTTTCTATTTTCCCATGACATTCAAATTCAATGCACTGCAAATTTGTTGTAATTCAATTTCACAGAAATGTAATCATAACAATAGCCTTAAAAAGACATGGACCATGTAAATGAAAAATCCCAACACACACCCTTTTCCAATTTAAGAGTTTCATGACAAAAATATGTTTATAATTTAATACCTAACCACAGGTTTGCGTATAGATGAAAACATACAAAATTAAAATTGTTCTCTAGCCTACTGCATGATGCGCATAGTTGAATCGAACTCAGGACCTTTGCGTAAAAATTGCTGAACGAACAAATAGCCTCTAGTTAATCAAAAGAAACTATTATCTTATTCAAGTGCTCTTGCAATAAAATTAATTTGATATATTTTTATATCAAAGTTATCATCTGTCTCTACCTGCTACATCTCTATACAGTTAAAGACAAATTCCATTAATGTTATTATTTCTATCTTTACAAACAAGATTCATTAAACCAAACACAAACACTCTTCATCATCTTCTTCTTCATCTTCAACACCATCAATAAATATAAAAAATTCTCCATTATTTTCAGAACCAACTAACTTCTCTTGATCAATTTCACCACCACCTTCTGATCCATTAACTAGTTTCCTTGCTCTTGAAGCTTCAAATTTCCAATCAGTTTTATAAATAACTATCAACATAGTAACCGCACATGATCCCTGAGCCGCAAGCAAACCTAGCCAAAGTCCTTCAAAATCATATCCACCATAGAATGCTAACCACACCGAAACCGGCATTCCGACGAGATAAAAACATCCTAGGTTTATGTTAGCACCAACTTTAGGTCTTGCTGTTCCTCTAAGAACACCACAGCCTGTTGTTTGAGGACAGTTTCCTAGTTCACACAAACCTATAATTGGTAAAACCATTGATGTTAAGGTAATGATTTCTTGGTCATTTGTGAACATGCTAGCCCATATGTTTCTTACACAAAGAGTGAAAATGAATGCTAATAAACCACAAATGAAGCTGAATGATAAGCCCGAAATTGCCGAAAGTTTAGCTTTTGATGGCTTTTGTGCACCTATCATGTTACCAACTCTTGTTGAGACACTATTGCTTAGTGAGTAAGGTAAAATGTACATCAATGAAGTGATTTGAATCAACACACCCATTGATGCAACACTTGATCTTGGGTTGATTAGGTAGCCACAAAAGATAGTCATGAATTCGTACCACCACCATTCCAAACATACGGAAACGCAGCTTGGAACGGCGAGGTTGAGAAGTGGTAACCACTCCCGAAAACTTTCAGTTGAAAATCCGGCCCACGTCTTTTCGTGTGTGCCGGAGAAATAAATGTAGAAGATCAAAGAAGCAACAAGGTTAACATTTGTCCACACCCCACTTAAGGCAACACCTTTAATACCCAAATTGAGGTAAAAGACAAGAAAATAATTTATGGGTATGTGGAGAATGATTGAAAAAGTTGCACAAAGAGTGAGAGGGAGAGTTATGGATTGAGTCCTAAGGTAGATTCTCAAAGGGTGTATGAAAGATTGAGCAACAAGATCAGGAATTGAATAGAGAATATAAGTTTGAGCCATTGTTGAAATTTCTTCATCTTGGTTGAAAAACAAAAGTAGATTTTTCATGTAAAGCCATGAGATTGAAATTGGGATTGAAACCAAAAGAAGCAAAAGAATGGTTCTTTGAAGACAAAGACCAAGGAGTGTAAACTTTTTAGCACCAAAAGCTTGGCCACAAATTGGTTCCATGCCAACAGCAAGACCGGAGAGAATGGAGTAGCCAGTGATGTTTGCAAAGCCAACAGCAAGGGATCCACCAGCAAGAGCAAGGTCATTGAGGTGACCAAGGAAGAGCATTGAAATCATGGATCTACAATACAAGAGAAGGCATGTTAGGATCATAGGAAAAGCTATGTTGGAAATTGAGGTCATTTCTTTGAAGGTGTGAGAGAGATGGGTATGTAAAGTTTGGTTCTTTTTTGGTTTTGGGATTAAAGGGTTGGTGAGGATCATGTTGTTGGTTTGATTAGGATTAGGATTAGGATTTGGATTTTGATTTGTTTCACACATGGTGTTTGGTTTGGTTGTTTTTTGTGTCTCTTTTTAGGGAGAAAAATTGGCTTTGAATAGAGGTGAAACAGAGTGAGAAAACAGAGGACAGATCAAGAGAGTGAGAGAATTGGAGAGAAAGAGAGAGAGGAATGAGTAAGGAAAGATTGTTGTTGTTGGGATTTTATAGTGATTTTCTTGAGGGGACCAACCAAAGTCTTTGAAAACTCTGACTATGAGGTAGTTTGGGAAAAACAAAGTTTTTTTTTTTGGGGGGGGGATTGATTTTTTATATTCATGCATATATTGAAACTTGAAAAGGGTTTGTATTAAATTTAGAGTTGAAAATATACATATATGTTCATGAATAGAATACTATGATTCTGTATTTACTACTATTTGTCAAAAACTAAAATTACGACCTCAAAAGAATATTGTACTCTCTCTTACTCATAAATAAATAAATAAATATTAAATAAGTTATATTTGTATTTTTTTCTATCTTAATATAATTGTCACATTCTAGACCACAAAAAGTAAAAATAAAAATTGTCAATTAAATATTAATATAGAATTTATATATTTGTTCAATTCATATATGTTTATTTATTGAGTTTTATCATATTTTTTAAGGAGAATGTTACTGTACTTAACTATTTAATTAATTGTAATAGTAATTAATAAATAATTTGGATCTTCTCGCTTAACTGCCTTTTTTTTAGAGTTTCTTAATGCATCTTAGGTAGTTTTAAGGCATCAAGCGAAATTATTTAAATGTCTTTAGATTTTGTTGATGTATCTCTGGATGCATCTATTTTTGAATAAACGTCAACATATTCTAGAGATATATCTCTGAAACCATTATAAACATTCAAAACATGTCACTCATAAGTCATTTACATTTGAATTGTTTTAGAGATGTAATTCAGGTAATATTCCGGAGATACATCTCCGAAGTGTATCAGTATTTTTCACTATAAGTTGTGTATTTATTTTCAGATGAAGTATGACGCACGATTCAAACAAAAATAGACATACAAAATGAGAACAGACTAATAATGGACGTGTCGAAAATAAAATAGCAATATATGTAGAAAATATCGTACAATCGTGATCCAAAATGTAATTAAATCGTAAAAATAAAGTACAAAG
Organism: Lathyrus aphaca; assembly: GCA_963966055.1. Classification (NCBI taxonomy): domain Eukaryota; kingdom Viridiplantae; phylum Streptophyta; class Magnoliopsida; order Fabales; family Fabaceae; genus Lathyrus; species Lathyrus aphaca. The sequence goes on along the minus strand of OZ014519.1, from coordinate 278,920,264 downwards.
TATAGTACTACACAACAAAATAAGAACATACTACTATTGTGTGTGTCTGACAACATCTCATCTACCTCATTTGTCTGTTATTCCTCCTCGGCCATCAATCTCACCGTCCTCTGGCGATGTCTCCGATACAACAGTGCCCTTTTGTAACACCCCAAATTTGTCCTCTCCCTTTTATCATCATGTTCACATCATAAGCATATCATATCCTTAGCATCTAGCATAGAAAAATGAGGCATAACACTCATATGTTCTAGCATTGGGCATGTGATCAATCATCTGAGAATTCATGAGTCTACAAGTCAAAGCAAGGGGCCAAGTGACATTGCAAAAGATTCACAAGGATTCCTCATACCCATACAAGTTCAAAGTTGCCTACAAGAGCCAAGAAAGGTGAAGGATCACTAGAAGATCAAAGATGTAGTCACTTCCCACATAGGTGAACCCTAAATTAGGGTTTTGCTTTTGAGCAGGGATCTCTTGCATCTTTGACCAATTCTTGTGGTCAAAGTCCTTTATATGGTATTTGAAGCCTAGGGATGAAATTTGGTGAGAAAACTCATTGAGGAAGTCAGTCAATTCATCAGTTACTTGTGAAAGAAGAAATTGGTCAACTGTGCAATTAAGAAGTCAACTGTGAGAATTCAAGGGGTCCAATCCCATTTTTAAAGTCAAGGGATATCCTTAAGGTCAAATAAGGGCTTTGGTGGTGGAAAAAGTCAAGAATCAAGAGGTTTTGAAGGACTTTCCATTTTTGGCATGTGACTTGTAATGAAAGTTACTATTTTTGGCATGTTTTGCCCTAATATTCAAAGGCCTCTTTCATGATTAAGATGGATCCAAAGGAATTTTCTTCAAACATGAAAGTTGTAGGGTATGTTCTCCCATTTTCAAAAAGTACAAGAACATCACCATAGCATTTGTGGTTAAGAAGTTATGATCATTTGAATTTGGCTTGTTTTTAGGATTTCACATGAAATATCACTTTCTACCAAGTTTCAAAATGTGTTATAACTCATTTCCAAGCTGACCTAGAGACAAAACGAAGTCACAATACTATAATGAATTGCCAAGAAGACATTTTTCCCAAGAGAGCTCACCAAATTCGTGCATGAGTGCATGGTATTTCATGAAATGCAAAAAATGCAAAATCATTTTAAAAGCATGATACAAGCATCCAAGGGCTAGGATTAATTCAGGGTGAATGGGTGAATCAAAATGAAGTCAGCATGTGCCAAGGAGAGGGGGAATGCACGAGTTATGGGTGAAACCACACTCTTCATGCACAAATGCAAAATCACTCCATACACACTCCTCTCACGTGCACTCTTTCTTAAACCCTAATCAGTGCAAGTTGGCATCATATATAAGAGAGCTAGGGCTTTGAATCATCAGAATTGATCCTCATTTCACCACTCTCAAGTTTTTACATCACAAGCATTTTGCTTCTAATTATCTCATACACTCACTTATTTCAAAAACCAATTGCATATTCTTCATCCTCAAGCTCCATGGATCATAAATCTACCACTCTCTCAAGCTAAATCTGAAGATTTCTCAAGGTGCAAGTTAGGAGCAGTTGAGGTTGAAACTCCAGATCTAGGCAAATTCAATCATTCTCTTGCATTTATTTTGCAAGGAGGAGGTAAAAGAGGAAGATCTGCATCATTTGAAGGCCTATCTCAAGCTAATTCGTGCACTGCAATCTTCAGGTAAGTGCAAAATTCTCAAATTTGAAGTTGATTTTAAATGTAGGCATTGTGTTCTGCTTGTGTTGCTGGTTATGGTGATGCTTTTATTTTTGAAATTGGTTGAGAAATGAACATGTATTGTTGAATTTCAGTTTTATGTATGAATATGTTCTTCTTCGATTTGCCTTGTTGATTGAGTTATTGAAAAATCTAAGTGGATATTTGAATTCAGCATGCTTGATTTATTTGATCTGGAGAGTTTGATTCATTTTGGTGATGGTTTGTTCTTGCTCATGAATTTTCCGGCACCGGAGCTAGGGCTCCGGTCGCCGGTTTCTGGAAATTTATTTGAATTTGAAAATGAAGGAGATGATGTTTTAACCATTGGATATTTGATCTGGATGCTCATGCTCTTGCCAACGCATTAAAAATCACCACCTCCCTAGAACGTGCTTTGCTTTTGTTTTAATTTTCTGATAATGCTTTGTGTGTTGCACCTCACCACAACTATCATTTACACACACGCATCTTGTTTGTTTTGGTTGACTGGCGGATGATGTTGACTTGATCCCATGTGTTGCATTGATCTTATGGTTTCTCTTTTTTTCCAGATTAATTGAATTTCCGTGTTAAGTGTTGTGTATATGCGCTGGATCTATTGGGCCTAGGTTTCTATTTGCGCCTCCCTAATTGAGATCCCATTGTAGAAACACGCCTTCAACCTCGAAGATTTTGATGAAGACAACACGATTGTCATGCGCTTCATATTTGCAAAAAGTCAAGAGCTCTCAAACATGATCTAGCAACAAGAATCGGCATTGTGATCAAGCTTCTTTTGCTCATTCGATTTATTTCAAGCTTGGACGCAAAACGTTGAGGTACATCAAAACCCTTTACAAATTGATGTACAAGTGTTCAATAAATTATTTCACATGTTATCATATTGCATATATTTTTTGAAAGGTTTTTAAAATGGATTAACACTTTTAAAATTAAGAATTTTTCTGTTTTTAACAATGTTAACCGGTTAACCATTTGGTTAACCGGTTAACGGCTCCAAATTTCAAAAGACAGTGTTAACGTTGCTATGCGTTAACCGGTTAACAATTTGGTTAACCGGTTAACACTGAAGGTTTTTTGAAAAATTATTTTCTTTGAAATTCAAAATATACCTCTTTATTATACCTCTTCAAATTATATTTTGTTTCATAATTTCTCACACCTTTTTGAAAGGGTGTTTTAAGATTTATATATTCTGAATTTTTTTAAATTCAAAAACACCTCCTAGAATTTTTTATAAAAATCATTCAATCAAAATCACTTCTTTTGACATATATTTTCAAACTTCAAAAGTGTTCATATTGTGATTCATGACTTTTTCATACTCATCATTGAACACTTGTATTGATATTTTAAAGTGGATTTTGATCAAAGGAGAAGATCAACTTAGATTGATATCAAACATTGTACTACTCTAAAAAATTACAAAGAATTAAAATAGATTTTCTATTGTGACTTGTGATCCAAGATTGTTGGACTCAAGGGATAGTGATTGCAAGAGGATTGTTCTTGCACACTAGGTTATTTAGTTGTTTAGAAAGTAGGCCTCACCGATTGAAGGTGCGATAGGTTGTACATTTCTAAAAACTAGTGAAAATCTCTTTCTTGTTGGAAAGAGGATTGGATGTACCTTCAGATTGTGAAGGGAACCTGGATAATTTGCTGTGTCTCTTTTACTTTCTTGCTTTAGAGTTTTCATCCCATAAACAAGTAAAAGAAATCCATCCATCAACGAAAATAATCGAGAAAATTTTATAACTCCTAATTCACCCCCCCCCCTCTTAGGCGTACTTTGAAACTACAATTGGCATCAGAGCAGGTTTAGGTAACTTGTTCCTACAAGATCATGTATGGCTTCCGCAAACTCGAATCCTGTTTTCAAAGATGGTGGAAGTAGCAACAAGCCTCCACTCTTCTCCGGCGAATACTTTGATTTTTGGAAAATCAGAATGAAAGTTTATCTTGAAGCCCAAAGAGAAGGCATATGGGAAGCGATCGAAGAAGGTCCTCATAATCCTGTTAACGTGATCAATGGCGTGGGAACTGCAAAGTTAAAAAATAATTATGATGAAGATGATAGGAAGAAGATCTTGAATGAGAAGAAGGCAATCAACATACTCCAAAGCGCTCTCAGTATGGACGAGTTCTTCCGCGTATCACAATGTAAATCGGCAAAGGAGATTTGGGATACCTTGGTAGAAACGCATGAAGGAACAACAAAAGTAAAAAGATCAAGGCTTAATACTTTGAGTTAAGAATATGAAATGTTCTGTATGCAGCCCGGGGAATCTATTTTTGCCTTACAAAAAATATTCATTCATCTAAAAAATCACTTGATTGCTCTCGGGAAGACCTTCACCAACGACGATCTCAACTTGAAAGTCCTAAGATCCATGACAAGGGAATGTCAACTGAAAGTGACCGCTATTTCAGAAAAGAAGAGTCTCTCAACGATGACATCCGCATCTCTATTTGGAAAACTTCAAGAGCACGAATTGGAACTTGGAAGGCTCGAGAAGCACGAAAGTCAAGAGAAAAAGTCCAAGGGAATTGCCTTGAAGATTGACACGAAGGATGACAAAGATGACGAGACTTCCGAAGATGAGAACTTCATGCTTCTTGTTAAGAAGCTTGGTAAGTTTTTTAACAAAAATAAAAATTCCTCTTTTCCTAAAAAGAATAAAAATTTCAGGAAGAAGGATGCATCCACATCGATTCAAGAAGTCACATGTTATGAATGTGGGAAGCAAGGTCACATAAAGCCAGATTGTCCAAGACTTGAAAAGAAAGGAGGATTCAAAGGCAAAAAGGATTTCAAGAATAAAAAGGCTTATGTTGCTTGGGACGATAATGAAGTTAGTTCCTCATCAAAATCGGAAAGTGATGAATGTGCAAATATGGCTCTAATGGCTTCACATCACTCCGATGAAGAAAATAACGAGGTTAGTAGCAACTTTTCAATTTATGAAAATGATGCACAAGAAGTCATAGATGAACTTCTAAAAGAATGCAAGACTTTGTATAAAAACATTTTATCCCAAAAGAAACGAAAACTATCTTTAGAAGAACAAAATACATCTTTTGGAAAGTACATTGAAAATGAAAAACAAAAATTGTTGGATGAAAAACAAAGCCTTGTATGCAAAAATTGTGAGTCATTATCTTTTCAAATTGTTCAACTTAAAAGAGTCTTAGAAAGATATGAAAAAGGTCAAATTGGCTTGGAGGAAATTCTTAGGCACTAAAGATATCCTAATGACAAAAGTGGTTTAGGATATTCTAAGTTTTCCAAACCAAGCACAAGTGAAACTGTTTTCGTAAAAGCTAGTGAACAAATTGTTAAGGAAATGACAAACAATTCTAAAATTATGCATCAAAGTCATAAAAAGAAAAGAATCATTAAGAAACAAAAATATGTTCCTAGATATAAAAGTCAATTTCAACCTACTTATTTTTATTGTGGAATCAAAGGCCATACACCCAATGCTTGCTATGTGCGCAACATTGGTGTTGCTAAAGGGAATTATGTGTGGGTTGAAAAGGGTACTAACTACCAAGGACCCAAAGCAATTTGGGTACCTAACAATACTTGACTTTGTTTTGTAGGTATGCTTAAAGACAACTTCTACTCAATGGTATCTTGATAGCGGTTGTTCAAAGCATATGACGGGCGATATGAACAAATTTTCAAGTCTATCACTTAAGGCCAAAAGATACGTTACTTACGGTGATGATAATAAAGGAAAGATTCTTGGAGTTGGAACCGTTGGTGCATCTCCTCATACAATCGTTGAAGACGTCCTTTATGTGGAAGGCCTTAAACACAACCTTCTTAGCATAAGTCAATTGTGTGACAAAGGGTTCCAAATCAACTTCACAAAGGAGGAATGCTTGATAGAACATGAAGTCACTCATGACCTCTTGCTAAAAGGTAAAATATTTAATAACATATTCATGATTTCTTTTGATGACTCTTCCTTGAAGGTAAAGTGCTTAATGGCAAACAACAACGAGGCATGGCTTTGGCATAAGAGGTTTGCTCACATTCACATAGAGCATTTAAACAAGTTAATAAAGCATGACCTAGTTATTGGTCTTCCGAAGATAAAGTTCATCAAGGACAAGTTATTTGATGTCTGCCAAAAAGGGAAGCAAACCAAAATATCCTTCAAAACCAAGAAAGTGATATCTACTTCAAGACCACTACAATTGTTACATATGGATCTTTTCGGTCCATCAAGAACAAAAAGCTTCGGAGGTAACATTTATGCTTTAGTTATTGTTGATGATTTCTCTCGATATACATGGACATTGTTTTTAGTGCAGAAAAGTGATGCTTTCAAAGCATTCAAGAAGTATGCAAAGCAAATTCAAAACGAGAAGTCACTCACAATAGTCTCCATTAGAAGCGACCATGGTGGAGAATTCCAAAACTCATCATTTGAAGATTTTTGTGAAGAGCATGGAATCTCTCACAACTTTTCCACACCAAGGACTCCTCAACAAAACGGTGTTGTAGAAAGGAAGAATAGGGAATTAGTGGAACTTGCAAGAATAATGCTTAGCGACTCAAATCTTCCTAAATATTTTTGGGCGGATGCGGTTAGCACGGCTTGTTTTATGAGCAACCGTGTCAATATTCGACCAATTCTCAAGAAGACTCCGTGTGAGTTGTTCAAGGGTAGGAAACCAAACATATATTTTTTCCACATATTCGGATGCAAATGCTTCATTCTCAACAACGGCAAGGACAATCTTGGTAAGTTTGATGAGAAGTCCGACGAAGGTATATTTCTTGGTTACTCTCTCTCAAGTAGAGCTTTTAGAATTTTCAATAAACGAACACTTACTATTGAAGAATCTATTCATGTTTCGTTTGATGAGACTAACCCCTCGAAAGAGGATAATATTATTGTGGATGATGATGATGTAGTAGATATATCGCAACAACAAAAGGAGACATCAAAAGACCAAGCAATATCACAAGAAGATGACTCACCAATTATTGAAGAACATCAAGATCTTCCGAAAGAATGGAGAACTCATAGAGATCACCCGATAGATAAAGTTATTGGTGATATTAGCCAAGGCGTTGCAACTCGACTAAATCTCAAGGATGCTTGACTCAACATGGCGTTCGTATCTCAAATTGAACCAACCAAAATCGATGAAGCCTTAGGCGATGATCAATGGATAATAGCTATGCAAGAAGAACTTACCCAATTCGAATGGAATCAAGTTTGGACTCTTGTACCATGACCGGACAACAAACACATCATAGGAACAAGATGGGTGTTCAAGAACAAACTTGACGGAAATGGAATCATAGTTCGTAACAAAGCAAGATTGGTCGCACAAGGCTACAACCAAGAAGAAGGAATTGACTTTGATGAAACGTTCGCTCCGGTAGCAAGGTTGGAAGCAATTAGATTATTACTTGCTTACACTTATTCCATGAATTTTCAGTTATATCAGATGGATGTCAAAAGCGCTTTCCTGAATGGTTACATCAATGAAGAAGTCTACCTCAAACAACCTTCGGGCTTTGAAGACTTCAAGAATCCCTCTCATGTCTACAAGTTGAAGAAGGCTCATTATGGCTTAAAGCAAGAACCAAGGGCATGGTATGATTGTCTTAGCAACTTCCTATGTGAGAAGAGTTTTACAAAAGGAAATGTTGACAAGACTTTGTTCATCAAGAATTTCAAGGGCAACACCTTACTAGTTCAAGTCTATGTCGACGACATCATCTTCGGATCAATAAACAAAGACCTTTGCAAGGAATTCTCTCTTATGATGCAAGGTGAATTTGAGATGTCCATGATGGGAAAGATGAATTACTTCCTTGGATTACAAATCAAGCAAACAAAGGATGGCATCTTCATCAACCAATCCAAGTACTGCAAGGAATTGTTGAAAAGATTCGATATGGACAGTTGTAAAGTAATGTCTACTCCAATGGGATCCGGAACGTATGTTGATCAAGATCTATCCGGCATTTCAATTGATATTACAAAGTATCGAGGTATGATCAGTTCACTATTATATTTAACAGCAAGTCGTCCTGACATTATGTTTAGTGTTTGTTTGTATGCCCGCTTTCAAGCTAATCCGAAGGAATCACATCTCACCGCCGTGAAAAGGATCATGAAGTATCTCAAAGGAACGACGCACGTCGGACTATGGTATCCAAAAGGTAGCACATGTTCTTTAATTGGTTATTCCGACGCTGATTATGCAGGATGTAAGACCGATATAAAGAGTACAAGTGGTACTTGTCACATTCTTGGGAATGCACTAGTGTCGTGGGCATGTAAGAAGCAAGCATGTGTTGCACTTAGCACGAACGAAGCGGAGTACATCGCAGCAGGAAGTTGTTGTGCCCAAATCTTTTGGCTTAAATAACAACTCCTCGATTTCGGTATAGACCTTGGTTGTATCCCTCTCTGATGTGACAACATAAGTGCCATCAATATCACGAAGAACCCAGTCATGCATTCAAGAACAAAGCATATAGATGTCCGACATCACTTCCTTCGAGATCATGTTCTAAACGGAGATGTCGATGTTACGTTCGTGGATACACACAATCAACTCGCCGATATATTCACTAAACCATTGGCTAAGGAGCAATTTTTCAAGATTCGACGAGAACTTGGTATTCTCAATGAAGGTGACATCTAACCCTATCTTTAAAATTTCTTGTTGAATGTTTTTGCTGCATAATATGTGTTTTTTGTTCACTTTGTGTTACAAAATGCTTGCACTCATTTTTCACTGTTTTTGATCTTTCACTCTTTCGGTTATCCGAAAAACATCGTTTTTAAAATATATTTTGATCAAAAGTTGCGTTATGATATTTGCTAAGATTTTGTAAAAAAAATTTGTCAAAAATATTTCCGACATAGCCCCAACCATGTTGCCGTCCTTTTAAAAAAATTTTGAAAATTTTTGCCCGTTAATCGGTTAACGGATCGGTCAACGCATCCCGACAACAGTCCTGGGTCACGTGTTGGACATGTTTTTGCTTGTTTTGTTTTTTTCTTCTTTTATGTACTTTGTCATATGTTTGTTTGTGAGTCAAATGTTTTTTAATACCTCTTTCAAACTCCTCATAAGCTTTTCACTCCCTTTGACTCACCATTAAACTCCATTACCTCATTTTCACTCCCTCTTCTCCAAAACCATAACCACCCCATTAATACACCATTAAAACCTGTTTCACTAAAACTCTTTTATAAACTCTACACTCTCAACTTCACTCTCCAAACACTCAGACCCTAATCCGAAAATACCTCCACACAACCCAAAACCTAAGCTTCAACTTCTCTTCAATGGCTCCAAGAAAAGGAAAGGCTCATGTGTCAGCATCAAAATCCAGCAATGAAAAGGAAATGGCCATGGAATCAACCAAGAAGCGGAGAATGGATTTTCGTGTCCGGGTTTGACATCTTCTTAAGGGTAAGTATGTGAATCTGAAATCCTTTGAAACTCTTAAGTTTCCGGCACTGTTAGAATATCAGGGGATGCTAGACTTTATTGCTGATAATGGAAAAGTATATCCGAATTTGGTAAAATCCTTTATGAACAACATGTCTCTTAACTGTGATGATAAGGATAAACACCAACTGTTTTCTATTGTAAGGAACTGTGAAATTGGAGTTGACCTAGGTACTCTTGTTGCTTCATTGTCTATCCCATATTCGGGTGTTTTCCTCCGTAAAGGGGTAAACCATGATGAAGGAAAATGGTCCAACTATGACAAAATGGAATACTATTATCAGATTTGTCGGTTTCCAAAGGCAGCCGTGGTATCCGACCAACGTACCTCCCGGGTACTATGTTATGCTAAGAACTTATCTATGGATGATCGGATGCTACACTACATCATCTGTCATGTTTTGCTTCCCAAGGATTCCAACTTGTCTCAGATTAATGATTTGGAAATGCAAGTCCTATTTGCTGTCAAGAACAAGATTAGGGTGAACTGGCTTCCTACTATGATGTATCATCTGAAGCAACAGCTTGTGCTCAAGACAAGATTACCCTATGGCCGCCTTATTTCAAGAATCCTGGAAATTACCGATATGTAAATCGGTAGAGAGCCTTTTATCGCTATGACTACTATGGCTAATGAGATTAATGGAGTCACTATCATCAAAAACACTGGCATAATCCAAAGCAACGATGGAACCTACAAGTATGACGACGGATCCTCCACCTCCACCTCCATCCCACCTATTCCCGAAACCAGCATCACAAATGACTTCCTCTACTCAACCATCATGACAAACCACCATGAAACCATGCATGCCTTCAAAAGCCTTCGGATCTTAGTCTTAAGCTCCCGAAACCCCACAGAGTTTGTTGATAAGGATGATGATGGTAGCCAAGAGGACGAAGAAGATGATGAGGATGTCTCGGAAGAGGAATGAGGAACATGTTTCTTGTTGTTTTTTTGCCATTCTTTAAGTCTAGTTTATGTATTTTTGTTTCAAACATTAGTCCTATGTTTATTAGGAAATTTTGGTTTCCATGTTCTAAGCTTTTCCGCTTTATATTAATACTTTTGTTGGCTATGTTAAAATTATGCTTATGCTTCTATGTGTGTTTGTTTGTCTTATTTGATGCGTCTTTCTTTTCAATGCTTATATGGGTGCTTTTCTTTTCATATCAATGCTTGTTGGTCTATTCCTTTTTGCTAATGCCAAAGGGGGAGAAGACTTTCTTTCTCTAATGCCTCTCGATGCAGAATTTCTTTTGCTACTGCCGCTATTATTTAGGGGGAGTTTCTATCTTTAGGGGGAGGATCGTCTTAGAGAAACGTCGATCAAGCTCTCGCACATTTTTTGTTGTCATCATCAAAGAGGGGGAGAATGTAGAAGCACGCCTTCAACCTCGAAGATTTTGATGAAGACAACACGACTGTCATGCGCTTCATATTTGCAAAAAGTCAAGAACTCTCAAACATGATCTAGAAACAAGCATCGACATTGTGATCAAGCTTCTTTTGCTCATTCGGTTTATTTCAAGCTTGGACGAAAAACGTTGAGGTACATCAAAACCCTTTACAAATTGATGTACAAGTGTTCAATAAATTATTTCACATGTTATCATATTGCATATATTTTTTGAAAGGTTTTTAAAATGGATTAACACTTTTAAAATTAAGAATTTTTCTGTTTTTAACAGTGTTAACCGGTTAACCATTTGGTTAACCGGTTAACGGCTCCAAATTTCAAAAGACAGTGTTAACGTTGATATGCGTTAACTGGTTAACCATTTGGAAATTTCAAATGGTTAACCGGTTAACACTGAAGGTTTTTTGAAAAATTATTTTCTTTGAAATTCAAAATATACCTCTTTATTATACCTCTTCAAATTATATTTTGTTTCATAATTTCTCACACCTTTTTGAAAGGGTGTTTTAAGATTTATATATTCTGAATTTTTTTAAATTCAAAAACACCTCCTAGAATTTTTTATAAAAATCATTCAATCAAAATCACTTCTTTGGACATATATTTTCAAACTTCAAAAGTGTTCATATTGTGATTCATAACTTTTTCATACTCATCATTGAACACTTGTATTGATATTTTAAAGTGGATTTTGATCAAAGGAGAAGATCAACTTAGATTGATATCAAACATTGTACTACTCTAAAAAATTACAAAGAATTAAAATAGATTTTCTATTGTGACTTGTGATCCAAGATTGTTGGACTCAAGGGATAGTGATTGTAAGAGGATTGTTCTTGCACACTAGGTTGTTTAGTTGTTTAAAAAGTAGGCCTCACCGATTGAAGGTGCGATAGGTTGTACATTTCTAAAAACTAGTAAAAATCTCTTTCGTGTTGGAAAGAGGACTGGATGTACCTTCGGATTGTGAAGGGAACCAGGATAATTTGCCGTGTCTCTTTTACTTTCTCGTTTTATAGTTTTCATCCCATAAACAAGTAAAAGAAATCCATCCATCAACGAAAATAATCGAGAAAATTTAATAACTCATGATTCACCCCCCCCTCTTAGGCGTACTTTGAAATTACACCCATAGCATTTTGAACTAGTTTGACTTGCTGACTGCACCTCCTTGTGTCCATTTGATTTATTTTATTTCTTTTATTAACTGTTTGATTTTCAATTTTTAAAAATAGTTAAGAGCTTCTAAAAATTACCAAAAAAATCATGGACATCAATTTTAATTGTCTTTAATTTTTTTATATTTTTCTTTTCCATTTATATTTATTTTTTCGTATTAGAATTAATTGTTTAGTTTAATATTCCTTTTAATTCTTTTAAAAAATGCATGTTGTTTTGTTTAATTTCTATTTTGATCATAGATTTGAATGTTGACTTGGTTCTTTTTGCTCTGGATCATAGACATGATTTAGTTTCCTTGGGATTTATCTCATAATTTTTAGGAGTTTGTAATTTGAATTTTGTCAAGTTGCTTTGTGCATGATCTTCAAAACCCTAGTTGCAATGTAAGACCTCCATTACCGAAGTTTGCTTCAGTTTGTGGACCTCTTCTTTTGGTATGTAGTTTTTATGAGTTTAAGGAACACTTGTGTTTAATTGTGGAATTTTTTGGTGAAGTTTGGATTTAATGTGAATTTTCTTGCTTACTTGCCCTAATTTGTATCCTTTCTTGCTACTTGCCTGCTTCTTAGGTTAGGAGGGCACTTGTGCCAACTCCTATAGGTTGTTTAGAGTCCTTTTGATATGTTTATAGGTCTTGGGTCCTTGTATGGTTTTTGCATCTTGACTTGCTTTGAGGTACTTACTCTTGAAGGTTCTCACACTTGTATGTATGCTCACTTGACTTCTTAGGCCTAATTGATTCCCATGTTGAACTTGTAGGCTCCCTTTTTAGACTTCTTTTATTGTTTAGGCACTCCTTTGATATGTTAGGGTTCTGGCCTTGATGTTTTTGATGCTTATTCACTTTGTATGCTTTGTGTTATCTCATAAGTGTTTTTGTTCTTTCACACTGACTTAGATTGCCTCATGATGAGTTGTTTGCTCTAATACTTTCATGGTTTGATATGTGTAATCATAACATGTGAATGGTATGTGTTACCTCTGGCTGTGATGTTTTAAATTGACCTTTTTGGTTTTAATTGTTTCCTTTTATTACTTGTGTATGATCTAACCTTTCTTTGTAGGGGCTCATGGAAAGTGAAGTGTGGATGATATCCACATTTCAATTTTTCATTTCATCTTCTTATTCTTTGCTTTCTCATTTGTCTTTGTGATGTGCCTTATGCCCTCTTGTGTTTAACTTCATCTTTTCCCCTTTAGAAACAACTTATCTCCTTTAGAGGAGTAAGTTGTATTCTAATACCTCCTTTCTTCTTCTTTCTTTCTTCTTTCTTCATTAGGACAAATTTCAAACCACACTAACCTTAGGACCACCCTTTGTATGATAACATTAGGATTAAACTTTACCCATTAGATTTTACCTTTAAGATATTGTGTTTCTTTCTCTTCTCATCTCAAAACAAAAGCCATAATCATCATCAACATGTCATGTCCTTAGCATTTTGCATAGAAACATGAAGCATAACACTCACATGTTCTAGCATAAGGCATATGATCAGTCATCCGGGAAATTTGAAGCACTACAAGTCAAAATCAAGAACATGGTGACCTGGCAAGAAGCTCACAAGACCTCTTGTACAAACTCTGTATTATGGTCAAAACCTTAAAAATAATTGAGGATCAAAATCAGATCAGAACGGTTGGCGTCGAGTTATTATGGAATTTTCCCACCAAAAGGAGGGAGAATTCAAAATTCATTGGTATTAACCGGTTAACGCTTTGGTTAACCGGTTAACGGTTGCGAATTTTGAATTCCAAAAGCAAAATTTAGCATGTGTTTTGGCTCCAATTTTCCAATTTTCCAATTTTTATTCATTTTGAATTAAGGAGAAGGATCTAGAGCATTTATCCAAGCCTAATTCCAATGCTAGGTCCTAATCACTTTCTAAGCCAATTCCAAACCATATTTCTTGGATCCCAAACCAAAATTTTGGGCCCCAAACCTAAATCATATTTATTCCATTTCCCTCCAAACCAAGGAGGCTCTCTCACAATTTTCGATTCTCATTTTCTGAATTTTGATCTCTCTCACCATTCTCTCACTTTTCTCTCCCCATTTTCCAAATCACTCAAAGTTCCTCTTTGAAGATCATATAACTTTGCATTAAAGTGTATAGATCTTGGAACTAGACCTCCATCCATAGCTTCTTTGCATCAATTTGATGTTTATCTACTTGGTTCAGATCTGGTTTGGAGATTAGAAGTGCTTTTGGAGCCAAATTTATGCATCAAGGTCTTTTGCTTGCATTTATTTTGCATGGAGTGTGAGGATTAGCACCGGATCTTCGAAGTTTTCCACGAGATCTCTCATTTCCAACTCAAACAACAATTACCAAAGCGTACCTCAGCTTTGTAGGTTGGTTAAATTCAGATCTAGCTCTGTTTTTAGCTTATTTGCATGCTTATGCTTTAGATCCACCATGTGCTTGTGTATTTTCTTGTGTTGCTAGAATTGATTGGTTGATTTATGGTCTGATCCGTGTGCTAATGTTCATGAGCTTAATGATATTAATTTATGTGAATTGATCCATTTATTTCATGCTTATGTGAATTGCTCCATTGTATGATCATTGAACATGCTAGTTTAGGGTGATTTGCTTGCTGGTTGATATATGCTTTCATGTTCTCGACGCGTAAGTCATGTATTTGCAAAGCTTGGCATGTTGTTTGATCTTTATTTTCTAGAACTTTGAGCATGCTAATTCCATGGATGGTGTTGATGAATACTTGCTGGAATTTTGCTAACATTTCAGGGGCTCATGGTAAGAGAAGTGTGGATGTTCATCCACATTTCAATTCTTTACCTCTTCCTTTTAAGTTGCTTTCTACTTTGTGGTTTTTGATGTGCCTTATGCCAACATGTGATCCAATTTTTATCTTTCCCCTCTAGAAGCAACTTACCTCCTTTAGAGGAGTAAGTTTCTCTCTAGCTTCCCCTCTTATTTTCTTCTCCTTTGGTTCTTCTTTTCTCTTAGGATAGAGTTGAAACCTCACTAACCTTAGGACCACTTTTTTCATGATAACTTTAGGTTTAGTCTTTCCCCATTAGACTTTTGCCTTTTACTCCTTTGGTTTCTTCTCTTTCTCGTCTCAAATCAAAAACCCTAAAACACATTAACAAAGAAAGAAGTGACTTCTTGTGTAATAGCCTTATTCCATGGGGCATATGTATTCATTCCATCTTGAAATAGTGCATTAGTCTAGCATGACGCATAAGTCGGATCATGAAGTCATCTTCGTCAAGAAAACCAAAAAAATACTTCTTCATTTTTAATCACTAAAACACTTAATAAATTCAACAAGTCAATGAAATTAGGCACTTGCCCTTGGAAACAAGTCTTGGATAAATTCTCCTTACTTGGTGTGCTTGTTCTATTATTCCATCTTGGAATGTAGTAGCAAGTACACATTCCATGGAAAAGAGTTTGAGTTCACTTCCTTGTGCCACACCAATAAAAGACTCATACAAAACACAAACAAACAATAAGTGTCTCTCCTTAGGGACTTCTTTTCTCATCTCCTTCGCTCCGTACGCGAACTTGCTTCTACTTGTCACTTTGCAAGACGGTTACGCACCCGTCATCTGAGCCTGCAACACCTGAGCATTGTGATATGCAGTCCGAGCCTTAATTCACAAGCAATCTTTTCCACCCCTAGTTAGGGGAACTACGACGTCTCTGATCCTCATGTCCAGATGAGGTAAGTAGGCAGCGGGGTAGGGCCCGTTCGAGCACAATCCTTATTTTCCCTACATTTTTCCTTTTCATTTCTTTTTCAGTTCCCTTTTCTTTTCTTTTATCCAGTTCCAGTCTTTCTTTTTGCAGCAACTTTCATTCTTACACCCTTTGAAGCATTTTCTTTGCAAACGTGGATCCCGTCGGGTACGGCAGACGGTTTGGGGTGCTAATACCTTCCCCGGTCGTACCCAACTCCCGAACTCAGTCTCTCTGGTTCGTAGGACCTGTGTCTTTCCTTTTCTTTTCTTCTGGTTTGTGCAGCATTACCATTACCGTTCCTTCGGGATAAAAATGCCTAGCTAGCAACTCTACCCTCTTCCGCGCCACTTTTGCGTTTGTACCAGGATGGAAATCCATGGAGCGACAGCTGGCGACTCTGCTGGGGAATTCCTAACCAGAGTTATCTCTGGTTCCCCTTGAGAGTCAATCCTAGCGCTTGTGTGTTTCTGTTTCGTTGGGTGTTGATTGTTTGCTGTTGTGTGTTTATGTTACTGTTTTTTATTTACAACTTTATTTACAGTTTTCAGTATTTATTTTCCTGCATCATATATATTATACTAGACTGTCTGGCTTCTGGTTTCCTTTTTTCTGTGGGTTTGGGAACTGTTACTGAGAGATGAGCTCGTAACCGGGGCTTGAGTGCACCCTAGGACTTAGAGTGGACAATCACTTTGGCTTCATGGCATCTTGTTATGTTGGTAGTAGTGAGTTCCATACCCATACTTGCGACCGTCTTGGAAATGTATTGATGCCGAAATCTTTTTGGGGTTATGCACAACCTCGATAGTTATGTGCATCTGGGGACCGATCATTGAGGACCCTTGTGGAAACATCCCTCTCCAGTGGTGATAGTGGCAGACCACATTCTGTGACAAACCCATTCGCACCCGAGGGCCCACTGGAAACTCACATAGGATGTCCTAGTTCTTTTATAGGAACTCAGTCAAAGCATCTGGTCGTATGACGATAGTATTGTACCCTTCAGGATGAATGTACTATTGTTTCTCGATTCCAGCGCTTGAAGCTGGGAACTTATAAAGGATGCTTGTTTTCCCGGACTCACGCTGAGACCTCCCTGAGTAGTACATAATGCCAAACCGATTCCCTGATCTGGTCATGAGCCATTTCTGGGAAATGGTGAACGTATTATTGATATTCGGCTTTGAGAGTCCGTGATGTTTGACTCGGAGCACACATGTGAGATTGGGAGGGGTTTACAGGTTTTTAGGAACCCTTGACCTCATCATACCGCATCACCAGTACAGTTCTATGGTTTGATAAGGCTACATGGATTTCAGATATCTGATCTCGGGACTTATTTGAGACTGAATTCTTGTTCATGGGGATTTATTCAGAGGATCTTGGTTCTTGGTCACTTGGATCCAGTGTTTCGTATCCAGACAGTCCCAATTGTTGATCACATGCATGCATTGCATTTGCATCGCATCATACTCGCATTAATTGTTTATGTTTCCATTTCAGGTTATTATTCATTCACTGTACCCAGTTCTGGTATTCATTGTTTCTCCAGATGACAGAAGTCCAAGAGATACCCAGAAAAAGGAATGCTCATTACACTTTCCCGCAACCAGAGGTTGAGGAGATTCAAAAACTGGTGGGCTTGATGAGTGACAAGGTTTTAGATGATTTCAGAATCCGATATGGGAAGACCTTGGGATACATGAACAAACCTATCGTCAATCAGAGAGATAGTCTTCATTCTTTGTTGCAGTTTTATGACCCTCAGTTGAGAATTTTGTGTTTGCTGACTACGTCTTGGCTCCCACTATGGAAGAGATTTCTGACATCCTGAAGATTCCTGTCATGAATGGTGTCCCTATTATGCTGCGGAGAAGTTTCCCTCGTACAAGGACATTGCAAGTGCTTGTCATTTGAGTATGCTTAGTGTGAAGATGGAGTTAGAAGCCAGTAAAGGGAAAGGATTTACTCTGGATTTTCTTATCACAGAAGCCCATGTGTTTGCTTTAGGAGTGAAGTGGTCGGAGTTCAGTACACTATTAGCATTAATGATATATGGGATAAGTCTTTTCCCCGGAGAGAAAGGATGGGTAAGCTTGGAGGCTATCACCCTGTTCATTAAAGGTAATCCGGTGCCTACGTTGGTGGGAGATTTTTACTTTGATGTCCATCACAGAAATGAGAAGAGAAAGGGGTACGTGAATTGTTGTTCTCCATTGTTTGCTGAATGGTTTGCCAAGAAGCTTCTAAAGTCAGGACCGTTCAAAGACCTTAAACATGATTGGAAGTGGGCTAGAAGATTGATGGGGTTAACATCTGATGACATAGCTTGGGGATTTAGCAGAAGCTTAGTAGGGAAGGAGTTCATTACAAGGTGTGGTGAATTTCCATATGTGCCTTTGTTAGGTAGGAAAGGGGTGATAAGTCATAACCCTATGCTGTCTAGAAAGCAATTTGGCTATCCACTGAAGGATCCTCCATCAGCTGAAGAAATAGCTAATACTCTATATTTTCCGGCTGAAGATAATGAGTTTTTGGTTATTCAAGTATCTCAAGCTTGGGAAACAAAGGTTAGAGAGGGTAAGAAAGAATTCAGAAAGGTAGACCCTAAGACTTATCCCTCTTTTGCTGCTTGGATAGAAGGAAAAGTTGATACCTTTTTCCTTCCATTTTCAGTTGAGGCTCCATTATATCCGAAAGAAGTACCGGTACAAACCACTGTTTCTCTTGAAGATTACAAGAAGTTGGAAGCTCAGTTGCATAAGGTTCGGGTGGAGAATTCTGAAATGGCTAGCTTGTATCATCGTGCCAATCATGCTAAGCAGTAAGCAGAAGAAAAGCTACATAGGATACAGGCTACCTTAGAAGCTAAGGAAAAGGAGTTTGATGGGAGAGAAGCTCATTTTCAGAGATTGGGTCTAACAGAGTCAAAAAGAGAAGCGGAGCATAAAAAGATTGTGAAGACTCTTAGAGAAGCTCGTTAGTCCATTACTTGGTTACAGAACCAAAGAGAACAGGAGCAGAAGAAGTACAAAGAAGAGGAAGAGTTCTTTGAGGTGCAGATGGCATTCAAGAAAGAAGAGGTCGAATAAGTTCACAAGATACGAAGGGAAAAGACTCAACAATTGGTGCAGAGCTAGCTAGCCTTGGAGGAAGCAATGAAGGAGATTGCAGATCTTAAGCTGAGAGCGGGCATCAAGAAGAACCGGACGGAGTTGGTGAATGCAGAAGAGGAGCCTGGATCTTCCTTTTATCCTAGAGTTTTAGTTTATTGTTGATTGTATCCAGACTACCTACAGGCTTGTTGTAGGAGTCTTGCTTTATCTTTCTGTCTTTTGTATTGAATTATGACCCTGTGGGAGTTCTGTTTATGTTTTAGCTCTGGTCGTTGGTAGTTTGTTCATATAATGCAATGATACTTTCTGGTTACCGTTTCTGAATGAGTAAAGTTGTTGGTCCGATGCCATCAGGGTCTGAATACTCCTCAAAAGAGTTTGAAAAGTTGTTTCCAAAAGGACATCTGAAGTATTTTCTGTCCAAAATACCAGAACTGGGGCATATTAATGCCTGAACGTGGAAACATGAATAGTTACATTGCATGCATATAACGTGTTTGTTGTTTTGTAGGAATTTCTCCAGTGTTCTAACGTTCATGTTACTTTCAGGCACTATAGCTCCCAAGAAGGTTCAGAGACAGTTAACTGTGCACAGATACCCTACGAAGGTGAACAGAGAGAGTAATGAAGCAGATGCAAGCAGATCTGGCTGATTTAAGGACAAGAATGGACAATTTTATGAACCTCATGGCTGGGATGGGTCAAACTCAGGAGTGGTTGCGCGAAATGGTGGAGAACAATCAAGCCAGGAACAATGGGACAACAGATGGAGGTAATCGCAATGGGGTTGGCGCCTGTCATGTTGAAATCCATGTGGTGCAACCAGGGGTCACTATTATCAATGATGGATTGAATAACATGCAGATGGATGGGAAGGACGAGCAACTCACCTTGATGGATGAGGCGGAAGGCCATGGGGTTGACATGAATAGGAGGTTTGAAGAAATGGTTGAGCAAATTCGCGCCATTCAGTCTCAGAGTTCTCTAGGGTTTGACATCACTGATCTGGGCTTAGTGCCAGGGGTGAGAATTCCCTAAAAGTTCAAAGTCCCTACTTTTGATAAGTACAACGTCACGGCGTGCCCGAAAACTCACCTTCAGTCCTTTGTGGGAAGGATTGTTGCGCATACAGATGATGAGAAGTTGTGGATGTATTACTTCCAGGATAGTCTTGTAGGAGCTTCCTTGGAATGGTACATGAAGCTGAGCCGGGTCAATATCTGAAGCTGGAAGGATTTAGCTGAGGCATTTGTGAAACAGTATCAGTACAATTTGGATATGGCTCCAAATCGTACCCAGTTGCAGACAATGTCTCAGAGTGCTAAAGTAGGGTTCAAAGAGTACGCCCAGAGGTGGCGTCAACTAGCTGCTCGAGTACAACCTCCTTTGTTAGAAAATGAAATGGCAAACATGTTTATGGGAACACTGCAGGGGGTGTTTATTGAGAGACTGACGTCTTGTTCAGCGACAAAGTTTAATGACATCGTGATAGCTGGAGAGAGGGTTGAAACCCTTTTGAAAATGGGGAAGATCCAAGACAGTGGTGCAGTTAGCTCAAGCGATGTGAGAAAGGCTTTCAATGGACCTCCAAGTAGAAGGGAGGGAGAAACTAATGTTGTGCACGGACAAGGTCGGGACCGTTGATACAGGGGGTCTTACGGGCAGGTGGCAGCTGTCACCATTCCATCAAGTCCTGTGCAACAACCACAACAATAGCAACAACAGCAACAGCCGCAGCGCAATAATTATTAGCAAAGAACCTATCAACAGAGACAAACTCGTCCATCTAACAGGGTGCTTGAAGCCATCCTGATGACGTATATAGTACTGCTCCAGAGATTGTTAGACTTGAACTTGGTTCAGTTGAGGACGTTAGCACCACCTCCACTTGGAGAGCTTCCAGTGGGGTATGATGCTAATGCAAGATGCGCATTCCATTCAAGAGCTCCCGGGCACTCAACGGAGAAGTGCATGGCATTACAACATAAGGTCCAAGACCTGATCGACTCAAAAGTAATTAATTTCGCACCACCTCCAAATGTTACATCAAACCCCATTCCAAATCATGGAGGGGCCAGGATAAATACTGTTGACAGTGGCGAGAGGTTAAACTTGATTTTGAACGTGGATGAAGTGAAGACTTCGTTGTTGGTCGTGAAAGACATATTGTTGAAAGGGAAGGTATTCCCTGGTTGTGATTTTGACTGTGAGAGTTGTTTGAAGTCAGTTAATGGTTGTGGAGAGTTGAAAGCTTGGCTACAGTGTTTGATTGACGAGGGGTCTCTATAGTTTGACAGGGTCGACAATAGAGGCGGTCGTGTGTCTACAGTGACAATTTATTTTGATCCTGCTGAAGTTCCTACCCGGAGAGAGCCTGTGACTATCTATGTTCTAGAAGTGAGTCCAGTAACTATCACTGTTCCGGGACCGGTTCCCTATGTTGATGAAAAAACCATCCCTTGGCACTATGGTTCAGACGTGTACGTAGAAGGCCATAAGTTGGAGAGTAAAGCAGTGACAATTGACCCGACTGTAGTGAACGTCGGATGAGTTGGTGGGTTTACTCGGAGTGGGCGCCTCTTTGCTCCTCAAGCTCTTAGAGGTAATCCTGAAGCTGAAGCTGCGACAAAGGCTAAGGGTAAACAAATAGCAACTGAAGAGGTGACAACTCCTGCTGCTAGTCAAGGCACGTTTGAAAAAGAAGTCGAAGAATTCATGAGGATAATTAAGAAAAGTGACTATAAGGTGGTTGAACAGCTGAATCAGACCGCGTCCAAGATATCCATTCTGTCATTGTTGATGTGTTCTCAAGCTCACTGGGAGGCTTTGCTAAAAGTTTTACAAATGGCGTATGTACCACAGGAGATAACTGTCAACCAGTTGGAGGATGTGGTAGGCAGTGTGAATGCCAGCCATGGGCTGGGATTCACGGATAGAGATCTACCTTCCGAGGGGCGTAATCACAACAAGGATTTACATATCACCATGGAGTGTAAGGGCGCTGTTCTATCACACGTCCTGGTAGATACAAGTTCTTCTCTCAATGTGCTCCCTAAGAAGGCCCTCATGAAGCTGAGTGTTGATGGCATTATTTTGCGACCCAATGATTTGGTTGTGAAATCCTTCGATGGGTCACAAAGATCTGTGTTTGGGGAGGTGGAGCTACCGGTGAAGATTGGGTCTCAGGTATTCAAGAGCATGTTCTATGTTATGGATATCCAACCCGCTTATAGTTGTCTGCTGGGACGTCCTTAGATTCATATTGCTGGTGCATTAACATCCACATTGCATCAGAAGTTGAAGTATGTGGTAGACGGCCAGGTTGTTATTGTATGCGGCGAAGAAGATATTTTCGTAAGTCATCTGTCGACCTTCAAGTATGTGGAAATGGACGGGGAGATCCATGAGACACTTTGCCAAGATTTTGAGACAGTTAATGTTAGTACTTTGTCTCTGGTTGCTGCAGTTTAGAGCAATGAGAAGGAAGGGACTCCTATCTACTCCTACAAGTAAGCTAAAGAAGTAGTCCAATCTGGAAATGCTCAAGTCTGGGGCAAGCTGCTGGAAGTTGAAAAGAAAGATGACAAGGTTGGTCTCGGATATCAACCTGGTCAGTCCAGATGGTCTCAAGGTAGTAAGCCCATAACGTTCACAAGCGCTGGAATGCTCGACTACAACATCGTTTGTGCAATAGATGCAGGGGGGGATAATGACTACGACTTGGATAACTGGATTCACCCATGCGTACCTGGGGAGGAGCTCCGAAACTGGTATGCTAAAGATTTCGTTCAAGTTACTTGGCAGTCAAAGTAATTTTCTTGTTTCCATTTTGTCATACTGCATGTCAAATCCTACACTCTGCCCAAGGTGCATGGATCCATATGTAAGGCCACCATATTTTTAATGCATTTACTTTTTCCATTAAATAAAGGACATTTTTCAAGCAAATTGTGTTCTCTCTCTTTCGTTTTAAATTTTTTCACAAAAAACAAAAAAAAATGGTAATGTTTTATTTTCAGTGTTTTTGTCTGTTTGTGTCTCTTTTGAAAAAAAACAAACAGATTCTGAAATAAGCACATCATTTGTGCAGTGTTGATCATTTGGATTCTTGTGATAACGTTCCTGCTATGATTATGCATGACTTCGACAATCCTGTCTACCAAGCTGATGAAGGGGTTGAGGAAGACAGTGAACTCCCGTAAGAACTGGTTAGGTTTTTGAAACAAGATGAAAGGGCCATTCAGCCTCATCAGGAAGAAATAGAGATCATCAACATCAGGTCTGAAGATGTAAAGAGAGAGATAAAGATTGGGGCCAGTCTGCGGGCCGAGGTAAAGAAGAAGTTGATTGGTATGCTACGTGAATATATAGATATCTTCGCCTGGTCGTATCAAGATATGCCGGGGTTGGATACTGACATCGTTGTGCACAAGCTGCCACTAAAGGAAGATTGTCCTCATGTAAAGCAAAAGATGAGAAGAACTAGCCCTGAAATGGCAATGAAGATCAAGGAGGAAGTTTAAAAGCAGTAGGATGTCGGGTTCCTTACCGTGACTAGTTACCCACCTTGGGTAGCTAATATTGTGCCCGTACCAAAGAAAGATGGCAAGGTCCAGATGTGCGTCGATTATCGG
Source organism: Lathyrus aphaca (assembly GCA_963966055.1). Lineage (NCBI taxonomy): Eukaryota > Viridiplantae > Streptophyta > Magnoliopsida > Fabales > Fabaceae > Lathyrus > Lathyrus aphaca. The sequence goes on along the minus strand of OZ014519.1, from coordinate 278,896,947 downwards.
GATCTAAACAGAGCAAGTCCAAGGGATGACTTTCCATTACCTCACATTGATGTGCTGGTAGATAACACCGCTCAGTTCTCGGTATTTTCTTTCATGGATGGCTTCTCCGGGTATAATCAGATCAAGATGGCACCGGAAAACATGGATAAAACGACGTTCATTACCCCGTGGGGTACATTTTGTTATAAAGTTATGCCCTTTGGATTGAAGAATGTCGGGGCAACGTATCAACGGGCTATGGTAACTTTGTTCCACGATATGATACATAAGGAAATTGAGTGCTATGTGGACGATATGATTTCCAAGTCTCGGGATGAAGAAGAGCATCTGGTCAATCTCAAAAAGCTGTTTGATAGATTGATAAAGTACCGACTGAGGTTGAATCCAAACAAATGCACTTTCGGAGTGCGTTCCGGTAAGTTGCTGGGTTTCATTGTTAGCTAGAGAGGGATTGAGGTAGATCCTGCGAAAGTAAAAGCAATACAAGAGATGCCTGCACCGAAAACGGAAAAAGAAGTGCGTGGGTTTTTAGGGAGATTGAACTATATTTCACGGTTTATATCTCATCTAACCGCCACATGCGAGTCAAAAATGGACCCCGTCAAGTATATTTTCGAGAAACCAGCATTAACTGGAAGGGTTGCAAGGTGGCAAATGATCTTAACAGAGTATGACATACATTATACTTCCCAGAAAGCCATCAAAGGAAGTGTATTGTCAGATTATCTTGCACAACAACCGCTTGAAGACGACTATCAGCCAATGAAGTTTGATTTCCCTGATGAGGACATCGTGTACCTCAAGGCAAGAGATCGCGAGGAACCACTTCCGAAGGAGGGGCCTGACCCTGAATCCAAATGGAAGTTGATATTTGATGGGGCAGTCAATATCAATGGACGTGGAGTTGGTGCTGTTCTTATTACTCCCGAAGGTGTTCACTTTCCCTTCGCTGCCAGAATTACTTTTGGCTGCACCAATAATGAAGCGGAATACGAGGCGTGCATAATGAGAATAGATGAGGCTATTAATCTTCGGATTAAGACCCTCGATATATTCGAAGATTCAGCCCTCGTTATTAACCAGATTATCGGAAAGTGGTATACACATCAAGAGCACTTAATTCCTTATAGGGATTATGCCAGAAGACTATTGACATTCTTCACAACGGTTAAGCTTCAATATATACCACGAGATGAGAATCAATTTGCCGATGCATTGGCTACTCTTTCTTCATCCATCAAAGTCTTGTGTTGGAACTACGTGCCCAAGATTGACATCTCCAGGCTTGACGTACTGGCTTATGCTTTCTCTGTAGACGCAGTTTCTGATGAGAAACCTTGGTACTTTGATTTCAATCTTTTCCTGGAAAAACAAGAATACCCAGCTGGGGCATCATCCAATGACAAGAAGACTTTGAGGCGACTTGCTGCTAGTTTCTTCTTGAATGCTGACGGGGTTCTATATAAGAGGAACTTTGACATGGTCTTACTCAGATGCATGGATAGATACAAAGCAGACCTGTTAATGCAGGAAGTCCACGAGGGATCCTTCGGTACTCATGTAGGAGGGCATACAATGGCTAAGAAGTTGTTGAGATCAGGGTACTATTGGCTAACAATGGATGTAGACTGTTGTTCGTACGCCCGTAAATGCCACAAATTCCATATTTATGCAGACAAGGTGCATGTTCCTCCTAGCCCGCTCAACGTCATGTCATATCCTTGGCCCTTTTCTATGTGGGGCATTGACATGATCGGGAAGATAGAGCCTACCGCTTCAAATGGTCATCGTTTCATCTTGGTCGCGATTGATTACTTTACCAAATGGGTTGAAGCAGCATCTTATGCCAATGTCACTCGCCAAGTGGTAGCCAGGTTTCTAAAGAGAGACATCATTTGTAGATACGGAGTGCCCGAGCGAATCATTACTGATAATGGTTCCAACTTAAACAACAAGATGATGGCAGAACTGTGCCGGGACTTCAAGATTCAACATCACAATTCTTCTCCTTACCGGCCAAAGATGAATGGCGCGGTAGAGGCAGCTAATAAGAATATTAAGAAGATTGTGCAGAAGATGGTTGTCACTTACAAGGATTGGCATGAGATGCTACCATTCGCACTGCATGGGTACCGAACGTCAGTTAGGACGTCAACCGGGGCAACTCCTTTCTCCTTGGTGTAGGGAATGGAGGCAATCTTTCCTGTTGAGGTAGAAATTCCTTCATTACGTGTGATGATGGATGTGAATCTTGATGAGGCTGAGTGGGTACGTGCTCGATATAATCAGTTGTGCCTAATTGAGGAAAAGAGATTAGCGGCTATCTGTCATGGTCAGCTTTATCAAAGGAGAATGAAGCGAGCATTCGACCAACGAGTACGTACTCGAGAGTATCAAGTAGGCGAGCTTGTACTCAAGAGGATCATTCCTCCAGGTTCAGATCACAGGGGCAAGTGGACCCCAAATTATGAAGGCCCATTCATAGTAAAGAAAGTTTTCTCAGGTGGGGCGCTGGTGCTCACTACTATGGATGGAGAAGATTTCCAGTCTCCTGTTAACTCGGACACAGTTAAAAAATACTTCGCATAAAAAAGACCCGATGGACACAAAAACAGAAATAAAGTCCAGGCAAGAAAAGGGCATCCCGACGAGCTAAAAATAGAATAAAAAGCTCGGGCAAAAGTTAGGGAAAATAAAGAAAAAATGTACACCCGCTGAGTTGAAAAGCCACATCGGACAACTCAGGCAAAAAAGGGTATCCCGGTGGATTGAAAACCCGAAAGGGCGATCCACACAAAACAAGGGAATAAGAGAACAACTAAGATCCGGGTAATCTGAACCAAATCATCGTTTCAAATAGTCTGACGATAACAGAAGGATAGGAATCAGTCCCCTCATCTTCTTCAGAAAGCAAAGGCAAGAACAGAAAGTCTTGAAGACATGTTGATCATAGCAGGAAGGAAACTCATTGGAATGTCGTGTACATTGCCATTAGGATAGTTTCTTTTCTCAATTTTATGGTAGCTACCTCTTTCCAGGTAGGTGCTTTCTTTTGTAAAACTTTGCCTATTCAGAGGCCATTCAATGAATGAATATTCAGCCAAAAATCGTGCTGTGTTTTGTTTATTTTGTTTGCAAAAATGTCCTGAACTTTTGGCAAAAAGAGCATTGCATATGAAACATGTTGATTTTTCTAAGAAAATTGACATTGTAGGGAAACATTAAAACTGTCTTTGAGTGTCGGGTGACAATGGATGAACAGATCATACTATGTAAGTCCCCGAGGCACATGTATGTATACTGTTGTTGCAGGTTTTACAGGGCGATATGGTATTTCCCCAAGCAGAGAGTGCTCCCCAACTGAGCTATGGCAAGTGGAATCTCCAGCAAAACTTCAAACCTAATCAAAGAGGTGTCCTCCCCAAGCGGTGGTTGTTCTTCACAAGAAAGACATGGTTATCCCTAGTAGAGTTCAGGTGGAACCTTCCCCAGCTGAGTCAGAGTAGGGTGGTATCCCCAACAGAGTTTCAAACCCAATCAAAGAGGTTTGTCCCCAATCGGAGTCTTTGTGTCAGAATGGTCTATTCCCAGCGAGCAGCTGAATGCCTATTTCCCTGCAGGGTTGTAAATGTCATAACTCTTTCCCTAGCGAAGGTTATTTAACCAAGTGTTTCCCCAGTCGGGTCGGAAGATCGTCTTTTCCTCGCAGTTCATGATTGGTACGCAACCATTATTGAAATATCACTAGCAAGTTCGCCAATTTATTTTTGGCCAGTGTGACAAGGTAGTGCAGACATTTGTTCACATTTCATTCCTCAACCAAGTATTGTCGGGATATCGTGGACATTTACTCAGTAGAATTCCAAGGCTAATTGAAGAGCTTTCCTCCCCAAGCAGATTATCTTTCCACGAGCGAAGTCCTCCCCAGCGAGTAGCTATACGCCTGGTTTCCCCATAGAGTCAGAATTTTCAGAATTCCCTCCCCAGCTAGGGTCTGACCAAGCATCATCCCCAGCCAAGTCTGAAGACGGTTATCCTCCGCAGAGTTCATGATCGAGATTTACTCCCATCGTTGAAATATTCCCCAAAGAAGTCGCCAGTTTATTTTTGGTCATTATGATGATACAGGCAGTTATTCATCTCCTTAACCAGAGTCAAGTATCATCAAAGCCTCTTGACTTGGGTCTCCCCTGCAGAGTCGTGATTTTTTGTTGCCAATCAGGGCACTTCACGTGATGCTCGTATGCACGTCCTAACACTCATTTGTGTTTGATGTTTGATAGTTGCTCGTCTGCATTCCCCTAACATTCGTCCGTGTTTGATGTTTGATATCTGCTGGATGTTCATCTGCATTTCCAGCACTCGCTTGTTCGTGAAATATTCTTCGTTTGATTCTCCCCGGAAGAGTTGTGTTTCCTACCAGGAATTTGTTGCTCGTACGCACGTCTTAACATTCGTCTGTGTTTGAAATTAGCTTGACACTTGTTTGCATTCCTTGACACCCGTCTATGTTCGCACTTTGCTGATGCTCGTCCGCATTACTCAGCACTCGTTCGTGTTTGAAATTTTCTTGACGCTCGTTTGCATTTCCTGGAACTTGTCCGTGTGTGATATTCATTTGATGCTCGTATGCATCCCCCAACACTCGTCTGTGTTTGATGTTTGATAGTTGCTCGTCTTCATTCCCCAACACTTGTCCGTGTTCAAAATTTACTTGACGCTCGTTTACATTTCCTTGCACTCTTTCGTGTTTGAAATATGTTGATGCTCGTCCACATTCCTCGGCACCCGTCTGTGTTTGATGTTTGATTGTTGTTCATCTGCATTTCCCATCACTCGTCTATGTTTGTTATCTGTTCAAAGCTCGTTTGCATTGTTTGGATACTCGTCTGTATCATCCCTCACACTCGTCTGTATTAGCTTATATCCATATGTGCTGATTTGATAATCACTCTGGTACTCGTATGTATTGCTACTCCAAATGCTCGTTTGTGTTGGATTTCCGGTATTCGTATGTATTAATGGTTGATATTCGTCTGTATCATCGTCTGGAGTGCTCGTTTGCGTTTCTTAGATCATCGTCTAATATTCGTTTGTATCATTGACTTATAGCACTCGTCTGTGTTCTTTTGATGATCATCCAATGCTCGTCTGTGTTGAAGAGGTTTGAAGTCTTGACGGTGGGATTAAACGTCAAAATGGTTACCGGTCCTGGCGTAACAGTGTAACACCACAAAATTTGCCCTCTCATTTCCTTTGCATTTTGCATAGCATTTAGCATACATAAATTCATAAAATAATCAAAAACATTGCATCATAACCATCACAGCAGGGGCATAGGTTTGTGATCAGTGAACAAAGAAACTGAAGGCTATACAAAGGCAATCAAAGGGCCACAAAGCTTCTCAACCTTGTGCAAATGGTCCACAATATCCCACAAGTATTCACTTGAAGCCACAAGTCCTATACAGAGGTGCTTTGATCAAGGGAGGCAAGCAATGCAACATTTCCCAGCAAAAAGGAGTCAGATGAGGGTTTCTAATGAACTGGTCTTATCAATGAGACTTTGGTCCAAGCATGGTTTCGTGGTTCTCTACATGATGTCAAGTACTTATGGTTCAAATTTCACCATTGGACTCATTTTGGAAGGCCCTCAATTGTTCAGTTGATTGAAAATCAGAAAATTGGAGAAAAGTCAACCCGGATGAGTAAAAAGTCAACTCTTGAATTTTTGGGATCAAAATCATGAAATTATGGTCACAAGGCTCTTAGGGACCAATTTGGATCAAGAAAGAATGAAAAAAATCAAGAAAACTAAAACTTACCATTTTTTGGAAAGTTTGGGTTTCCAAAAATGGCAAGTTTTGGTCATGTTTGTAGCCACTTCAAGAGAGGTTTTTTCCCAAAATAAAAGTCCTATGAAAAGTATACCTTGGGAAAATGAAAGAGGACATCCTAAGCTTCAAAACCATATGTGGAACTCCTTCATAGGATCAAAATTGAGAAAGATATGGCCGTTCAAAGTTGGAAAAAAAACAAGGCAATACAGCAGGATGAATCGATTCATCCGTGTTATGAATCGATTCATAACAGTTAAAAAAATTGTTATGAATCGATTCATCCATGTATGAATCTATTCATAATGTGTTTTTTTGCTGAAATTAGCTTTCTCTTCAGTATGTATCGATGCATAACCTTATGAATCGATTCATGATGCTGTTTTTTGCCATTTTGCTGCTGTTTTTGATGCAAAACAAGTGTGGATGCTATGCTACCTTGGGGTTTGAGCATGGAAATGATTGGTACACATTCTATAGCTCATTTAGCTTCACTTTGGCCTTAATTCAAGCTTCACCATTGCTGCTACATCAAAGTGGTCTTCACCACAAGAGTTCATGAGCTAGTATACTAAAGAAAGTTCTAGAAGAACCAGCTCACCCTCTTCTACCACATTCTAGAGTTTTCTACAACCTTCCAAGGAGTTCTAGAATTCTCTAGAATCCCAACTAACTCCTAACCTAAGCCAACTCCTAAGCTACCTCCAAGCCCAAACCTCATGCGAAACCAATGCATTATATAAATCCATTCCCTCCCAAAGCTAAAGGGTAACCACCACAAATCACTCTCTCCCTCATTCTTCACTCAATCACCATTTTCACAATCTCAAAATCCATTACTTTCTCTCCCAATTTTCCACCATTTTCACCATAGCTTTTCAACAAAAGTTCTTCAAGTTTCACATTGAAACTTGAAGGTCTTAAAGCTTAGCCTCCATCCTCCATTGAATTGAGCATTATGGAATAAGAAGCTACTGGTTTTTGGTGGAGTTTGCGACTTATCGGAAGTGATTAATCGAGAAGCGTCAAGACCGAATTGCATTTATTTTGCATTCGCGGATTCTCCGGTTTTCTTCTCCATTCGCACTCTGATTCATTGCAACAATTACCGAAACACTCCTCCATTTCGTAGGTTGGTGATTTAACCATTATGCCTTAATTTATCCTCTTCATCTCGCCTTAACGGTATTCTCCGCATGATTTTCGATTATGTTTGCGTTGTACCGTTCATTTTCGTTTTCGTTGCTTTCTTGCTTGTAATTTGCATTTGGATTATTAGGAATTAGATTTGTAGTCTAATCTAGGTCATAGTAGGTGTAAAGAATCCCTTGTAAATAGGAAAAACGGTTCTCGTCGTAGGAATTTAGATTTTAGCTTATTTGATAGATTAGTCTTAATTCTTCATGCCTATCAACCCCATACATGTTTAGGTACTGATTTTAGAGAATTTTTAGGTCCATTTCCAGTAGCTAATTCCCCCATTTCGAGTTGTTTCGACACGATTCCGTTCATGTTACGTGTTGTGTGTTTTTGTGCTTCTTTGGGCATAATTTAAGTTTCTTGCATTTTGTCGCCATGTTCATGCACCATTAGGCATATAATAATCATGTTGCATTCTGTTTTTACATGTTTGCATTGCCTCAAATCATTTTTTTTTGCATTCCATTATGTTGATGTATGTTGCATTTTGCATAATCATATGTATGTGCATTTGGTTGCATTTTGTTGCATATTTGATCACATCATCCATATCAATTCAATTCTGAATTTTGCATTGAGTTTAGCATGTTTGTTGAGCTATCATGTTGCATGTTCATAATCAATAATCATCATGTGCATATACCATATTCATGTACCATACTTTTGCATTACTTGTTGCATAATAAACCATGTGATGCATTCTTGCATACTATTCAAGATAGTCATGTTCTTGCATTTTTATATGATGATTCATGTTCAAATGTATGTTCATGATGGATTTAGTGCATTATTCATTGAGTTTGTGCATTAAAATATGAAAATAATCAATTCTGGATTTTGCATTTCATAGCCATTTTTGCATATAGGTGCTGTAAAATGTGTGCTGTTTGTTTGTAGTGCATGCTGTATTTTACCTTTTACACCTACTTTTTCATGTTGCATGATAGCTGTAGTATGCTGTTTGTGTTATGCTTTATTTTCATAGCTGTTTGTGTGTTTGAGTGCTTTAAATAGTTGCTGAATTTTGGTTTAGCATAGTGTAGGCACCCTTAGAATTAAGATTGAGTCTAGTTTAGGTCCAAGAGCCTTAGGATTTAATTGTTGTGTGTTTGCTTTATTATTTTTAATAAATTGCACACTAACATTTGTTTTGTAGTGGGGAAGATTGAGGTAACTTTCCTCCATCCAATCCTTTATTTTTATGCATTTCTTTTATGCATTTTAAATCCATTTTGCCTTACATAATGTTTGTGCTTGTTAGGTTTTTCCCCTTTGGAACCAACTTAACTTCATTAGGAAGTAAGTTGTGTTCTTCTTCCTTTTCTCTTCCTCTTTCCTCTCCTCCTTAGGATTAGAAACCTCACTAACCTTTAGGATCTCCTTGATATTGAATAAACAACTTAGGGTTGGTCTTAGTCCCCCTTAGTTTTTTCCTTTTTCGATTTGAGTCTCTTTCTCATCCCATAAAGACAAACAATAAAATGCACCTAATAAAGGTTAAACGTTCTCATACGACACGAGACTTTGTTGCGGAGTTCTTATACACGTCCTATTTCGGGGCGAGGTGTAAGTCCCTACCACGATGGATAAGTCTTAGTATGAGAATGTTAACAAACAATAAACTCCAAAACACTTCTCATAAAAGATAATCAACCAAGACAATCTCGTCTTCTCTTCTCATCTCCTAATCTTTGCGGACGAATGCGACTTGCCTCGACAGTTCAAACAGCGATACGGTAAACACCCTCGAGTCAGAGCCGGTAACACCTGAGCTAGAGCTATGGCAATGTCAGCTTAAAAAATACAAATAGTTCCCGCCTTAGTTAGGCGAACTACATCGACTCTGATCCTCATTATCCCGATGAGGTACGTAGGCAGCGGGGTAGGGCCCGTTCGAGCGCATTCTTTATTTTCCCTACATTTCCCCCCTTCTGTTCCTTTTCTTTTTCATTTCCCTTTCTCATTCCCATTCCAGTCCCATGCCAGTAGCAGTTCTTTTATTCAGCAGCATTCCTATTATCTCACCCTTTGAAACAAACAAGCAAGCGTGGATCCCGTCGGGTACGGCGGACGATCTGGGGTGCTAATACCTTCCCAGGTCGTAACCGACTCCCGAACCCAGATCTTTGGTTCGCAAGGCCTCGTCCTTTCCTTCTTCCTCAGGTTTGTGCAACATTACCTTTCCCGTTACTTCGGGATAAAAATGTCTGGCTGGCGACTCTACCTTTTCCGCGCCACTTTCGCGTTTGTACTAGGATGAAAATCCCGGGAGCGACAGCTGGCGACTCTGCTGGGGATCGAACCCAGAATCTCTGGTTTCCCTTGTAGAGTCAATCCTAGCGCCTGTTTGGTTTTGTTTCTTTGGGTGTTTATTTGTTTGTTGCTGTGTGTTTTAGTTTAGCTTTACTGTTTTCATTTACAGTTTTTATTTATGGCTTTACTTTACCGCATTTATTTACCGCTTTCAGTATTTTATTTTCCATGCATCATATTATACTGGACTGTCTGGCTGTGCTGGTTTTCATTTTTTCTGTGGGATGGGAATTACTGTGAGATAAGCAAAATACCCGGCTTGAGTGCACTATAGGATTAGCGTGGACATGTTGTACTCGCATGGTTACATGATGAGTGGCGATGTGCTCCACACCCAAGTTGCGACTGTCTTGGAACTATCTTGTGTGGGGGTTCTTCCCCACTTCGGGATACAACCTTGATGGTTATGTGCAGCTGGGGACTGATCATTGAGAACCTTAGTGGAAACAACCCTCTCCAGTGATGACAGTGGCATACCACATTTGTTGGAAAACCCACTCATATCCGAGGGCCCACTGGGAACTCGCATAGGATGGCCTGGTTCTCTCATAGAAACCCAGTCAAGGCAAACTGTTTGTATGACGATAATATTGTACCCTTCGGGATGAATGTACTATTGTTTCTCGATTCAGTGCTTGAAGCTGGGGACTTATGAGGGATGCTTGTTTTCCCCGTACTCAGCTGAGACCTCCCTAGTTAGTACATAATAACAAACCGATTCCCTGATGTGGTCATGAGCCATTTCTCGGAAATGGTGAACGTATTATTGCTATCCGGCTTTGAGAGTCCGTGATGTTGACTCGGTATAGCATACCCGTGAGATGGGAGGGGTTTACAGGTTTGCAGGAACCCTAAAAACTTCCAACATACCCCACTTTGCCAGCACATGGCCCTTTGGTTTGAAATTCGGGATTTCGGTGGTACTGTTATTACGACTCTTCACCAGCACATGATTGTCTTCTCGACACCAATGTCAGACCAGTTATCGCCAGACCTTTTATCACACACCAGTGCATTGCATAACATCCTCTGCATGCTTGCATCACTAACACATGCTTACTCATTTGCAGGGCCGCATGTAGCATCCTCATGAACATATCATACGCATTTACTGCATGATTTGCATATTTTGCATTTTTTCAGGTCATTCGGACTTCCTAACTTATTCAACTTCAGGCAATATAGCTGGTCAACACGTTCATCGGTATCCGACAAAAAGAAACCGAGTGAGAATGGCCGAACGAATGCAAACTGATCTCAATGAGCTCCGACAAAGGATGGATCAGTTCATGGACATGATGACCGACATTGCGCAGAATCAAGAGTGTCTCAGATTGATGGTTGAGCAGCCCCGTGGGAATGCTAATGCTGGAACACCGACTGAGAATGTGGATCCTAACGCTGCCCATGACGGAGGGATAAATCTAAATGGGACTGCGGCCTGTAATGAAGACACTCAGGAAGACCAGTTCACTCTACTGGATGCTGACATGGGTAATATGAATGAGGTCAACAATCGAAGGTATGAAGAGCTGGCGGAGAAGATTAAGGCCATGGAATGTCAGAATTCCCTGGGCATCGATGTAACCAATCTAGGGTTAGTGCCAGGAGTCAGAATCCCTCCTAAGTTCAAGGTGCCATCATTTGACAAGTACAATGGCAGCACGTGCCCTAGAACTCATATTCATGCATACTTTGGAAAAATCTTGGCTCACACTGATAACGAGAAACTTTGGATGCATTTCTTCCAAGATAGTCTATCTGGAGCTTCATTGAGCTGGTACATGAAACTAAGCCGAGTCTCTATCCGCTGCTGGAAAAATTTAGCTGAGGCTTTTCTCAAGCAGTATCAATACAATATTGATATGGCTCCGAACTGCACTCAGTTGCAGAACTTGTCTCAAGGACCCAAGGAAAATTTTAAGCAGTATGCCCAGAGGTGGCGTGAGATGGCTGCACAGGTTCAACCCCCATTGCTGGATCAGGAAATGGCCGACATGTTTATGGGAACCTTGCAAGGTGTTTACTTGGATCGTCTGGCCGCCTGCCCGTCCATTGGTTTTTCTGATATTGTCATCGCTGGAGAAAGGATAGAAAACTTCCTGAAATTAGGAAAGATTCAGGACGCAAGCAGTGCTAGTTCATCTGGTGTGAAGAAACCTTTTGGCAATGGCCAAAGGCGAAGAGAAGGTGAGACCAATGCCGTGTATAGGGGCCGAGATAGAGGTCGTTCTCAAGGTTACTACCAAACAGCTGATGTGACTATTACTCCACAGGTTCAACCACAACCTCAAAGTCAGCAATATCAGGTGCAGAGACCAAATCAGGAAAGGACAAGAGCGAGAAACCGCAGACTTGATCCCGTCCCATGCCCATATGCTGTATTGCTCCCAGAGCTGCTAAAGTTGAACCTGGTCGAGCTTCGTACCATGAGAGCCCCTGCTCCTGATAATCTACCTCAGAACTTCGATGCAAATGCCAGATGCGAATTCCATTCAGGCGCCCAGGGGCACAGTATTGAGAAATGTTGGGCTTTTCAGAACAAGGTACAAGACCTAATTGACTCCAAGGCGATCAATTTTGCGCCTCACCCAAATGTACTCCGGAATCCAATGCCTAATCACAATGGAACTGGTGTCACGGTTATTTTACCAGATGGTCCACGTTAAGCTGGAATCTTCAAGAAGTAAATAAAACCATCAGTATCCATATACTCTCAGCAATGGCCACTGTTTGTTTTTCTTCAATGTACTTTCATCCCTATTGAGGGGAACTACGTCGCTCTAATTCTTCATTGGTCATCAGTCAATGGAGATACATAGGCAGAAGATCGCCAGGTCTTTCCGAGCAACCTTATGGGACAACTTTACTCCCCAGCTTCACTTTTTCCTTCAGATGTCTCGTGTCAGAGTCAGAATAACTAGAAGAAGAAGCATGACTGCCATCGTTGGGTATACGGATGCAACTAGAAGATTACAAGTCTGTGAATGAGCTATTGATCACTGATAGTATCCAAGACTGACAGGTCCAGACGGAGTCAAGCCTCCTCAACAACGGCAATATTCAGCTTCATTACTGCATTTCCATTTGTAGTTCTTTTATTTGCTAAACATTTGTATACATGTATGAAATTTGTTTGCTTTTGAATGTTATCAATAATAAAACTCACATGTTTTTCTTGAAGTAATTCATTTGTCAAGTTAATTTTGCATGTTTACATCGCAATACCAATTGTCGTGCTTAAACTCTATGATGGAGAATGACGAAACAAAAAGCGCAAAAATCTCTAATGGTGTGCTCTCGAGTAAGACCCTGTTGACGATGTACAGGCTTTGTTTCAAATCCCTAAACACTGGAGATATAAGGGAGATAGACCCTTGCTAACCCCCTTGAGCCTTGAAGTAGGAGTTTCTTCTTGCATGAAAAACCCTCACATGTAACCCAGGGGCAGGGTAGATGTCAGCTAGTCGGACCAAGCGTTCAGGCTTTCATAAAGGAGTGTATTTGAGGATCCATTACATTCCACTATGCTAATCAAGAGGTCCAAAGACCAGAAGCTACAATGGTTATCCTTCATCGACCAAAGATTGAGGCAGTCACAACCCTCGCGAAGCAATCAAGACAAACAGTGTCACACGAATCGTTCAAAAAGAAAAAGAAAAGAAAAAAAATCCCGCTAAGTCGAAACTTGAAAACAAGCGACTTAGGCAAAAGTTAGGGCATCCCGCTGGACTTCACAATCAAAGATTCACAAGAATCAGTCCAGGCAAAAGTTAGGGATAAAGCAAAATAACGCAAAAGCAACAGACGGAAAGGATTACACAAGAAAGATCCTTAAGCAAGAACAAAGTCGTGTGACACAAACACGAAAGACAAAGGGGTGACTGACTCCCAACGACAACCTGATTGGTGCTTGAACCAATAGCAGCAATGGTTCCTCAACCGATACGAAACCCTTATTAAAGGTGAAGGCTTGCGAAAATTAGCTGAACATAGGAATGGAGAACATCACGAAGAGTGGGTGGGCACAAATAAACTTCGAGCCTATATCCTTTGTTTCTATAAACCGTAAACCAGGCCACGATACAACCCTCAAAAGTCCTAACTGAAACAGGGTTAATTTGAGAGCATACTACTACGAGGCCGCGTTCCTGACTCCTATGACTTGTGCTGAAAGACCTTGTTGGTATTGCATGTACATACTTTCATTCACAAATAATGTCATATCTTAACCAGTGATTTGTTCACAAAGGTTTGGGACACTTTTTCAAAACTTCAAGATTAACATGTGTATTGCATTAGAATTTTCATTCTCAAAATAAACATTTTTCTGCTTGCATACATCTGTTTGGCATCATAAAAAGCTCACAAGCGGAAATTCAATCAAGAAGATTAAGCTTGCCAAGTTGAGAAGTCTAAAACTTCTGAAACACAGTCACGTCAAAGTGCACTTTTCCGAGAAAACGCCATTGAGTAAGGACGTTCCCAACCAGTCACGGTAAGAGCCAACCAAGCTGAGGCTGTTATGTCAAGAAATGTCCTCAAGAGTCAGCCAATCTGGGGCAATTACCTCGAGATTCAGATCTCTCCCAAAGCAATTGACCAAAGATTCATACTGGGGCAAGCCATCCCAATCTCATGAGGATTCATTCTTTCCCGAAGACAGATAATCGGAAGTTCAGAATACCGAGGCAATTATACTCCTGAAGAGTTTAAAGACACCAGGTCTTTTGTAAAATCCTCTTAAGGTAAAGCCCGAATCAAAGCGAATGATCCCTAACACGAGACTACTTGAAATCTTTCCTCCTCAGCAGGACGCGTTTCAATCTCGTTATCCCCAACAGACGCATGGAAGTTATCCCCAGTAAAGTCGTCAAACATTTCTTCAGCAGGCTTTTTTGATCTTATTTCCCAGCAGATCTCAAATCAAATCCTCTCTTCCCCAGCAAAGCAATAAGGATCATCTCTATCAAGAGTTGTCTTCCCGTAGTGAAGCACTTCTTACAAGAATCCAGAAATTCCCGGAAGTTAGCTGAACGATTCCTTTCCCCACAGAGGTTTAGAAAATTCAGGTAGACAAGAGAGTTCTCCTCAGTAGAGCCTTGATATGTCTTCCCCAGCTAAGTCAAAAAGTTGTTGATTCCCCAGCGAAATCGGTGAGGTGAGATTCAATCCCCAGCAGTTGAGGCATCCCCTAGCAGGGTCTTCAAATCTAAAGTCCAATTTATTTTTGGCAAAGGTATTAAGTCGAGACAGGATAGCCAAACTCTTCTCCATCAAAAATATCGACAATCATCTGTACCCCCCACAGAGTCAGCAAAGATTTGTTATTTCCGCGTCAGGAATTTTCTTTGTGCCTATCCCCCAATGTCATGGGGCATCATGTCATACAATTCAACATGTGTATTAAATCCAAGGTTGATATCCAAAGTCCACCCGTAGCGTGGCAATTTACCACAGGTCCACCCGCAGTGTGGCAAATTCTCAAAGTCCAACCGCAGATTGGCCAAAGTCCATCCTCTGGGTGGCGAATTCTTGAAGTCTCCCGTAGTGAGCCAAAGTCTCCCGTAGCGAGCAGTAGCCCCCGTAGTGTGGCAAGAAATCAAAAGTCTCCCGTAGTGAGCAGAAGTCTCCCGTAGTGAGCCAAAGTCTCCCGTAGCGAGCAGCAGCCCCCGTGGTGTGGGAAAACATCAAAGTCTCCCGTAGTGAGCAGAAGTCTCCCGTAGCGAGCAGAAGTCTCCCGTAGCGAGCAGAAGTCTCTCGCAGTGAGCCAAAGTCTCCCGTAGTGAGCAGCAGCCCCCGTAGTGTGGCAAGAAATCAAAGTCTCCCGTAGTGAGCAGAAGTCTCCCGTAGTGAGCCAAAGTCTCCCGTAGTGAGCAGAAGTCTCCCATAGCGAGCAGCAGCCCCTGTAGTATGGCGAATCATCAAAGGTCTCCCGTAGTGAGCATAAGTCTCCCGTAGGTGAGCAATATATCCCCAGCGAAGTCGCCACATTGAAGTCTCCCGTAGCTGAGCAAGCTGCCCCGCAGTGTGGCAAAGTTTCTGAAAGTCTCCCGTAGCTGAGCAATGTGCCTCGTAATGTGGCAAAGTTTCTGAAAAAATCCCGTAGCGAGCAACGTAGCCCCGTAGAGTGGTAAGATTTTCAAGGTCTCCCGTAGCTGAGCAATGTGCCCCCGTAGTGTGGCAAATGAGCAGAAGTCTCCCGTAGTGAGCCAAAAGTCTCCCGTATCTGAGCAATAAGCCCCCGCAGTGTGGCAGAATATCCCCGCAGAGTGAGCAAAAGTCAATCCAAAGTCTCCCGTAGCGAGCAGCAACCCCCGTAGTGTGGCAAAGCATTCAGAAGACCACCCGTGGTGTGGCATGTTATTAATATCCCAAAAAAAGTCCACCCGTAGCGTGGCAAATCAGCAATCTCCCGACATTATTCCAAAGCATTCACAGATTCACTACTCTTCACATCCAAGTTCTCCCCAAGCAGAGTTCAAATGGTTGGGTTTATTTCCCTTTTCTCTTCCATCGAGTGCAAATTTTCTGGTTGTTTTTAGTATTCAATCCCTGCATACTTCAAACGTATGAAAGCGACTGCTATCATCCATTCAAGTCTACAGTGATTGCATAGGGGCAGCTGTAACACCCCAAAATTTGCCCTCTCATTTCCTTTGCATTTTGCATAGCATTTAGCATACATAAATTCATAAAATAATCAAAAACATTGCATCATAACCATCACAGCAGGGGCATAGGTTTGTGATTAGTGAACAAAGCAACTGAAGGCTATACAAAGGCAATCAAAGGGCCACAAAGCTTCTCAACCTTGTGCAAATGGTCCACAATATCCCACAAGTATTCACTTGAAGCCACAAGTCCTATACAGAGGTGCTTTGATCAAGGGAGGCAAGCAATGCAACATTTCCCAGCAAAAAGGAGTCAGATGAGGGTTTCTAATGAACTGGTCTTATCAATGAGACTTTGGTCCAAGCATGGTTTCGTGGTTCTCTACATGATGTCAAGTACCTATGGTTCAAATTTCACCATTGGACTCATTTTGGAAGGCCCTCAATTGTTCAGTTGATTGAAAATCAGAAAATTGGAGAAAAGTCAACCCGGATGAGTAAAAAGTCAACTCTTGAATTTTTGGGATCAAAATCATGAAATTATGGTCACAAGGCTCTTAGGGACCAATTTGGATCAAGAAAGAATGAAAAAAAATCAAGAAAACTAAAACTTACCATTTTTTGGAAAGTTTGGGTTTCCAAAAATGGCAAGTTTTGGTCATGTTTGTAGCCACTTCAAGAGAGGTTTTTCCCCAAAATAAAAGTCCTATGAAAAGTATACCTTGGGAAAATGAAAGAGGACATCCTAAGCTTCAAAACCATATGTGGAACTCCTTCATAGGTTCAAAATTGAGAAAGATATGGCCGTTCAAAGTTGGAAAAAAAACAAGGCAATACAGCAGGATGAATCGATTCATCCGTGTTATGAATCGATTCATAACAGTTAAAAAAACTGTTATGAATCGATTCATCCATGTATGAATCGATTCATAATGTCTTTTTTTGCTGAAATTAGCTTTCTCTTCAGTATGTATCGATGCATAACCTTATGAATCGATTCATGATGCTTTTTTTTGCCATTTTGCTGCTGTTTTTGATGCAAAACAAGTGTGGATGCTATGCTACCTTGGGGTTTGAGCGTGGAAATGATTGGTACACATTCTATAGCTTATTTAGCTTCACTTTGGCCTCAATTCAAGCTTCACCATTGCTGCTACATCAAAGTGGTCTTCACCACAAGAGTTCATGAGCTAGTATACTAAAGAAAGTTCTAGAAGAACCAGCTCACCCTCTTCTACCACATTCTAGAGTTTTCTACAACCTTCCAAGGAGTTCTAGAATTCTCTAGAATCCCAACTAACTCCTAACCTAAGCCAACTCCTAAGCTACCTCCAAGCCCAAACCTCATGCGAAACCAATGCATTATATAAATCCATTCCCTCCCAAAGCTAAAGGGTAATCATCACAAATCACTCTCTCCCTCATTCTTCACTCAATCACCATTTTCACAATCTCAAAATCCATTACTTTCTCTCCCACTTTTCCACCATTTTCACCATAGCTTTTCAACAAAAGTTCTTCAAGTTTCACATTGAAACTTGAAGGTCTTAAAGCTTAGCCTCCATCCTCCATTGAATTGAGCATTGTGGAATAAGAAGCTACTGGTTTTTGGTGGAGTTTGCGACTTATCGGAAGTGATTAATCGAGAAGCGTCAAGACCGAATTGCATTTATTTTTCATTCGCGGATTCTCCGGTTTTCTTCTCCATTCGCACTCCGATTCATTGCAACAATTACCGAAACACTCCTCCGTTTCGTAGGTTGGTGATTTAACCATTATGCCTTAATTTATCCTCTTCATCTCGCCTTAACGGCATTCTCCGTATGATTTTCGATTATGTTTGCGTTGTACCGTTCATTTTCTTTTTCGTTGCTTTCTTGATTGTAATTTGCATTTGGATTATTAGGAATTAGATTTGTAGTCTAATCTAGGTCCTAGTAGGTGTAAAGAATCCCTTGTAAATAGGAAAAACGGTTCTCGTCGTAGGAATTTATATTTTAGCTTATTTGATAGATTAGTCTTAATTCTTCATGCCTATCAACCCCATACATGTTTAGGTACTGATTTTAGAGAATTTTTAGGTCCATTTCCAGTAGCTAATTCCCCCATTTCGAGTTGTTTCGACACGATTCCGTTTATGTTACGTGTTGTGCGTTTTTGTGCTTCTTTGGGCATAGTTTAAGTTCTTGCATTTTGTCGCCATGTTCATGCACCATTAGGCATATAATAATCATGTTGCATTCTGTTTTTACATGTTTGCATTGCCTCAAATCATTTTTTTTTGCATTCCATTATGTTGATGTATGTTGCATTTTGCATAATCATATGTATGTGCATTTGGTTGTATTTTGTTGCATATTTGATCACATCATCCATATCAATTCAATTCTGAATTTTGCATTGAGTTTAGCATGTTTGTTGAGCTATCATGTTGCATGTTCATAATCAATAATCATCATGTGCATATACCATATTCATGTACCATACTTTTGCATTACTTGTTGCATAATAAACCATGTGATGCATTCTTGCATACTATTCAAGATAGTCATGTTCTTGCATTTTTATATGATGATTCATGTTCAAATGTATGTTCATGCTGGATTTAGTGCATTATTCATTGAGTTTGTGCAATAAAATATGAAAATAATCAATTCTAGATTTTGCATTTCATAGCCATTTTTGCATATAGGTGCTGTAAAATGTGTGCTGTTTGTTTGTAGTGCATGCTGTATTTTACCTTTTACACCTACTTTTTCATGTTGCATGATAGCTGTAGTATGCTGTTTGTGTTATGCTTTATTTTCATAGCTGTTTGTGTGTTTGAGTGCTGTAAATAGTTGCTGAATTTTGGTTTAGCATAGTGTAGGCACCCTTAGAATTAAGATTGAGTCTAGTTTAGGTCCAAGAGCCTTAGGATTTAATTGTTGTGTGTTTGCTTTATTATTTTTAATAAATTGCACACTAACATTTGTTTTGTAGTGGGGAAGATTGAGGTAACTTTCCTCCATCCAATCCTTTATTTTTATGCATTTCTTTTATGCATTTTAAATCCATTTTGCCTTACATAATGTTTGTGCTTGTTAGGTTTTTCCCCTTTGGAACCAACTTAACTTCATTAGGAAGTAAGTTGTGTTCTTCTTCCTTTTCTCTTCCTCTTTCCTCTCCTCCTTAGGATTAGAAACCTCACTAACCTTTAGGATCTCCTTGATATTGAATAAAAAACTTAGGGTTGGTCTTAGTCCCCCTTAGTTTTTTCCTTTTTCGATTTGAGTCTCTTTCTCATCCCATAAAGACAAACAATAAAATGCACCTAATAAAGGTTAAACGTTCTCATACGACACGAGACTTTGTTGCGGAGTTCTTATACACGTCCTGTTTCGGGGCGAGGTGTAAGTCCCTACCACGATGGATAAGTCTTAGTATGAGAATGTTAACAAACAATAAACTCCAAAACACTTCTCATAAAAGATAATCAACCAAGACAATCTCGTCTTCTCTTCTCATCTCCTAATCTTTGCGGACGAATGCGACTTGCCTCGACAGTTCAAACAGCGATACGGTAAACACCCTCGAGTCAGAGCCGGTAACACCTGAGCTAGAGCTATGGCAACGTCAGCTTAAAAAATACAAATAGTTCCCGCCTTAGTTAGGCGAACTACATCGACTCTGATCCTCATTATCCCGATGAGGTACATAGGCAGGGGGTAGGGCCCGTTCGAGCGCATTCTTTATTTTCCCTACATTTCCCCCCTTCTGTTCCTTTTCTTTTTCATTTCCCTTTCTCATTCCCATTCCAGTCCCATGCAGTAGCAGTTCTTTTATTCAGCAGCATTCCTATTATCTCACCCTTTGAAACAAACAAGCAAGCGTGGATCCCGTCGGGTACGGCGGACGATCTGGGGTGCTAATACCTTCCCAGGTCGTAACCGACTCCCGAACCCAGATCTTTGGTTCGCAAGGCCTCGTCCTTTCCTTCTTCCTCAGGTTTGTGCAACATTAACTTTCCCATTCCTTCGGGATAAAAATGTCTGGCTGGAGACTCTACCTTTTCCGCGCCACTTTCGCGTTTGTACTAGGATGAAAATCCCGGGAGCGACAAACAGGTTATCCGAAGGAGGTTCGTCTGTCTCAAGCACCACTTGTCTACGCAAAATTTGTGAAGAGGGTTCATCCAATCCTAATGGTGCACCTGGCGTAACAGGTTATCTGGAGAAGGCTCATCTATCTTAGACCATATATCTGCGGAGGATATATGAAGAGGGTCCGTCTATCCTGATTATGCATGTCTATCCCATAGACTTAAGTGCATCACCGGTCCTAGCGTAACAGGTTTATCCGAAGGAGGTTCGTCTGTCTCAGATCATATATTGCAAAATGTATGAAAAGGGCTCGTATGTCCAGTTCCTGACATAACAGGTTTTCTTGAAGAAGACTTGTATGTCTAAGTTTTTCTTAACCGGTGTAACAATCTAATTTGGAAGGAGCTCGTCTGCTTTGTCCCTACTTCAGTCGCCAAAGAGTCATTTGGTTGGGTTTATTTCCCATTGCTTGCATTCTCCAGCAGAGTGCAAATTTCAGGTCTTCTTGGTATTCAACCACAGTTTATCTTGAACGAGCGATAGCCGTGCTACCGTCCTTTTTTCAGATTAACAGTTGCTTGAATAGGGGCAGCAATAACACCCCAAATTTGCCCTCTTCTATTTAGCATCATAATCATATCATAATCATTATCAACATGTCATGTCCTTAGCATTTTGCATAGAAAGATGAAGCATAACACTCACATGTTCTAGCATAAGGCATATGATCAGTCATCCAGGAAATTTGAAGCACTACAAGTCAAAATCAAGAACATGGTGACCTTGCAAAAGCTCACAGGACCTCTTGTACAAACTATGTATCATGGTCAAAGCCTTAAAAAGGATTGAGGATCAAAATCAGATCAGAACGGTTGGCGCCGAGTTATTATGGAAGTTTCCCACCAAAAGGAGGGAGAATTCAAAATTCACTGGCGTTAACTGGTTAACGCTTTGGTTAACTGGTTAACGGCTGCGAATTTTGAATTCCAGCAGCAAAATTCAGCATGTGTTTTGGCTCCAATTTTCAATTTTTTTTATTTTTATTCATTTTGAATTAAGGAGAAGGATCTAAAGCATTTATCCAAGCCTAATTCCAATGCTAGGTCCTAATCACTTTCTAAGCCAATTCCAAACCATATTTTTTGGATCCCAAACCAAAATATTGGGCCCTAAACCTATATCATATTTATTCCATTTCCCTCCAAACCAAGGAGGCTCTCTCACAATTTTCGATTCTCATTTTCTGAATTTTGATCTCTCTCACCATTCTCTCACTTTTCTCTCCCCATTTTCCAAATCACTCAAAGTTCATCTTTGAAGATCACATAACTTTGCATTAAAGTGTGTAGATCTTGGAACTAGACCTCCATCCATAGCTTCTTTGCATCAATTTGTTGTTTATCTACTTGGTTCAGATCTGGTTTGGAGATTTGAAGTGCTTTTGGAGCCAAAGTTTTGCATCAAAGTCTTTTGCTTGCATTTATTTTGCATGGAGTGTGAGGATTAGCACTAGATCTTCTAAGTTTTCCACGAGATCTGTTATTTCCAGCTCAAACAACAATTACCAAAGTGTACCTCGACTTTGTAGGTTGGTTAAATTCAGATCTAGCTCTGTTTTTAGCTTATTTGCATGCTTATGCTTTAGATCCACCATGTGCTTGTGTATTTGCTTGTGTTGCTAGAATTGATTGGTTGATTTGTGGTCGGATCTGTGTGCTAATGTTCATGAGCTTAATTATGTTAATTAATGTGAATTGATCCATTTATTTCATGCTTAATTGATTGCTGGTCAGTGGTGGAACTATTTGGATAAGCTGGATTTGAGCTGATTTTCTGCAGGTTTTTATTGATGTTTTGACAGTGTTAATTGGTTAACGCTTTGGTTAACTGGTTAACGCACCTTTTTTCTGTGTAATTTGTTGCAGGTTTGGACTGGTTAACCGGTTAACGCTTTGGTTAACCGGTTAACACTGATGTAGAATGTCATTTTTGAGCTATTTTAAGCTTGTTTGATCCCCTTACTTGTCTTAATTGCCATGGATCATTGTATGATCATTGAACATGCTAGTTTAGGGTGATTTGCTTGCTGGTTGATATATGCTTTCATGTTCTCGACGCGTAAGTCATGTATTTGCAAATCTTGGCATGTTATTTGATCTTTGTTTGCTAGAACTTTGAGCATGCTAATTCCATTGATGGTGTTGATGAATACTTGCTGGAATTTTGCTAACATTTCAGGGGCTCATGGTAAGAGAAGTGTGGATGTTCATCCACATTTCAATTCTTTACCTCTTCCTTTTAAGTTGCTTTCTACTTTGTGGTTTTTGATGTGCCTTATGCCATCATGTGATCCAATTCTTATATTTCCCCTCTAGAAGCAACTTACCTCCTTTAGAGGAGTAAGTTTCTCTCTAGCTTCTCCTCTTATTTTCTTCTCCTTTGGTTCTTCTTTTCTCTTTGGATAGAGTTGAAACCCCACTAACCTTAGGACCACTTTTTGCATGATAACTTTAGATTTAGTCTTTCCCCATTATACTTTTGCCTTTTGCTCCTTTGGTTTCTTCTCTTTCTCGTCTCAAATCAAAAACCCTAAAACACATTAACAAAGAAAGAAGTGACTTCTTGTGTAATAGCTTTATTCCATGGGCCATATGTATTCATTCCATCTTGGAATAGTGCATTTGTCTAGCATCACGCACAAGTCAGATCTTGAAGTCATCTTCATCAAGAAAACCAAAAAAATACTTCTTCATTTTTAATCACTAAAACACTTAATAAATTCAACAAGTGAATGAAATTAGGCCCTTGCCCTTGGAAACAAGTCTTGGATAAATTCTCATTACTTGGTGTGCTTGTTCTATTATTCCATCTTGGAATGTAGTAGAAAGTACACATTCCATGGAAAAGAGTTTGAGGTCACTTCCTTGTGCCACACCAATAAAAGACTCATAAAAAACACAAACAAACAATAAGTGTCTCTCTTTCGGGACTTCTTTTCTCATCTCCTTCGCTCCGTACACGAACTTGCTCCTACTTGTCACTTTGCAAGAAGGTTACGCACTCGTCGTCCGAGCTTGCAATACCTGAGCATTGACATAGGCAGTTCGTGCCTTAATTCACAAGCAATCTTTTCCACCCCTAGTTAGGGGAACTATGGAGTCTCTGATCCTCAGTCCAGATGAGGTACGTAGGCAGCGGGGTAGGGCCCGTTCGAGCATAATCTTTATTTTCCCTACATTTTTCCTTTTCATTTCTTTTTCAGTTCCCTTTTCTTTTCTTTTATCCAATTCCAGTCTTTCTTTTTGCAGCAACTTTCATTCTTACACCCTTTGAAGAATTTTCTTTGCAAGCGTGGATCGCGTTGGGTACGACGAACGATTTGGGGAGCTAATACCTTCCCAGGTCGTAACCGACTCCCGAATTCAGTTTCTCTGGTTTGCAGGACCTGTGTCCTTCCTTTTCTTTTCTTTTGGGTTGTGCAGCATTACTATTCCCGTTCCTTCGGGATAAAAATGCTTGGCTGGCGACTCTACCCTCTTCCGCGCCACTTTAACGTTTGTACCAGGATGGAAATCTAGGGAGCGACAGGCTTTGAGAGTCTGTGATGTTTGACCCGGAGCACACCCATGAGATTGGGAGGGGTTTACAGGTTTTCAGGAGCCCTTAGCCTCATCATACCTCATTATCAGTACAGTCCTATGACTTGATATGGTTACATCGATTCCAGAGTTCTTGGGTTATCTGATATTTGATCTGGGCTCATTTGAGACCGAGTTCTTGTTCATGGGTCTTTATTCAGAGGATTCTGGTTCTTGGTCACTTGGCTCTAGTATTCAGTATCTAGATAGTAACAGATGTTGATCATATACTTGCATTGCATTTGCATTGCATCATACCTGCATTAATTGTTTGTGTTTTCATTTTCAGGTAGTTACTTGCATCCTGCACCCAGTTCCGATAATTGTTCCATATCTAGATGGCAGAAAATAGAGAGGCTCCTAGAAAGAGGAATATGCATTATACTTTCCCTCAACCAGAAATTGAGGGTATTCAGAAACTGATTGGTTTAATGAATGAAAAGGTGTTAAGTTATTTTAGAAGCTGGTATGGAGGATTTTGGGCTACATAAACAAGCCTACTGTTGATCAAAGAGATAGTCTTCATTCCTTGTTACAGTTCTACGATCCTGAGCTGAGAGTTTTTGTATTCCCAAATTATATTCTAGCCCCTACCTTGGAAGAAGTTTTCGATATGCTGAAGATTCCTATCAAAGAGAGCATTCCTTATTATGCTTCAGAGAGGGTTCCTCCGTATGAAGATATAGCAAGTACTTGCCATCTAAGTATGCTTAGGGTGAAGATAGGTTTGGAAGCTGGTAAAGAAAAAGGGTTTGCCTTGGACTTTCTTATCACAGAAGCTCATGTTTTTTACTTGGGAAACAAATGGTCAGAGTTTAGTGCATTGTTAGCCTTGATGGTGTATGGGACAAGTTTATTTCCTGGAGAGAAAGGCTGGGTAAGTCTGGAGGCCATCACCATTTTCATCAAAGGAAACCCAATGCCTACATTGTTAGGGGATTTCTATTATAGTGTCCATCACAGAAATGAGAAGAGAAAAGGGTATGTGAATTGTTGTGCTCCCTTATTTGCTGAGTGGTTTGCTAAGAGGCTTCCAAAGTCAGGGCCCTTTAAGGATCTTAAGCAGGAGTGGAAGTGGGCCAGAAGATTGATGGGGCTAAATTCTGATGACATAGCTTAGGGATGCAGCAGAGATTTAGTGGGAAAAGAGATCATTACCAGGTGTGGTGAATTTTCTAATGTACCTCTGCTAGGAAGAAAAGGAGTGATAAGTTACAATTCGGTGTTATCCAGAAAGCAATTTGGCTACCCCCTGAAGAATTCTCCATCCAATGGAGAGTTAACTGAGTCCTTGTATTTTCCAGCAGAAGGGAATAAGGAGTTGGTTATAGAGGCATCCCAGGCTTGGGAAGTGAAGACAATGAAAGGTAAGAGGGAATTTGGGAGAGTGGACCCAAAGACGTATCCTCCTTTTTCTACTTGGTTACAGGCTCGTGTAGAGACTTTTCTTTTTGCATTTTCAGTTGAAGCTCCGTTGTACCCAAAAGAAGTTCCTGTTCAGGCCACTGTCGCTGTTGAAAAATACAAGAAGCTGGAAGCATTGATACATGAGCTAAGAGTTGAGAATAGGGAGATGACTAGTTTGTATCATTGTGCAGCCAGTTATAAAGTAGAGATAGAGGAGAAGCTCCAGAAGATACAATGGGCCCATGAAGCTAAAGAGAAGGAGTTTCCTGGAAGGGAAGCCTATTTACAAAGGAGAGGTTTGATGGACTCAAGGAGAGAAGCAGAGCACAAGAAGCTTCAGAAGACTCTTAGAGAGGCCATACAATCCATCACTTGGTTGCAGGAGATGATGGACAAGGATCAGAAGGAGTTTGAGGAGAAAGAGAAGGTGTACAAGTTACAAATCTAAGACCAGAAAGATGAATTGGAGAAAGTTCACACGATACGAAGGGAAAAGACCCAACAGTTGGTACAGAGTCAGCAGGCCTTGGAGGAGGCACTTAAGGAGATTGCAGATCTCAAGTTGAGGGCTGGAGTGAAGAAAGCTAGGGCAGAGTTGGGACTTATAGGAGAAGAGGCAGAATCTTCTTGTAGTTTAGAGTTTTAGTTTGCTTGTCCCTTCTTGTATTTTTGATTACCTACAGGCTTGTTGTAGGAATCTCATTTATTTTTCCTGCACTTTATTTGTAAGACCCGTAACCCTCCGGGGAATTGTTGCTACTTTTGCCTTATTGAGGTTTTGTTATTATAGTAGCTTCTTATGCTTAGTCTTCTGGTTTTTATTAGAGTATTCTAAAGCCTGTTTGTCTAAAGGCATCGGGATCTGAATACCTCTCAAAGAAATTTCGTGATGGAAAATCAATTTCCAAAAGAAAAGGCCATCTGGATCATTCTCTGCTAAAATACCAGAAATTGGGCAATAAATTCCTGACCATGGAAACACGAATAGTTGAATTTCATGCATATATCCTGGTGTTTGTTTTGCAGGTACAGTTACCAGGTTTTTAACGTCTCTTCTGATTTCAGGCACTATAGCTCCAAAGAAGGGTCCCAAGAAGATCCACAAATATCCAACAAAGGAGAACAGAGAAAGAGTGATGGATCAGATGTAGGCTGATTTGGCAGACTTACGTATAAGAATGGATAATTTCATGACCCCTATGGCTGGTATGTGTAAAACTTAGGAGCGCTTGCGCGAGTTGGTAGAGGGTAATCGAGCTAGGAACAATGGTCAAGGAGATGGAGGCAATCGCAATGGGGCAGGCGCCCGTCACGCTGAAATTCCTGTGGTACAACCTGGTGTTACCATTATTAATGATGGAGTGAATAATTTTCAGATGGATGGACAAGATGAGCAGTTCACACTGTTAGATGAGGCTGAAGGACAATGGGTTGAGATGAATCGTCGCTTTGAAGAGATGGTTGAACAAATTTGTTTTATCCAGTCCCAGAACTCCTTGGGATTTGATATTACTGATTTGGGGCTAGTACACGGGGTGAGGATCCCTTACAAGTTTAAGGCTCCAATTTTTGATAAGTACAACGGCACTGCATGCCCAAAAACCCATCTCCAATCTTTCGTTGGAAGAATTGTTGCCCACACGGATGACGAGAAGCTATGGATGTACTATTTCCAAGATAGTCTTGTTGGGGCGTCTTTGGAATGGTATATGAAGCTAAGCAGGGTTACTGTCAGAAGTTGGAAAGATTTGGCGGAAGCATTTGTTAAGAAATACCAATATAATCTGGACATGGATCCCAATCGCACGCAGTTGCAAAGCATGTCACAGAATGCAAAAGAGAGTTTCAAAGAGTATGCTCAAAGGTAGCGTCAGTTTGCTGCCAGAGTACAAATCCCACTGCTAGAGAACAAAATGGCTGACATGTTCATGGGAACTTTGCAAGGAGTGTTCATTGAAAGTTTAGCGTCATGTTCAGCGACTAAATTCAATGATATTGTTATAGCTGGGGAGAGGGTTAAAACCCTATTGAAGATGGGAAAATCCAAGATAATGGAGCTGGAAGTTCTACTGGAACGAGAAAGCCTTTTGTTGGCCCTCAAAGAAGAAGAGAGGGGGAGACTAATGTTGTCTATGGAAGAGGAAGGGGTCGAGGCTACATGAACTCATATGACCAAGTGGCAGTTGTCACTATTCTTACCAATCCTGCTCCTCAACCACAATAAAAATGCAACAATTATCAACAGAGGCCTTACCAACAACGTTAGCCTCGCCCTGCTGACCGTGTCTTCGAAGATATTCCCATGACCTATAAAGCATTGCTGCAGAGGTTGATAGACTTGAACATGATACAACTGAGGATGTTGGCTCCACCACCACCAGGAGATCTTCCACCAGGGTATGATGTTAATTTAATATGTGTTTTTCATTCAGGAGCTCCCGGACACTCAACAGAGAAATGCAGGGTGTTGCACAACAAAGGTGAGGACCTGATAGATTCAAAGGCTATCAACTTTGCGCCGCCACCAAATGTCAATTCTAATCCTATCCCTAACCATGGTGGGGCTAGGATTAATGCTGTTGAAGGAGGAGAACATTTGAATTTGATTTTGGATATTAAGGAAGTAAAAACTCCTCTCTTGTTTGTGAAAGAAAGGTTGTTAAGAGGATATGAATTCCCTGGATGCGATTTTGATTGTGAGGAATGTGATATGTTTGTTAATGGCTGTGAAAAGTTGAAAGCAGGGCTGCAAAATTTGATAAATGAAGGGACATTGCAGTTTGACAGTGTTAAAAAACAAAGTGATTGTGTTTCTACTGTGATTATCTTCTATGATCCAGCTGATGTCCCAACCCCAGTCCGGAGAGAGCCTGTTACAATCTATGTGTCACAAGAAGTCAGTCTTGTTACGATTACTGTGCCGGGTCCCGTACCGTATGACGATGACAAAGCTGTGCCATGGCATTACGGGTCAGATGTGTATGTACAAGGATGAAAGGTGGAGGATAAGCCCGTGACTATAAATCCTGATGTTGCTAGTGTTGGAGGCTTGGGTGGTTTCACTAGAAGTGGGCGATTGTTTGTCCATAGACTCTCCGAAACAACGATGAAGATGAAGCAGCTGCTAGAGCTAAGGGCAAGCAAGTAGCTAATGAGGATGTGGTAATCCCAAATGCTAATCAGAATGTCTTTGAAAAAGAGGTAGAAGAGTTTATGAGGATAATAAAGAAGAGTGACTATAAGATAATGGAGCAACTGAACCAAACTTCAACCAAGATTTCCATACTATCACTGTTGATGTGCTCGAAAGCATATAGAGAAGCTTTGTTGAAGGTGCTATAGTCTACATACGTACCTCAGGAGATTACCGTTAACCAGTTGGAAGCTGTAGTGGCCAACATAAACGCTAGCCATGGGCTAGGGTTTACTGACAGAGACCTTACAATTGAAGGAAGGAACCATAACAAAGCTTTACATATCACAATGAAGTGTGTTGCACCCCACACTTTGCCCTCCCCTAGTCAAGGCATTGTGTACCAAGGTGTCCCAATAGGTTCACAAGGTTCACAAGGTATCCTAAGAGGTTCACAAGGTTTACAATTAGTCAGAAAACTTGGAAGTTCCCTTAGACAAAGCCTCCTCCTAAGCAATGCACCCTAAACTAGGATTTTGGATTTCATCTGGCTAAATGGACTTTCAAGGCCTCAATTTAGCTTCATAACATCCTACATGTCTTCAAGAATCCCTATGTCAAGTTTCAAGGCTTTCCCAAAAGGTTTGCTCACTCAGATGATCAGATATGCAAAAATCAGTCAAAGTGGTTAAAAGTCAAACTAAGGTCAATTGTGGTCAAACCAAAGTCAAACTTCATGATTTTTTTCCAACATCAAGTTTATGAAGTAAAATGCATCATTTTATCAAGGATTGATCATGATTCATCAAAGATATTTCAGATCATCAAGAATCAGGAGTTTCTAAATTAGGGTTTTCATAGGAAAAGTCAACTGAACTTTGACCAGCCATAACTTTCATATGCTTCATCAAATATTTCCCATCCAAAGCTCATTTTGAAGGAAATTGAATTATCTACAACTTTTTGTCTCACAAGCTAAGCCTAAAAATGCTTCATTTGAAAGGTATGAGCCAAAACATTACAGGTCATTTTAAAAGTCAACAAAAAGTCAACATCTTCCAAAGGGCATAATTTGAAAATGGTAAAGGATATGGACATGAGACCAAAAGGGTTTGTTAGAGGACTCTCTAATATTTCTTAAAAGTCCAAGAACACCTTCATAGCCTTAAAATTGAGGGATTTGTCCCTTTGCAAAGTTGGGAAATTTTTTGGAGGTATATGAAGCAAATGGGACCTTAAAACCAATTTTTGCCAAATGGGCCTACCAAATTGTCATCCAATCTTCACAATAATGTCAAGAACGACCCATTGATTTTTTTTTAGATTTTTTATATTTTATATTTTATTATTTTGGATTTTATCTAATAAAATTCAATTTTAATGAAAATAAAATATAAAAATCAAATATTTGAATCCAATCTTTGCTTAGGGATCAAATATTTGGCTTTTAAGGTGATTAAAACTTTACAAATTCGTGTTAGACCAAGTTAGTAAGAAGATATTGGATTTTTTGACATTTTTGAATGAAAGATTTCTTCATAAACAAGCAATCAATATTCATGATCCAAAGCCCATTCTTTTTAACCTAATTGCATGACTATAAGTTCACAAACATGCTGCAAGCACAAGGACACAATTTGCAGCCTCCAAGAACCAAGAACAAAGTCAAAATTTTCAAAGAAAAGTCACATTCGGATTTTGATCTAGAGGCCTTTTCAAGATCAAACAAAGGTTGCAAATCATTCTTGGAAGATCACATAATGTTTCTGGATCACTAAAACATCCATTATTGCATCAAAACACCATAACTGAATCCTTCACATTCATGTCTTTTTTTGTTTTTTCGATTTCATATGTATGATTGGTTTTAAGCATATCTACCATTTGTTTTGTGTTTATGAGGTTACAAGGAATATTTCTGGGCAAAAAAATTGAAGAATCGTGGCCATATGGGGACTGAACCATAAACTAGGGTACTTTAGGGTTTTGTTTGGGGGCGTATGATTGAAATGTTTTCTAATGAAATCGATGACATAATCATGTTTAGGGACCTCATATTGACTGACTTGGACCATTAAAATCAATTTATCCATGGTATTTCTAATGTTTGATTGCGCAGGGTTTATAGTGACGGAAAAAATTCGTCACTACAAGTTTTAGTGACGGATGAGTGTCACTAAAGGTTTATCAGACGGCCAGAGCTTGAAGACGAAGCTTGGCGCGTTTTTTTGAAATTTGAATTTGTTTTTTAAATATATTATTTGTTTTAGGGAAGATGACAATGAAACGCTGGTGGTTCCGTTGGCAAGGATGCGTGTGTTATTGCTCTTTGGCCTGGGTTCGATTCCCAGGTTTTGCATTTTGTTGTTTTATTTCATCATATTTACCAGGTTTTATATTTATTGATCAAGATTCATTCTTTGTTCACTAGCACGTGCTAGCCCAGTGGCATGGTTTTGTTATGGTAAGGGGGAGGTCCTGGGATCAAAACCAGGCCTCCCCACTTTTCTTTTTGTCATTTGTTTTATTTTTTTTATATAATTATTAAAGTTTAATTAATTTGTTTAATATTAAAACCACTAATTTTATTTAAAACAATAATTAAACTTTATATTTTTATTAATTTCATAATTTTTCTTGATTATTCATTTTAATTAATTTTATAATAATTTTATACATAATCTTTATTATATATATAATTTGTAAATAAATATTTAAAACCTTAATTACTTAAAAACTCCAATTATTTTCTAAAACCCTAATTTTTTTTCTATTAATCCTAAAAAACTTAATTTTTTTTAAAACCCAAATTAGTATATTATCCCTTATTTCTTTTATTATTATGTAAATAAATTAATGTTTTTTTATTATTATTAAATTGTTTAAATTCTTATACTTTCTTAATTAACTTCTAAAAGATTTACAATTTTTGTCTAACCTAAAATAAATTCTCTTTTTTTTTAATCTTAATTTCTTTTTATTATTACTATTATCATTATTATTATTGCTATTATTTTATTATTATTGTTTATTTATTATTATATCTATTATTATTATAATTCATTTTTCATTCGATTATTATGTATCTGCTAAAGCCATGTAATACTTATAGATTTATTTTCCATCTTTATTTTTTTGTAAATATTTACTGTGTGGTTAGTAAATAGGGTGTGAAAACATACTTGTAATTAAAATTAATTTAGATAATTAATTTAAATAAGATAAATATTTGAAACAAAACACTTATACACGTAAGTCGATCTTTGATCGCCATCTTGCATTTCCTAGGGTATTCCTCTTGGTTGCCTTAAAATAAAATGGTCAAGTCCCTCGAATATATGGATGTCTTAAGCAAATGTCCCTACAAAATAAATCATCAAGTCCCTTCAAAGTTCATAAGATCATAGTCCCTTCGAAGTTGCCTACGAATAAATGATCTCGTCCCTTGATGACCCTACGAAATAAATGATGATAGTCCCTACGAATTGCTAAAGACACCCCTACAAGTTGCCTTCATTGACCATACGATGACCCTACGTCTGTCCCTTAACAAATCCAAGGTAATGACTACCTATTCCTTAATAATAGGGATAGTCTTACCCTCGAAAGGACATATAAGAACTTGAATGACTTAGCTTAGGGTAGGTACCTCATAGTTACTTGCTCACACTTTAAAACTACTTTTCACACCTCACTTTTCTTAAACATTTTTCAAAACAAGGCTTTGTATACATCCATACGAGGATCATTACAAAGTACTTAGAAAATTTCTAATCACACACTACACTTTTCAAAAACAATTTAAGTGAGCTAAGTAACTAAGAGCCCATGGATAACCATGGATATAAAGGGTGCTAACACCTTCCCTTTATATAACCTACCCCCCGAACTCAAAGTCTTTTAAAAATAGGTCTTTCCTGTTCTTTTATGTCCTTTCCATTTGGATAAAATAAAATTCGGTGGCGACTCTTGCTATCCGCAACATGACTAAAAGTCAGTTCTCCCACCGTGTTACAAAGTGCAAAGGTGTTATTCTATCACATGTCTTAGTTAATATTGGTTCCTCCCTAAACGTGCTGCTAAAGAAGGCTCTGATGAAGTTAGAGGTTGATGGTCTTATCCTCTGGCCCAGTGATTTAGTGGTAAGAGCTTTTGATGGCTCTAGGAGGTCTGTTTTCAGGGAAGTAGAGTTACCAGTGAAGATTGGGTCCCAGGTGTTTAAGTGCATTTTCTATGTGATGGACATTCAGCCGGCTTACAACTGTTTGTTGGGACGTCCCTGGATTCATGCTGCTAGAGCTGTGACATCTACTCTTCACCAGAAGCTAAAATATGTGGTGGACGGATAGGTGGTGTCTGTTTGTGGTGAGGAGGATATTTTTGTCATTCATCTGTCTACATTTAAGTATGTTGAGATGGACGGCGAAATCCATGAAACCTTGTGTCAGGCGTTTGAAGCGCTAAATGTTAGTTCAGTGTCTCCCACTTCTATTTTCCAGAGCAGTGAGAAAGAGGGAACTTCTATCTCTTAGTATAAGCAAGCTAAGGAAGTGGTATAGTCAGGACAGGCCCAGGGCTGGGGCATGTTGCTAGAGGTTGAGAATAAGAATGATAAGTTTGGCATTGGATACCAACTAGGGCAGGTTGAATGGTCTCAGAATAGCAAGGCAATGAACTTCAAGAGTGTTGGGATAATTGACCCCAATCATGTGTGTGCCATGGAAGAAGATGCTGAAAGTGACTGTTCATTTTTCATTTTGTTCATTTAAACAAAACAGAATCTGAAATAAGCACATACTTTTGTAGAGTCAATCATTTGGATTTCTCTGATAACTCTTCTGCTATGACCAAGTATGACTTTGATAATCCAATCTACCATGTTGATGAAGGGGTTGAGGAAGACTGTGAACTCCCCTAGGAATTATCCAGGTTATTGAGATAATAGGAAATTGTTATTCAGCCACATCAAGAAGAGCTTGAAGTCATCAACATTGGGTATGAAGACATAAAGAGGGAAATTAAGATCGGGGCCAATCTGCAAGCTAATGTAAAGGAAGAATTGATTGGCATGCTTCGAGAGTATATGGATATCTTTTCTTGGTCATATCAAGATATGTCAGGTTTAGATACCGACATCGTTATGCATAAGCTTCCATTGAGGGAAGACTGCCCTCCTGTGAAGCAAAAGCTTAGGAGAACCCGTCCTGACATGGCGTTAAAGATAAAAGAAGAGGTCCAAAAGCAATGGGACGCCGATTTCCTTGCCATGACTAGTTACCCACCTTGGGTAGCTAATATTGTACATGTACCAAAGATGGACGACAAGGTCAGGATGTGTGTTGATTACCGGGATTTGAATAGAGCAAGCCTAAAAGACGATTTCCCATTACCTCACATTGATGTATTGGTGGATAATACGACTCAATTCTCGGTATTCTCCTTCATGGATGGATTTTCTGGTTATAATCATATCAAAATGGCGCCGGAAGACATGGAGAAGACAACGTTCATTACCTCTTGGGGGACATTCTGCTATAAGGTCATGCCCTTTGGTTTGAAGAACACTGGGGCAACGTACCAACGGACAATGGTGACTATGTTTCATGACATGATCCATAAGGAAATTGAATGCTATGTGGATGACATGATATCCAAGTCCCGTGATGAATAAAAGCATTTGGTTAACCTCAAGAAATTGTTTGAAAGATTGAGAAAGTATCGTTTGAGGTTAAATCCAAACAAGTGCACCTTTGGGGTGCGTTCTGGTAAGCTGCTGGGTTTCATTGTTAGTCAAAGAGGAATTGAGGTAGATCCTGCAAAGGTTAAAGCAATACAAGATATGCCTGCACCGTAAACTGAAAATGAAGTGCATGGTTTCTTGGGGAGATTGAACTAGATTGCTTGGTTCATATCTCACCTAACAACCACATGTGAACCAATATTCAAACTATTGAGAAAAGAACAGACGTTCAGGTGGAATGAAGATTGTCAAAGAGCATTCGAAAAGATAAAAGAATACTTGCAGGAACCTCCAACTAAAATGCCTCCAGTTCCAGGAAGGCCATTAATCATGTATTTAACTGTGCTAGAAGGATCAATGGGGTGTGTTCTAGGACAACATGACGAGTCTGGTCGGAAAGAGCATGCAATATACTACCTTAGCAAAAAGTTTACCGACTATGAATCGTGTTATTCACTGCTCGAGAAAACTTGATGCGCTTTGGCATGGGCTGCTCGCCGACTGAGACAATACATGTTGACTCACACAACTCTATTAATTTCAAAGATGGATCCTATTAAATACATTTTTGAGAAACCAGTGTTAACCGGAAGGGTTGTTAGGTGGCAGATGGTGCTTATAGAGTATGATATCCAATACACTTCTCAGAAAGCCATCAAAGGAAGTTTACTTTCAGACTATCTTGCGTAGCAACCCATTGAAGACGATTATCAGCCAATGAGATGTGATTTCCCTGATGAGGACATCATGTACCTCAAAGCAAAATATTGTGAGGAACCACTTCCAGAGGAAAGGCCTGACCCTGAATCCAAATGTAAGTTGATGTTTGATGGGGCAGTCAATATCAATGGACGTGGAGTTGGTGTTGTTCTTATTACTCCCGAAGGTGTTCACTTTCCCTTCGCAGCCAGAATTACTTTTGGCTGCACCAACAATGAAGCAGAATATGAGGCATGCATTATGGGAAAAGAGGAGGCTATTAATCTCAGGATTAAGATCCTCGATATATTTGGAGACTCCGCCCTCGTGATAAACCAGATTACCGACAAGTGGTATACACATCAAGAACACTTAATTCCTTACAGGGATTATGCCAGAAGACTGTTGACGTTCTTCACAACAGTAAAGCTTCAATATATACCACGAGATGAAAATCAATTTGCTGATGCATTAGCTACGCTCTCTTCATCAATCAAAGTCATGTGTTGGAATTACGTCCCCAGAATTGACATCTCCAAGCTTGATGTACCAGCTTATGTGTTTTCTGTAGACGTAGTGTCTGATGAGAAGCTTTGGTATCATGATATCAAACAGTTCCTGGAAAGAAAAGAATATTCAACTGGGGCAACTTCCAATGACAAGAAGACTTTGAGGCGACTTGCTGCTAGTTTCTTCTTAAATAATGACGGTGTTCTATACAAGAGGAACTTTGACATGGTCTTGCTCAGATGTGTGGACAAGTAGGAAACGAACATGTTAATGCAGGAAGTCCATGAGCGATCTTTCAGTACTCATGCAGAAGGACATGCAATGGCTAAGAAATTGTTGAGGTCAGGGTATTATTGGCTAACAATGGATGCAAAATGTTGTTCATATGCCTGTAAATGTCATAAATGCCAGATCTATGCAGACAAGGTGCATGTACCTCCAAGCCCGCTCAACGTCATGTCATCTCCTTGGCCCTTTTCTATGTGGGGAATTGACATGATCAAAAAAGTAGAGCCTACTGCTTCGAACGACCATCATTTCATTTTGGTCGCAATCGACTATTTCAACAAATGGGTCGAAGCAGCGTCTTATACCAATGTCACTCGCCAAGTGGTGGCCAGAATTCTGAAAATAGATATCATTTGCCGATATGGAGTTCCCGAGCGAATCATTACTAACAATGATTCCAATTTGAATAACAAGATGATGACAAAATTGTGCCAAGACTTTAAAATTCAACACCACAATTCTTCTCCTTACCGACCAAAGATGAATGGTGCGGTTGAGGCAGAAAACAAGAATATTAAGAAGATTGTGCAGAAGATGCTCGTCACTTATAAGGATTGGCATGAGATGCTACCATTTTCATTGCATGGGTACCGTACGTTAGTTAGGACGTTTACTGGGGAAACTTCGTTTTCCCTAGTATATGGCATGGAGGCAGTCTTACCGGTGGAGGTGGAAATTCCTTCTTTACGTGTGATGATAGACGTCAGGCTCGACGAGGCTGAATGGGTGCGTGCCCGATATAACCAATTGTGTCTAATTGATGAAAAGAGATTAGCAGTTGTGTGTCATGGGCAATTTTATCAGAGGAGAATGAAGCGAGCTTTTGATCAGCGAGTATGCACTCGGGAGTACCAAGTTGGTGAGCTGGTACTCAAAAGGATCATTCCTCCAAGTTCAGATCTAAGAGGCAAGTGGACACCAAATTATGAAGGTTCGTTCATAGTAAATAAAGTTTTCTTTGGTGGAGCGTTGATGCTCACTATTATGGATGGTGAAGACTTCCAATCCCCTGTTAACTCAGATGCAGTTAAAAAATACTTCACATAAAATACCCGTTGGACACAAAAACATAATTATAAGTCCATGCAAAAAAAGGGGCATCCCGCCGAGCTAAAAACAAAATAAAAAGCTCGGGCAAAAGTTAGGGAAATGAATTAAAAAAATGTACACCCGCTGAGTTGAAAAGCCACATTGGACAGCTCAGGCAAAAAAGGGTATCCCGGTGAATTGAAAACCCGAAAGGTAGATTCACACAAAAATAAGGGAATAAGCGAATGACCGTGATCCGGGTAATTTGTACCACATAATCGTCTCAAGTAATCTGGCAATATCCAAAAGATAGGGATCAGTCTCATCTTCCTCTTTAGAATGCGAAGGCAGGAACGAAAAGTCATGAAAATATACTGGTCATAGCAGAAATGAAACTTAGTGGAATGTCGTGTACGTTGCCATTAGGATAGTTTCTTTTTCTCAATTTTGTGGTGGCTACTTCTTTCCAGGTGGTTGCTTCCTGATGTAAATTCTCGCTTATTCAGAGGCTCATCAATAAACGAATATTCAGTCAAAAATCTTAGTCTTTGTTTCCTGTTTTATTTACTTTCTTTGCAAAAATGTCCTGAATGTTTGGTAAAAAAAACATTACATATAAACTTGTTGACTTTACGAATGACATGTGAAAGGAAAACATCTAAAAATACTTTGAACGACAGGTGACATGTGATGATTAACTCATGCCATGTAATTTCTCGGGGCATATGAATGCACCTTTGTTGTTGCAGGTACAGACAGTGAGTGTTTGGTCCCATTTAACCTTTCCACATTTGATTTAGAGAAAATGATATCCCCAGTAGAACTTCAAGGTTAATTGAACAGTTATTCTCCCCAAGCGGAGACATCAATGAAGTATTCCTAGCAGGTAACTGAAAGCCTTGCATTTCCCCACAGAGTTTCATGTTTGGAAGTTGTCCATCATTGAAGTATTCCCCAGGAAGTCGCCAATTTATTTTTGGCCCTTGTGACAACTCAGCTAGTTGTTCTTTTCCTCAGCCAGAGTCAAGCATTGTCAGATCATCTTGATCTCGTTCCTCAATAAAATATTCTACAGATATCATTCTCCCTTGCAGAGTTGCCACTCTCCTCTTAAATCAAGTTTTTTTCGTTGATACTCGTCTGTATCGTCTGTGTTATCTTTCTTCATTAACTCGTCCGTGTTTGATACTTTTCTGATACTTGTCCGTATCGTTGTTAACACTCGTCCGTGTTATCTTTTAACAAGCACTCGTCAGTGATTGATACTTTTCTGATACTCGTTTGTATCAGTGGCTGATACTCGTCTGTATCGTTGCCTAACGCACTCTTTTGTGTTTCTTTGGTCATCTTCTGATACTCGTCTGTATCATTGACTTAAGGCACTCGTCCATGTTTCCTTGATGATCATCCAATACTCGTCCGTATTGAAGAGGTTTGAAATCCCGATGGTGGGATTAAACGTAAAAATGTTTACCGGTTCCCTGGCGTAACAGGTTAGCCTAAGAAGACTTGTTTGTCTTGATTACCATATATATATGCAGGATTTGTGAAGAGGGCTCTTCCGTCCTAGAGCCATATATCTACACAATGTATATGAAGAGGGTTCGTCTATCCTATTTGTGCATGTCTATCCCACATACTTAAGTGCACTACCGGTCCTGGCGTAACAGGGTATCCGAAGAAGACTCGTTCGTCTTAAGCACCATATGTCTGAGCAGGATGTATGAAGAGGGCTCGTCCGTCCTGGATTTTATTCACTTGGCGTAACAGGTTTGTTATTTATCCACCTGGCGTAATGGGTTCGTTTGAAGGAAGCTCGTCTCCTCCGGTTGATGCTGAATCTACACAAGATTTTGGTTCTGAGTTACTTTTCATCCCAGCAAGGGTCTCAAGCAGTTTGTTATATTGGATTGGGTTTATTTCCCATTTCCTTTTCATTTCCCGACAGAGTACAAATTTTTGGTTCTTATGAGTATTCAATCACAGTTCATCTCGAACGGCCGACAACCTAGGCTTTCATCCTTTTCAAATTAATAGATGTTTGAATAAGGGCAGCTGTAACACCCTAAATTTGTCGACTCCCTTTTATCATCATGTTCACATCATAATCATCATAATCATATCATATCCTTAACATCTAGCATAGAAAAATGAGGCATAACACTCATATGTTCTAGCATTGGGCATGTGATCAATCATATGAGAATTCATGAGTCTACAAGTCAAAGCAATGGGCCAAGTGACATTTCAAAAGATTCACAAGGATTCCTCATACCCCATACAAGTTCCAAATTGCCTACAAGAGCCAAGAAGGGTGAAGGATCACTAGAAGATCAAAGATGTAGTCACTTCCTACATAGGTGAACCCTAAATTAGGGTTTTGCTTTTGAGCAGGGATCTCTTGCATCTTTGACCAATTCTTTTGGTCAAAGTCCTTTATATGGTATTTTAAGCCTAGGGATGAAATTTGGTGAGAAAACTCATTGAGGAAGTCAGTCAATTCATCAGTTACTTGTGAAAGAAGAAATTGGTCAACTGTGCAATTAAGAAGTCAATTGTGAGAATTCAAGGGGTCCAATCCCATTTTTCAAGTCAAGGGATATTCTTAAGGTCAAATAAGGGCTTTGGTGGTTGCAAAAATCAAGAATCAAGAGGTTTTGAAGGACTTTCCATTTTTGGCATGTGACTTGTAATGAAAGTTACTATTTTTGGCAAGTTTTGCCCTAAAATTCAAAGGCCTCTTTCATGATTAAGATAGATCCAAATGAATTTTCTTCAAACATGAAAGTTGTAGGATATGTTCTCCTATTTTCAAAAAGTACAAAAAAATCACCATAGCATTTGTGGTTAAGAAGTTATGATCATTTGAATTTGGCTTGTTTTTAGGATTTCACATGAAATATCACTTTCTACCAAGTTGCAAAATGTGTTATAACTCATTTCCAAGCTGACCTAGAGACAAAAAGAAGTCACAATACTATAATGCATTGCCAAGAAGACATTTTTCCCAAGAGAGCTCACCAAATTCGTGCATGAGTGCATGGTATTTCATGAAATGCAAAAAATGCAAAATCATTTTAAAAGCATGATACAAGCATCCAAGGGCTAGGATTAATTCAGGGTGAATGAGTGAATCAAAATGAAGTCAACATGTGCCAAGGAGAGGGGGAATGCACGAATTATGAGTGAGATCACACTCTTCATGCACAAATTCAAAATCACTCCATACACACTCCTCTCACGTGCATTATCTCTTAAACCCTAATCAGTGCAAGTTGGCATCATATATAAGAGAGTTAGGGCTTTGAATCATCAGAATTGCTCCTCGTTTCACCACTCTCAAGTTTTTGCATCACAAGCATTTTGCTTCGAATTCTCTCATACACTCACTCATTTCAAAAACCAATTGCATATTCTTCATCCTCAAGCTCCATGGATCATAAATCTACCACTCTCTCAAGCTAAATCTGAATATTTCTCAAGGTGCAAGTTAGGAGCAATTGAGGTTGAAACTCCAGATCTAGGAAAATTAAATCATTCTCTTGCATTTATTTTGCAAAGAGGAGGTAAAAGAGGAAGATATGCATCATTTGAAGGCCTATCTCAAGCTAATTCGTGCACTGCAATCCTCAGGTAAGTGCAAACTTCTCAGATCTGAAGCTGGTTTTAAATGTAGGCATTGTGTTTTGCCTGTGTTGTTGGTTATGGTGATGCTTTTATTTTTGAAATTGGTTGAGAAATGAGCATGTATTGTTGAATTTCAGTTTTATGTATGAATATGTTCTTCTTCGATTTGCCTTGTTGATTGAGTTATTGAAAAATCTAAGTGGATATTTGAATTCAACATGCTTGATTTATTTGATCTGGAGAGTTTGATTCATTTTGGTGATGGTTTGTTCTTGCTCATGAATTTTCCGACGCCGGAGCTACGACTCCGGTTGTTGGTTTCTGGAAATGTATTTGAATTTGAAAATGAAGGAGATGATGTTTTAAGCATTGTATATTTGATCTGGACGCTCATCCTCTTGCCAACGCATTAAAAATCACCACCTCCCTAGCACGTGCTTTGCTTTTGTTTTAATTTTCTGATAATGCTTTGTGTGTTGCACCTCACCACAACTATCATGTACACACATGAATCTTGTTTTCTTTGGTTGACTGGATGATGATGTTGACTTGATCCCATCCGTTGCATTGATCTGATGGTTTCTCTTTTTTCCAGATTAATTGAATTTCCATGTTAAGTATTGTGTATATGCACTGGATCCATTGGGCCTAGGTTTCTATTTGCGCCTCCCTAATTGAGAGCCCATAGCATTTTGAACTAGTTTGACTTGATGACTGCACCTCCTTGTGTCCATTTGATCTATTTTATTTCTTTTATTAATTGTTTGATTTTCAATTTTTTAAAATAGTTAAGAGCTTCTAAAAATTACCAAAAAAATCATGGATATTTATTTTAATTGTCTTTAATTTTTTATATTTTTCTTTTCCATTTATTTTTATTTTTCGTATTAGAATTAATTGTTTAGTTTAATATTCCTTTTAATTCTTTTAAAAAATGCATGCTATTTTGTTTAATTTCTATTTTGATCATAGATTTGAATTTTGACTTGGTTCATTTTTCTTTGGATCATGGACATGATTTAGTTTGTTAGGGATTTATCTCATGATTTTTAGGAATTTGTAAGTTGAATTTTGTCAAGTTGCTTTGTGCATGATCTTCAAAACCCTTGTTGCAATGTAGGACCTCCATTACCCTAGTTTGCTTCTGTTTTTGGACCTATCCTTTTGTCATGTTATTTTTATGAGTTTAAGGAACACTTGTGTTTAATTGTGGAATTTTTTAGTGAAGTTTGGATTTAATGTGAATTTTCTTGCTTACTTGTCCTAATTTGTATCCTTTCTTGCTACTTGCTTGCTTCTTAGGTTAGGATGGCACTTTTTCCAACTCCTATAGGTTGTTTAGAGTCCTTTTGATATGTGTATAGGTCTCTGGTCCTTGTATGGTGTTTGCATCTTAACTTGCTTTGAGGTACTTACTCTTGAAGGTTCTCACACTTGTATGTATGCTCACTTCACTTCTTAGGCCTAATTGATTCCCATGTTGAACTTGTAGGCTCCCTTTTTAGACTACTTTTATTGTTTAGGCACTTCTTTGATATGTTAGGGTTCTAGCCTTGATGTGTTTGATGCTTATTCACTTTGTATGCTTTGTGTTATCTCATAAGTGTTTTTGTTCTTTCACAGTGACTTAGATTGCCTTATGTCGCTCCCGACAAGTGACACGGGGTCATATGAAGGTACAGACGCGAACGGTCGGCGAAAGGAACAGTGAGAACACACAGCCGTGAACTCACTGGAGATGAAAAGAGTCGCCAGCTAGGCATTTTTATCCCGGAGGAAAGGCAATGCTGCATAGGCCTAGAAAAAGATGGATAAGACGGTTTGCGAACCAGAGAGACTGAGAAAGGGGGTTGGTTACAACCTGGGAAGGTATTAGCACCCAGATTGTCCGTCGTACCCGACGGGATCCACGCTTAAAAGATTTGTGTTTTAGAGGGGTAGTGTCAGTGCAATCTGTGTATAAAATAACTGGAAAAGATATACAGGTGTCAGTGTATGATGTATAAGTGATATGAAGTATGAAAGTGTCAGTGTAAGAACAAGAATAAGATGCTCAAGATCATGAGGCTTAAGAGAATAATGCTGGAAGGAGGGGGAATATACAGAGACTTTTGTTCGATAACTGTTAAGTTATGCCTACGTATCCTCTCGTGCAATGAGGAAGTCAGAACACCGTAGTTCGACCCAAAGAGACTGAAAGATGAATTGACTTGTGAACTGCTTGCTTGCCTATGCTCAAGTGTATGACCTGTCTGGCTCAGGTGCTTACTGTCTTGCATTAGACGGAAGAAGCAAGTTCTCGTTTGTGAGTGAAGATGATGAGAAAAGAATCCCGAAGGAGACGATTATTGTTTGTTTTTGAGTTTTCAGTCTTTTATTGTTTTTTGAAGTTTGTCATAAGATAATGAGCTTAAACCTAAACCAATGGGTTAGTAAACTCATCACATCTTCCCTCTGTTTAGGGGTAATGAGAATACCTTAAGTGTGAAGTCAGATTCTCACACTTAATCACCTTTGGTGTAGGATTAAGATCAGTAACCTACTTGTGATTATTTAGATGTTTTTGGTGTTTTTGTTTAGTGTTGAGTAATGAGGTTAAGCCATAATCAAGGATTAAACAGACTCATTACACCATCCTAAAAGAAGGATAATAGATGAGAATGTTTAAGTTGAGAAAAACTCCCCAACTTAATCCATGATTAGGGATTAAACCCATGACAAAACAAGCCTTTGATTAAGTCGATTTTATTTAATGGTATGATGATGAAGTGTTTTTTATGGTTTGTAAGACAACTTGAGGGGGACTTGTCCATTAACACTAGGGTTAGTCCTTCTTAAGCACTTAAGGAAGAATTAGAACCCTAATGCAAGGCCCAAGTTACAAGTGTGATGTCTTGATGATTATTAGATGAATTGATTAAGAGATTTAAACACCTTAAGGGTTTAATACTTAGGATTAAAGTTATACACTCCATCCTAAGAGAAGGATGCAGGCATAAGCTTAATCACAAAGTCTTAAAGCCTTTAGGGTTTGGTCCCTGATTATGAGATGAGAAGAGAAGACTCAAAGAGAGACACAAAGGTAAAACTATGGGGGAACTAATCAAAACCCTAATTCATTGTCATGCTTGGATGATCCTAAGGTTTGTGAGGTTTTCAAGAACAATCTTCAGAGGAACCACCAGGAAGCAGATGAACAAGATCCAGAGAAGCAAAGTGACTTGCTTCATTCAAGAAGTCAAGTCACTTGAAGAAAGAAGGTGGGAGGAAGAAGAATGAGCAAGCTCAAACTCAAACACAAACATAAATGCAGCAATGGATGCAAGAGAGATGAAAAGAAAAGTTATGAGAAGTGAAGGAAAATCCACTTCTCAAGTTTACTTACCACCTGAAATGTTAGAAAGAAATGCAATGTAATGCAAGATGAGATGAAATGATATGATGCTAAGCAAAACCAGAAGCATGTTGATGATGATTATGATGTTATGAGGTGCTGCAAACATGAGGCAAGACAATGGGGATGTTCATACAAGACAAATGACATGGCAAATATGGGATGCAATGATCAAATATGCTTTATACATGTCTTAAGATGTCAAATGGATCATAAGAATGCACAAAATGCAATGACAAGTCATGTTATGCAAGGGAATGCAAGGAGGATGCAAAAGAAAGCCCAAATTAGGGTTCATGGATCAAACATCAAGCACAAACCAAAAACAGAAGCAAACCTCATGATAAAAAATGGAAAATGGCACTCAAAGAAACCCTAGGCCTATGATGAACCACTGCTCAAAGGGGAGCTCTCAACTCTCAACCAAACTCAAGATATGAATTTTTCTAAGTTATTAGGGTTTTTTAGGGTTCTTAACAAAACAAATGCCAATCAATTTGAAAATGCAAGAACAAATCATGGCCTTTTTATCCTTGAAAATACATGCTAAACACAAAACAATGCAAGAAGAATCAATGTCTCAACCTTCACCAATTGACAGAAATGAATTTTTGAACTTATGATCAAAATAATGCACAAAATATGATTTAATTCAATGAAAAATTCTTAAAATGCATCAAGATCAAAAAAGAAATTTGGTTTGAAGGTTGGACAATGTCTCTAAATGTCTTAGAACATTTCATGAATTTTTTTGTAATTTTTAAATACCTAAAAGTATTTTTAATTAATTAATTCTCATTAATCAATTA
The DNA here is from genome assembly GCA_963966055.1 of Lathyrus aphaca. Lineage (NCBI taxonomy): Eukaryota > Viridiplantae > Streptophyta > Magnoliopsida > Fabales > Fabaceae > Lathyrus > Lathyrus aphaca. The sequence goes on along the minus strand of OZ014519.1, from coordinate 278,852,627 downwards.
AAAATAATCTTTTAAATATTTAAAAATACTTTTTTAATGATAAAAAATAAAATGAAAATATTTTTGGGTCTTAAAAATTATTAAAACTTTAAAGAAAAAGTTTCATAATTTTTAAGACATTTTTGCTATTTTAAATTAATTATGCAAATTAAATGAAGAGAAAATGAATTAAAATTAAATAAAATAAAAAGTAAACAGAAGGGATGGTCAGGATGCGTCCAGGGTTTAAATGTGTTGACTGGCGCGTGATCTTATGGTCAGGATTGCATCTGAGCTAATTACAATTAATTAAAACTAAATGATGAATTAGGGCTAATCAAAGGGATCCTGGCCCTCTATCTGCGCGCGAAGTCAACAAGGTCTACTGATCCTACGCTCATTATTCAAACTGGCTTAATTAATGACAATTAGCCCTAATGACTTTCAGGTGGCCGGAGAAGACCTCCGGTCGTCTTCTCCGGCCAGCTCTCACCTGAGAATCACCCAACTTCCTCAAAACGTTACAAAAATGAAATCTAAGACCAGGGAAATGATCCTTATCCTCTCACGAACCAAACCCCTCTCTCAAAACAAATTTATTCTACCTAAATAAGCTGAATCGAAAGAAAGAAAAACTAGGGTTCGTAAGCTTCAAACACAAATTAAATGCTCAAATCACAACCATTTCCAAAACCAGTGGTACCAGAATGATCAGGCAAGCATGAAGAACAAGTTTGTAACAATAAAAGTCATTTCTGGAAAAATTAATTTCAGGCTACCTGAGATTTGAAGCTTTCAGTTTAGGAACTTTCTGGCCACCTTTCTTTGTGCAAACCACTCCACTTGATCCCCCAAAGATGCTTGAATTCTCAAAATGAGTTTGTGTTGGCTGGAGAAGGAGATTCGAATGGAACTGCTTCAAGCTCAGTCAACAATGGCTATGGTGTTTCAGGCACATTCAGGTCATGGTGAGTGATTGTTTGTGATCCTGAGGATGAATGGAGAAGGTCTATGGTGTTTGTTTGTGTGTTTGTGAGCTATGGTGATAGTTTCAAGTGAAACTGCAAACTGAGGTGAGAGATGGCAGTGAGAGTTTCTGGCTGTTTCAGGCTTGGGCTTTGGGTGGTTTTTGATCTATGAAGTGTGCTGAGTTGAATGATGAAGGTGGTTGAAGTGTTTGCTTGCTGTGTGAAGGGATTCGAAGCAAGTTGCAAAATGGGAGGTTTTTGTGTAAGTTGTGAATGAGAGAGTTTCAGCCTTGGCCTGTGATATGTTTAGCTTGCAAGTTGTACACATAAACAAATCTGATTGGTTTTGTGATGTGACATGGCCTGCTATGATAGGTAAGTTTGCTTTTGCATAAAAGGTCAACTTTGTGTAAGATAGGGCATGGGCAAGGTCTAGGCAAGTACAAGGCATGGCTGGCGCAGCAAAGGTGAGGGAGAGAGGCTGGCTTGACTCAAGGATCAATGCAGCAAGTTGGTGAGAAGATCATGAGTGTTTTGCAACTTGGTTAGCTTTATGGATTTTCATGAAAATGCCTTGTTACACAAACCAAACCATGGGCAAACTAGATCAAATTCTGATTTTTGTAACTTAGAGAATGTTCACATGCTGGTTTGAAGTGGATTAGAGGCTGCATTTGGCTTTGGTTCAAGACTTTGCAAGATTTTCATTTGGTGCATAACTTGAAAAACAATGATTTTTGCCAACTTTGCATTGCCATAACTTTTGATCCAAGAAGAGTTTGATCATGTTCTTGTACTTTTTGAAAAGGGAAAGATGAGATCTACAACTTTCATGACCAAAGTTTTTCCATTTGAAGCCTTTTTGGATCATGAATCAAGGCTTGAAAATTGACCTAAAATGAGGCATTCTTGAAAAGTCAACTATGCCCAAAAAAGTCAACATTTGCAAAAACCCTAAATTCTTGATTTCTATGAACTTCAACCTTCTTCCATGATCAAATAAAGATCATATACACTCAAAATGATGAAGATCACCCATTGGTTGGGTCACTGGGGGCCTCAGATGCCCTGATTTTACACTGACTTGTCTGAAAAGTCAACTCTTGATCAGATGACTTCCCCATGGAATTTCTTCATGAAAATTGATATGCATACTCCCTATACCATATAAAGATCAATGGAAACAAGAATGACCAAAAAAATTGGAGTTATGGCCTCTGAAACCAAAACCCTAATTTTCAGTCAACTGTGCAGTTCAACCTGGCTCTGCATCCACTCAAACCCTAGTTCTTGTGATTCCTCTGCATTTTTGACTTTGAGGAGATGGAATATGATGTAAGAACACACATGGACCCCTTTGAGTTGATTGGTGGCCTTTGGAATAGCTCAAGATGCTTTGGGATTGCTCAGATCACAAACCCTAGGTGCAGATGCCTTAGAAGCTATGCAGTGAATCAAAAAATGAGATGTGAGATGATATGATTGTATTTATGCATATGAGGATGATCACAAGCCATGGTGTGAATGGGTGAGGGCAAATTTGGGGTGTTTACAGCTGCCCCTATTCAAACATGAGTTAGCTGTGCAGGTTGTAAGCGACGGCTTAACAGGCGAACAAGATAACTTGTGGTTGAATACCAAAGACAGTCCAAAATTTGCACTCACAGAAATGAAGAAGAAAAGGGACATAGATTGTAAAGGAAAATAAAGTATATTGTAAAGTGTGGGCGACGGAGGACGACCGTCGAGCAGAGGACGACTGCTGGGTAAAGAGCGATGACGGGGACGGCCGACATGCTGGGAGAGTGTATAAAAATAAAGCAATGACGGGGACGGCCGACATGCTGGGGATAAAAGGTAAAGCTAAGACGGGGACGGCCGACTAGCTGGGGAAAAACAAGTAAAGCTAAGACGGGGACGGCCGACTAGCTGGGAAAAATAGGATATTATGATGGGGACGGCCATCAAGATAAAGCTGCGAAGTTCTCTGGGGATTAATGAAACATGACGGGGACGGCCATCAAGTTCATAAAGGTCAAGTAACCAACGATGGGGACGGCCATCGGGCTAAAAAGGAAAAGGGACCACGACGGGGACGGCCATCGGGTTAAAGAATAAATGAAATAAACAGATGATGGGGTACGGCCATCAAAGGTGAAGGACGATCACCTAGCAGGGGACGGCTGCTCTGTTGGGAATAAAAGAAATATGATGGGGACGGCCATCAAAGGTGGAGGACGACCACCTGGCAGGGTACGGCTGCCAAAAATATCAACGATGGGGACGGCCATCGGATAGGAAAGGTCAACGATGGGGACGGCCATCGGACGAGCAAGATGGAGGACGACCATCAAGAAGTGGAGGACGACCACTCAGCAGGGGACGGCTGCTCTCAGGGTTTATCATGACACAGGACGAATGCCAGATAACCAAAATCAACAATGGGGACGGCCATTGGATAAAGTGATGAAGGACGATCATCAAAAGGTGGAGGACGACCACCTAGCAGGGGACGGCTGCTAAAAATCAACGATGGGGACGGCCATCGGATGAGCATGATGGAGGACGACCATCAAGAAGTGGAGGACGCCCACTCAGCAGGGTACGGCTGCTCTCAAAGGTATCATAACACAGGACGAGTGTTTAGATAAAAAGAAAATTTGCTTTGTTGGCGATCTACTGGGGATAGTAAACACGGACGAGCGTTTACATCCAAGAAACAAAAAGGTATGAGTGTTTGGTATTGTGTATAGATTAAAGATGCGGACGAGCATCCTTAAGACTATGATACGGACGAGTATCATGTAGAAACAAACTGACACATGCTCAGAGATGATGATACGGACGAGTATCAACTGGTTAACAAAGAACACGGACGAGTGTTGCATCTGAAAGGACTCTTCTGGGGAAAAGTAGACACGGACGAGTATCTATACTCAAGAAGACATAAGTGTTTGACACGGTGTATGGATTAAAGATGCGGACGAGCATCCTTAAGACTATGATACGGACGAGTATCATGTAGAAACAAACACTAGACGCTGTGTTCTGAGATGGTGGTACGGACGAATACCAACTGGCTAACAAAGAACAAGGACTACTGCCGAATCTGCGGGGATATGAGTGGTGATGTATACAAGATACGGACGAGTATCTGTATAAGCGTACCATGAGTAGTGAGTATTGTATTAATGAGTAATTTGACCGCTGGGGAGAGTGACACGGACGAGTGTCAAGAGAGAAAAGCATAATATTAACAAGTGTCTGCTATACAAAGTCTAGGCGACTGCGCTGGGGATATGACACGGACGGGTGTCAGGGAAGTGTATATAAGGTATGTGAGTGCAAAGAGGATGTCTTTGGCTTTCTGCTGGGACATGACACGGACGGGTGTCAGGACGTATCTGTAGTACGGGTGATTTTGTTTGTAGAGTGTATCCAGGCGACCTGTGGGGAAAGATGACACGGACGGGTGCCAAAAGGTGTATACTGGTGTTTATGATTGTGGAGCAACTGCTTTTGCTGGGACTCTGATGGGGATTCTGGGGGAAAGTAATCTGTATCCTGATAAATGGTTACTAATCACAAGCGTTCAATTCACAACATGACTTATGATTATGCTATGTATTTGATTTTTGCCGTAATGCTCCGTATTAGACGGAATGCTACGCTCTGGGGGGGGTGAATATGATGCGGATGCCATGATTATGCAAAGGGGCACAGATCCGGGATTCGGATCCCGTTGCTGCGAAGATCTCTGGTCGATCTGCTTGAAATGGACATCCCAGCTGGGTATGAGATCACTGGTAGATCCAATGATGTATCTGCTCGGGGATATATGTCACTGGTTGACATAACCTTGAAAGTACGGGACCCAGCTGGGGTTTGTAGAAGCTTCTGTACTCTGTTGTGATCTCTTCATGCGTTGCTCTTCTGGATAGAGGCTGAAGCTCTGTGGGGAGATGATTCCCTGATTTCTGCATTCTGCTGAGGAAGAATGGCAACTCGGCTGGGGAATTGTGAGAGGCAACCCAGCTGGGGAAAGCAATAAGAGGCCACTCAGCTGGGGAATAGAGCATTTCGGATGCTGTATGTTGATTTGGCAACTTTGCTGGGGGAAGCAATGGGGAGCAACTCATCTGGGGATAGAGCATTTCGGATGCTGAGATTGAGTGTATGCTGATTTGGCAGCTCCGCTGGGGAAATGGGCACCTTCGATGCTGTATGTTGAAGATAGACCGAGTTGATAATGATTCGCCTACTTGCTGAGACGTAACCTGCATGCCCCAGGTTGCGTTCTGGATACCTGCAATCCTGCAAAGATAATGGAACGTACAAAAGGTCCCGAGGTATCCCTTACTGGATTCCGTCATAGGAGTTAAGTACTTTCGAGAATAATCACATTCCCTGTAAGCATGTGTTTTTATTTTAGAGAAAGGCATCTGTACTTATGCAATTGTATTTTTAGAGATATCAGACAACTCCTTGCAAAACGTAAATGTAAAAGACGAAACATGACTGAAAATCTGATTTTATTAATTCATGTGCCCTGAATTGGCAAGATACAGTCAAAGAAACATATCTCCTGAAATGAGGAGTTTGTTACAAATTGAGAAATAAAGTGCTGGCGGTGTTGACGACGCTTTCAAGGAGCTTCCCCTTCTGCTATGACTCGTATGACAATGACGTTCTTCTCGTCTTGCTTTCTGGAGAGAGTTGATTCTGATTGAAGCTTGATCCTTCGGAAGCTTACCAAGTTGTAGGTGATACAGACGAATTCAGAACGCAATTGTTCGCTTATTCCCTTGTTTTGCATGGATCGCCCTTTCGGGTTTTCAATCCATCGGGATACCCATTTTTGCCTGAGTTGTCCAATGCGGCTTTTCAACTCAGCGGGTGTACATTTTTTGTTCATTTTCCCTTACTTTTGCCCGAGTCTTTTATTCTGTTTTTGACTCGCCGGGATGCCCTATTTTTGCCTGGACTTACATTCTGTTTTTATGTCCAGCGGGTCATTTTATGCGAAGTATTTTTTAACTGCATCTGAATTCACAGGGGATGGGAAATCTTCACCATCCATGGTGCTGAGCATCAGTGCTCCACCAGAGAAAACTTTCTTTACAACAAATGGTCCTTCATAATTTGGAGTCCATTTTCCCCTGTGGTCTGTATGAGGAGGGAGGATTCTTTTCAGCACAAGATCTCCCACTTGGTACTCTCGGTGCCTGACTTTCTGATCGAAGGCCTTCTTCATTCTCTTCTGATATAACTGCCCGTGACAGATTGCAGCCAATCTTTTCTCTTCGATCAGACTTAGTTGTTCGAATCGGGACCGAACCCATTCTGCTTCACTCAGTTTAACATCCATTAATACCCGTAACGAGGGTAGTTCAACTTCAACAGGTAGGACTGCTTCCATACCATATACAAGTTGATACGGTGTTGCCCCAGTGGATGTTCTGATTGATGTGCGATACCCATGCAAGGCAAACGGTAGCATTTCATGCCAGTCTTTGTATGTGACTACCATCTTCTGCACAATCTTCTTGATATTCTTATTTGCTGCCTCAACAGCGCCGTTCATCTTTGGCCTGTAAGGAGAAGAATTGTGATGTTGGATCTTGAAGTCCCGGCACAGTTCTGCCATCATTTTGTTGTTTAAATTGGAACCATTATCAGTAATGATTCGCTCGGGCACTCCATACCGACAGATGATGTCTCTCTTCAGGAATCGGGCTACCACCTGCCTAGTAACATTTGCATAGGAGGCTGCTTCAACCCACTTGGTGAAATAGTCGATGGCGACCAGGATGAATCTGTGACCGTTTGACGCAGTTGGCTCAATCTTGCCAATCATATCAATGCCCCACATAGCAAAGGGCCATGGCGAAGACATGATGTTCAAAGGATTGGGAGGCACATGCACCTTATCTGCGTAGATCTGGCATTTGTGACATTTTCTGGCGTAAGCACAACAGTCTGCATCCATTGTGATCCAATAATAACCTGATCTTAACAACTTCTTAGCCATGGCATGTCCTCCTGCATGGGTACCAAAAGATCCTTCGTGCACTTCATGCATCAACAAATCTGCTTCCGTCTTGTCAACACATCTGAGGAGTACCATGTCAAAATTCCTCTTGTATAAAGACCCATCAGCATTCAGGAAGAAACTACCAGCGAGCCTTCTCAAAGTCTTCTTATCATTGGAAGATGCCCCAGGTGGGTATGTTTGATCCTCCAAGAAGCACTTAATGTCATGGAACCAAGGCTTATCATCTTTTACAACATCCGCTGCGAATACATATGCTGGTCTGTCAAGTCTAGACACTGAAATCTGGGGTACAAAGTTAGCCGTTTGAACTTTGATCATAGATGAAATGGTAGCAAGAGCATCTGCAAACTGATTCTTGTCGCGAGGGATATACTCAAGTTTGACTGTTGTAAAGAAAGTCAGTAACCTTCTCGTATAATCCCTGTAAGGTATCAGATGATCCTGGTGGGTGTACCATTTCCCGTTGGTTTGATTGACTACTAAAGCTGAATCTCCGAATACGGTCAATGTCTTGATCCTGAGGTCAATGGCTTCCTCAAGACCCATAATGCAGGCTTCATATTCAGCTTCGTTGTTAGTGCAGTTGAAAGTGAGTTTTGCCGAGAAAGGCATGTGAACTCCTTTAGGTGTAATGAGTACCGCACCAACACCACGGCCATTCATGTTAACAGCCCCATCAAACATCATGGTCCATTCTTCCTCCGGGTCAGGCCCTTCAGTGTGAACAGGCTCTTCATGATCTTTTGCTTTAATGAACATGATGTCTTCATCAGGGAAGTCAAACCTCATAGGCTGGTAGTCATCAATGGGTTGCTCAGCAAGATATTCAGATAGTACACTGCCCTTGATGGCTTTCTGAGATGTGTACTGTATGTCGTATTCTGTGAGAATCATCTGCCATCTTGCAACCCGTCCGGTAAGAGCTGGCTTCTCAAATATGTACTTAACTGGGTCCATTTTGGATATCAACAAGGTAGTGTGGGTCAACATATACTGCCTTAGTCGGCGAGCAGCCCACGCTAAAGCACAGCAAGTTTTCTCGAGCAGTGAATAACGCTGTTCACAGTCGGTAAACTTTTTGCTTAGGTAGTATATTGCATACTCTTTTCGACCAGACTCGTCATGCTGGCCCAACACACACCCCATCGACTCTTCTAATACTGTCAAGTACATAATCAGAGGTCTTCCTTCAACTGGAGGCATAAGGATCGGAGGTTCTTGTAAATACTCCTTGATCTTGTCAAAAGCCTTCTGGCAATCTTCATTCCACCTGACCGTTTGTTCCTTTCTTAATAGCTTGAACAAGGGCTCACAGGTTGCTGTGAGGTGAGATATGAACCGTGAGATGTAGTTCAGTCGACCTAAGAACCCTCGAACTTCTTTCTCAGTCTTTGGTGCAGGCATCTCTTGGATGGCTTTTACTTTATCAGGGTCAACTTCAATCCCTTTCTCACTCACAATAAATCCCAGCAGCTTACCGGATCGCACCCCGAATGTGCATTTGTTGGGGTTTAACTTCAGTTGGTACTTCCTCAGACGCTTGAACAACTTTAGCAGATTTACCAGGTGGTCTTCTTCTGTGAGGGACTTGGCGATCATATCATCCACATAGCATTCTATTTCCTTGTGGATCATATCATGGAATAATGTCACCATAGCCCGTTGATATGTTGCACCAGCATTCTTCAGTCCGAATGGCATCACTTTGTAACAGAACGTGCCCCAAGGTGTGATGAATGTTGTCTTCTCCATGTCTTCAGGTGACATCTTGATCTGATTATATCCTGAAAATCCATCCATGAAGGAGAATACCGAGAACTGAGCCGTGTTATCCACCAATACATCAATGTGAGGTAATGGGAAGTCATCTTTCGGGCTGGCTCTGTTCAGATCCCGGTAGTCAACACACATTCTTACTTTGCCATCCTTCTTAGGCACAGGCACAATATTAGCAACCCACGGCGGGTAGCTAGTTACAGCAAGGAACCCGGCGTCCCACTGCTTTTGTACCTCTTCCTTGATTTTCATAGCCATGTCTGGGCGAGTTCGGCGCAACTTCTGTTTCACTGGTGGGCATTCTTCCCTCAGAGGCAGCTTGTGCACAACTATATCGGTATCCAACCCTGGCATATCTTGATACGACCAAGCAAACACATCAACATACTCTTGAAGCAGATCTATCAGTTGTCTCTTCACCGAGTCTTGCAGGCGGGCCCCGATTTTAACCTCTTTCACGTCTTCGTCAGTACCAAGATTAATCATTTCAATCTCCTCCTGGTGAGGAGTAATAACCTTTTCCTCCTGTCTTAACAACCTGGCTAGCTCTTCAGGAAGCTCATATTCTTCATCAACCCCTTCATCAGCTTGATTGATTGGATTGTCAAAGTCATACGATGTCATAGCCGTGCTGTTGTCGGTGCTGTCAGGAAGGCACTCTCTGCATGGGTTAAGTTGGTCCATTTTAGTGATTGATTTTAATCTTGCTTTTAGAAAAAGTGAAATGAAGTTATCATTTTGAAAACACCGCCATTTATTTTTGTACAAAAAGAAAAATGGAAAAACAGTGAGCAGAGAAGAAAAAAGACTCGTTTGCAAAAAGATGTCTGATATTTCATTAATTTAATCTTGTTTGCACAAAAGTACAGATGGCCCTGGTTACAAAATGAGTCTTGTCATCTTGGGCAAGATGCAAGACTTGGATGCATGCTATAAAAAATACAGGAAATAATAATTACTCTGCATGAGTAACTCTTATAATTTCCTGGGAAGACCAGTTCGAGACACTGCTCCCCGGGATCTTCGGACGAATCCAATTCTCCAGATTGCGCTCCTCTTCCAGCTCGTCTTCCAAACAGTTGATAGCATCGGGGGTGAGCATTCCCCCACTGACAAAACCGGGCTCTGCAGCAGCCTTCGCTTGATGTTGAGTTGGTCTGTAACCCAACCCAAACTTGTCCTTCTTCTCCTCCACAGCTAATACCTTGCCCCAGCCTAGGGTAGTTCCTTCTTCAACAACCTTCCGGGCTTGTTGGTAAGATGACATTGGAGTACCAGATACAACAGATGCTTCATTCACATTCAAAGCTTCAAACCCCTGGCTCATTGTTTCATGGATCTCTCCATCCATTTCAATGTATTTATAAGTAGCCAGGTGGCTAACAAAAATGTCCTCCTCTCCACAGATTGTGACAACTTGACCTTCCCACTCAAATTTTAACTTTTGGTGAAGGGTAGACGTTATTGCGCCGGCGGCGTGAATCCAGGGTCTACCCAACAAACAGCTGTAGGCGGGCTGAATGTCCATCACATAAAAGATAGTTTTAAAAGTCTGTGGGCCAATTGTCACAGGCAGCTCAATCTCTCCCAGAACCGATCTCTTAGAACCATCAAAGGCTCTTACTACCAGGTTGCTGGGTCTCAATGCCAATCCATCATATTCAAGCTTCACCAGAGCCTTCTTTGGTAAGACATTCAGGGAAGAACCTGTGTCCACCAGCACATGAGAAAGGACAGCTCCTTTGCATTCCAGGGTTATGTGCAAGGCTTTGTTGTGATTGCGACCATCCGCTGTCAAGTCAGAATTGGTAAACCCTAGCCCATTGCTAGCAGTAACATTTCCAACCACGGTTTCCAATTGGTTGACAGTAATCTCTTCAGGCACGTAAGCTGCGTGCAAGACTTTAAGTAGTGCATTCCGATGGGCTTCGGAGCACATAAGCAGTGAGAGGATAGAGATTTTGGATGGCGTCTGGTGAAGCTGATCCACAATTTTATAATCACTCTTTTTGATGATTCGCATAAACTCATCAACTTCCTGATCAAATGGAGTTTTCAGGGCTTCTTTGGCAGCTTGGTCTTCCTGCACCGGGCCTTTTCCTTTTGCCTTGGCAGCAGCTTCTGCTTCGGCAGTGGGTCTTTGAACTTGTGAAGCAAAGAGACGTCCGCTTCGAGTGAAGCCTCCGCCTCCCCCCACATTATCTACTTGTGGTGCAGGTGCTGTTGTTTCCAGAGTGATTCTTTTTCCTTCGCAGTATATGTCAGAGCCATAGTGCCAAGGGATGGCCCTATTGCTTTCATATGGTACTGGTCCAGGCACCGTGACAGTGACTGGACTGATTGCTGCTGCTGAAGGGACTGTAATTGTTTGTGGATCATAAAAGATTGTAACTGGTGCTCTAGTGGGAGCAGCATCTTCTGAATGGTAAGCGGAGTTATTTTCAGGATCATAGAATATGGTAACAGTAGAGACATCTTCATGATTGATTGCTGGTGTTGTAGGAGGTTCTGTTGGAAGGACTGTTGTTGTTGTTGATGGAGGGTCGAAATGGAATGAAGCTGAAGTTGTAGCAGGAGAAACTGTTGAAAACTGATCATTTGGAAGGACAGGTGAAGTACTTGTTGATGGTGCTGATGAATTGTCGGGAACAATAGTTGTTGCATTTGTAGGAGGATCTGAAACCGTTGTTGATGAAGTTGCCGGATTTGTCGGAAATGATGTAGTGATCTGTAGCAGGCCACTCTGAATAAGGCTGTCAATGCCATTCCTCAGGTCTTCACACCCATTCCATGAAATATTGCAATAGGGGCACCCTAGTTCACACCCCGGAAATATTTGGTTTTCACGGAGTTAAGCTTTGATTTCCACCAATGGTGTCCTGATCTGATCCACACTTGTTATTAAATAAGACGGTTGGTCTTCTTCAATAGCATTAATTCGAGGACCACCATGGTTTGGCATAGGGTTTTTATTGACATTGGGCGGAGGTGCAAAGTTCAGAGCCTTGGAGTCTACCAAATCTTGTACCTTCATATGCAGAGCTCTGCATTTTTCTGTACTGTGACCAGGTGCGTTCGAGTGGAAAGCACACCTAGCATTGGAGTCATAGTTCCTTGGTAGACTGTTGGGATCCGGAGGTGCCAACGTTCTTAGCTCAACTAGGTTGAGTTTCAGAAGTTGTGGCAGCAAAGCAGCATATGGCATTGGGATCGGATCGATCACTCGGTTAGCTTGAGACGGCCTCTGTTGGAATGGCCTCTGTTGATTGTTGTTGTTGGAGTTGTTGTTGTTGAAGTTCCTTGGAGGATACTGATTCTGCTGATACTGGGGTTGTTGTTGGAAGTTTTGTTGATGAGGTTGATAGACTGGCTGAGGATGAGCTGGAGCAGGGATAGTGACTGCTGCTATTGACCTTTGAACATATTGGGGCCTGCCCCTGTTGGTGTGAATGGCATTGGTCTCGCCAGCTCTTCTCGGGCCTGCAAAAGGCTTTCTTGTACCACTGGACGAGCTTGCACCGTTGTCTGAGATCTTACCCATTTTTAACAGGCTTTCAATTCTCTCCCCAGCTATGACAACATCTGCGAAGCTGGTGGAAGAGAAAGCAGCTAACCTGTCAATATACGTTCCCTGAAGAGTGTTCATAAACATGTCTGCCATTTCTCTTTCAGACATTGGTGGTTGAACGGCAGCAGCCAATTGCCTCCATCTTTGAGCATATTCTCTAAAGCTCTCTCTCGAAGATTGTGACATTCCCATCAGGAGAGTCCTGTTGGGTGCCATATCTAGATTATACTGATACTGTCTGATGAAGGCCTCTGCCAGGTCCTTCCAGCATCTTATAGTTGCTCTTGTTAGATGGGAATACCACTCCCTCGAAGCTCCAGTCAAACTATCTTCAAAATAGAACATCCACAATTTCTCATCCATTGTATAGGCCTTCAGCCTTCCCAGAAATGATTGCAAATGAGTCCGGGGGCATGAAGTCCCATTATACTTTTCGAAACATGGAGGCTTGAACTTGTGGGGAATCCTGACCCCTTCTACTAAACCCATGTCCATGACGTCAAACCCCAAAGAGTTTTGAGATTCCAGTGATCTCAACTTCTCAGCTATTTCTTCCAATCGTCTATCATATGTTTCCTCTCCAGCACCCATTACTGTATACTGGTCCTCCTGAGGATCTTCTTGAAGTACTCTGGCTGCTGTGGCTGTTCCTTGAACATTGGCAGGGATGTTAACCTCAGGATGTAGATGTGGACCAAACACAGGGGGGGTAACATGTGGTTGCACCCTTTCATTATTACTGGTGCCTGCAGTTCCTACATGAGGCTCCTCTTGATTTTGCCTCTCCACCATGGCCCTCAGTCTCTCCTGGCTCTGAGCCATGTTGTTCATAACTTCCATGAACTGCGTCATCTGCGTTCTCATCTCTAACCTTTCATTTGCCATCTGGTTTCTGACCTCCGTAAGGTCTTGTTGCATCTGATCCATCTGAATTCCCGGAAGGTTGTTTCTAGTTGGGTACCTGTGTGGCCTGTTGAGAGGAAATACCCGGCGGCGAGCAATAATTCCTGAGATTCACAACAGAGGTTAGCAACAACAAAACAAAAACCTACAAAACAAACAAAAGGGTTAGCATGCAATGCAGTTATGCTTATTTGCTATCAAGGTATCCGGTTTGGCCTTCAGTTTTGACCCTTCCAGACCCTTGAAGATGATGTTGTTGAAGTTGCTTTTGATGTGAACCCAGATAGAAACCAATATATTACAAAGGTGAAATAATACAATTTGTTTATTTTACAACACAAACCCTCAAAGGGGCCAAAATACAACACAAAAAGCAAAAATACATGGAAAAGGAACAACAACAAGCAAATGATCAAACTCCAAGGCCAAACTCATCCTCACGAACTTCCTTGAGAAGTGCTTCGGTCACAGGATCAGCCGGATGCTCCGTGAGACTTCTGATGAGAAGGTTCCTTGTTGCAACAGCTGCAGTCAATTTCTTGCTCTGACTTTGGTCCTTAGACCTCTTCAATCCTGCTTTGATTTTCAGCTCTGATATTTCCTCCTGGGCTGCTGCCAGGGCTTTTTCCATCTGCTCCATCTTGTCCTGAACTCTCTTGTCTTCTAGAGTACGGGCCTCAGTGATCCGGACCCACCTGGCCTGACTCTCTTTCAAATACAAGTCTGTTCTTGCTCTTTGGAACTGGGCTTCTTTACAAGCATTCTTCAGAATCTGCTCACCAGCTTTGGACTTGTTGATATAATCTCCAGACTTCTCAATTTTAGTCAAGTGTTCCACTCTCAATTTCTCCAATCTCTCAATCTCCCTCACACCTTCACTCCTCTCCCGGAGGGTCTTCTGCAAGGCTTGAGTTAACTTCTCATTTCTTTCCTTCAGGCTTTCAAACTCCTCCAAACTGATAGTGGCAGGGGGTGGTGCTGAAGATGACTCAGGCGTGTCTTCTATGGTAAAGGGCATTCCAGAGAATTGGGCCCTAGCATGGGACCACTCATAATATTGGACTGATGCCACATTATTGCACTTCCCCAAAATGGTGATTCCCTTAGTCTGAACATGATCCCAGGCCCAGGCAGCCTGTCTAACTGTTGCCAGACTAATCTTGTTCTCACAATAGAGGGTCTCAACCAGGTCTTGTTCCCTTGGAGTGTGGACCAGTGCATAGCCCAACTGTCTCCTGAACAGCAGAGGGTTGTAGTTGATACTTCCCTTAACTCCTATCAAAGGCACATTGGGAAAGTGCCCACAGCTGGTGATCATGTCTCTGCCCTTGGTGCTCTGAGTACACCATCTGATGTCTGCTGAAGTGAGAGTAGTGAGTCTCTTAGCCCAGTTGCTTTGCTGATGAGGATTGAGAAATGCATCTGTCCTGGGTAGATGCCTGAGAAGCCAAGCATGAAATAATGGAGCACAAATCCTCACTAACCTTCCCCTCTGCTTCTCATTCCTCTGATGGACTGAGTAATAGAGATCACCCAGTAAAGTTGGCACTGGGTTCTTCAGGATGAACAAGTGGATTGCATTCTTGCTGATGAATCGAGGCTCATCTGCAAATAACACAATTCCATATACACTTAAGGCCAATAGAGCACAAACAGCTTTCCATTCCCCCAAGGAGGCCTTCAAACTAGCTTGAGAAATCAGGAAGTCCAGATGAAATCCAGGGATCCCAGCTTTAGAGGTCAAGTGTTGTTCAATCAATACAGGTTCCAGGTGCAAAGCTTTTGCTATCTCTCCATTGCTAGGAAAGACCATTTCAGGGTTGAAAGGGATTTCTCTTTTGATGGGCAAGCCAGCCAAATATGAGTATTCTTCCAAAAGAGGACCCAACTGAAAGTCTTGAAAGTTGAAACATCTTAATGGAGGATCATAAAACTGAATGCAGGTGTGGATGAGGCTCCTCTGAGATGGGTCCAGATCCATGACCATGTCCAGTATGTCTCCATAACTTTCCCTGAACAAGGGTATGTGCTCTGGAGTGATCAGGGTTTGGATCCTCCTGATGTCTGATAAGTCTGGTTGGAAGAAATGATAGGTGATGTTGCTTTTCTTTGGAGCCATGATGCTGAAGATTGAGTAGAGTGCTGATGAAGATGCTGAAAGAATGAGCCACTGATTGGCTGGTGCAAGTAACTGAAGTATGGCTGACAAGCTGAAGCAAGTGCTGGTGGAGATAGGTAAATGATGCAGATGGGGTCAAAACCAAAACCAGGGATGAAGGTGGATACCCTGAAACACAAATAAGCACATGTTAATATGATGCAATGAGTATGTATGCAAATGAAATGCAAGGGTTTGTGACTGAGCTGGATCTGATTAACTGCTTTGGTATAGATCCATGTGTGTTCAAGAATTCCAGATGGAGGTCTATAAATCCAGTAACCAGGGTGGGGGACTCAAATAAAGAGCCACATGTCCAGGGTTTTAGAATCACAAGAACTGTCCAACATGGAGTATTCTTAACAAAGTCAAAGTAACAGGGTATTCTGAGGTCAAGGTACCTGCAAACCTGTAAACAGTCCAACCCCCTCACAGGTGGTGTTCTAAAACAAGGATCCTCAGACTTGGATCAGTTATGAGAAGTGTAAACACTTCCAACCCGGAGGTACAGTGTTTACAATAACCATAAAAGTTCCTCCTCTAATTCACCTCAGTTTCTGAAGGTCAATACTAAAAGGTCATCCAGACTTAGCAGGCTTCCCAGATAGCCCTAGCATTGCAGGAAATCTGCAACACAGTGTTCTCAAGAAGAAACCCATATCTGAACCGTGTTTCATATTCCCGCACCAGACCGAAATGGAATGGGAAAGAATATGATTCACTCTAGCCTAGGTGTCACTCAGGTCCCAGGTATAGGACCTTAACTCTCAATGGAACACCCACCCACCAAAGAAAAACCAGATCCAGCCAGCACAGTATGACAGTATGATATATAAAAGCAGTAAAGAAAGCAGTAAAGTAACTGTACATAAAGCAATAAACAAAAATAAATACAAGCACAAACAAGCACATAACACCCCAGTAAACACAAATCAAACAAGCGCTAGGAGGAACCCACAAAAAGAACCAGAAGCCCTGGTTGCAGTATAAGTTTCCCCAGCAGAGTCGCCAAGCTGTCGCTCCCGACAAGTGACACGGGGTCATATGAAGGTACAGACGCGAACGGTCGGCGAAAGGAACAGTGAGAACACACAGCCGTGAACTCACTGGAGATGAAAAGAGTCGCCAGCTAGGCATTTTTATCCCGGAGGAAAGGCAATGCTGCATAGGCCTAGAAAAAGATGGATAAGACGGTTTGCGAACCAGAGAGACTGAGAAAGGGGGTTGGTTACAACCTGGGAAGGTATTAGCACCCAGATTGTCCGTCGTACCCGACGGGATCCACGCTTAAAAGATTTGTGTTTTAGAGGGGTAGTGTCAGTGCAATCTGTGTATAAAATAACTGGAAAAGATATACAGGTGTCAGTGTATGATGTATAAGTGATATGAAGTATGAAAGTGTCAGTGTAAGAACAAGAATAAGATGCTCAAGATCATGAGGCTTAAGAGAATAATGCTGGAAGGAGGGGGAATATACAGAGACTTTTGTTCGATAACTGTTAAGTTATGCCTACGTATCCTCTCGTGCAATGAGGAAGTCAGAACACCGTAGTTCGACCCAAAGAGACTGAAAGATGAATTGACTTGTGAACTGCTTGCTTGCCTATGCTCAAGTGTATGACCTGTCTGGCTCAGGTGCTTACTGTCTTGCATTAGACGGAAGAAGCAAGTTCTCGTTTGTGAGTGAAGATGATGAGAAAAGAATCCCGAAGGAGACGATTATTGTTTGTTTTTGAGTTTTCAGTCTTTTATTGTTTTTTGAAGTTTGTCATAAGATAATGAGCTTAAACCTAAACCAATGGGTTAGTAAACTCATCACATCTTCCCTCTGTTTAGGGGTAATGAGAATACCTTAAGTGTGAAGTCAGATTCTCACACTTAATCACCTTTGGTGTAGGATTAAGATCAGTAACCTACTTGTGATTATTTAGATGTTTTTGGTGTTTTTGTTTAGTGTTGAGTAATGAGGTTAAGCCATAATCAAGGATTAAACAGACTCATTACACCATCCTAAAAGAAGGATAATAGATGAGAATGTTTAAGTTGAGAAAAACTCCCCAACTTAATCCATGATTAGGGATTAAACCCATGACAAAACAAGCCTTTGATTAAGTGGATTTTATTTAATGGTATGATGATGAAGTGTTTTTTATGGTTTGTAAGACAACTTGAGGGGGACTTGTCCATTAACACTAGGGTTAGTCCTTCTTAAGCACTTAAGGAAGAATTAGAACCCTAATGCAAGGCCCAAGTTACAAGTGTGATGTCTTGATGATTATTAGATGAATTGATTAAGAGATTTAAACACCTTAAGGGTTTAATACTTAGGATTAAAGTTATACACTCCATCCTAAGAGAAGGATGCAGGCATAAGCTTAATCACAAAGTCTTAAAGCCTTTAGGGTTTGGTCCCTGATTATGAGATGAGAAGAGAAGACTCAAAGAGAGACACAAAGGTAAAACTATGGGGGAACTAATCAAAACCCTAATTCATTGTCATGCTTGGATGATCCTAAGGTTTGTGAGGTTTTCAAGAACAATCTTCAGAGGAACCACCAGGAAGCAGATGAACAAGATCCAGAGAAGCAAAGTGACTTGCTTCATTCAAGAAGTCAAGTCACTTGAAGAAAGAAGGTGGGAGGAAGAAGAATGAGCAAGCTCAAACTCAAACACAAACATAAATGCAGCAATGGATGCAAGAGAGATGAAAAGAAAAGTTATGAGAAGTGAAGGCAAATCCACTTCTCAAGTTTACTTACCACCTGAAATGTTAGAAAGAAATGCAATGTAATGCAAGATGAGATGAAATGATATGATGCTAAGCAAAACCAGAAGCATGTTGATGATGATTATGATGTTATGAGGTGCTGCAAATATGAGGCAAGACAATGGGGATGTTCATACAAGACAAATGACATGGCAAATATGGGATGCAATGATCAAAGATGCTTTATACATGTCTTAAGATGTCAAATGGATCATAAGAATGCACAAAATGCAATGACAAGTCATGTTATGCAAGGGAATGCAAGGAGGATGCAAAAGAAAGCCCAAATTAGGGTTCATGGATCAAACATCAAGCACAAACCAAAAACAGAAGCAAACCTCATGATAAAAAATGGAAAATGGCACTCAAAGAAACCCTAGGCCTATGATGAACCACTGCCCAAAGGGGAGCTCTCAACTCTCAACCAAACTCAAGATATGAATTTTTCTAAGTTATTAGGGTTTTTTAGGGTTCTTAACAAAACAAATGCCAATCAATTTGAAAATGCAAGAACAAATCATGGCCTTTTTATCCTTGAAAATACATGCTAAACACAAAACAATGCAAGAAGAATCAATGTCTCAACCTTCACCAATTGACAGAAATGAATTTTTGAACTTATGATCAAAATAATGCACAAAATATGATTTAATTCAATGAAAAATTCTTAAAATGCATCAAGATCAAAAAAGAAATTTGGTTTGAAGGTTGGACAATGTCTCTAAATGTCTTAGAACATTTCATGAATTTTTTTGTAATTTTTAAATACCTAAAAGTATTTTTAATTAATTAATTCTCATTAATCAATTAAAAATAATCTTTTAAATATTTAAAAATACTTTTTTAATGATAAAAAATAAAATGAAAATATTTTTGGGTCTTAAAAATTATTAAAACTTTAAAGAAAAAGTTTCATAATTTTTAAGATATTTTTGCTATTTTAAATTAATTATGCAAATTAAATGAAGAGAAAATGAATTAAAATTAAATAAAATAAAAAGTAAACAGAAGGGATGGTCAGGATGCGTCCAGGGTTTAAATGTGTTGACTGGCGCGTGATCTTATGGTCAGGATTGCATCTGAGCTAATTACAATTAATTAAAACTAAATGATGAATTAGGGCTAATCAAAGGGATCCTGGCCCTCTATCTGCGCGCGAAGTCAACAAGGTCTACTGATCCTACGCTCATTATTCAAACTGGCTTAATTAATGACAATTAGCCCTAATGACTTTCAGGTGGCCGGAGAAGACCTCCGGTCGTCTTCTCCGGCCAGCTCTCACCTGAGAATCACCCAACTTCCTCAAAACGTTACAAAAATGAAATCTAAGACCAGGGAAATGATCCTTATCCTCTCACGAACCAAACCCCTCTCTCAAAACAAATTTATTCTACCTAAATAAGCTGAATCGAAAGAAAGAAAAACTAGGGTTCGTAAGCTTCAAACACAAATTAAATGCTCAAATCACAACCATTTCCAAAACCAGTGGTACCAGAATGATCAGGCAAGCATGAAGAACAAGTTTGTAACAATAAAAGTCATTTCTGGAAAAATTAATTTCAGGCTACCTGAGATTTGAAGCTTTCAGTTTAGGAACTTTCTGGCCACCTTTCTTTGTGCAAACCACTCCACTTGATCCCCCAAAGATGCTTGAATGCTCAAAATGAGTTTGTGTTGGCTGGAGAAGGAGATTCGAATGGAACTGCTTCAAGCTCAGTCAACAATGGCTATGGTGTTTCAGGCACATTCAGGTCATGGTGAGTGATTGTTTGTGATCCTGAGGATGAATGGAGAAGGTCTATGGTGTTTGTTTGTGTGTTTGTGAGCTATGGTGATAGTTTCAAGTGAAACTGCAAACTGAGGTGAGAGATGGCAGTGAGAGTTTCTGGCTGTTTCAGGCTTGGGCTTTGGGTGGTTTTTGATCTATGAAGTGTGCTGAGTTGAATGATGAAGGTGGTTGAAGTGTTTGCTTGCTGTGTGAAGGGATTCGAAGCAAGTTGCAAAATGGGAGGTTTTTGTGTAAGTTGTGAATGAGAGAGTTTCAGCCTTGGCCTGTGATATGTTTAGCTTTCAAGTTGTACACATAAACAAATCTGATTGGTTTTGTGATGTGACATGGCCTGCTATGATAGGTAAGTTTGCTTTTGCATAAAAGGTCAACTTTGTGTAAGATAGGGCATGGGCAAGGTCTAGGCAAGTACAAGGCATGGCTGGCGCAGCAAAGGTGAGGGAGAGAGGCTGGCTTGACTCAAGGATCAATGCAGCAAGTTGGTGAGAAGATCATGAGTGTTTTGCAACTTGGTTAGCTTTATGGATTTTCATGAAAATGCCTTGTTACACAAACCAAACCATGGGCAAACTAGATCAAATTCTGATTTTTGTAACTTAGAGAATGTTCACATGCTGGTTTGAAGTGGATTAGAGGCTGCATTTGGCTTTGGTTCAAGACTTTGCAAGATTTTCATTTGGTGCATAACTTGAAAAACAATGATTTTTGCCAACTTTGCATTGCCATAACTTTTGATCCAAGAAGAGTTTGATCATGTTCTTGTACTTTTTGAAAAGGGAAAGATGAGATCTACAACTTTCATGACCAAAGTTTTTCCATTTGAAGCCTTTTTGGATCATGAATCAAGGCTTGAAAATTGACCTAAAATGAGGCATTCTTGAAAAGTCAACTATGCCCAAAAAAGTCAACATTTGCAAAAACCCTAAATTCTTGATTTCTATGAACTTCAACCTTCTTCCATGATCAAATAAAGATCATATACACTCAAAATGATGAAGATCACCCATTGGTTGGGTCACTGGGGGCCTCAGATGCCCTGATTTTACACTGACTTGTCTGAAAAGTCAACTCTTGATCAGATGACTTCCCCATGGAATTTCTTCATGAAAATTGATATGCATACTCCCTATACCATATAAAGATCAATGGAAACAAGAATGACCAAAAAAATTGGAGTTATGGCCTCTGAAACCAAAACCCTAATTTTCAGTCAACTGTGCAGTTCAACCTGGCTCTGCATCCACTCAAACCCTAGTTCTTGTGATTCCTCTGCATTTTTGACTTTGAGGAGATGGAATATGATGTAAGAACACACATGTACCCCTTTGAGTTGATTGGTGGCCTTTGGAATAGCTCAAGATGCTTTGGGATTGCTCAGATCACAAACCCTAGGTGCAGATGCCTTAGAAGCTATGCAGTGAATCAAAAAATGAGATGTGAGATGATATGATTGTATTTATGCATATGAGGATGATCACAAGCCATGGTGTGAATGGGTGAGGGCAAATTTGGGGTGTTTACACCTTATGATGAGTTGTTTGCTCTAATACTTTCATGGTTTGATATGTGCAATCATAACATGTGAATGGTATGTGTTACCTCTGGTTGTGATGTTTTAAATTGATCTTTTTGGTTCTAATTGTTTCCTTTTATTACTTGTGTATGATTTAACCTTTCTTTGTAGGGGCTCATGGTAAGTGAGGTGTGGATGATATCCACATTTCAAGTTTTCATTTCATCTTCTTATTCTTTGCTTTCTCATTTGTCTTTGTGATGTGCCTTATTCCATCTTGTGTTTAACTTCATCTTTTCCCCTTTAGAAACAACTTATCTTCTTTAGAGGAGTAAGTTGTATTCTAATACCTCCATTCTTCTTCTTTTTCTTCTTCTTCTTCTTATTTCTTTCTTCTTTCTTCATTAGGATCAATTTCAAACCACACTAACCTTAGGACCACCTTTGTATGATAACCTTAGGATTAGACCTTCGCCATTAGATTTTACCTTTAAGATCATGTGTTTCTTTCTCTTCTCATCTCAAAACAAAAGCCATAAAAACACATTAATAAAGAAAGAAGTGACTTCTTATGTATAGCCTTATTCCATGGGGAATATGTATTCATTCCATCTTGGAATAGTACACTTGTCTAGCATGATGCACAAGTCTGATCATGAGGTCATCTTCACCAAGAAAACCATAAAAATACTTCTTCATTCTTAATTACTAAAACATCTAATAAGTTCAACAAGTTAGTGAGCTTAGGCCCTTGCCCTTGGAAACAAGTTTTGGATAAATTCTCCTTACTTGGTGTGCTTGTTCTATTATCCCATCTTGGAATGTAGTAGCAAGTACACATTCCATGGAAAAGAGTTTGAGTTCACTTCCTTGGAAAAAACACTTGACAAACAATAAGCGTCTCCTTCGGGACTTCTTTTCTCATCTCACTCACTCCTTATGTACGAACGTGCTACTACTTGTTACTTTGCAAGACGGTTATGCACTCGTCATCCGAGCCTGCAACACCTGAGCATTAACATAAGCAGTTCAAGCTTAAGACACAAGCAATCTTTTCCACCCCTAGTTAGGGGAACTATGACGACTCTGATCCTCATGTCCAGATGAGGTACGTAGGTAGCGGGGTAGGACCCGTTAGAGCACACTCTTTATTTTCCCTACATTTTTCCTCTTCATTTCCTTTTTCAGTTCCTTTCTCATTCCAGTTTCAGTCCTTCTTTTGTAGCAGCTTCATTCTTTCACCCTTTGAGACAGTTTCTTGACAAGCATGGATCCCATCGGGTACAGCGGATGATTTGGGGTGCTAATACCTTCCAGGTCGTAACCAACTCCCGAACCCAGTTTCTTTGGTTCGCAAGACCTTTGTCTTTCCTTTTGTTTTCTTCGGTTTGTGCAACATTACCATTCCCGTTCCTTCAGGATAAAAATGCATGGTTTCCTACTCTACCCTTTTCCACGCCACTTTCGCGTTTGTACCAGGATGGAAATCCAGGGAGCGACACTCTTGTACCTACGCTTAGATGGAATCCAAGACTCACTTGACATCAAACTCGTCAGGGAAGATACATTCGTTAATGCCTACCCGCACAATCTCCATTATGAAACGACCAAGGAAAGACATCATCAATATGATCTAGCTTAGTCTGCTCCCCCTTTAGTATCTCCTGATGAACTGGTCTCGGTGGATCTCCTGGATCAGTATGCACTATGTACAGATGTGACACCCTGAAGAACCAAATGATACACCCCTTAACATAGCTCCATCCGTTCTGGGCTATGGTAGCTTGTGCCTCCTCCGGTACCAGATGACTTTCATAATCAGCAAACGTCTCATCTATTTGTCTACAGGTCAAGGTAGAAGGATCAGAGATAGTGGGTGTCTAGGGATGGTCTAGGTGTACCTAAATTTTCACATGACACACTCAGGAAGATGACGATAAATGATATGTGATCCGTATGCCAACTATCCAGAGTATATCAATATCACGTCAAATAGTCGTGTCTGATAGTGATCCACGTAGTTGTTGAAGTGCATGTCCTCAACAAATAAACAATCAAGATATACTTTAAAAGGTTCGACCGTCTGCTTCCCTCTGAGTGGAATAAAATCACATGCATGTGGCATATCCTCAGTGTACTCATCCACACTCACCCTGCCCGTGATGTGCAGGAAGTGCTGGAGGATCCAAGTCTAGGAAAAAAAAGTTTGGAATAAACAAATCATTGATGACCAGTGTCGCTCCCACCAAATGAGGCCTGGCCAGATGGGGTACAGACGCAAACGGTCGGTGAAAGGAGAGAGAACACACAAGGGTGAACTCAGAAGACAAGAGTCGCCAGCTAGGCATTTTTATCCCGGGGGAAAGGTAATGCTGCATAAACCTGAGAAAAGATGGATAAGACGGTTGCGAACCAGAGAGACTGAGAAAGGGGGTTGGTTACAACCTGGGAAGGTATTAGCACCCAGATTGTCCGTCGTACTCGACGGGATCCACGCTTGAAAGATTTGTGTTTTAAAGGGGCAGTGTCAGTGCTATTTATGTATCAAAGCTAGAAAGAATGCAAGTGTCAGTGTGAAATAAATGTGAAGTGTATAAGAGAAGTGTCAGTGTAAGAACAAGAATGAAATGCTCAAGACTGAGGCTTAAAGAATAATGCTGAAGGAGGGGGGATATACAGAGACTTTTGTTCGATAACCGTTAAGTTATGCCTACGTATCCTCTCGTGCAATGAGGAAGTCAGAACACCGTAGTTCGACTCAAAGAGACTGAAAATAAATTTAACTATGAACTGCTTGCTTATCTATGCTCAAGTGTATGACTCGTCTGGCTCGAGTGCTAACTGTCTTGCATTAGACGGAAGAAGCAAGTTCTCGTTTGTGGATGGGTGTGATGAGAAAAGATTCCCGAAGGAGACGATTATTGTTTTTTTTTTGTGTTTTCAGTCTTTTATTGCTTTTGAAAGTTTGTCATAAGTTAATGAGCATAAGCCTAAACCAAGGGTTAGTAAACTCATCACATCCTTCCTCTGATTAGGGGTAATGAGAATACCTTAAGTGTGAAGTAAGCACCTCACACTTAATCACCATGAGGTAGGATTAAGATCATTAACCTACTTATATTTATTTAGATGTTTTTATTGTTTTTGTTTAGTGTTAAGTAATGAGTTTAATCCATAATCAAGGATTTAATTGACCCATTACACCATCCTAATAGAAGGATAATAGACGAGAACATTTAAGCTGAGGAAGGCTCCTCAACTTAATCCATGATTAGGGATTAACTTCATGACAAAACAAAGCCTTTATTAGATGGATTTTAGTTAATGGTAAGATGAAGAAATGATTTTTTATGGTTTGTAAGACAACTTGAGGGGGACTTGTCCATTAACACTAGGGTTAGTCCTTCTTAACCAGTTAAGGAATAATTAGAACCCTAATGCAAGGCCCAAGTTACAAGCTTGATGTCTTAATGATTATTAGGTGAATTGATTAAAGTATTTAAACACATTAAGGGTTTAACACTTAGGATTAAAGTTATACACTCCATCCTAATAGAAGGATGCAGGCATAAGCTTAATCACAAAGCCTTAAAACCTTTAGGGTTTAGTCCTTGATTATGAGATGAGGAGAGAAGACTCAAAGATGACACAAAGGAAAAACTAAATGGGGGACTAATCAAACCCTAATTGTTATCATGCTTGGTTGTTCCTAGGGTTAATGAGGCTTGCAAGAAGATCTTCAAGAGAAAAGCCACCAAGGAAGAAGCAGATGAAAGGAGAAAGAAGCAGAAGAAGCAAGACAACTTACTTCACTTAAGAAGATAAGTTGCTTGAAGAAAGAAAGTGGGAAAGAGCATGAATGAGCAAGCTCACTCTAATACACAAGCTAAAATGCAGCAATGGTGCATAAAAGAGATGAGAAGAGATGGTGATAAGTGAAAGCAAATTCACTTCCCAAAACAACTTACCACCTGAAAAGTTAGCAAAAGAAATGAAATGCAAATGCAAATGAGATGAAATGTCATGATGCAAACCAAAATCAGAAGCATAAACAAGACTTCAATGATGCTAAGAGATGATGCAAACACATGTCAAGAGTTGTGGGTGATCATACAAGGATGAGGATGCAAATGAAGCATGCTTTGAGCCATGGAAGTTCATGAAAGTTTATGAAATGATATGAATGCACAACATGGCAAATGAAAGATGCAATGATCAAACAGGATTCCAATATGTCCTAAGATGTATCATGAATCATGTGGATGCACAAAATGTCATGGCAAGTTCTTAAATGCAAGCAAATGAGAGATGGATGCAAAGGAAGGCACAAATTAGGGTTTACATACAACATGCAATGCAAAAATTCAAAACCAGAAGCAAAATGGTATGATAAAAAATTGAAAATGGGATCAAAGGGACCCTAACCCTACACAAGTTCACTGCCCAAAGGAGAGAACCTAACTCTTAACCTAGTGCAAGTTATAAATTTCTCAAGTCAATTAGGGTTTTAGGATACCTCACAATGAAAAATGCAAAACAAATTGAAAATGGAAAATGAATTCAAACCAATTTTATCCTATAAACTACATGCTATGAAGGATGCAATGAAAGAAGAACCATCATCAAACTCTCAATGGTTAGGCAGAATGGATTTTTCAAAGTTTGAACAAAAATATTGCCTTTAAATGAATTTAATTCCAATGAAAAAGGTCAAAATAGTTCAAAAACCAAAAAGAAATTTGTTTTGAGGGTTTGATAATGTTTCTAAATGTTTTAAAATGCAATGTGAATTTTTTGGTGATTTTTAAATACCTAAATGCATTTTTAATTAATTAATTTTCATTAACTAATTAAAAATAAACATTTAAATAATTTAAAAATAATTTTTAATGCAAAAAATAAAAATAAAAATATTTTTGGGTTCTGAAAATTAATGAAATGCTTGACAAAAATTTTCAGAATTTTTAAATGTGATTTGCTATTTTTAATAATTCGTAAAATATAAAACAAATAAAATGAAATAAAAATTGAATTAAAGAGAAAGTCAACAGATCCTGAGGCTGAGGTTTAAATGGTTTTGGAGGGAATTGACTGGCGCCAGATCCAGTGGCCCAGATTCAAACTGGCTGGATTAAATTAAACCTAATTAATTAAATGTTAATGACGTGGATTAGGGCTTAATGGGGTGATCTGAGCCACACAAACGCGCGGGAGTCAACACTGGTCAACAGAAACCATGGTTCACATTCAAACTGAACCCTAATTATCATTAATGCGCTAATGACTTTCAGGTGGCCGGAAATGACCTCTGGTCATCTTCTCCGGCCACACCTCTCCCTAAAAATTGCTATCTTCTTCCTTAGGCTTCTAAAATCCAATCTCTCTGCCCAGAAATGATCCCCACGCATCATACATTAAGAATCAACAAACAAACAACATTTAAAACACATCAAAAGTGAGAATCGAATCAAAACAGTTCTAGGTCAAAAAATTTCAGAACATGAATACATACTCATTTCTCAACCATTTTCAAAACAAAACACATCAACATGATCAGTGAAGCATAAAGAACCATTTAGTAACTTAAAAACAAGTTTCTGGAAAAAAATTTCTTGAGCTCACCTGAACTGGAGCTTTGATCTTTGGAACTTTCTGGCTGCTTCTTTGGTCCAAGATGCCTTTAATGAACCCCCTAAGAAGCTTGCAATGCTTGTTTGGAATTTCTTTTAGTTGGTTTGAGAGATTGATGAAGTTCTATTCAGGAGGGGTGGAAAATCGTGTTTCTGCTTGGGGTGGTTTCAGGGCCAAATGAGGATTGGGAAATGATCAGAGGAACATGGTGAATGGTCTTGTGAAG
The DNA here is from genome assembly GCA_963966055.1 of Lathyrus aphaca. Classification (NCBI taxonomy): domain Eukaryota; kingdom Viridiplantae; phylum Streptophyta; class Magnoliopsida; order Fabales; family Fabaceae; genus Lathyrus; species Lathyrus aphaca. Next base: position 278,825,294 of record OZ014519.1, on the reverse strand, counting down.
TTTGTTTTGATGTTTGAAGCCTGTATGGAGGGATTCGAATGAAAATGCATAAGAGGTGAGTTTTGAGGATGTTGACTTGTGGGAGAGATTAGGCTGTATTGTGTTATGTGTTGAGTCCCATTTTGTCCATGTATCAAGTTTGGATAGGTCAGAGAGTTGTTGCTGGCCTAGCTTGATTGGTATGGGCCATTTTGCATAAAGTCAACTTTTGTGTAAGAAGAGGTATGGGCTGGTTCAGTCAAGGTACAAGGGAATGGCTTGGCTAAGCTGTGATCAAGGAGAACCATGGAAATAAATTTGAGGCAATGCAGCAAGTGGATTTGAGTTTATGTGAGGTTTTGCAATTTTGTGATCTTTTGGCCCTTTTGAAGTTTCTTAAAGATCAAGGCATGAAAATGAACAATTCTTTGGTGCATTCTGATTTTTAGGTCATGGTTCATGTTTGTGTAATGCATAGAAGTCCATTTGGAGTCACATTTTGCCTTGGCATGAGGTTTTGCAACTTTGCCTCTTTGGTGTAAAACTTGAAATTATGTGATTTTATCCAACTTTGACAAGCCATAACTTTTGATCCAAAATGAATTAGAATGAGTTATTGTACTTTTTGAAAATGGGAGGATCCATTCTACAACTTTCATGACCAAAGTTTTCTCATTTGAAGCATTTTTGAATCAATTTGAGGAAGTTGAAAAACTTTCCCAAAATAGCAAGTTTTCATTACAAGTCACTTTCCCAAAAAGGCAACTTTGCAAATGGCTTGAAATTCTTCAATTTTGTGGACTTCTAACATCTTCTATGACCAAATAAAGATCATACACATTCAAAATGATGGAGAATGCCCTTTTGGTTGGGTCATTGGAGGCCTCAGATGCCCTGATTTTGCACTGACTTGCTCAAGAAGTCAACCTTTGATCAGATGCCTTCCCCATGGAATTTCTTCATGAAAATTGATATGCATGATCCTCATGACATATAGAGACCAATAGAAACAAGAATGGCCAAAAAATTTGGAGTTATGGCCTTTGAAACCAAAACCCTAATTTTAGGTCATCTGTGCAGTTAAACCTGGCTCTGCTTCCATGCCTTTCTCAGTTCTTGTGATTCTTTGACTTCCTTGACCTTGTGAGGATATAGTATGATGCTTGAATATACATGGACCCCTTTGAAGGTATTGATGACCTTTGGAGTGGCTCAAAAGGCTCAGGGATTGCTCAGATCACAAACCCTAGATGCAGATGACTTAGAAGCAATGCAGTGAAACAAAAATGCAATATGAGATGCTATGATTGAATCTATGCAAATGAAAAGATCACAAGTCATGGTGAAATGAGTGAGGGAAAATTTGCGGTGTTTACAGCTGCCCCTATTCAATCATGAGTTAGCTGTGCAGGATGTAAGCAACGGCTTAACAGGCAAACAAGATAACTTGTGGTTGAATACCAAAGACAGTCCAAAATTTGCACTCACAGAATGAAGAAGAAAAGGGATATAGATTGTAAAAGAAAATAAAGTATAAATATAAAGTGCGGGCGACGGAGGACGACCGTCGAGCAGAGGACGACTGCTGGGGATGAAGCGATGACGGAGGACGACCGTCGAGCAGAGGACGACTGCTGGGGATAAAGCTATAAGACTCTCTGGGGATTAAAGGCGAAGTGAATGATGGGGGACGACCACCAAGTTCAAAGCATAAGTGAAATAAATGATGAGGTACGGTCATCAAAGGTGAAGGACGATCACCTAGCAGGGGACGGCTGCTCCGTCGGGGATAAGATGAGGTACAGTCATCTAAGGTGAATGACGATCACCTGGCAGGGTACGGCTGCCGAAAGTATCACGACATAGGACGAATGTCGGATAAGAAGGGCGACGATGGGGACGGCCATCGGATAAGCATGATGAAGGACGATCATCAAGAGGTGAAGGACGATCACCTAGCAGGGTACGGCTGCTCTCGGGGTTTATCATGACATAGGACGAATGTCAGATAACAAGATCAACGATGGGGACGGCCATCGGATAAAATGATGAAGGACGATCATCAAGAGGTGAAGGACGATCATCTAGCAGGGGACGGCTGCTACAAATATCACGACATAGGACGAATGTCGGATAGGAAGGGGTTCTAATGAATAGAAACTCCACTGGGGGTGATGAAGGACGATCATCAAAAAGGTGAAGGATGATCACTTGGCAGGGTACGGCTGCCGAAAGGTATCATGATATAGGGCGAATGTCAGATTGAAGAGAAGTTTTGCTGGGGACTTCGCTGGGGAAAAGTAGACACAGACGAGTGCCTAAATTCAAGAAGGTATGAGTGTTTGACACGGTGTATAGATTAAAGATGCGGACGAGCATCCTTAAGGCTATGATACGGACGAGTATCAGTAGAAATAAACGCTTGACGCATGCTCAAAGATGATGATACGGACGAGTACCAACTGGTTAACAATGAACACGGACGAGTGTTGATTCTGAGGGGACTCTTCTGGGGAACAACAAACGAGTGTCTAAATCCTAAAAGAGGTAAAAGTAACTGACATTATGTATGGATTAAAGATGCAAACGAGCATCCTTAAGACTATGATACAGACGAGTATCGACAGAAACAAGCGCTTGACGTATGCTCAGAGATGATGATACGCACGAGTACCAACTGGTTAACAATGAACACGGACGAGTGTTGATTCTGAGGGGATAAAAAGTGGCGTATACAAGATACGGACGAGTATCTGTATGAGTAAAAAGTGATGAGTGAGATATAGACGAGTGTTCAACTTGCTGTGGAGAGCACGACACGGACGGGTGTCGGAAAAAGTGTATTATGAACAAGTCATTTGACTTACAAAGTGTTTAGGTAACTATGTTGGGGAGAGTGACACGGACGGGTGTCAGGGAATTTGTATATATATGTAACTGTGTAGTGAGTGCAAAGGGGACGCTTTGGCTTTCTGCTGGAGATATGACACGGACGAGTGTCGAGAAGTATCTATAATGTATAAGCCACTGTTTGCTCGGGAAATTTACTGGGGAATGATGACACGGACGAGTGCCAAAAGGAGCATGTATTTGTATCTGTGCGGGAAATGCTTTGGCTCTCTGGTGGGGAATAGGGAAATATTTGATGGATTGTCAGTATATACAAGTGTTTGATTCAGAACATGGCTTATGATTATGCCTTATGTTTGATTTTTTCCATAATGCTCCGTATTAGACGGAATGCTACGCTCTGGGGGAAAATATGATGTGAATGCTATGATTATGCAAAGATAACGATCTGGGATTCGGGTCCCGTTGCTGTGGAGATCTCCGGCTGATCTGCTCGAGGTTGATATCCCAGCTGGGGACGAGATCATTGGTAGATCTGACATGTATGATTCTGCTTGGGGAGCTATATCACTGATAGACCTATCTCGGTAATGAGGGAACCAGCTGGGGTTTGTAGAAGCTTTCGTCACCTTGTTGTGAGATCTTCAGGTGTTTCTCTTCTGGATAGAGGCTGAAACTCTATGGGGAGATGGTCCCCTGTCTAGTACTTGGATGGGGGGGAAGAGAGATCACTGAAAGATCTTCCCAGAGAATTCTGTGGGGATCCTACTGAGGATGACACTTGTCAACTCAGCTGGGCACGTGAGCACCTTCTGGTACTGCTCCGAAGGAAATGCTGTAGAAGTGATGCCTGGCAGCTCTGGTGAGGAGAAAGCATCTCTGGCTTTGCACTTGTCTGAGGAGGAATGATGGCTGGCAACTCAGCCGGGGATAAAGCATCTCCGGTGCTTAGATGTGTCGAGCAAATAATGTTTTGGCAGCTTGCTGGGAAGAAGCTCTCATGCCCCATGTTGCGCTTTAAATACCTGCAATCCTGTTAAGACAAAGAGACGTACGAGCATCCCGAGGTATCCTTTACTGGATTCTGTTATATGAGTTTAAACACTCCCAAGAGTAAGTATATTTCCTGTAAGCATGTATTCTTAAAAGGAAAATCATCTGTATTTATGAAATCAATATCTTAAGGACATCGGACATTTTGCAAATGAAAAATAACATGTACGAGACGAAATATGACTGAAAAATCTGATTTTATTAATTTTGTGCCATGAATTGGCAAGTACAATCAAAGAAACAGATCCCCTGAAATGAGGAGATTGTTACAAAAATTGAGAAACAAAAAGGTGCTGGCAATGTTGATGACGCTTCAAGGAGGTTCCCTTTTGCTATGACTCGTATGACTTTGACGTTCTTCTCATCTTGCTTCCTGAAGAAGGCTGATTTTGACCAATGTTCGAACCTTTCGAAGCTTACCATGTTGTAAGTGATACAGATGAATTCAGAATGCAGTTGTTCGCTTATTCCCTTATTTTGCGTGGATCGCCCTTTCAGGTTTTCAATCCACCGGGATACCCATTTTTGCCTGAGTTGTCCAATGTGGCTTTTCAACTCAGCGGGTGTACATTTTTTATTTATTTTCCCTCATTTTTGCCCGAGTCTTTTATTCTGTTTTTGACTCGAAGGGATGCCCTATTTTTGCCTGGACTTACATTCTGTTTTTATGTCCAGCGGGTCATTCTTATGCGAAGTATTTTTTAACTGCATCTGAATTCACAGGGGACAGGAAGTCTTCACCATCCATAGTGCTGAGCATCAGTGCTCCACCGGAGAAAACTTTCTTTACTACGAATGGCCCTTCATAGTTCGGAGTCCACTTGCCCCTGTGGTCTGTATGAGGAGGGAGGAATCTTTTCAGCACAAGATCTCCTACTTGGTACTCTCGGAGCCTGACTTTTTGATCGAAGGCTTTCTTCATTCTTTTCTAATACAGCTGCCCATGACAAATTGCAGCCAATCTCTTTTCTTCAATCAGACTTAGTTGCTCGTATCGGGATCGGACCCATTCTGCTTCGTATAGCTTAACATCCATTAGTACCCGCAAGGAGGGTAATTCGACTTCAAGAGGTAGGACTGCTTCCATACCATACACAAGCTGATACGGTGTTACCCCGGTGGATGTTCTGATTGACGTACGGTATCCATGCAAGGCAAATGGTAGCATTTCATGCCAGTCTTTATAGGTCACTACCATCTTCTGCACAATCTTCTTGATATTCTTATTAGCTGCCTCAACAGCGCCATTCATTTTTGGCCTGTAAGGAGAAGAATTGTGGTGCTGGATCTTGAAGTCCCGGCACAGCTCTGCCATCATTTTGTTGTTCAAGTTGGAACCATTATCAGTAATGATTCGCTCGGGCACTCCATATCGACAGATGATGTCTCTTTTCAGAAATCGGGCTACCACTTGCCTGGTAACATTTGCATAAGAAGCTGCTTCAACCCACTTGGTAAAATAGTCAATGGCTACCAGGATGAATCTGTGGCCATTTGAAGCAGTTGGTTCAATCTTGCCAATCATATCAATGCCCCACATGGCAAAGGGCCATGGTGAAGACATCACATTCAAAGGATTGGGAGGTAGATGTACCTTATCCGCGTAAATCTGACATTTATGGCATTTTCTGGCATAAGCACAACAGTCTGCATCCATTGTGATCCAGTAATAGCCTGATCTTAGCAACTTCTTAGCCATAGAATGCCCTCCAGCATGGGTGCCAAAGGATCCTTCGTGCACCTCGTGCATCAACAAGTCTGCTTCTGCCCTATCAACACATCTGAGGAGTACCATATCAAAGTTTCTCTTATACAGGGAACCATCAGTATTCAGGAAGAAACTACCAGCTAGCCTTCTTAATGTCTTCTTGTCATTGGATGATGCCCCAGGTGGGTATGTTTGATCCTCCAAGAAGCACTTAATGTCGTGAAACCAAGGCTTATCATCTTTGACAACATCCGCTGAGAACACGTATGCTGGTCTGTCAAGTCTGGACACTGAAATCCGAGGCACAAAGTTGGCAGCTTGAACTTTGATCATGGATGTAATGGTAGCCAAGGCGTCTGCAAACTGATTTTCATCTCGAGGGATATACTCAAGCTTGACCATTGTGAATAAAGTCAACAACCTTCTTGTATAATCTCGGTAAGGTATCAGATGATCTTGGTGGGTGTACCATTTGCCGTTGGTTTGATTAACTACCAGAGCTGAATCTCCGAACACAGTCAAAGTCTTGATCCTGAGGTCAATGGCTTCCTCAAGACCCATAATACAAGCTTCGTATTCAGCTTCGTTGTTAGTGCAGTTGAAGGTGAGTTTTTCCGAGAAAGGCATGTGAACTCCCTTAGGTGTAATGAGTACTGCACCAACACCACGACCATTCATATTAACAGCCCCGTCAAACATCATAGTCCATTCTTCTTCTGGGTCGGGCCCTTCAGTGTGAACAGGTTCTTCATGATCTTTCGCTTTTATGAACATGATGTCTTCATCAGGGAAGTCAAATCTCATAGGCTGGTAATCTTCAATGGGTTGCTCAGCAAGATAATCAGACAATACACTGCCTTTGATGGCCTTTTGAGATGTGCATTGGATGTCATATTCTGTGAGGATCATTTTCCATCTTGCAACCCGTCCGGTAAGTGCTGGCTTCTCAAAAATGTACTTAATTGGATCCATCTTGGAGATCAATAAGGTAGTGTGGGTCAACATATACTGCCTCAGTCGGCGAGCAGCCCACGCTAAAGCACAGCAAGTTTTCTCGAGCAGTGAATAACGTTGTTCACAGTCGGTAAACGTTTTGCTTAGGTAGTATATTGCATACTCTTTTCGACCAGACTCGTCATGTTGGCCCAGCACACACCCCATTGACTCTTCTAATACTGTTAAGTACATGATTAGAGGTCTTCCTTCAACTGGAGGCATAAGGATTGGAGGCTCTTACAAGTATTCCTTGATTTTGTCAAAAGCCCTCTGGCAGTCTTCGTTCCACCTGACCGTTTGTTCTTTTCTCAACAACTTGAACAAAGGCTCAGAGGTTGCTGTAAGGTGAGATATGAACCTTGAAATGTAGTTCAATCTACCTAGAAACCCCCGAACTTCTTTCTCAGTCTTTGGTGCAGGCATTTCTTGAATGGCTTTGACTTTATCAGGGTCAACTTCAATCCCTTTCTCACTTACAATAAATCCCAGCAGCTTACCGGATCGCACCCCGAATGTGCATTTGTTGGGGTTTAACTTCAATTGGTACTTCCTCAGACGCTTGAATAGCTTCAACAGATTTACCAGGTGGTCTTCTTCTGTGAGGGACTTGGCAATCATGTCATCCACATAACACTCAATTTCTTTATGGATCATGTCATGGAATAATGTCACCATAGCCCGTTGGTAAGTTGCACCAGCATTCTTCAGTCCGAATGGCATCACCTTATAACAGAACGTGCCCCAGGGTGTGATGAAAGTTGTCTTCTCCATGTCTTCAGGTGACATCTTGATCTGATTGTATCCTGAAAATCCATCCATGAAGGAGAATACCGAGAACTGAGCCGTATTATCAACCAATACATCAATGTGAGGTAAAGGGAAGTCATCTTTTGGGCTAGCTCTGTTCAAATCCCGGTAGTCCACACACATCCTCACCTTGCCGTCTTTCTTAGGAACAGGTACAATATTAGCGACCCACGGCGGATAGCTAGTTACAGCAAGGAAACCGGCGTCCCACTGCTTTTGTACCTCTTCTTTAATCTTCATTGCCATATCTGGGCGAGTACGGCGCAGCTTCTGTTTCACTGGTGGGCAATCTTCTTTTAGTGGTAGCTTATGCATGACAATATCGGTGTCCAACCCTGGCATATCCTGATAAGACCAAGCAAAAACATCTACGTATTCCCGAAGCATATCAATTAGTTGTTCTTTCACTGAATCTTACAGGCAGGCCCCGATCTTAACCTTTTTCACGTCTTCTTCCGTACCAAGATTAACCGTTTCAATCTCCTCCTGATGAGGAGTGATAACCTTCTCCTCTTGTCTTAACAACCTGGCTAGCTCTTCAGGTAGCTCATAATCTTCTTCGACCCCTTCATCAGCCTGATTGATTGGATTGTCAAAGTCATACGAAGTCATAGCAGTGTTGTTGTCGGTGCAATCTAGAGGGCACTTTCTTCAAGGGTTTAGATTGGATTGTTGGTGATTGATTTGGATTGTCAAAGTCATACGAAGTCATATCATTTTGGAAAACATTGCCATTTTATTTTTGTACAAAAAGAAAAATGAAAAACAGTGAGCGGAAAAAAAGAGACTCGTTTGCAAAAGATGTCCGATATTCATTGATTAATCCATTTGCACAAAATTACAAGATGACCCGATTACAAAATGAGTCTTGACATCTTGGGAAAGATGCAAGACTTGATGCATGCTTTAAAATATAGGAAATAATAATTACTCTGCAGGAGTAACCCTTATAATTTCCTGGGAAGACCAGTTAAGGACTTGGCTCCCCGGGATCCTTGGACGTATCCAGTTCTCCAGGTTGCGGTCACTTTCCTCCTCATCTTCCAAGTTGTTCACAGCATCCGGGGGTGAGTATTCCCCCGCTGACAAAAATGGGCTCTTTCGCAGCCTCCGATTGATCTTGCTGAGTTGGTCTGTAACCCAACCCAAATCTGTCTTCTTTCTTTTCCACGAGCAACAGCTTGCCCCAGCCTTGGGCAATACCCTCTTCAACAACCTTCCGGGCTTGCTGATAAGACGCTATGGAGGTTCCCAGTACAGCAGATGCTTCATTAATGTTCAGGGCCTCAAACCCCTGGCTCATGGTTTCATGGATCTCTCCATCCATCTCAATGTACTTATACGTAGCCAGATGGCTAACAAAGATGTCTTCTTCCCCACAGATGGTGATGATCTGGCCTTCCCACTCGAATTTCAGCTTCTGGTGAAGGGTAGACGTAACAGCGCCAGCGGCATGGATCCAGGGTCTACCCAACAAACAGCTGTAGGCCGGCTGAATGTCCATTACATAGAAGGTAGTTTTGAAGGTCTGCGGGCCGATCATCACAGGCAGGTCAATCTCTCCAAGCACTGATCTTTTAGAGCCATCAAATGCTCTCACCACCAAATTACTCGGACGCAACGCCAAGCCATCATACTCCAGCTTCACTAAGGCTTTCTTTGGTAGGACGTTTAGTGAGGACCCAGTGTCCACCAGTACATGAGATAAAACAACACCTTTGCATTCTAAGGTGATATGTAAAGCCTTGTTGTGGTTACGTCCCTCTGTTGTTAAGTCAGCATTGGTAAAGCCCAGTCCGTGACTGGTGTTGACATTTGCAACCACAGTTTCTAGCTGATTAACAGTAATCTCCTCCGGCACGTAGGCTGCGTGCAGGACTTTCAATAATGCATTCCTGTGAGCTTCGGAACACATCAACAGTGATAATATGGAGATTTTTGAGGGAGTCTGGTGAAGCTGATCCACCACCTTATAATCACTTCTCTTTATGATTCTCATAAACTCGTCTACATCTTGCTCAAAAGATGTCTTCTGAGTTTCTTTGACAGCTGGCTCTTCAGATACCACACTCTTTCCTTTTGCTTTAGCGGCAGCTTCTGCTTCAGCATTAGGTCTTTGAGTTTGTGAGGCAAAAAGGCGTCCGCTTCTGGTGAAGCCTCCGCCTCCCCCAACATTATCAATTTGTGGAGGAGAGGTTGAAGAATCCAAAGTGATTTTCTCCCCGTTGCAGTAAAGATCAGAGCCATAATGCCAAGGTATGGCATTAATGCTTTCATAGGGAACTGGTCCAGGCACCGTAATGGTAACTGGACTGACTGCTACGGAGGAGGGTACTGTAATGGTGTGCGGATCGTAGTAAATTGTGACTGGTGATCTGGAAGGAGGTGCCACTGCTTGTTGTTGGAGATTGTTGTTTGAAGGAACATTTGACGGGTCATAGTAGATGGTGACTGCTGAGACATCTTCATTAATTTATGTTGGCGTTGTAGAAGATTCTGCTGATAAAAAGGATGCTGATGTTGTAGAAGAAATGGTTGTTGACATTTGATTTGTTGAAGTGATGGATGGAGCCATTGCTGATGATATTGATGAATCGGTGGGAATGATTGTTGCTGCTGTTGTAGAAGAATCAGGAATTGTTGTCAAAGGAATTGCTGGATTTGTAGTCGTTGTTGAGATCTGAAGGATACCATCCTTGATAAGACCATCTATGCCGCTTCTCAAATTATCACACCCGTTGACTGCAATGTTGCAATACCCACAACCGAGCTCACACCCGGGAAACACCTGGCACTCTAGAAGCTGAGCTTTAATTTCGACCAGAGGTGTTCGAATTTGTGCAACACTGGTGATCAAAGTAGATGGTTTGTCTTCCTCGATGGCATTAATCCTCGGCCCACAATGGTTAGGCATAGGGTTTCTATTGACATTTGGAGGGGGTGCGAAGTTGAGGGCTTTAGAATCCACCAGATCTTGAACTTTCATTTGCAAAGCCCTGCATTTCTCAGTATTGTGGCCAGGTGCATTGGAATGGAAAGCACACCTGGCGTTGACATCGTAATTCTTAGGGAGATTGGAGGGATCTGGAGGTGCCAATGTCCTTAACTCAACCAAGTTAAGCTTCAGGAGTTGTGGCAATAAGGCAGCATAAGGCATGGGGATAGGGTCAATCACCCTGTTTTCCTGTGATGGTCTTTGCTGGAAGGGTCTTTGTTGTTGATTGCTATTGTTGTTGTAGGCTCTTTGTGGCGGATACTAAACTTGCTGTTGATAATGTGGTTGTTGTGGTTGTTGATATGCTGGTTGCTGAGGAATCGGAGCTGGAATAGTGACAGCTGCTACTGATCTGTGAATATACTGAGGTCTGCCCCTGCTGGCATGAATGGCATTTGTCTCACTGGTCCTTCGAGGTCCCACAAAAGGCTTCCTGGGATTACTAGACGAACTTGCACCATTATCAGAAATTTTGCCCATTTTTAGCAGACTTTCAATTCTTTCACCGGCTATAACTACGTCAGCAAAACTGGTGGAAGAGAAGGCAGCCAATCTATCAATGTATGTTCCTTACAGGGTATTCATGAACATGTCGGCCATTTCTCTTTCCGACATGGGTGGCTGGACAGCAGCAGCAAGCTGTCTCCACCTTTGGGCATATTCCCTGAAGCTTTCTTTGGAAGATTGAGACATTCCCATTAGGAGGGTCCTGTTAGGAGCCATGTCCAGATTGTATTGATACTGTCTGATGAAAGCTTCAGCTAGGTCCTTCCAGCATCTGATAGTAGCTCTGGTCAGGTGTGAATACCACTCTCTTGAAGCCCCAGTCAAACTGTCTTCAAAATAGAACATCCACAGCTTTTCGTCCATGGTATATGCTTTAAGTCTCCCCAGAAAAGACTGCAGGTGAGTTCGTGGACAGGAGGTTCCATTGTATTTCTCGAAGCACGGGGGTTTGAACTTGTGGGTAATTCTCACCCCATCCACTAACCCCATATCCATTACATCAAAGCCCAAGGAGTTTTGAGACTCCAGAGATCTCAACTTCTCAGCAATTTCATCAAACCTCCTATCATAGACTTCGTCTCCTGCTCCCATGACAGTATATTGCTCTTCTTGGGGGTCTTCTTGCAAGATCCTCCCCCCAGTAGTATTTCCTTGCACATTACCCGGGATGTTGACTTCCGGATCTAGATGAGGCCCAAATACAGGTGGATTAACATGAGGCTGTCCCCTCTCATTGTTACTTGTTCCTCCAGTCCCAGGATGAGGTTCCTCGGGGGTTTGTCTTTCTACCAATGCCCTTAGCCTTTCTTGGGTCTGAGCCAAACCAGTCATCACAGTCATGAATTGGGCCATTTGGTTCCTCATTTCCACCCTTTCATTAGCCATCTGGGTTCTGACCTCAGTCAGGTCATGCTGTACTTGCTCCATTAGAATACCCGGAAGGTTGTTGCGAGTAGGATACCGGTGTGCACGGTTAACAGGGAACACTCTTCTGCGAGCAATATTTCCTGAAGTACAATAGAGTTAAAAACAAACAAAGTAATGACAAAACCTACAAAACAAAACAAAAGTTAGTATGCAATGCAGTATGCTTATTTGTTTTCCAAGGTATCCGGCTTGGTTCTTGGTTTTGACCTTTCCAGACCTCGAGGAAGATGCTTTGATGTTGTTGAGAAAAGAAAACCCAAATGGAAACAAACTAAAATATATTACACATGATGAATAATCAATAGTCTGCTTTTTACAACACATGCCCCTGAAGGGTCAAAATACAACACAAGAGAAAAGTACATCAAATGAAAACAACAACAATAAAAAAGTCAGACATCTAGTCCAAACTCATCCTCCTTAACCTCCTTCAGAAGTGCCTCAGTCACTGGACCAGCTGGATGCTCTGTAATGGTCCTAATGAGGAGGTTCCTGGTAGCAATGGCAGTGGTCAGCTTCTTGTGCCTATCCTGATCCTTTGATCTTTTCAAACCAGCCCTAAGCTTTAACTCTGAAATCTCCTTCTGGGCTGCCAGCAAAGCTTCCTGCTGCTTCTTTTCATTGGCCTCTAACTGCTCAATCCTGGCTTGAGTTCTCTTATCTTCTTGTGTTCAGGCTTCGGTGATCCTGACCCACCTAGCTTGACTTTCTTGTAGATAGAGTTCAGTCCTAGCTTTCTGAAGCTTGGCCTCTTTACAGGCATTCTTCAATATTTGCTCCCCAGCTTTTGACTTCTTGATGTAGTCCTCTATTTTCTCAATTTTAGCCAGATGCTCCACCCTAAGCTTCTCCAACCTCTCAATGTCCAGACGACCATCACTCCTCTCCCAGAGGGTCTTCTTCAGAGCTTGAGACAGATCCTCATTCCTCTCATTCAGCTTCTCAAACTCTTCCAGGCTGACAGTGGCTGCTGGCTGTACTGTGGATGGTCCAGGTATATCCTCAATGGTGAAAGGCATTCCAGTAACCTGAGCTCTAGCATGGGACCAGTCATAGTACTGAGCTGAAGCAACATTATTGCACCTTCCAAGAATAGCCATCCCCTTTGTCTGGATGTTGTCCCAAGCCCAGGATGTTTGTCTGACAGTAGCCAGATTAGGCTTTATTTCACAATACAGGGTCTCAGCTAAATCTTGCACTCTAGGAGGGTGAACCAAAGCATAGCCCAGTTGTCTCTTAAACAACAAAGGATTGTAGTTGATGCAACCCTTTACCCCTATAAGAGGTACATTTGGATATTGCCCACAGCTGGTGATGATGTCCTTGCCTTTGGTGCTCTGGGTGCACCATCTGATGTCATTTGAAGTCAAAGCAATGAGCCTATTAGCCCAATTCTTCTGTTGGTGAGGATTTAGGAAGGCATCTGTCTTAGGTAGGTGCTTGAGCAGCCAAGTGTGAAACAGAGGAGCACAGCATCTCACCAATTTCCCTCTTTGCTTCTCATTCCTTTGATGAATGGAGTAATAGAAATCTCCCAGCAATGTGGGTACTGGGTTCCTCAGAAGGAAAAGATGAATGGCATTCTTACTGATAAATTTGGGCTCATCTGCAAACAGTATAACCCCATATATGCTGAGGGCTAACAGTGCACAGACTGCCCTCCATTCTCCCAAGGAGGCCTTCAGGGTGGCCTGCGAAATCAAGAAGTCTAAGTGCAAACCAGGGATCCCAGCTTTTGTTGTCATGCTTTGCTCAACCAAAGTAGGCTCCAGATACAGTGCTTTTGCTATTCTCCATTGCTGGGGGCTGGCATTCCTGGGTTGAAGGGGACTCCACCCCTGACAGGTACTCCAATCAATGAAGAAAACTCTTCCAGCAGAGGTCCTAGCTGAAAGTCTGGGAATGTGAAGCATCTCAGAGGAGGGTCATAAAACTGTAGGCAGGTGTGGATCATACTCCTCTGAGAAGGGTCCAAGTCCATAACCATATCCAGGATACCTCCATAATGCTCTCTGAATAATGGGATGTGGTCAGGGGTGACAAGTGACTAGACCTGCCTGATACCAGTCAACACAGGCTCAAAGAAATGGTAGGATATGTTGCTTTTCCTGGGAGTAGCCATGAATGCTGCTGAAGAGCTGAAGGCAAGTGCTGATGAAGATCAAGACCAATAATGGAGATGAGCCACTGGTAGGCTAATGCTGGTGGTGATGAAGATTACTGAAGCAGACTACTGATGAAGATAGCTGGAGCAGAGGTCTATGCAGAAGAAGGGGTCAAAACCAAGCCAGATATAATGTGGATACCCTGAAAAACAAATAAACAAATGTTAAATGATGCAAATGATGAGTATGCAAATGATATGCAAGGGTTTGTGATCAAGCTGGATCTGATTATCTGTCTTGATATAAAGCCCATGTATGTACAAGAAGTCCAGATGGAGGTTCAGAAATCCAGTAACCAAGGTAGGGGACTCAAATAAAGAGTCACATATCCAGGATTAAATCACAAGAACTGTCCAAAATGAGGTACTCTTTAAACAAACAAGTAACAGGGTATGATGTGGCCAAGGGTACCTGCAAACCTGTAAACAGCCCAACCCCCTCACAAGTAGTGTTCTAAAACAAGGATCCTCAGACTTGGATCAGTTATGAGAAGTGTAAACACTTTTAACCCGGAGGTACAGTGTTTACAATAACCATAAAAGATCCTCCTCTAATTCACCTCAGTTTCTGAAGGTCATAATAAAGGTCATCCAGACTTAGCAGGCTTCCCAGATAGCCCTAGCACTACAGGAGATCTATAGCATGGAGTTCTCAAGAAGAAACCCATATTTGAACCGTGTTTCATATTCCCGCACCAGACCGAAATGGAATGGGAAGAATATGAACCACTCTAGCCTAGGTGTCACTCAGGTCCCAGGTATAGGACCTTAAACTCTCAATGAAACCCCACCCACCAAGACAGAAGAACAGATCCAGCAATGATAATGACAGTATGAAATATGAAAAACTGTAAAGAAAGCAATAAATAAGGCTGTACATAAAGTTTGAGAGATGAGAGCTAATCTCTCTCAGCTTACCTCCTTTATTTAGCCCCCTAACATTTCATGCCACAATCATGGATCAATGGTTGTATGCCCTTTAGGGTCTATCAATCCCCCTAGAGCAATGAAACCATTGCTACAACTAATTCCATTTGAAACTTGTGGAGGCCAGGATTTCTTACCTTTATCAGTTCTTCTCCCTCTAGGTGTGAGCCACCCTGTATCTTCTACCATCTCGATCATGTCATCTTACTGAGCCTTAACATTGCCACTGTTTTCACCACATACTCTTTGCATTTCCTTGTATGTATTACTGCTTTTTGGCGCCTCTTGAGTCATTGTTTCAGCTTATTGAAGAACTTGAACTTCAGGTACCTTCTCAGGTTTACATCGTGGTATGCTTCTTCTCTCAATACAGTTGTGACCAAATCTCTGACATTTCCCATAAAACTTAGGAAGCCACTCATATTCAATGCTTTGTTTAACTAGGTTCCCTTCATGGTTCTTGATTGTTATCTCCTTTGGCACTGGCTGGGTTGCATCCACTTCTATAAGCATCCTTGCATAGGAGACTCGAATCTTTTGTGCAGTTAATTCATCTGTTACAACTGAATTCCCAATAGCACTCCCTATCTTGTTTAGACTATTTGCTCCCAATAATTCCAAAGGCAGTTGAGGTAGTTTCACCCATAGTGGAATGGTTCTCAGCATATCTTTTTTCATATTGAAGTCTGGTTTTCAATCTTGCAACAACATTGGCATGTTCTTGATCTTATAAGGTCCATTCATAAGGATCTCCTCATTCTCTTTGAAGTATTTGAACCTCATGAGGAAGTACCCCCAATCATGGTAGAGAAGATCTGGTAATTGAACTGTGTTCCAATTCTTCATCATAAATGTTTCACCATATTCATGCTTAATTCCCCTCCCAGGACATACATGATCAAGGCACAATCCCAATATCTAACCTCAAATTCTATATCCTCTTCCTCAATTTTTACCATAATTTCCCCATTAACTACTTTAGGTGCAATGAGTTTCAAGCTCATACCATTTGCCAGTTTGCGGTTGTTGTTGATAACATCGATCCAAAGCTTTCTTGGCTCATCGTTCTTCTTCTTAAGATCTAGGGTTTGCACATTCCCATCGATCTCTTCTTTGTGTTGCTCTTTGGGCTTCTTGGCGCTACCGTTAACAGGTGTTCCTTGCACACTCTCATCATCGTTTTCCAAATGTAGTTCCCCTTCTTCCTGCAGTTGCTCCGGTGGAGTTTCCGGTGACTGGGGTCCCAAACATGGGGGTCTCCCCCTTCCCCTTCCCCTCTCTCTTCCTATTACCATACTAAGATATCAAAATTACTTTTTATTTTCTACTAAAAATATACATTCTCTCTCATTCTCCTCTATAATATTTATAATTTAAAATACACATTTGTCCCTAATACAATCTATTAAAAGATGGAAATATCCTTATATATATATGACATATCAAGTGAACTGAGCAGCTACTGAGGTGAAATGAGGGTGTAACTGTAAGGTACTCCGATGTCAAAGAGAGAAAGTGTATACGTAGTGCAAGTACAAAATATGTAAGAGTATATAATAAAATATCAAGAATACATGGCCCTCTGATGACAGAGGGTATTTATAGTATGCCCCCAACGTTGGACCAAGATTCTCCCCATGAGTTGGGCTAGCTAGGCCCAAAGAAGAACTGCCAAGAACCACGTAGGAGCAGATAAGATTTAGCACGTGGTCTTGCCCTTGGTCCAACTGCCCATAAATATCAGGAGATAATAGTGGACAATTGAGTGACGTGAAGCACATGGGGGAGACGCTCTCCCATACCCCCTTGTATTGGGCCGTGGGCTGTGCCCGACGACTAGGCCTCAGCTCGACGCACATTGTGTTGGCCCAATCCAGAACTATATATATATATATATATATATATATATATATATATATATATATATATATAATTATCACATTCCTAAAAAAAATTATCATATAAAAATATAATATAATATCTATACATTTTTTCAATTAATATATTTTTTAATTACAATTAATAAATAATTTGGATCATCTCATGTAATTTCATCTGTATTTCTTCCACAAATTATTTTTTATTGGACTATGCTCGTTTTGTCGATTTTTTTTTTTAAAATAACCTAGTTTTATAAAAATATTTCCAAAATAATATATGTTTCAAAAAAAATACCAAAATGACTTAGTTTGCTAACATATTCGCCAAACCAATGGGCAAACATGCATAAAGTATAAAGCAATTCGCCAAATGAAATGGCGAACGTGTGTTGAGTGCAAGTGAATTCACCAAACCGATTGGCGAATTGGCTCAAAATTTCTACATGTTCGCCAAACCGATTGGCAAATTGGTTCAAAATTTCTACATGTTCGTCAAACAAAGTGGCAAATTACCTCAAGATTCGTCAATCAGTGTGACGACCATGTGTAGAAACTAAGTCATTTTTGTATTTTTTTTTTGAAATATACGTTATTTCGAAAATATTTATATAAAACTAGGTTATTTTAAAAAAAAATTCCGTTTTGTCACCATCTTTTGTGTTACGGACATTAATGGACAAAAATGAATTGTTTTTTTTTTTTTTTTTACCTTAAATAAGGGCAACATATATTTAAAAAATTTTGATTTGATAATTTTTTTTCTATAAGTTATTAATCTTTTTTTACATATTAGAGTGGTAAAATAGTCATACCATTTGTTTATATTTGTTTTTATTGGACTATGCTCGTTTTAATCCCACCATCTTTTGTGTTACATATTACATATTGGGTGCTGATATGATACAAAATAAAAACGAGGACAACAGACAGGACAAAAACTCAATAAATTATGAGATAATTTTTTATTCATTATACATGTTATTAAAAAATATTGAAATATCCTTTTATTTACTACTAAAAATATTTATTCTCTCTTTCTCGTCTATTAATACTTATAATATAAAAATACTCTTTAATTTATCCATAGTATAAGTTATTTAAAAGACGGTAATACCTTTTTTCTCTTGGCACAAGTTATTTAAAATAAATAAATACCTTTTTATTTTCTAATAAAAAAAGTATACTCTATTTCATTTTAATCTATTAATATTTACAATGTGAATATACTATTTTGTCCGGAGTATAATTTATTAAAATACAAAAATATCCATTATTTTTATTTTCTACTAAAAATATATATTCTCTCTCATTCTCCTTTATTCATATTTACAATATAAAAATACACTTTTGTACCTAATATTATTAAAACTTACTCCACATCTTGACCATTGTTTCATTTGTAATCAATGGTTATGATAAATAGTAATTATTCAATATGTGATTAATTGTTTCTCTCTCCATATTTAATTACCGACTAATTATTATAATCATTTATTAAAAATGAATCAATGGTCAAGATGTGGAGTAAGATTTAGATACTTATTCCGCGAATAAGAATATCATATATATATATATATATATATATATATATATATATATATATATATATATATATATATATATATATGATATTCTTATTCGCGGAATAAGTATCTAAATCAATGGTCAAGATGTGATATATATATATATATATATTCTTTTAAAATTATAAATAAAAGTAATAATGATTATAACTTAATATTTGATTTGATTTTTAAATATATTTATTTTCTTTGATTAACGAAATATAATTTCTCTTTCTTCCATCCCTATTATTATATCTCACGTGATATCTTACAAAATTGATTTACAATTGTCACTTGCTTATTCCACCTTCCATATATTTAAATTCTTCGTGTCATTCTCAAATTCTATTTAGGCAAAACTCTTCCTACTTTTCTCATTGCATAACTCAAATCTTTCTCTCATTTAAAATTCATTTACTCATTACCGTAAACATAACAAAAATTCATTTTACATTCATCTCCCAAACTCTTAATCAATCAAATATACCAACACTAAATATAACAAAATACCAAAGAACTTCAAACAATATATATATATATATATATATATATATATATATATATATATATATATATATATATATATATATATATATATATATATATCACATTGCTAGACAAAAAAACAATTATTCCATATTTAAATAATTATTCTTAAAATATTGATTCTTATTCCATAGTATAAATTATTTAAATTTACTTCATATCTTAATGATTGATTCATTTTAATTAATGATTATAATAATTAATAATTATTTAATATGTAATAAATTTATTTCTCTCTCCATATTTAATTACTCAATAATTATTATAACCATCGAATTATAAATAAATCAATGATAAGATGAGAATAAGTTTTATAAATTTACTTTTGTAGTAAGAATATCTTTACTCTATATATAATATTATAATATTTGGAAAACCAAAGTCAATCAAACTCTCTCTTTCTTTCTGATTAAAACAAAAAAATTACAAAAAAATTTCTTTGAAATTTATAAATAAAAAATAATAATGAGTATCAATTAATGTTTGAATTTTATTTTTAAATCTATTTATATTATTTGCTCGATTAATGATAAATAATTTCTCTTTTTTCCATCATTTTTCTTGTACCTCACGTGTTATCTTGGAAAATTGATTCACAGTACCGTCCATACAGAGAACATCATGAAATTCATCGTCCATACAGAGAACATCATGAAATTCATCTTACATTCATCTCCCAAATCCAATACTAAGAACTTTAAACATTTTCTCAAAAAAAATGAAGAGCACTCTTCAAAAACTATATATATATATATATATATATATATATATATATATATATATATATATATATATATATATATATATATATATATATATATATATATATATATATATATATATATATATATATATATATTAAAATAATTTTCACATTCCTAGACAAAATAAAATAATTATTATCATGTTAAAATATAATTAAATATTTATATATTTTTTAAATTTATGTATTTTATTTTTGGAATAAAAGAATTTATATTAATTTCAAAAACAATACCAAACAAAGGCGATCAATGAAAAAACAAAAACACATTTGAATAAGATGCCTCCTAAGCTTGAGTTTTGTCCGACACATATAGATAGTGCGGTCCAGGATTCTTTTAGCAATGTTATCATTAACAATTACCCCATTCAAGATTTTAGCCTGACTGGTTTTGCTACTGTAGCACTGCAATATCTAACACATTTCCTATTCCCATTGTTGCAGATCATGGTCAATTTATAGCTAATTAAGGACATGTTTCCAAATCTCATAAGTATCTTTGCAACTAAACATAAGATGATTCAAGGTTTCAGCTTCCACTATGTCAAACAAATTTTTAGACAGTGTTTTTTCCCTTAGACAACGCTTTAAAGCGGGGTCTAAACCTGTGCTTCCAAAGGTTTAAACATCGCTTTGATTAATGTCAAAAG
The DNA here is from genome assembly GCA_963966055.1 of Lathyrus aphaca. Taxonomy (NCBI): domain Eukaryota; kingdom Viridiplantae; phylum Streptophyta; class Magnoliopsida; order Fabales; family Fabaceae; genus Lathyrus; species Lathyrus aphaca. The sequence goes on along the minus strand of OZ014519.1, from coordinate 278,804,977 downwards.
CATTGTCTAAAGGGGATTTATACAATGCTTTTATTGTCAAAAGCGTTGTCTAAAGGGCTTTATACAACGTTTTTATTGTCAAAAGCGTTTTCTAAACCCCCACTTTAGACAATGTTTTTTTTTCCTTTTTTTTAATATACCTTAGACATCGCTTTTATTTTTATGGTATACCTTAGACAACGCTTTCACTAAAAGCGCTTTCTAAACCTCACCTTAGACAACACTTTTAGTGAAAGCATTTTCTAAACCTCACCTTAGACAGCGCTTTTTGTTGAAAGCATTGTCTAAGGTATACGAAAAATTTAAAATTTTTTTCTTTAAAAAGCGTTGTCTAAAGTTGCCAAATTATATGTACATGTTTTGAATCCACTTTTTCTCCTGATTTTTAAACCAGAATTTGTACCTGTTTTCCAATCCAGAATTTGTATTAAATTATCCTATTTAAACCTACTAATTTAGGCACCGATTTATAGATACAAAATAATCGGATTTTCAAACCAATATATATCTACGAAACAATTCATACAATCGTACCAATTTACAAACCAATTTAAATATACAACATATACTATAACCAATATCTACGAAACAATTAATACAATTCATTTCATCCAACTATACATTTTGTTTCAAATGAATCTACATAAACAAAAAATTGATAACACTCTGAGCTATACATTTTCATCAAATTGCAACTATACTATAACCTGAAACAACACAAAAATATTGTAATTGATCAATTAAAACAAGTCATAATCAATTATATGAGAAATATGTGTTAAATATTAAAATAACTCATAAGTTAGAAATACATACATCGGATGAAATCTCTAATCGATCCAAAGAAAGAGTTTCTCTCATAAACCTCAACATGAAATATCCGCAATCTATACCATTACGTTGCAGAGGACACTACACATGAAAAGAAAATATGGATAATATATAAGTTATAATGAAAGCAATTGAAAATGAAAATGACATAATATATAACATTTTATTATATTACCTCTTTCACTAACATCTCTTTCTTTTCTTTATTGGAATATTAATTACTTGTTTCTTAGCTATGCGGACGGATGAATTAATCCAAATCCCCTTGTTATGATCATTTCTGATATATGACTCATCCGCTATAAGATCCCCATCTTGATCATTTCTATTCAACTCATTCCGTCTAATGCATGACTCATTCTCAACATCAATATCACATTGATCGACACCGCTATCATCAACCACTTTGTTAGATAAAAGCACTATAGACCATTTTGTACTCCCCGGGTCATTGATATAGAACACTTGTTTAGCTTGAGATGCTAGAATAAAAGGCTTATCTTTGTATCCCACCTAGTAAGATCAACTTGCAAAAATCCAGACTTATCCATTCGTATGCCACTACTATTTACCCACTTGAAACCAAAGATGGGAATCTGAAACTTCTCGTAATCAAACACCCAAATGTGCTCAATAACTCCAAAATATGACAAATTTGCATATTTGGGGTAGTCTTTCATACTTGATATATGCATTGCTTCAGCTAGCACGGTGACACCACTATTTTGCATAGTACTCTTATCATCTTGTTCTTTGGTATAAAATGTGTAGCCATTAATTGCGTATGCGCTATGAGAAAACACATGCAAACTTGTACCATATGCCAAACATCTCAACCTTTATATTACTGAAGCAGGATCTGAAGAGCGCTTCGAATAAATATGATCTTTTAACCATTGAATGAAACTGTGATTGTGCTCTCATACTATCCAATTTTCATTTCTGTTTGGATTTAACCTTCAGAGTACATCCATGTGCATTTCAACATATGGCTCAACCTCATTATCATTGTGAAAAACATACAAATGCACTTGATCCCATTTATCCCTTGATACTGTCACAATTTTATTTCCAATTAATTTTTCACCATCCTTTTTTTTCTCCGAAAATATGAGCTTTGGGGAGTCCAATCGATTGAACATTGGACAAATATTCAGTACAAAACTCAACAACTTCTTCAACAATGTATCGTTCAACAATACAACCCTCTGGTCGACTTCGATTTTTCACGTACCCTTTTAATATTTTCATATACCGTTCAGCAGGGTACATCCATCTCATATAAGTTGGTCCATACAACTGTGTCTCTTTCACAAGATGAACAACTAGATGAACTATTATGTCAAAAAAGATGGAGGAAAATACATTTCAAGCTCACACAAGGTAATTACTATATCTTTTTGTAGTGTTGGTAAGATCTCGGGATCAATCACCTTACTACAAATTGACCTAAAGGAAAAACACAATTTAGTTATGGCACTTCTTACTTTTTCTGGCAAAATAGAACGTATACCTATTGTTAGAAAATGTTCCATTATAACATGGAAATCATGTCTTCAAAATCTTCAACTTGAGGTCTTTCATAGACACAAGTCTTCTAATATATGAAGAGTATCCTTCTGAAACCTTAACTTCACTCAGAAACTTACACAATTTTTTTTCTCCTTTCTAGATAGAGTAAAAGCAGCAGGTGGTAAATATGTTTGTCTTCCATTCTTCATGGATGCTAATTCAGTTCTCATTCCCATTTTTAACATGTCCTCCCTTGCCTTAAGGCCATCCTTAGACTTTCCTTTTATACTGAGTAACGTACCGATAACACTTTCAAATACATTTTTTTCAATATGCATAACATCGAGAAAATGTCTCACGTATAAAGACTTCCAATATGGAAATTTAAAAAATATCGACCTCTTCTTCCACCCACCTTTGACAACCTTATGTGCGGAAGGCTTACCAAACTCAGTACACACATCTTTCACCTTTTCAAAAACTTGGTCACCTAATGTAAACACCCCAAATTTGCCCTCACCCATTCACACCATGGCTTGTGATTATTTCATATGCATAAACACAATCATATCATCTCATATCACATTTTTGAACCACTGCATTGCTTCTAAGTCATCTGCATCTAGGGTTTGTGATCTGAGCAATCTAAGAGCCTCTTGAGCCACTCCAAAGGCAACCAATCACTTCAAAGGGATCCACATGTGTTCTTATATCATATTGCATCCTCTCAAAGTCAAAAATGCCAAAGAATCACAAGAACTGAGATTGGTATAGAAGCAGAGCCAAGTTTGACTGCACAGTTGACCTAAAATTAGGGTTTTGGTTTCAGAGGCCATAACTCCAAATTTTTTGGTCATTCTTGTTTCCATTGGTCTCTATATGGTATAAGGAGTATGCATATCAATTTTCATGAAGAATTTCCATGGGGAAGTCATCTGATCAAGAGTTGACTTTCTGGACAAGTCAGTGCAAAATCAGGGCATCTGAGGCCCCCAATGACCCAACCAAGGGGTGATCTTCATCATTTTGAGTGTATATGATCTTTATTTGATCATGGAAGAAGGTTGAAGTTCACAAAAATCAAGAATTACAAGTTTTTGCAAGTGTTGACTTTTTGGGCATAGTTGACTTTTCAAGAATATGTCATTTTATGCCATTTTTCAAGCCTTGATTCTTGATCCAAAAAAGCTTCAAATGGAAAAACTTTGGTCATGAAAGTTGTAGAATACATCTTTCCCTTTTCAAAAAGTACAAGAACATGATCTAATTCTTCTTGGATCAAAAGTTATGGTGTGACAAAGTTGGCAAAAATCATTGATTTTCAAGATGTGCACCAAATGAGAAATTTGCAAAATCATGAACCAAGGCTATTTGCAACTTCTAGTTCACTTCAAACCAATGTACAAACATCACATAAGTCCTAAAAGTCAGAATTGAACCAAGGATTCTCATGTTTTATGGCTTGTGGAATGAGAAAGTCACATGTGAACCAAAGATGAACAAGTTGCAAAACTCATGATCACACTTCCTACCACTTGCTACATTGGATGCTGAACCTTGCTAGCCCTTCCCCTCACCTTTGCTGCGCCAGCCCCATGCTTGTACTAGGCTAGAACTCAAGCCATACCTCTCTTACAAAAAAGTTGACTTTTGTCAAAAGCAAACATCCCAATCACAGCAGGCCATGTCACATCATCTGGCCAATTGGGATTGTTTATACTTTCCATTTGCTAGCCAAACATAACACCAAGCCAAGTTGATTCACACCATAGCTTCATATACACAAAACTTACCCCATTTGCATTTCTCTTCAAATCTGCCTGCACAACTCACAAACTCTCAAACAAATTCCACTACTCAACTCACCATGCCTCATTGAGCAGAAACCAACAAGAAACAAGCCTGAATCAAACAAGAACACCTCACTACCATTTTCCACCTCAGCCTGCATTTTTCTTCGAATCACCTTACACAGCCATCAAACATCCAAACTCTTTTCACCAACAGATCAAACACCTCCAAAAGGAGCCAAAACCACCCTTCACATTGATCTGAAACAGCCTATACACAAACTGCATTTTCTGCTACACCAGAACTGGATTGCTCAAGGCAGCTTGTCTAAGCTCATTCCAAGCCTTCCATTAGCACCAGGGGAAGCAAAGAAGTTCATTTGCACGCAAAGGAGGCTCTGGAAGCTCAGTTTTGAAGCTTTCCAGCTCAGGTATGAACATGAACATTTTCTTCCAAAGCTTGCATTTTGAGTAATAATCTGATTGCTTATGTCTTGCTGGTCATGGGGATGCCTTTAGAATCAAAAATAGAGGGGAAATGAGTTTGTATGATCCTCCTGAAATTTTGCCCGTGGATTTTGTTGCTTTCGATTCGTTTGATTCATGGTGTTTAAATGATGTTTGAGGGTGGATTCGTGTCTTAGGATGTTAGAGGATCACTTAGATGTGTTTAATTTGTGGAATAGATGCCTGAATCATGTTTTAGGGTTTCGGTAGTGCCGGAGAAGATGACCGGAGCTTCCCTCCGGTCACCTGAAAGTTGTTATGCCCTAATCCCTGTAATTAGTGTCATTTGAATATTGAGCGTTAGATTGGTTGACCTTGTGGACTTCCCGCGCGCATGAATGGCCCGGATCCACTTGATTAGCCCTAATCCATTTTATTAGTTTTAATTAATTGTAATTAAATTAATTAACTCAGATGCAATCCTGGCCACTAGATCTGGCGCCAGTCAACGTATTCAAACCCAGACTTAATCCCTGCCTTCCATTCGTTTGACTTTCCATTTATTTTAATTTATTTTCATTTCTTTTTCATTTTATTTGCATAATTTATTTAAAATAGCAAAAATTGTCTAAAAATTATGAAACTTTTTCTTAAGAGTTTTATTAATTTTTAAGACACAAAAATATTTTCATTTTTATTTTTATCATTAAAAAATATTTTTAAATATTTAAAAGATTATTTTTAATTGATTAATGAGAATTAATTTATTAAAAATACTTTTAGGTATTTAAAAATCACCAAAAAATTCATGAAATGTTCTAAGACATTTAGGAACATTGTCCAACATTCAAACCAAATTTCTTTTTTGATCTTGATGCATTTTGAGAATTTTTCTTTGAATTAAAATCATTTTTGTGCATTATTTTGATCCAAAGTTCAAAAAATCATTTTTGTCTATCCATAAAGAGTTGGACATTGATTCTTCTTGCATTGCATTGTGTTTAGCATGTAGTTTTTGAGATTAAATGGCCATGATTTGATTCCTCATTTTTAATTTGTTTGGCATTTCTTTTGCTTAGGAACCCTAAAAACCCTAGAAACTTGTAAAAATCATAACTTGAACTTGGTTGAGAGTTGAGACTTCTCCTTTGGGAAGTGGTTTAGTATAGGATTAGGGGTCCTTTGAGTGGCATTTTCAATTTTTTATCTTAGGGTTTGTTTCTGTTTTTGATTTTTGTTTGATGTATGATCATTAAACCCTAATTTGGGCTTCCATATGCATCCATCTTGCATTCTCTTGCATAACATGACTTGCCATGACTTTTCAAGCATCCATTCGATTCATTTAACATCATAAGACATATTGAAAGCATGTTTGATCATTGCATCTTGCATTTGTCATGTTGTATGCCATATGCACCTCATAACTTTTCATGTATGTTCATGCTTCTTAACTTGCTTCATTTGCATCCATAGGTTTGTATGATCATTTCCATGTGCTGCCTCATGTTTGTAACATCTCATAGCATCATTAACATCATGTATGCGCTTCTGGTTTTGTTTTTCATCATACCATTTCATCTCATTTTGCATTGCATTGCATTTTCTTTTCTAACTTTTCAGGTGGTAAGTGGCTTTGAGAAGTGAATTTGCCTTCACTTCTCATAACTTCTCTTCATCTCTTTTATGCATCCTTGCTGCATTTTTGTTTGTGTATGAGATTGAGCTTGCTCATTCTTGTTCTTCTTACTTTCTTTCTTCAAGTGACTTGACTTCTTGAATGAAGCAAGTCACTTTGCTTCTCTTGATCCTTTCATCTGCTTCCTGGTGGTTCCATTGGAGATCTTTCTTGTTTAACCTCACAAACCTTAGGAACAACCAAGCATGACAATGATTAGGGTTTTGATTAGTCTCCCCTCTTAGTTTTAACTTTGTGTCTTCTTCGAGTCTTCTCTTCTCATCTCATAATCAGGGACTAAACCCTAAAGGCTTTAAGGCTTTGTGATTAAGCTTATGCCTGCATCCTTCTATTAGGATGGAGTGTATAACTTTAATCCTAAGTGTTAAACCCTTAATGTGTTTAAATCTCTTAATCAATTCACTTAATAATCATCAAGGCATCACACTTGTAACTTGGGCCTTGCATTAGGGTTCTAATTCTTCCTTAATTGGTTAAGAAGGACTAACCCTAGTGTTAATGGACAAGTCCCCCTCAAGTTGTCTTACAAACCATAAAAATCACTTCATCATCTTATCATTAACTAAAATCCACTTAATAAAGGCTTTGTTTTGTCATGAGTTTAATCCCTAATCATGGATTAAGTTGAGGAGCTTTCCTCAGCTTAAACATTCTCATCTATTATCCTTCTATTAGGATGGTGTAATGAGTCTGTTTAATCCCTGATTATGGCTTAACCTCATTACTCAACACTAAACAAAAACACCAAAAACATCTAAATAATCACAAGTAGGTTAATGATCTTAATCCTACATCAAAGGTGATTAAGTGTGAGAATCTGACTTCACACTTAAGGTACTCTCATTACCCCTAATCAGAGGGAAGATGTGATGAGTTTACTAAATCCATTGGTTTAGGCTTAAGCTCATTAACTTATGACAAACTTTCAAAAGCAATAAAAGACTGAAAATTCAAAAAAACAAATAATAATCGTCTCCTCCGGGATTCTTTTCTCATCTCATTTACTCATAAACGAGAACTCGCTTCTTCCGTCTAATGCAAGACAGTTTGCACCTGAGCCAGACAGGTCATACACTTGAGCATAGACAAGTAAGCAGTTCACAAGTCAATTCATCTTTCAGTCTCTTTGGGTCGAACTACGGTGTTCTGACTTCCTCATTGCACGAGAGGATACGTAGGCATAACTTAACAGTTATCGAACAAAAGTCTCTGTATATTCCCCCTCTTTCAGCATTATTCTTTAGCCTCATCATCATGAGCATTTCATCTGTGTTCTTACACTGACACTTCATTTATACACATCATTTTTTTTTACACCGACACCTGTACATCCTTTTCCAGTTCTTTTATACACAAATTGCACTGACACTACCCCTTTAAAACAAAAATCTTTTAAGCGTGGATCCCGTCGAGTACGACGGACAATCTGGGTGCTAATACCTTCCCAGGTTGTAACCGACCCCCTTTCTCAGTCTCTCTGGTTCGCAACCGTCTTATCCATCTTTTTCTAGGTCTATGCAGCATTGCCTTTCCTCCGGGATAAAAATGCCTAGCTGGCGACTCTATTCATCTCCAGTGAGTTCACGGCTGTGTGTTCTCATTGTCCCTCTCGCCGACCGTTCGCGTCTGTACCTTCATCTGATCCATATTTCATTTGTCGGGAGCGACACCTAACAATGCGGGTGGAGCTTTACGTTGTTCGGTGTCTCCATTGAATGCTTTTCTCCACCCACGGTAGTGATGTTTAGAATGTAAGAATCTACGATGAACGAGAAACACATTCTTCTGACAAAGTTCCAATCGAATCGTATCGGTTCCATCTTCACAAACAGGACATACACGTTGACCTTTAATGCTATACCCAGATAGATTCCCGTATGCTGGAAAATTATTAATTATGCCAAACAACACCGCCCTAAAATTGAAACTTTCTTTCATTTATCCATCATAAACTTCCACACCGTTCTTCCACAAAATCTTTAAATCTTAGATCAAAGGTGTTAAGTATACGTCTATGTCATTCCCTGGTTGTGTAGGCCCATAGATTAACATAGATAACATCATGTACTTACACTTCATACATAGCCATGGAGGTAGGTTATAAATCATAAGAATCACAGGCCATGTGGTATGTGAGATACTTTGAAGACCATGCGAGTTCATTCTATCAGTAGATAATTCAAAGCGAAGGTTTCTTGCTTCTTCTCCAAAGTCAGGATAATCATTATCAATTTCGACCACTGCGGTGAATCAGTCGGATGTCGATACTTTCCATCAATAATTCTTTCATCTGCATGCCAAGTCAAGTGTCTTGCATCAGTTTCACTACGAAACATGCGCCTAAATCTCGGAATTATAGGAAAATACCATAAGACTTTTGTTGGAGACTATCTTTTCTTATATTGAGACAAACCGCATTTAGGGCACTGAGTTAACGGTGCATATTCGTTACGAAACGAAACACAATCGTTTGGACAAGCATGTATCTTATCATAGCTCATGCCAATAGAGAATAACATTTTTTTGCCTCATAGGTTCGATTACTAAGAACATTATCCTGCGGTAGCATTTCTGTCATAAGGGCCAACAAATCTGTGAAACTTTTATCCGACCATCCATTGGCCGCCTTTAAGTTGTACAACTTTAATACCACAGACAGTCTTGAGAATTTAGTGAAAACTTTATACAACGATTTCTCTGTATCTCTTACTAAGCTCTCAAACATTTCAGGACAATCATGAAGATCTTCTTCAAGTGCTTCTGCAATCTCTTCGACTCGATCAAAATCGTATGTTTTCGTGTCTTTGTCGTCTGAAGCATGGGTCGTATTACTTTTCCCCCTCGATTGAACATTCTCTTTTTAATTTTCTCACCATGAAATATCCAACACTTATAACTTCAATCAATTCCATGCCTCAATAAATGAGATTTCAATTCATCAGCGTTAACCTTACAAATATAACAACAAACCAAGCAAGGACATTTCATTCGACTAGGGTCTTCAACGTGTTGAACAACAAACTTAACGAATTCCGCAACCCCATTCTCGTACTCTTTTCTCAATCGATCGGTAAACATCCATTTTTTATCCATGATTTTCCTACTTATAAGAGATACATATTTTCACTACATAAACAACGTAAATCCAAACGACATTTCCTATACATAACATATACATAACGTAAAATCGAAGCGAAAATAGAGATACATAATCTGATTTTTCACTATTCTTCACAGAATCATAACAACATTGACATTGCCCTAACATAATCAATATTTTCACTATTCTCACAAAATCATATTAATCAAAGAAATATTTTCCCTAACATAATCAATATTTTCCCTGACATTGCCTATTTTCACTATTCTTCACCGAGTCATAACAACATTAACATTGCCCTAACATAATCAATATTTTCATTATTCTCACAAAATCATATTTATCAAAGAAATATTTGCCCTAACATCTTCAATATTTGCCTATTTTCACTATTTTCATTATTCTTTACAAAATATTTTCCCTAACATAATCAACATTGACATTAATTGCCTATTTTCACTATTCTTCACAAACTCATATTTATCAAAATACATTTCAATGACATTTCCCTAACATAACAATAACATAACAATGACATTCACTACAACAAAAATGTACCTTCACGAATTAGAGGACGAAGTCAGTCAAAAAGAAGAACAAAGTAGAGGACGAACACCTTCACGAACACCCGAACTCAGTAACTTCATGATCAGAGGAAATAATGGAGGTTTCCCGAGCGACGTTAATGGACGAACACCTTCACCAACAATGTTAATGGAGGTTTCAGAAAGAAAAATGGAGTTTCGTTAGGGTTTTCACTGTAGAAGTAACGCGTTCGCAGGGGAGAAGAAAGAGGAAAAGCATGAAAATATGATTCTGAGTTTCTAAATATTTCATTTAATTAAACCTTAGACAACACTTTTGTGGAAAGTGCTGTCTAAGGTAGCCCTTAAACAACGCTTTTAAAAAGCACTGGCTAAGGTCTACCTTAGACAACGCTTTTGATTTTATTTTTTGTTTAAATTAAAAAACCTTAGACATCGCTTTCCTCAAAAGCTCTGTCTAAGATATACCTTTAAAAGCACTTTTTGAAAGCGCTATCTAATGTCTACCTTAGACATCGCTTTTCAAAAAGCGTTGTCTAACGTATGACTTTTAGCAGCGCTTTTTCTCTTTTTTAGAACATTTTCCGCGTTTTATTTTAATTTTTACCTTTAGCAGCGCTTTCATATTAAAGCGTTGTCTAAGGTGCGCTATTAAAAGTCTATTTTGGCATAGTGTTCATTACAAAAACAAAAATTATGTTCTTAATAAATCCATACTTGTGTAATCTATCTTTGGTGGCTATTCTCTTGTTGCAGGCCAGCCAAAAAATGAAAACTGCCTTCGGTCTCGTTGGGTTATTATAGCAATTTTTCCTCCAATCTACTTTGTCAACTTCAACTTTTAAGAGAAGATAGATTTTCCTCAATGAGATTTTCTGTTGCTGCAACATGTTCCTCCAATCTTGATTATCTAAAAGTTTAGTTCTTTGTTTCATAATTGCCTTGATAATCCAAGACCAACTGTCTTTAACATTGATTTCCAAAATTTCTCTCCCTTTTATATAGTAACTATGGATCCACTTGATCCATACGTTATCACTTTTCTTGCTAATACTCCACAACAACTTTAATAAATTGACAATTTTTTCCAATCTTCTAGATCAATCAGGTTAAGGACACCATGAGCTTTATTGGTGCGCACCTTCTTCCAAGAAATAGGAGCCTTCCTTGAGACCTCCCCACTACCACCCACAAGAAGGATCTACATCTAGCTTCCACCTAGTTTATCACCTTCTTGGTAAGAGGTCAAATTATACTATTAGATATGAAATGTCGAAAGAGATGTCACAACATTAATATCTGAACATTAACAAGGTAAATAAAACATAAAGTAAAAGGGAAGAAACACAAGAAATTGTTAACCCAGCTCGGTGCAATCACACATACTTTGGGGGCTACCAAGCCAGAAAGGAAATCCATTATCAGTAGTATCAATTTAGAGTTAAACCATTTAGTTTACACTCTTCACTTAATCACTACCCAATGCGATTTCTATCTAAGAACTCTTAGATAAGAGACACATCTCACTCCCCCTCAATCACACACAGTGATAACAACAGAACCTTACAAAGTTACAAGAACACTCTTCCAAGACAAAACTTGATCTTGCTTAAAAGCTTCAATCAAGAATAACACACTCGTGCTTAAAAGCTTAGAGTGAATAACTTACAACTTAAAAACATAGCCCAACCCTAATATCAGAATGATAATAAAGTGGCTCACAAAAACATACACATACACACACATACAAGGAAACCCTAAATCTCAAAAGCACTAAGCTTCACAATGCACACTTATTCCATAATTTACAATCAAGTTAAACATCCTATATAAAAAGCATTCCGAATGAGCCTGGATTATATCAGAAACTTCCAAAGATACGATACCATGAAATACTCCAAATTGTCGCTCCCCGGATTTTCATCCCGGTGCAGACGCGAACCGTCGGACAAGAGAAATGAGGTTGAATAGAATAGAGTCGCCAGCTAGGCATTTTTATCCCGAAGGAAAGGTAATGCTGCATAAACCTAGAAAGAGATGGATAAGATGGTTGCAAACCATAGAAACTGAGAAAGGGGGTTGGTTACGACCTGGGAAGGTATTCGCACCCAGATCGTCCGTCGTACTCGACGGGATCCACGCTTACAAGATTGTGTTTAAAAGGGGTATGTGTATGTGCTATCTGTGTGCAAATGCCATGGAAAGAAAATACAAGTGTTAGTGCAAAAGGTGAAGTGCTCAGGAATTGAGGCTTAAAATAGAATGCTGAAAGAGGGGGAAGACACAAAGACTTTTGTTCGATAACTGTTAAGTTATGCCTACGTATCCTCTCGTGCAATAAGGAAGTCAAAACACCGTAATTCGACTCTAAGAGACTTAAAACAAATTGACTGTGAACTGCTTACTTGTCTATGCTCAAGTGTATGACTCGTCTGGCTCGAGTGCTAACTGTCTTGCATTAGACGGGAGAAGCGAGTTCTCGTTTGTGGATGAGTGTGATGAGAAAAGAATCCCGGAGGAGACGATTATGGTTTGTTTTTTATGTTTTTCAGTTTTTTATTGTTTTTGGTGTTTTACATAGGATTCTGAGCTTAAGCCTAAATCAATGGTTGTAAACTCATTATATCCTCCCTGATTAGGGATAATGAGTCTACTTAAGTATGAGATAAGCATCTCAACTTAATTACCATGATGATATAGGATTAAGATCATTAACCTACTTGTGATTATTTAGATGTTTTTGGTTTTTTTGTTTAGTGTTAAGTAATGAGTTTAATCTCTAATCACAGATTAGTGAACTCATTACACCATCCTAATAGAAGGATGATAAATGAGAACACTTAAGCTGAGGAAGATACCTCAACTTAATCCATGGTTAGGGATTAAATTCATTATATAACAAGCCTTTATTAAATGGATTTTAATTAAAGGGTGAGATTAAGAAGTGGATTTTATGGTTTGTAAGACAACTTGAGGGGGACTTGTCCATTAAACACTAGGGTTAGTCCATCTTAACCATAAGGAAGAGATAGAACCCTAATGTAAGGCCCAAGTTACAAGACAAAGTCTTATTTATTATTAATGTGTTTTGATTAAGAGGTGTAAAAAAATTAAAGGTTTAACACTAAGGATTAAAGTTATACACTCCATCCTAAGATAAGGATGCATACATAACCCTAATTCCAAAGTCCTAAAGCTTTAAGAGTTTAGTCTCTGATTAAGAGATGAGAAGAGAGACTCAAGGATACTCAAAGGTAAAAAGCTAGGGGGACTATATACAACCCTAAAAGTTATCATGCTTGGATATCCTATGGTTTGTGAGGCTTAATAGAAAAGATCTTCAAGGCCACCAAGGAAGAAGCAGATGAAAAGAGAAGGAGAGAAATAGTAAGTTACTTACTTCCTGAAGAAGATAAGTAACTTAAAAGAAAGAAAGTAAGAAAGAGGGAGCATAAGTGAAGCAAGTTCACTTCAAATACAAGTAAATATGCAAATGTGGAGAAGAGAAGAGATGGGAAGTGAAGGCAAATCCACCTCCAAAATAACTTACCAAAAGCTCCTGAAATGTTAGTATGAATGCATAAGATATGACATGAAAAAGAAATAAGACAAAATGAAGGTGAAAAGACCAAAGTCAGAAGTTAATATGCAATGTAAATGACATATGAGATGATTCAAAGTCATACAAGATGCATATGAATGACCATACAAGGATGAGATGCAATGGAAGCATGCTTAGAAACTTAACACCACATGGATGTTCATGAAATGTAATGAATGCAAAACATAGAAAATTAATGAAGAAATGATCAAGAAATGTTTCAAACATGTCCTAAGATGTCTAAGATGACATACAAAAGAATGGAATGGCATGGCAAGTTCACAAGTTCATGAAATGAAAAGGAGAGTGCAAATGAAGATGCAAAATTAGGGTTTTAAGACAACATGAGAGGCATATGACCAAAATAGAAGCAATCACCATGATAAAAAATTTAAATTGAACTCAAACAAACCCTAATCCTATATAAGATCACATCCCAAAGGAGAAAGTCAGAAGCCAATCCCAGTGGAAGTTATGAAATTTCTAAGTTTGCTAGGGGTTTTGGGTGCTTCTAAAGGGAAAATGCAAATCAAATTGAAAATGCAAGATAAAAAAATGAGATAAATAACCTAGAAACTATATGCAATATGTGAAACAATTCAAGACGAACCAAGTTCAAACTCATCATGGTTAGGCAGAAATGAATTTTTCAAGTTAGGATTAGAAAATGTGATTTTTAAGAACCCTAATTCAAAGAAAATTGTGAAAATGTGATCAAACCTAAAAAGAAATTTGTATGGTGAGTTTGAAAAATGTTTCTAAATGTTTAAGGATGCTTCATGATTTTTTGGTGATTTTTAGAAACCTAAATGCATATTTAATTAATTAAAATCAATTAATTAATTAAATAAAACATTTAAATATTTTAAAAATACTTTTTTTAATGCAAAAAATAAAATAAAAAATGTTTTTAGGTTAAGAAAAATATTTAAAACAGAAATTCAAAGTTTGAGATTTTTTTTATGGTTTTTGCTATTTTTAATAAAATGAACAAAAGAAATGAAATAAAATGAAATAAAAATGAATAAAATGCCAAGTATGATGATCCAGTGGCCAGGATTTAAACTGGGAAAGGGAGGGTTGACTGCGCGCGCTATTGAATGGTCAGGATGAGTTCTGGGTAATTAATTATAATTTATTTAATTAAACATAAATTAATATTAGTGAACTAATCTGGTCCGTCCAAGGCTTAAGCTAATCACACATCCAATGGTCCTCATGCAATCTGGGCACTAAATCCTAATTAGGGATAATTACTTTCAGGTGACTGGAGACAAGCTCCGGTCATCTTCTCCAGTGGCCCCAAAACCCTAAGTCCTTCTACAGGTCACCCCACCCCAAATTAACTGCCTAGAAATGATCCCCTACTCCCACGAAACTCAAATAACCCAACATAAATCATTTATGCTTCATAACCATGGTGAATCGAAGAAAAAATAAAAACTGGACAAACATTCAGAAGCCTATAAAATCCTCATTTCACCACCATTTTCAGTTTTAAAAAGATCATGATGAACCCCACAACATGTATTTTCATTTCAGAACAAGAAAATAAGGTTTTGAGAGAAAGTGTTCTTGAGGTTACCTGAGCCGGAGATCCCCAAATGTGGACTTTCAGAGCCTTTCTCTTGTGCAAACTGCCTCCTCTAGTCCTCCTAGTGCTTGTGGAATGCTTCAAAAGCTTTAATAATGACTGATTTGAAAGCTCCAGTTCTGGTGTAGCAGAAATGGAGGTTTGTGTTTGTGATGTTTCATGTCTTTTTGAGGGTTGAGTTTTGTTCTGTGGATGATGTATGACTTATTGGTGAAGAAATTTTTGAGGTTTGATGGCTGGTTTTAGAGAATCAAAGAAGGGAATTTTATTTTGATTTTCTTGCAATCTGCCTTGTGTGAGGATTCAGGCTCCAACATCCTCTGAAATGAGGTCCATGATGCTTGTATGTGATGTCTTGATTGTTCAGAAGGTTGGTGGTGGCATAATGTGATTGGTATGGACAAGTTGCAAAAAAGTCAAAAGTTTTGTACCACAAGCATGAGCATGGAAGAAGCTATTTCAAGGGGTGTCTGGCCTCATTTGAGTTCATGGATGGGCCTTGGATTGAAACATGTGAGCTGTAACAAGTGGATGAAGAGTTTCAATAGGTTTTGCAAATTTCCAACTTTGAAGATTTTGTGAAAATGGCTTGATGAAACTTGCAATACAAGGCACAATTCTGATCCAAATGCATTGCACTATGTTTGTATGATGCTTAGAAGTCAATTAGAGGTCATGAAATGGCTTAGAACTAGAATTTGCAAAAATCCCTCTTTGGTGCACACTTGAAAATTATAGGATTTTTGCCAACTTTGAAAGGACATATCTTGAGTTCTAGGATGAATCAAGAGATGTTCATGTACTTTTTGAAAATGGGAAGACATAATCTACAACTTTCATGCCCAAGAAATTTTCATTTGAAGCATTTTTGGTCATGAAAGAATAGGTTGAATATCTTTCCCAAAATGGAAAGTTTCCATTACAAGTCATTTCCAAAAATAGCAAGTTTGCATTTGGCTCAAAATTCTTCAACCTTGTGAACTTCCAACCACTTCTAAGACCAAATGAAGATCATAGAGACTCAAAATGATGATGATGACCCTTTGGTACCCTTGATGGAGGCCCCAAATGCCCTGATTTTGACTTTACTTGCTCAAGAAGTTACCCAATGATCAGATGACTTCCACAATGAATTTCTTCAACAAATTTGGTACACATGATCCTTATAACATATTGAGACCATTAGAAACAAGAATGACCAAAAAATTTGGGATTAAGGCCTCTGAAACCAAAACCCTAATTTTAGGTCATCTGTGTAGGAAATCTTCAGTCTGCCTCTATGCCTTTGCCATTCTTTGTGATCTCTTGACTTTTATGAACTTTGGGGAGAATATTATGATCATGGAACACACATGGACCATCTT
The DNA here is from genome assembly GCA_963966055.1 of Lathyrus aphaca. Lineage (NCBI taxonomy): Eukaryota > Viridiplantae > Streptophyta > Magnoliopsida > Fabales > Fabaceae > Lathyrus > Lathyrus aphaca. The sequence goes on along the minus strand of OZ014519.1, from coordinate 278,788,494 downwards.
GGTAAGATTCAAGACCTTTGGGATGGCTCAGATCACTTCTTGGATTGCTCAGATCACAAACCCTAGATGCAGATGAAATGAAACTATGCAGATGAAACAAATTTGCAATATGAGATGGTATGCTTATGCTAATGCAAAAATGAAAGATCACAAGCCATGGTATGAGAAAAAGTGAGGGAAAATTTGGGGTATTTACAGATGCCCCTATTCAAGCATGAGTTAGGTGTGCAAGATGTAAGTGCCTGGCTTAACAGTCAAACAAGATAACTTGTGGTTAAATACCAAAGACAGTCCGAAATTTGCACTCACTAGGGAGAAGAAGAAAAGGGATATAAATTGTAAAATACAGTATAGTATGATTATCAAATGAAAGCGATGGAGGACGACCATCGAGCAGAGGATGACTGCTGGGGGTAAAACGGTAAGCAAAGCAATGACGGGGATGACCATCATGCTGGGAAATAAAGAAACCGCGACGGGGACGGCCATCGGGTATGGAAATAAAATTCTCTGGGGATTGAGAAAAGAATTGATGAGGACGGCCATCAAGCTTGGAAAGTAAAGTAAACAACGATGGGAACGACCATTGGGCTAAACTGATGAAACACGATCACCAGGAAAAGGAAAAAGGGACCACGACGGGGACGACCATCGGGTTAAAGAATAAATGAAATATTTGATGAGGGACGGTCATCAAAGGTGAAGGACGATTACCTAGTAGGGGAAGGCTGCTCTTTATCTCGACATAGGACGAATGCCGGATAGAAAAGATCAACGATGGGGACGACCATCGGATAAGCATGATGAATGACGATCATCAAGAGGTGATGGACGATCACCTAGCAGGGTACGACTGCTCTTGGGGACTATCTCGACATAAGATGAATGCCGGATAGAAAGATCAACGATGGGGACGATCATCAGATAAAATGATAAGGGGCTGTCATCATAAGGTGAAGGACGATCACCTAGCATGGGACAACTGTTGAAAATATCACGACATAGGACGAATGCCGGATAGAAAAGATCCAACAATGGGGATTCCACTAGGGAAAGGATGAAGGACGGTCATCCAAAGGTGAAGGACGATCACTTGGCAGGGGACGGCTGCCGAAAGTATCACGACATAAGACGAATGCCGGATAGGAGAAAGTTGTTTCGTTTCTGCGAGGATGTAAACACGGAAGAGTGCTTACACTTTTGAAATAAATGGTATAAGTGTTTGACAGAGTGTATAAACTAAAGATGCGGACGAGCATCCTTAGAACCATGATACAGACGAGTATCGGTAGAAACAAACACTGACACATGTTTGAAGAATGATAATACAAATGAGTATCAATCGGTTGTGCAAAGATCACGAACGAGTGTTGATCTGCTGAGGAGGTGATATATACAAGATACAGACGAGTATCAAAGACTGTTGTATAAATATGCACAAGTATGAACTGCTGGGGAAATATGTGCAAGACACGGACGAGTGTCGAAAGATTGGGCAAGGGACACGGACAAGTGTTTTAACTTGTTGGGGAAGTATGACACAGGTGAGTGTCAACAAAGAAAATGTACAAGTATGAACAAATGCCTGTATTGAGCATTCTGAAGGTTTTATGGTGACTTTACTGGGGAAAGATGACACAAACGAGTGTCGAAAATGGCATGTATAAATATAAACAGGCATCTGTATTTGAGAGTGCAAAGGGGATGCTTTGGCTTTTATCTGCAAGGGATAAGTTTTATATATTGCTGGTGAAGTGAATATAGTGTTTGCAGGTGATGGGTTCGAAACTGGCTTATGATCATGCAAATGTTTGATTTTTTCAGTAATGCTCCGTATGAAACGGAATGCTACGCCTTATTTTGGTGAATATAATGCGAATGCTATGATTATGCAAATGAGAAACTCGATCCGAAATCCGGATCCTGCAGGGAGAAAGATCTCTGGGTGATTTGTCTGGATGGAGAACTCAGCTGGGGAAAGAGATCATTGGCTGATATGTCTGGAGGGAGAACTCCGTTGGGGATGATGAAGTTTTAACAACTCCGCTGGGGCAGTATTTCATGCATTGCTCTACTGGGGAGAGAATGGCAACTCTGTGGGGGAAGAAAATCCACCGACTCTGTTGAGGATGAGAAAATCCTGGTAGCTCTGATGGGGAATAGAAAGTTCCTGACCACTTTGCTGGGGAAAAGCCGTCAGGAATTGCTCGGGGATCCCGCTTGGGGAGGAGATAAATTCTGGGAAGTAATTCGCTGGGGATTGATGAATTCCTTAAGGGATCCCCTGGGGGGATAAAGGCTTTGCGAGGAAGTACTTCTTGTCAAGGAGTCCTGCTGATGATGTGATTACTGGCTCGGTTGGGGATAATATGCTCAGTATGCCCTGTGCTGTGGAAGACCGTCTGCTTTGAGTAGCTGCAACCTGTTAAACAAAGGAAACACACAATTGTCCCGAGGTATCCTCAACCGGATTCCGTCATAGGAATTAGTTTTACCTGAGAACAACATATTTCCTGCAAGCATTTATTAAAATGGCTCATATGTTTTTATGCAAGTGTCGTACCATGAACTTTGGACATTTTGCAAACGAAACAAAAATGTACCAAACAAAGTGTGACTGAAAATTATGATTTTATTGATTTATGTGCCCTGAATAGGCAAGTACAGTCAAAGAAGAGAATCCCCTGAAATGAGGAGATTGCTGCAAATTGAGAAAATAAAAGTGCTGGTAATGTTGAAAATGATCTCCAGTGAGCTCCCTTTGCTATGATCCATATGACCTTGACGTTCTTCTTATCTTGCTTTTTTGAAGAAGGTTGATTCTGACTGACGCTTTATCCTTTCGAAGCTTGCCATGTTGTGAGTGATACAGACGAATTCAGAATGCAATTGTTCGCTTATTCCCTGATTTTGCGTGGATCGCCCTTTCGGGTTTTCAATCCACCGGGATACCCATTTTTGCCTGAGCTGTCCGATGTGGCTTTTCAACTCAACAGGTGTACATTTTATTTATTTATTTTTTCCCGAGTCTTTTATTCTGTTTTGAGTCGCCGGGATGCCCTATTTTTTCCTGGACTTATATTCTATTTTTGTGTTCAACGGGTCTTTTATGCGAAGTATTTTTGAACTGCATCTGAATTCACAGGAGACGGGAAGTCTTCACCATCCATGGTTCCGAGCATCAGTGCTCCACCCGAGAAGACTTTAGTTATCACATAGGGACCTTCATAGTTTGGCGTCCATTTGCCCCTGTGGTGTGTATGAGGAGGAAGAATTCTTTTCAAAACAAGCTCTCCCACTTGGTATTCCCGAGGTCTAACTTTCTGATCGAAGGTTTTCTTCATTCTCTTCTGATATAACTGCCTATGACAGATGGCAGCTAATCTTTTCTCTTCAATCAGATTCAGTTGATTGTATCGAGATCGGATCCATCTGTCGCTCCCACCAAATGACACCTCAGGTCAGAAGGGGTACAAACGCGAACGGTCGGCGAAAGAGGAGAGAACACGCAGGGGTGAACTCAGAAGAAAAGAAAAGAGTCGCCATCTAGGCATTTTTATCCCGGAGGAAAGGTAATGCTGCATAGACCTAGAAAGATATGGGTAAGACGGTTGCGAACCAGAGAGACTGAGAAAGGGGGTTGGTTACAACCTGGGAAGGTATTAGCACCCAGATTGTCCGCCGTACTCGACGGGATCCACGCTTAAAAGGTTTGTGTTTCAAAGGGATAGTGTCAGTGAAATTTGTGTATCAAAGCTGGAAAAGAATGCAAGTGTCAGTGTAGAAGAAGAGTGAAGTGAAATATGATAAGTGTCAGTTTAAGAATGAATAAAATGCTCATGACTATGAGGCTTAAAGAATAATGCTAGAAAAAGGGGGAATATACAGAGACTTTTGTTCGATAACTGTTAAGTTATGCCTACGTATCCTCTCGTGCAATGAGGAAGTCAGAACACCGTAGTTCGACCCAAAGAGACTGAAAGATAAATTGACTTGTGAACTGCTTACTTGTCTATGCTCAAGTGTATGACCTGTCTGGCTCAGGTGCTAACTGTCTTGCATTAGACGGAAGAAGCAAGTTCTCGTTTGTGAGTGAATGAGGTGAGAAAAGAATCCCGGAGGAGACGATTATTGTTTGTGTTTTCAGTCTTTTATTGCTTTTGGAGATTTGTCATAAGTTAATGAGCTTAAGGCTAAACCAAAGGGTTAGTAAACTCATCACATCTTCCCTCTGATTAGGGGTAATGAGAATACCTTAAGTGTGAAGTCAGCATCTCACACTTAATCACCATGATGTAGGATTAAGATCATTAACCTACTTGTGATTATTTAGATGTTTTTTGTTGTTTTTGTTTAGTGTTGAGTAATGAGTTTAATCCATAATCAAGGATTTAATGGACTCATTACACCATCCTAATAGAAGGATAATAGATGAGAACATTTAAGTTGAGGAAAGCTCCTCAACTTAATCCATGATTAGGGATTAACCTCATGACAAAACAAAGCCTTTGTTAAGTGGATTTTAGTTAATGATAAAATGGAGAAGTGAATTTTAGGGTTTGTAAGACAACTTGAGGGGGACTTGTCCATTAACACTAGGGTTAGTCCTTCTTAACCAATTAAGGAAGAATTAGAACCCTAATGCAAGGCCCAAGTTACAAGCTTGATGTCTTGATGATTATTAGATGAATTGATTAAAGGATTTAAACACATTAAGGGTTTAACACTTAGGATTAAAGTTATACACTCCATCCTAATAGAAGGATGCAGGCATAAGCTTAATCACAAAGCCTTGAAGCCTTTAGGGTTTAGTCCCTGATTATGAGATGAGAAAAGAAGACTCAAAGAGACACAAAGGTAAAAGCTAAATGGGGGGACTAATCAAAACCCTAATTATTGTCATGCTTGGTTGTTCCTAGGGTTTATGAGGTTTGCAAGAAAGATCTTCAAAGAACCACCAGGAAGCAGATGAAAGGAGAAAAGAGAAGCAAAGCAACTTGCTTCACTTAAGAAGACAAGTTGCTTGAAGATAGAAAGTAAGATGAACAAGAATGAGCAAGCTCAATCCAATACACAAAACAAAATGCAACAATGATGCATAAGAGAGATGAAAAGAGATTGGGAGAAGTGAAGGCAAATTCACTTCTCAAAGTGACTTACCACCTGAAAAGTTAGTGAAAGAAATGAAATGCAATGCAAATGAGGTGAAATGTCATGATGCCAACCAAAACCAGAGACATAAGTGTGATGTTAATGATGCTAAGAGTTGATACAAACATGAGGCAAGGCATGAGAGTGATCAAATAAACATAAGGATGCAAATGAAACATGCTTTGAACCCTGAACATACATGAAAAGTTATGAAATGCAATGAACATACAACATGGCAAATGAAAGATGCAATGATCAAACATGATTCTTATATGTCCTAATATGTGTGATGAATCAAATGGATGCACAAAATGTCATGGCAAGTCATGGTATGCAAGCAAATGAGAAATGGATGCAAAGGAAGGCCCAAATTAGGGTTTATGATCAATGCACACAATAAAATTCAAAGACAGAAGCATATGACATGATAAAAATTTGAAAATGCATTCAAAGGAACCCTAAACCTATACAAACTCACTGCCCAAAGGAGGAGACCTAAATCTAAACCTAATGGAAGTTGTGAATTTCTTAAAATTGCTAGGGTTTTAAGGTACCTCATCAAGAAAAATGCAAAACAAATTGAAAATGCAAGATCAATTCATGCCAATTTTACCCTATAAACTACATGTTATGCAAGATGCAATGCAAAAAGAATCATCATCCAACTCTCAATGGTTAGGCAGAAATGAATTTTTGAAGTTTGAATCAAAATAATGCCTTGAAATGAAATTAATTCCATTGAAAATGATCAAAAGGCATCAAGATCAAAAAAGAAATTTGGTTTGAGAGTTGGACAATGTTTCTAAATGTTTTTAAATGTTACATGAATTTTTTTGTGATTTTTAAATACCTAAAAGTATTTTTAATTAATTAATCTTCATTAATTAATTAAAAATAAACTTTTAAATGATTTAAAAATAATTTTTAATGCAAAAAATAAAAGTAAAAATATTTTTGGTTTCTGAAGATTAATGGAATGTTTGACAAAAATTTTCAGAATTTTTTAAAGTGTTTTGCTATTTTTAAAAATTCGTGGAAAATAAATATGAAACAAATAAAATAAAAATGAAATTTAATGAAAAATGGAAAAGTCAAATGATCTGAAGGCTGAGGTTCGAACTGGGACACGCGGGAATTGACCTGGCGCGCTAATGGACGGTCCACATTCAAATTTCGCTAATTATGATTAAGCCCTAATTAACTAACCCTAATCACTCTCAGATGACCGGAACAGTGTTCCGGTCATCTTCTCCGGCAAGGTGAAATCTCAATCTCTCTTAATATGCATCAAATCCTCACAAAACTCTCCAGAATCAACCTATGAACATCACTGAACATAAACCCCAACTCAAACAACATTTATTTTTCGTGAATCAAAGGAATCAAACAAAAACATTTTTACGGGCAAACTTTCAGATCATCATAACATGCTTGTTTCTGGCCTATTTTCAAAAATAAATAGATCCCCATGATCAGGGTAACATGTAGAACAACATTCTAACAAGAAAACAAGGTTCTGGAAAATTTGTTCATCATGTTACCTGAGGTTGAGCTTTCAATCTAGGAGCTTTCTGGCTGCTTCTCTGGCTCAAACAAGTCCCAATGATCCTCCTTAGAAGCTTTTGACACTTAGCTGGAGTTTGTATGGCCTTTAGAGAGAGTTGAAAGAAGCTCAGGCCAAGGGAGTGTGAAAATCGTATTTGTGATGTGGGGGGTTTCAGGCTAAAACAATGGTTGGTTTGTGATCAGTGAGTCATGTTGAGATGTTTTGTGAAGTTTGTTTGAATGTTTGATGCTTGTGCTGTGTGTTTCGAAAGGTTTTGCATAAGAGGTGAGAAATGAGAATGCTGGCTTGTGTGTGTATTCAGGCTGAGTTGTGTTATGTGTTGGGTTGCTTTTGGTACACATTTCAATCCTTGATAGGTCAGAGAGTTGTTGTGGAGCAGTGTGATTGGTATGGAGCAAAATGCACAAAGTCAACTTTTTGTGTAAGAGAGGTATGGGCCATTTCTGTCAAGGTACAAAGCATGGCTTGGCTGCAGCTTGAAACAAGGAGAACCATGGAAGAGGTTTAGAGGCAATGCAGCAAGTTGAATGAAGTTTATGAGATGTTTTGCAAATTTCACAAAGTTTGGCCCCTTTGGAAATTCATGAAGTTCAAAGCATCAAAATGCATAATTCTTGGGCCAATTCTGATTTTTAGAAGTCACATGATCATGTTGTGAAGAGTTTGTGCACATTTGAAGCCATTAGAACACTTGATCATACCATTTTGCAAAATGCCTCTTTGGTGGAAAACTTGAAATTATGTGATTTTTCCCAACTTTGACAAGCCATAACTTTTGATCCAAAATGAATTAGAATGATTTCTTGTACTTTTTGAAAAGGGAATGATCCATTCTACAACTTTCATGACCAAAGTTTTCCCATTTGAAGCATTTTTGAATCAAAAAGCAAGGGTTGAAAAAGTTTCCCAAAATGGCAATTTTCCATTACAAGTCATTTTCCCAAAACGTCAACTTTGCAAATGGCTTGGGATTCTTCAATTTTGTGAACTTCCAACATCTTCTATGATCAAATAAAGACCATACACAATCAAAATGATGATGAACACCCTTTGGTTGGGTCTTTGGGGGCCTCAGATGCCCTGATTTTGCACTGACTTGCTCAAAAAGTCAACTCTTGATCAGATGCCTTCCCCATGGAATTTCTTCATGAAAATTGATATGCATGATCCCTATACCATATAGAGACCAATAGAAACAAGAATGACCAAAAAATTTGGAGTTATGGCCTCTGAAACCAAAACCCTAATTCTAGGTCATCTGTGCAGTTAAACCTGGCTCTGCTTCCATGCCACTCTCAGCTCTTGTGATTTTTTGACATTCTTGACTTTGAGAGGACACAATATGATGCTTGAACATACATGGAACCCTTTGAAGTGATTGATGACCTTTGGAGTGGCTCAAATGGCTTAGGGATAGCTCCGATCACAAACCCTAGATGCAGACGACTTAGAAGCAATGCAGTGAATCAAAAATGCAATATGAGATGCTATGATTGAACTTATGCATATGAAAAGATCACAAGGCATGGTGAAATGAGTGAGGGCAAATTTGGGGTGTTTACAGCTGCCCCTATTCAAATATGAGTTAGCTGTGTAGGATGTAAGCAGCGGCTTATCAGGCGAACAAGATAACTTGTGGTTGAATACCAAAGACAGTCCAAAATTTGCACTCACAGAATGAAGAAGAAAAGGGATATAGATTGTAAAAGAAAATAAAGTATATTTATAAAGTGCGGGCGACAGAGGATGACCGTCGAGCAGAGGACGACTGCTGGGGATAAAGCAATAACGGGGACGGCCGACAAGCTGGGGAAGATGCGGAAAATAAAGCAATGACGGGGACGGCCGACATGCTGGGAAAAATGTGGGAAATAAAGCAATGACGGGGACGGCCGACATGCTGGGAAAAATGTGGGAAATAAAGCAATGACGGGGATGGCCGACAAGCTGGGGATATAAGAAATTATGATGGGGACGACCATCATGTAAAGCTATAAGATTCTCTGGGGATTGGAGGTACAAATAAATGATGAGGTACGGTCATCAGGTTCATAAAGTAATGAAAACAGCGATGGGGACGACCATCAGGCTAAACTGGTGAAGGACGATCATCAGGAAAAGGAAAAGGGACCACGACGGGGACGGCCATCGGGTTAAAGAATAAATGAAATAATGATGAGGGACGGTCATCAAGGGTGAAGGACGATCACCAGGAAAAGGAAAAGGGACCACGACGGGGACGGCCATCGGGTTAAAGAATAAATGAAATAATGATGAGGGACGGTCATCAAAGGTGAAGGACGATCACCTAGCAGGGGACGGCTGCTCTGAAAGTATCGCGACATAGGACGAATGTCGGATAAAAGGTCGACGATGGGGATGACCATCGGATGAGCATGATGAAGGACAATCATCAAGAGGTGAAGGACAATCACCTAGCAGGGGACGGCTGCTCTGAAAGTATCGCGACATAGGACGAATGCCGGATAAAAGGTCGACGATGGGGACGGCCATCGGATGAGCATGATGAAGGACAATCATCAAGAGGTGAAGGACGATCACCTAGCAGGGGACGGCTGCTCTCAAGGTTTATCATGACATAGGACGAATGTCAGATAACAAGATCAACGATGGGGACGACCATCGGATAAAATGATGAAGGACGATCATCAAAAGGTGAAGGACGATCACCTAGCAGGGGACGACTGCTAAAAAATATCACGACATAGGACGGATGCCGGATAGAAAAGATCAACGATGGGGACGGCCATCGGATGAGCATGATGAAGGACGATCATCAAGAGGTGAAGGATGATCACCTAGCAGGGTACGGCTGCTCTCAGGGTTTATCATGACATAGGACGAATGTCAGATAGGAAGGAAATTTTGCTTTACGGGCGATCTACTGGGGAATAGTAAACACGGACGAGTGTTTATATCCAAGAAATAAAAGGTATAAGTGTTTGGTGTTGTGTATGGATTAAAAAATGCGGACGAGCATCCCTAAGACTATGATACAGATGAGTATCGGGTAGAAACAAATACTGACACGTGTTCAGAGATGATGATATGGACGAGTATCAACTGGTTAACAAGGAACACGGACGAGTGTTGATTCTGAGGGGACTCTTCTGGGGAATAGTAGACACAGACGAGTGTCTAAATTCAAGAAGACATAAGTGTTTGACACGTGTATGGATTAAAGATGCGGACGAGCATCCTTAAGACTGTGATACGAACGAGTATCGAGTAGAAACAAACGCTTGACGCACGTTCTGAGATGATGATACGGACGAGTACCAACGGGTTAACAAAGAACACGGCCGAGTGTTGAATCTGCAGAGGTAAGAGTGGTGTATACAAGATACGGACGAGTATCTGTATGAGTGAAACAGGCGTAATAAGTATGAGTGGTGTACGGACGAGTGTTTAACTTGCTGGGGAGAGTGACACGGACGAGTGTCAAAAGAGGAAAGTGTAATATAAACAAGTATATGTTTTACAAGGTGTTTGGGTGACTATGCTGGGGAATATGACACAGACGGGTGTCAGGGAAGTTGTATAGATATATATTTGTATGGTGAGTGCAAAGGTGACGCTTTGGCTTTCTGCTGGGGGTATGACACGAACGGGTGTCAGGAAGTATCTGTATTTGCAAGAGAAATGTCTGTTTGTAAAGAGTGCTCGGGCGACTTTACTGGGGAATGATGACACGGACGGGTGCCAAGAGGATTGTGCATTTGTATTTGTGGGTAAAAAGCAAATGCTTTAGCTCTCTGCCGGGGAATCTTGAGGAGTTTTCTGTATATGGCTGACGGATTGTCATTATTCACAAGTGTTTGATCAGTACATGGCTTATGATTATACAATATGTTTGATTTTTGCCGTAATGCTCCGTATTAGACGGAATGCTACGCTCTGTGGGGAGAATATGGTGCGAATGACATGATTATGCAAAGATACAGATCCGGGACTCGATCCCGTTGCTGCGAAGATCTCTGGTTGATCTGTTTGAAGTGAACATCCCAGCTGGGGATGAGATCATTGGTAGATCTGGCATATGGGACTCTGCTTGGGGATACAGGTCACTGATAGACCTATAAAAGGGACCCAGCTGGGGTTTGTAGAAGCTTTCGTCACTCTGTTGTGAGATCTTCAGACATTGCTCTTCTGGATAGAGGTTGGAAACTCTGTGGGGAGATGGTCCCCTGTCTTTGCACTTGTCTGAGAAGGAGTGATGACTGGCAGCTCGGCTGGGGAAGAAGGAAGATCACTGAAAGGTCTTCCTATAGGTTCCTGTAGGGATCCTGCTGAGGATAATACTTGACGACTCAGCTGGGGATATGAGCACCTTCTTGTGCTGCTTTGAAGGAAATGCTGTAGAAGTGATATCCGGCAACTCTGCTGGGGAAATGGACACCTTCTGGTGCTGCACTGACAAATGTGCTGGAGAAATGATGCCTGGCAGCTCTGGTGGGGAGATAGCAGTCCTGGCTTTGCGCTTGTCTGAGGAGAAATGACGGCTGGCAACTCAGCTGGGGATAAAGCAATTCCAGTGCTACTTAGAAGGTATGCTGAGGAAATAATGATTCGGCAGCCTGCTGGGGAGAATCTTTCATGCCCCATGTTGCGCTTTGAATACCCGCAATCCTGTAAAGACAAAGAAACGCACGAGCATCCCGAGGTATCCCTTACTGGATTCCATCATAGGAGTTTAGACACTCCCAGGAGTAAGTATATTTCCTGTAAGCATGTAGTCTTAAAGGAAAATCATCTGTATTTATGCAATCAATATCTTAAGGACATCAGACATTCTTGCAAATGAAAATAAAGTGTATGAGACGAAACATGACTGAAAATCTGATTTTATTAATTCGTGTGCCCTGAATTGGCAAGATACAGTCAAAGAAACAAATCCCCTAAAATGAGGAGATTGTTACAAATTGAGAAACAAAAGATGTCGGCAATGTTGACGGCGCTTCAAGGAGTTTCCCTTTGCTACGACTCGTATGACATTTGACGCTCTTCTCGTCTTGCTTTCTGAAGAAGGTTGATTCTGATTGACGCTTGATCCTTTCGAAGCTTACCAAGTTGTAAGTGATACCGATGAATTCAGAGTGCAGTTGTTCGCTTATTCCTTTATTTTGCATGGATCGCCCTTTCGGGTTTTCAATCCATCAGGATACCCATTTTTGCCTGAGTTGCCCAATGCGGCTTTTCAACTCAGCGGGTGCACATTTTTGTTTATTTCCCTTATTTTTGCCCGAGTCTTTTATTCTGTTTTTGACTCGCCGGGATGCCCTATTTTTTCCTGGACTTACATTCTGTTTTTATGTCCAGCAGGTCATTTTATGCGAAGTATTTTTTAACTGCATCCGAATTCACTGGGGACGGGAAGTCTTCACCATCCATAGTGCTGAGCATCAGTGCTCCACCAGAGAAAACTTTCTTTACTACAAATGGTCCCTCATAGTTCGGAGTCCATTTGCCCCTGTGGTCTGTATGAGGAGGGAGGAGTCTTTTCAGCACAAGATCTCCCACTTGGTACTCTCGGAGCCTAACTTTCTGATCAAAGGCTTTCTTCATTCTTTTTTGATATAGCTGCCTATGGCAGATTGCAGCCAATCTCTTCTCTTCAATCAGATTCAGTTGTTCGTATCGGGACCGGACCCATTCTGCTTCGTTCAGCTTAACATCCATCAGTACCCGTAGGGAGGGTAATTCAACTTCAACAGGTAGGACTGCCTCCATACCATACACAAGCTGATACGGTGTTGCCCCAGTAGATGTCCTGATTGATGTATGGTACCTATGCAAGGCAAATGGTAGCATTTCATGCCAGTCTTTATAGGTGACCACCATCTTTTGTACAATCTTCTTGATATTTTTATTAGCTGCCTCAACAGCGCCATTCATCTTTGGCCTGTAAGGAGAAGAATTGTGGTGTTGGATCTTGAAGTCCCGGCACAGTTCTGCCATCATTTTGTTGTTCAAGTTGGAACCATTGTCAGTAATGATTCGTTCGGGCACTCCATACCGACAGATGATGTCTCTCTTCAGAAATCGGGCTACCACTTGCCTTGTAACATTTGCATAGGAAGCTGCTTCGACCCACTTGGTGAAATAGTCAATGGCTACCAGGATGAATCTGTGGCCATTTGAAGCAGTCGGTTCAATCTTGCCAATCATATCGATGCCCCACATGGCAAAGGGCCAGGATGAAGACATCACATTCAGAGGATTCGGAGGCACATGCACCTTATCCGCATAAATATGGCATTTATGGCACTTTCTGGAATAGGCGCAACAGTCTGCATCCATTGTGATCCAGTAATAGCCTGATCTTAACAGCTTTTTAGCCATAGCATGCCCTCCCGCATGGCTACCAAATGATCCTTCGTGCACCTCGTGCATCAACAAGTCTGCTTCTGTTCTATCAACGCATCTGAGAAGTACCATATCAAAGTTTCTCTTATACAGAGAACCGTCAGTATTCAGGAAGAAACTACCAGCTAGCCTTCTTAATGTCTTCTTGTCATTGGAGGATGCCCCAGGTGGGTATGTTTGATCCTCTAAGAAGCATTTAATGTCATGGAACCAAGGCTTATCATCTTTGGCAACATCTGCTGCAAATACATATGCTGGTTTGTCAAGTCTGGATACCGAGATCCGAGGTACAAAGTTGGCTGCTTGAACTTTGATCATGGATGAAATGGTAGCCAAAGCATCTGCAAACTGATTCTCGTCCCGAGGGATATACTCAAGCTTGACCATTGTGAAGAAAGTCAATAACCTCCTTGTATAATCCCGGTAAGGTATCAGATGATCCTGGTGAGTGTACCATTTGCCGTTGGTTTGATTGATTACCAGAGCTGAATCTCCGAATACAGTCAAAGTCTTGATCCTGAGGTCAATGGCTTCCTCAAGACCCATAATACAGGCTTCGTATTCAGCTTCGTTGTTAGTGCAGTTAAAAGTGAGTTTTGCCGAGAAAGGCATGTGAACTCCCTTAGGTGTAATGAGTACTGCACCAACACCACGACCATTCATATTAACAGCCCCATCAAACATCATTGTCCATTCTTTTTCCGGGTCAGGCCCTTCAGTGTGAACAGGCTCTTCGTGATCTTTTGCTTTTATGAACATGATGTCTTCATCAGGGAAGACAAATCTCATTGGCTGGTAATCATCAATAGGTTGCTCAGCAAGATAATCAGACAATACACTGCCCTTGATGGCTTTCTGAGATGTGTATTGGATGTCATATTCCGTGAGGATCATTTGCCATCTTACAACCTGTCCGGTAAGTGCTGGCTTCTCAAAAATGTAGTGTGAGTCAACATATAATGCCTTAGTCGGCGAGCAGCCCACGCTAAAGCACAACAAGTTTTCTCGAGCAGTGAATAACGTTGTTCACAGTCGGTAAACTTTTTGCTTAGGTAGTATATTGCATACTCTTTTCGACCAAACTCGTCATGCTGGCCCAGCACACACCCCATTGACTCTTCTAATACTGTCAAGTACATGATTAGAGGTCTTCCTTCAACTGGAGGCATAAGGATGGGAGGTTCTTGTAAGTATTCCTTGATTTTGTCAAAAGCCCTTTGGCAGTCTTCGTTCCACCTGACCGTTTGTTCCTTTCTTAATAGTTTGAACAAGGGCTCACAGGTTGCTGTAAGGTGAGATATGAACCGTGAAATGTAGTTCAATCTACCTAGAAACCCCTGAACTTCTTTTTCTGTCTTCGGTGCAGGAATTTCTTGAATGGCTTTGACTTTATCAGGGTCAACTTCAATCCCTTTCTCACTCACAATAAAGCCCAGCAGCTTACCAGATCGCACCCCGAATGTGCATTTGTTGGGGTTTAACTTTAGTTGGTACTTCCTCAGACGCTTGAATAACTTCAGCAGATTCACCAGGTGGTCTTCTTCTGTGAGGGACTTGGCAATCATGTCATCCACATAACATTCAATTTCTTTATGGATCATGTCGTGGAATAATGTTACCATAGCCCGTTGATAAGTTGCACCAACATTCTTCAGTCCGAACGACATCACCTTATAACAGAACGTGCCCCAGGGTGTGATGAAAGTTGTCTTCTCCATGTCTTCGGGTGACATCTTGATCTGATTGTATCCTGAAAATCCGTCCATGAAGGAGAATACCGAGAACTGAGTCGTATTATCCACCAATACATCAATGTCAGGTAATGGGAAATCGTCTTTCGGACTGGCTCTGTTAAGGTCCCGGTAGTCCACACACATTCTCACTTTGCCGTCTTTCTTGGGTGCAGGTACAATATTAGCAACCCACGGCGGATAGCTAGTTACAGCAAGGAAACCGGTGTCCCACTGCTTTTATACCTCTTCTTTAATCTTCATTGCCATGTCCGGGCGAGTACGGCGCAGCTTCTGTTTTACTGGCGGGCTGTCTTCTTTTAAAGGCAGCTTATGTATGACAATATCGGTGTCCAACCCTGGCATATCCTGATAAGACCAAGCAAACACATCCACATACTCTCGAAGCATATCAATCAGTTGCTCTTTTACTGAATCTTGCAGGCAGGCCCCGATCTTAACCTCTTTCACATCTTCTTCCGTACCAAGATTAACCGTTTCAATCTCCTCCTGATGAGGAGTGATAACCTTCTCCGCTTGCCTTAACAACCTGGCTAGCTCTTCAGGAAGCTCATAATCTTCTTCAACCCCTTCATCAGCTTGATTGATTGGATTGTCAAAGTCATACGAAGCCATAGTTGTGTTGTTGTCGGTGCAGTCTGAAAGGAACTCTCTGCAAGGGTTTTAGATTGTTCATTTTAGTGATCGATTTTAATCTCGTTTAGAAAAAGTGAAATGAAGTTATCATTTTGGAAAACATTGCCATTTTATTTTTGTACAAAAAGAAAAATGAAAAACAGTGAGCGGAAAAGAAAAAGACTCATTTGCAAAAGATGTCCGATATTCATTGATTGATCTGTTTGCACAAAATTACAAGATGGCCCGATTACAAAATGAGTCTTGTCATCTTGGGCAAGATGCAAGACTTGATGCATGCTTAAAAATACAGGAAATAATAATTACTCTGCAGGAGTAACCCTTATAATTTCCTGGGAAGACCAGTTTGAGATACGGCTCCCCGGGATCCTTGGACGTATCCAGCTCTCCAGGTTGCGCTCATCTTCTGACTCATCTTCCAAGTTGTTCACTGCATCTGGGGTGAGCATTCCCCCACTGACAAAATTGGGCTTCTTGGCAGCCTCTGATTAATCTTGTTGAGTTGGTTTGTAACCCAACCCAAATCTGTCCTCCTTCTTCTCCACGGGCAGCAGCTTGCCCCAGCCTTCGGCAGTCCCCTCTTCAACAACCTTCCTGGCTTGCTGATAAGACGTTATGGAGGTTCCAAGCACAGCAGATGCTTCATTTATGTTCAGGGCCTCAAACCCCTGGCTCATGGTTTCATGGATCTCTCTATCCATCTCAATGTATTTGTATGTAGCCATATGGCTAACAAAGATATCTTCTTCACCACAGATGGTGATGACCTGGCCTTCCCACTCGAATTTCAGCTTCTGGTGAAGGGTAGACGTAACAGCGCCAGCGGCATGGATCCAAGGTCTACCCAACAAACAGTTGTAGGCCGGCTGAATGTCCATCACATAGAAGGTAATTTTGAAGGTCTGCGGGCCAATCATCACAGGTAGATCAATCTCTCCTAGCACTGATCTCTTAGAGCCATCGAAAGCTCTCACCACCAGATTACTTGGACGCAGTGCCAAGCCATCGTATTCCAGCTTCACCAAGGCTTTCTTTGGTAGAACATTGAGTGAAGACCCAGTGTCTACCAGTACATGGGATAGAACAGCACCCTTGCATTCTAGGGTGATGTGTAAAGCCTTGTTGTGGTTACGTCCCTCAGTTGTTAAGTCAGCATTGGTGAAACCCAGTCCATGACTGGTATTGACATTTGCCACCACTGTCTCTAGCTGGTTAACAGTGGTCTCCTCTGGCACGTATGCTGCGTGCAAGACTTTCAATAATGCATTCCTGTGAGCTTCGGAACACATCAACAGGGATAATATGGAGATCTTTGAGGGAGTTTGGTGAAGCTGGTCCACCACTTTGTAATCACTTATCTTTATAATCCTCATGAACTCGTCTACATCTTGTTCAAAAGATGTCTTCTGAGTTTCTTTGATAGCTGGTTCTTCAGGTATCACATTCTTCCCTTTTGCCTTGGCAGCGGCTTCTGCTTCGGCATTAGGTCTTTGTACTTGTGAGGCAAAAAGGCGTCCGCTTCTGGTGAAGCCTCCGCCCCCCCAACATTGTCAATCTGTGGAGAAGAAGTTGAAGAGTCCAAAGTGATTCTTTCCCCGTTGCAGTAGAGGTCAGAGCCATAATGCCAAGGTATGGCGTTACTGCTTTCATATGGAACTGTTCCAGGCACCGTGATGGTAACTGGACTGACTGCTGCGGAGGAAGGTACTGAAATGGTGTGCGGATCGTAGTAGATGGTGACAGGTGACCTGGCAAGAGGTGCCACTGTTTGTTGTTGAACGTTGTTATTTGGAGGAACACTTGACGGATCATAGTAAATAGTGACTGCTGAGATATCTGTTGGCGTTGTAGAAGATTCTGTTGAATGAATGGGTGCTGATGTTGTAGAAGAGATGGTTGTTGACATTTGATTTGCGGAAGTAATGGATGAAGCCATTGTTGATGAAATTGATGAATTGTTCGGAATGATTGTCGTTGCAGTTGTAGAAGACTCAGGAATTGTTGTCAAAGAGATTGCTGGATTTGTAGGTGCTGATGTTGTGATTTGAAGTATGCCACTCTGGATAAGACCATCTATGCCGCTTCTCAAGTTATCACACCCGTTGACCGAAATGTTGCAATAACCACAACCGAGCTCACACCCGGGGAACATCTGGCATTCTAGGAGCTGAGCTTTAATTTCTACCAGAGGTGTCCGAATCTGCCCAACACTGGTGATTAAGAAAGATGGCTTATCTTCCTCAATGGCATTAATTCTTGGTCCTCCATGATTGGGCATGGGATTCTTGTTGACATTTGGCGGGGGTGCAAAGTTGAGGGCTTTGGAATCCACTAGATCCTCTACTTTCATTTGCAAAGCCCTGCATTTCTCCGTACTGTGGCCAGGTGCATTGGAGTGAAAAGCACATCTGGCGTTGGCGTCATAATTTCTTGGAAGGTTGGAGGGATCTGGTGGTGCCAACGTCCTTAATTCAACCAGGTTGAGTTTCAGGAGTTGTGGCAATAAAGCGGCATAAGGCATAGGGATAGGGTCAATCACCCTATTTGCCTGTGATGGTCTTTGTTGAAAGGGTCTTTGTTGTTGATTGCTGTTGTTGTTGTTGTTGTAGGCTCTCTGTGGCGGATACTGAACTTGTTGTTGATAGTGTGGTTGTTGTTGTGGTTGATATGTTGGTTGTTGAGGAATCGGAGCTGGAAGAGTGACAGCTGTTACTGATCTGTGAAGGTACTGAGGTCTGCCCCTGCTGGTATGAATGGCGTTTGTCTCACCAGTTCTTCTAGGTCCCACAAAAGGCTTCCTGGGATTTCTTGACGAACTTGCACCATTATCAGAAATCCTACCCATCTTCAGAAGGCTTTCAATTCTTTCTCCAGCTATGACTACGTCAGCGAAGCTGGTGGAAGAAAAGGCAGCTAGCCTATCAATATATGTTCCTTGCAGAGTGTTCATAAACATGTCAGCCATTTCTCTTTCCGACATGGGTGGCTGGACGGCAGCAGCAAGCTGTCTCCACCTCTGGGCATATTCCCTGAAGCTTTCTCTGGAAGACTGAGACATTCCCATCAAAAGGGTCCTATTAGGAGCCATGTCCAGATTGTATTGGTACTGCCTGATGAAGGCTTCAGCTAAGTCCTTCCAGCATCTGATAGTAGCTCTGGTCAAGTGAGAGTACCATTCCCTTGAAGCCCCAGTCAAACTATCTTCAAAATAAAACATCCATAGTTTTTCATCCATGGTGTATGCCTTAAGTCTCCCCAGAAAGGACTGCAAGTGAGTTCGTGGACAGGAAGTTCCATTGTACTTCTCAAAGCACGGGGGTTTAAACTTATGAGGAATCCTTACCCCATCCACTAACCCCATATCCATTACATCAAAACCCAAGGAGTTTTGAGACTCTAAAGATCTCAATTTCTCAGCAATTTCATCAAATCTCCGATCATAAACTTCATCCCCAGCTCCCATTACAGTAAACTGCTCTTCTTGAGGATCTTCTTGCAAGATCCTGCCTGCAGCAGTATTGCCTGGTACATTCCTTGGGATATTGGCCTCTGGATCTAGATGAGGTCCAAATACTGGTGGGTTAACATGAGGCTGACCTCCTTCATTGTTGCTGGTTCCTCCAGTGCCAGGATGATGTTCTTCGGGGGTCTGTCTTTCTACCAATGCCCTTAACCTCTCTTGGCTCTGAGTCAAGCCAGTCATTACAGTCATGAACTGGGCCATTTGGTTTCTCATCTCCACCCTTTCGTTAGCCATCTGAGTCCTGACCTCTGTCAGATCTTGCTGTACTTGGTCCATCTGGATACCAGGAAGATTGTTGCGAGTAGGATATCTGTGCGGACGGTTGAGAGGGAACACCCGGCGGCGAGCAATAATTCCTGAATCACAACAGAGTTAGTGACAAACAAAACAAGATCCTACAAAACAAAACAAGAGTTAGTATGCAATGCAGTATGCTTATTTATCTTCCAAGGTATCCGGCTTGGCTCTTAGTTTTGACCTTTCCAGACCCTGAGGAGGATGCTTTGATGTTGCTTGAGAAAAGAAACTCAGTGAAACAAAACTAACACATACATTACACATGGTGAATAATACATAGTCTGTTTTTACAACATATACCCTTGAAGGGCCAAAATACAACATAAAAGAAAAGTACATGAAATGGAAATAACAACAAGCAATGAAGTCAAACATCTAATCCAAACTCATCCTCCTTAACCTCCTTCAAAAGTGCTTCAGTTACAGGACCAGCCGGATGCTCTGTGATGTTCCTGATAAGAAGGTTTCTGGTGGTAATAGCAGTGGTCAGTTCCTTGTGTCTGCCCTGGTCCTTTGACCTTTTTACACCAGCCCTAAGCTTGAGTTCTGAAATTTCCTTCTGGGCTGCCAGCAAAGCATCCTGTTGCTTCTTCTCATTGGCCTCCAACTGCTCAATCCTGGCTTGAGTTCTCTCATCTTCTTGAGTACGGGCTTCAGTGATCCTGACCCACCTAGCTTGACTTTCCTGCAGATAGAGATCAGTCCTGGCTTTCTGAAGCTTGGCCTCTTTACAGGCATTCTTCAATATTTTCTCCCCAGCTCTTGATTTCTTTATGTAGCCTTCTACTTTCTCAATCTTGGCTAGATGTTCCACTCTGAGCTTCTCCAACCTCTCAATGTCTAGACGACCATCACTCCTCTCCCAGAGGGTCTTCTTCAGAGCTTGAGACAGATTCTCATTTCTCCCCTTCAGTTTCTCAAATTCTTCCAGGCTGACAGTGGCTGGAGGTGGCACTGTGGATGGTCCAGGTGCATCCTCAATGGTGAAAGGCATCCCAGAAATCTGAGCCCTAGCATGAGACCATTCATAATACTGAGCTGAAGCCACATTATTGCACCTCCCAAGAATGGCCATCCCCTTGGTCTGGATGTTGTCCCAAGCCCAGGAAGCTTGTCCGACAACAGCTAGATTAGGTTTTATCTCACAATACAGGGTTTCAGCCAAGTCTTGTACTCTAGGAGGGTGAACCAAAGCATAGCCTAATTGCCTTTTGAACAGCAAAGGATTGTAGTTGATGCAACCCCTCACTCCTACCAGAGGTACATTGGGGAACTGCCCACAACTAGTGATGATGTCTTTGCCTTTGGTGCTCTGGGCGCACCATCTGATGTCATCTGAAGTCAAAGCAATAAGTCTCTTAGCCCAATTCTTCTGTTGGTGAGGATTCAGGAAGGCATCAGTCTTGGGTAAGTGTTTGAGCAACCAGGTATGGAATAGAGGAGCACAACACCTCACCAACTTTCCTGTTTGCTTCTCATTCCTCTGATGAATGGAATAATAGAAATCTCCTCTGATAAACTTGGGCTCATCTGCAAATATTATAACCTCATATATACTGAGGGCTAACAATGCACAAACTTCCCTCCATTCTCCTAAGGAGGCCTTCAGGATGGCCTGAGAAATCAAGAAATCTAAGTGTAAACCAGGGATTCCAGCCTTTGTTGTCATGTTCTGCTCAATCAAAATAGGCTCCAGGTACAGTGCTTTTGCCACTTCTTCATTGCTGGGAAAAGCCATCTCAGGGTTGAAGGGGATACCACCCCTGACAGGTACTCCAATCAGTGAGGAGAGCTCCTCTAGCAAAGGTCCCAGCTGAAAATTCTGGAAAGTGAAGCATCTCAGAGGAGGGTCATAAAACTGTAGGCAGGTGTGAATCAAACTCCTCTGAGAAGGGTCCAAGTCCATAACCATATCAAGGATGCCTCCATAATGCTCTCTGAATAGTGGGATGTGGTTTGGAGTGATAAGTGCCTGGACCTGTCTGATGCTAGTCAGCACAGGCTCAAAGAAATGGTATGAGATGTTGCTCTTCTTGGGTGCCATGACTGCTGATGAAGGGCTGAAAACAAGTGCTGATGATGAAGACTGATACTGGAGATGAGCCACTGATAGGCTGAAGCAGGTGATGAAGGTAACTGAAGCAAGAAACTGATGAAGACAGCTGAAGCAGATAACTGGTGAACAGGGGTCTATGCAGATGAAGGGGTCAAAACCAAGCCAAATGTAAAGTGGATACCCTGAAAAACAAATAAACAAATGTTAAATGATGCAATGATGGTGTATGCAAATGATATGCAAGGGTTTGTGATCAAGATGGATCTGATTATCTGCCTTGGTATAAGTCCATGTATGTCTAAGAAGTCCAGATGGAGGTTCAAAAGTCCAGTAACCAAGGTGGGGGACTCAAATAAAGAGTCACATGTCCAGGGTTAAAATCACAAGAACTGTCCCAAAATGGAGTATTCTTATTCAAAACAAAGTATCAGGGTATGCTGTGGTCAAGGGTACCTGCAAACCTGTAAACAGCCCAACCCCCTCACCGGTGGTGTTCTAGAACAGGGATCCTCAGACTTGGATCAGTTATGAGAAGTGTAAACACTTCTAACCCGGAGGTACAGTGTTTACAATAACCATAAAAGACCCTCCTCTAATTCACCCCAGTTTCTGAAGGTCATAGTAAAGGTCATCCAGACTTAGCAGGCTTCCCAGATAGCCCTAGCACTATAGGAGATCTGTAGCACAGAGTTTTCAAGAAGAAACCCACATCTGAACCGTGTTTCATATTCCCGCACCAGACCGAAATGGAATGGGAAAGAACATGAACCACTCTAGCCTAGGTGTCACTCAGGTCCCAGGTATAGGACCTAAAACTCTCAGTAGAACCCCACCCACCAAGACAAAAACCAGATCCAGCCAGATAACAGTATGACAGTATAATGTATATAAAGAAAGCAATAAATAACTGTACATAAAGCAATAAATAAAGCAACTATATAAACACAATTAGCACATAACACCCCAGTAAACACAAATCAATCAAGCGCTAGGAGGAACCCACAAAAAAAGAACCAGAAGCCCTGGTTACATTATAAGGTTCCCCAGCAGAGTCGCCAAGCTGTCGCTCCCACCAAATGACACCTCAGGTCAGAAGGGGTACAGACGCGAACGGTCGGTGAAAGAGGAGAGAACACGCAGGGGTGAACTCAGAAGAAAAGAAAAGAGTCGCCAGCTAGGCATTTTTATCCCAGAGGAAAGGTAATGCTGCATAGACCTAGAAAGATATGGATAAGACAGTTGCGAACCAGAGAGACTGAGAAAGGGGGTTGGTTACAACCTGGGAAGGTATTAGCACCCAGATTGTCCGCTGTACTCGACGGGATCCACGCTTAAAAGATTTGTGTTTAAAAGGGGTGGTGTCAGTGCAATTTGTGTATCAAAGCTGGAAAAGAATGCAAGTGTCAGTGTAGAAGAAGAGTGAAGTGAAATATGATAAGTGTCAGTGTAAGAATGAATAAAATGCTCATGACTATGAGGCTTAAAGAATAATGCTAGAAAGAGGGGGAATATATAGAGACTTTTGTTCGATAACTGTTAAGTTATGCCTACGTATCCTCTCGTGCAATGAGGAAGTCAGAACACCGTAGTTCGACCCAAAGAGACTGAAAGATAAATTGACTTGTGAACTGCTTACTTGTCTATGCTCAAGTGTATGACCTGTCTGGCTCAGGTGCTAACTGTCTTGCATTAGACGGAAGAAGCAAGTTCTCGTTTGTGAGTGAATGAGGTGAGAAAAGAATCCCGGAGGAGACGATTATTGTTTGTGTTTTCAGTCTTTTATTGCTTTTGGAGATTTGTCATAAGTTAATGAGCTTAAGGCTAAACCAAAGGGTTAGTAAACTCATCACATCTTCCCTCTGATTAGGGGTAATGAGAATACCTTAAGTGTGAAGTCAGCATCTCACACTTAATCACCATGATGTAGGATTAAGATCATTAACCTACTTGTGATTATTTAGATGTTTTTTGTTGTTTTTGTTTAGTGTTGAGTAATGAGTTTAAGCCATAATCAAGGATTTAATGGACTCATTACACCATCCTAATAGAAGGATAATAGATGAGAACATTTAAGCTGAGGAAAGCTTCTCAACTTAATCCATGATTAGGGATTAACCTCATGACAAAACGAAGCCTTTGTTAAGTGGATTTTAGTTAATGATAAAATGGAGAAGTGAATTTTAGGGTTTGTAAGACAACTTGAGGGGGACTTGTCCATTAACACTAGGGTTAGTCCTTCTTAACCAATTAAGGAAGAATTAGAACCCTAATGCAAGGCCCAAGTTACAAGCTTGATGTCTTGATGATTATTAGATGAATTGATTAAAGGATTTAAACACATTAAGGGTTTAACACTTAGGATTAAAGTTATACACTCCATCCTAATAGAAGGATGCAGGCATAAGCTTAATCACAAAGCCTTGAAGCCTTTAGGGTTTAGTCCCTGATTATGAGATGAGAAAAGAAGACTCAAAGAGACACAAAGGTAAAAGCTAAATGGGGGGACTAATCAAAACCCTAATTATTGTCATGCTTGGTTGTTCCTAGGGTTTATGAGGTTTGCAAGAAAGATCTTCAAAGAACCACCAGGAAGCAGATGAAAGGAGAAAAGAGAAGCAAAGCAACTTGCTTCACTTAAGAAGACAAGTTGCTTGAAGAAAGAAAGTAAGATGAACAATAATGAGCAAGCTCAATCCAATACACAAAACAAAATGCAGCAATGATGCATAAGAGAGATGAAAAGAGATTGGGAGAAGTGAAGGCAAATTCACTTCTCAAAGTGACTTACCACCTGAAAAGTTAGTGAAAGAAATGAAATGCAATGCAAATGAGGTGCAATGTCATGATGCCAACCAAAACCAGAGACATAAGTGTGATGTTAATGATGCTAAGAGTTGATACAAACATGAGGCAAGGCATGAGAGTGATCAAATAAACATAAGGATGCAAATGAGACATGCTTTGAACCATGAACATACATGAAAAGTTATGAAATGCAATGAACATACAACATGGAAAATGAAAGATGCAATGATCAAACATGATTCTTAAATGTCCTAAGATGTGTGATGAATCAAATGGATGTACAAAATGTCATGGCAAGTCATGGTATGCAAGCAAATGAGAAATGGATGCAAAGGAAGGCCCAAATTAGGGTTTATGATCAATGCACACAACAAAATTCAAAGACAGAAGCATATGACATGATAAAAATTTGAAAATGCATTCAAAGGAACCCTAAACCTATACAAACTCACTGTCCAAAGGAGGAGACCTAAATCTAAACCTAATGGAAGTTGTGAATTTCTTAAAATTGCTAGGGTTTTAAAGTACCTCATCAAGAAAAATGCAAAACAAATTGAAAATGCAAGATCAATTCATGCCAATTTTACCCTATAAACTACATGTTATGCAAGATGCAATGCAAAAAGAATCATCATCCAACTCTCAATGGTTAGGCAGAAATGAATTTTTGAAGTTTGAATCAAAATAATGCCTTGAAATGAAATTAATTCCATTGAAAATGATCAAAAGGCATCAAGATCAAAAAAGAAATTTGGTTTGAGAGTTGGATAATGTTTCTAAATGTTTTTAAATGTTACATGAATTTTTTTGTGATTTTTAAATACCTAAAAGTATTTTTAATTAATTAATCTTCATTAATTAATTAAAAATAAACTTTTAAATGATTTAAAAATAATTTTTAATGCAAAAAATAAAAGTAAAAATATTTTTGGTTTCTGAAGATTAATGGAATGTTTGACAAAAATTTTCAGAATTTTTTAAAGTGTTTTGCTATTTTTAAAAATTCGTGGAAAATAAATATGAAACAAATAAAATAAAAATGAAATTTAATGAAAAATGGAAAAGTCAAATGATCTGAAGGCTGAGGTTCGAACTAGGACACGCGGGAATTGACCTGGCGCGCTAATGGACGGTCCACATTCAAATTTCGCTAATTATGATTAAGCCCTAATTAACTAACCCTAATCACTCTCAGATGACCGGAACAGTGTTCCGGTCATCTTCTCCGGCAAGGTGAAATCTCAATCTCTCTTAATACGCATCAAATCCTCACAAAACTCTCCAGAATCAACCTATGAACATCACTGAACATAAACCCCAACTCAAACAACATTTATTTTTCGTGAATCAAAGGAATCAAACAAAAACATTTTTACGGGCAAACTTTCAGATCATCATAACATGCTTGTTTCTGGCCTATTTTCAAAAATAAATAGATCCCCATGATCAGGGTAACATGTAGAACAACATTCTAACAAGAAAACAAGGTTCTGGAAAATTTGTTCATCATGTTACCTGAGGTTGAGCTTTCAATCTAGGAGCTTTCTGGCTACTTCTCTGGCTCAAACAAGTCCCAATGATCCTCCTTAGAAGCTTTTGACACTTAGCTGGAGTTTATATGGCCTTTAGAGAGAGTTGGCAGAAGCTCAGGCCAAGGGAGTGTGAAAATGGTATTTGTGATGTGGGGGTTTTCAGGCTAAAACAATGGTTGGTTTGTGATCAGTGAGTCATGTTGAGATGTTTTGTGAAGTTTGTTTGAATGTTTGATGCTTGTGTTGTGTGTTTCGAAAGGTTTTGCATAAGAGGTGAGAAATGAGAATGCTGGCTTGTGTGTGTATTCAGGCTGAGTTGTGTTATGTGTTGGATTGCTTTTGGTACACATTTCAATCCTTGATAGGTCAGAGAGTTGTTGTGGAGCAGTGTGATTGGTATGGAGCAAAATGCACAAAGTCAACTTTTTGTGTAAAAGAGGTATGGGCCATTTCTGTCAAGGTACAAAGCATGGCTTGGCTGCAGCTTGAAACAAGGAGAACCATGGAAGAGGTTTAGAGGCAATGCAGCAAGTTGAATGAAGTTTATGAGATGTTTTGCAAATTTCACAAAGTTTGGCCCCTTTGGAAATTCATGAAGTTCAAAGCATCAAAATGCATAATTCTTGGGCCAATTCTGATTTTTAGAAGTCACATGATCATGTTGTGAAGAGTTTGTGCAGATTTGAAGCCTTTAGAACACTTGATCATACCATTTTGCAAAATGCCTCTTTGGTGGAAAACTTGAAATTATGTGATTTTTCCCAACTTTGACAAGCCATAACTTTTGATCCAAAATGAATTAGAATGTGTTCTTGTACTTTTTGAAAAGGGAATGATCCATTCTACAACTTTCATGACCAAAGTTTTCCCATTTGAAGCATTTTTGAATCAAAAAGCAAGGGTTGAAAAAGTTTCCCAAAATGGCAATTTTCCATTACAAGTCATTTTCCCAAAACGTCAACTTTGCAAATGGCTTGGGATTCTTCAATTTTGTGAACTTCCAACATCTTCTATGATCAAATAAAGACCATACACAATCAAAATGATGATGAACACCCTTTGGTTGGGTCTTTGGGGGCCTCAGATGCCCTGATTTTGCACTGACTTGCTCAAAAAGTCAACTCTTGATCAGATGCCTTCCCCATGGAATTTCTTCATGAAAATTGATATGCATGATCCCTATACCATATAGAGACCAATAGAAACAAGAATGACCAAAAAATTTGGAGTTATGGCCTCTGAAACCAAAACCCTAATTCTAGGTCATCTGTGCAGTTAAACCTGGCTCTGCTTCCATGCCACTCTCAGCTCTTGTGATTTTTGACATTCTTGACTTTGAGAGGACACAATATGATGCTTGAACATACATGGAACCCTTTGAAGTGATTGATGACATTTGGAGTGGCTCAAATGGCTTAGGGATAGCTCCGATCACAAACCCTAGATGCAGATGACTTAGAAGCAATGCAGTGAATCAAAAATGCAATATGAGATGCTATGATTGAACTTATGCATATGAAAAGATCACAAGCCATGGTGAAATGAGTGAGGGCAAATTTGGGGTGTTTACACCATCCTGCTTCATCCAGTTTCACATCCATCATTACCCGTAAGGAGGGTAGTTCAACTTCAACAGGTAGGACCGCTTTCATACCATACACCAACTGATACGGTGTTTCCCTAGTAGATGTTCTGATAGAGGTTCGGTACCCATGCAAGGAAAATGGTAGCATTTCATGCTAGTCTTTATAGGTGACTACAATCTTCTGCACAATCTTCTTGATGTTCTTGTTAGCTGCCTCAACAACGCCGTTCATCTTTGGCCTGTAAGGAGAAGAGTTGTGATGTTGAATTCTGAAGTCCCGGCAAAGTTCTGCCATCATCTTGTTGTTCAAATTGGAACCATTATCAGTAATGATTCGCTCGGGAATTCCATACCTACAAATGATATCCCTTTTCAGAAATCGAGCTACCACTTGTCTGGTGACATTTGCATACGAAGCTGCTTCAACCCAATTGGTGAAGTAATTAATGGCTACTGTAATACCCCAAATTTGCCCTCTCCTATTTATCATCATCATCATATAATAATCATCATCAGCATGTCATGTCTTTAACATATTGCATAGAAAAATGAGGCATAACACTTGTATGTTCCAGCATAAGGCATATGATCAATCATCAGGGAAATTCAAAGCTCACAAGGCAGGTTGCAAGGTTGACATCAGGGTCAAAGCTTAAAGAAATGATTAAGGATCAAAATCAGATCAAAACGGTTCGCACCGGGTGATTCCTGAGGTTTCCCACCAAATGGAGGGAAAATTCAAAATTCACAAGCGTTAACCGGTTAACGGCCACGAACTTTGAATTTCCAGCAGCAAATTCAGCATGTCTGATTTGGTTCCAATTTCCATTTTCTGATTTTTATTCATTTTGAATTAATTGGAAATTAAAAAGAAGGATCTAGAGCATTTATCCAAGCCTCATTCCATTGCTAAATCCTAATCTCTTTGCCAAACCATAATTTTGGATCCCAAGCCTAATTTTTGGGCCCCAAACCTAAACCATATTTAATCCATTTCTCTCCAAACCAAAGAAAAAAAGCTCTCACAATTTTCATTCTCATTCTGAATTTTGACTCTTCTCACTCACAATTCTCTCACTTTTCTCTCCCAATTTTCCAAATCACTAAAAGTTCCTCTTTGAAGATCACATAACCTTGCATTGAGGTGTGTAGATCTTGGAACTAGACCTCCGTCTATAGCTTCTTTGCATCATTTTGCTGGTTTAATTGGTGATTCAGATCTAGTTTGGGATCTAGAAGTGCTTTTAGATCAAAAATTCTACATCAAGATCTTGTTCTTGCATTTATTTTGCACGGAGTGTGAAGCTTAACACCGGATCTTCAAAGTTCTCCGCGAGATCTCTCATTTCCAGCTCAATCAACAACTACCAAAACATACCTCAGCTTTGTAGGTTGGTTAAATTCAGATCTAGCTCTGTTTTAGCTTATTTGCATGCTTGTGCTTTAGATCCACCATGTGTTTGCATATTTGCTTGTGTTGCTTGATTTGATTGGTTGATTTGTGACCGAATCTATGTATTAATGTTCACGATCTTGATGATTCCATTTAATGTGAATTGATACACTATTTTCATGCTCAATTGCTTGCTGGTCTGGTGCGAGATTAATCGGAAAAGCTGGTTTGAACTGTGTTTTTCTGCAGGAATTGTTGCTGTCTTAACAGCGTTAACCGGTTAACGGATTGGTTAACCGGTTAATGCACCTTTTTCTGTGTTGTTTTTCTTCAGGATTTGACAGGTTAACCGGTTAACGCTTTGGTTAACCTGTTAACACTGATGCAGTGAGCCACTTTTGAGTTATTTTTAGCATGTTTGACCCCCTTACTTGTTTTAAATGCCATGGATCATTATATGATCATTAAATATGATTGTTTGGGGTGATTTTCTTACTGGTTGATGCATGCTTCCATGTTCTCGACACGTAAATACTTGTATGCATAAATGTGACATATTGTTTGATCCTTGTTGATATGAGCTTTGAACATGCCATTTCCATGATTTTATTGATGAACATGTGCTGGATTTTGCTAACACTTGCAGGGGCTTATGGTAAGTGAAGTGTGGATGTTCATCCATATTTCAACTCTTCATCCTTTTCCTTTTAAGTTATTTTCTCTTTGTGTTTTGATGCGCCTTATGCCATCATGTATTGCAATTCTTTTCCTCCCCCTTTTAGGAGCAACTTATCTCCTTTAGAAGAGTAAGTTGCTTGCTAGCTCTTGCTTCCTCTTCTTCTTGCTCCTCTTTGTTTCTTCTTCTTCGTTAGGATAGTTGAAACCTCACTAACCTTAGGACCACTTTTGCATGCTAATATTAGGTTTAGTCTCCCCCCATTTTAGACTTCTACCTTTTTTCTCCCTTGGTTCCTTTCTCTTCTCATATCAAAACAAAACCTAAAAAACATTAATAAAGAAAGAAGTGGCTTCTTGTGTAATAGCCTTATTCCATGGGGCATATGTACTCATTCCATCTTGGAATAGTGCATTTGTCTAGCATGATGCACAAGTCGGATCATGAAGTCATCTTCATCAAGAAAAACCCTAAAAAATACTTCTTCATTTTAATCACCAAAACACCTAATAAATTAAACAAGTCAATGAATTTGGGCCCTTGCCCTTGGAAACAAGTCTTGGATAAGTTCTCCTTGCTTGGTGTGCTTGTTCTATTATTCCATCTTGGAATGTAGTAACAAGTACACATTCCATGGAAGAGAGCTTGAGTTCATTCTCTTGTGCCGCACCAATAAAAGCTCATAAAGAACACAAACAAACAATAATCGTCTTTCCTTCGGGAATTCTTTTCTCATCTCATTCGCTCCGTCCGCGAACTTGCTTCTTCTTGTTATTATGAAAGACGGTTACACACTCGTCGTCTGAGCCTGCAACACCTAAGCATTGGCATAGGCAGTTCAAGACTTAATTCACAAGCAATCTTTTCCACCCCTAGTTAGGGGAACTACGGTGTCTCTGATCCTCATTGTCCAGATGAGGTACGTAGGCAACGGGGTAGGGTCCGTTTGAGTACAATCTTTATTTTCCCTACATTTTTCCCTTTCATTTCTTTTTTAGTTCCCCTTTATTTTCTTTTTATCCAGTTCATTTTCTTTTCGTTGTAGCAGCTTTCATCCCCTCACCCTTGGAAGCATATTTCTTTGCAAGCGTGGATCCCGTCAGGTACGGCGGACGATCTGGGGTGCTGATACCTTCCCAGGTCGTAACCGACTCCCGATCTCAGTTTCTTTAGTTCGCAGGACCCGTGTCCTTCCTTTTCTTTTCTTCTGGTTTGTGCAGCATTACCATTCCTGTTCCTTCGGGATAAAAATGCCTGGCTGGCGACTCTACCTCTTTCCGCGCCACTTTCGCGTTTGTACCAGGATGGAAATCTGGGGAGCGACAGCTAGCAACTCTGTTGGGGATTATCCTAACCAGAGAATCTCTGGTTCCCTTGAGAGTTAATTCTAGCGCTTGCGTGTTTCTGTTTCTTCGGGTGTTGATTGTTTGCTGTTGCGTGTTTATTTTACTGTTGTTTATTTATAATTTTATTTACAGCTTTATTTACAGTTTTCAGTATTTATTTTCATGCATCATAATACTGGGTTGTCTGGCTGCTGGTTTTCTTTTTTCTGTGGGATTGGGAATTGTTACTGAGAGATGAGCTCGTAACCGGGGCTCGAGTGCACCCTAGGGCTTAGAGTGGACAGTCACTTTGGCTTCATGGCATCTTGCTATGTTGGTAGTAGTGAGTTCCATACCCAGATGATCAGTGATATTTAGTTGTAGTTTTCAAGCCGGTTTTCATTGTCCTTTGAGTTTAATTTCGTTCGTTTGAAATATTTCGTTCATGTTTCGTCGTAGTTTTCTTAATGTAGCATGCAAGTTTAGTTTTAATCGTTTTATCTATTTTTATCTTTGGTATGGGTTATATGGTTGTTTTTGATGTGTTTTCAGGTCAATATCTAATCGGTTGTTCGAAGCATTTGAAAAGATGATCCGAGCATGAAAAAATGACAGCAAAATAGGATATCAGAAGCACAACACGGGTGCCAGTGTTGTACAACACGGCCCGTGTTGTGAAGACCAGCTGAAGAGGAAGTTTGTGAAAGAAAAGGAGCAACCAGTGATGTGACACGGGTGCCTGTGTTGTAAAACACGGCCCGTGTCATAGCATCTGAAGAAGAGGCTGAATTCAGAAGACCCAGAGGCACAACACGGGTGCCCGTGTTGTGAAGACCAAAAGAAAACCTGATATTTTGTTGCTGCAAGGGCATTCTGGAATTTTCGCGGTGTTTTTGGAAGACTGATTTATATTAGATGATTATGACTGTAAAGACTTACTTTTTGATTTAGGGGATTTTGGGATTTGAACGATAACGGGAGAAGAAGGATTGATCAAGAGCGGAAGCGATTGACGATCCAACGAATCCTACGTTAATTGTAATGTCTCTATATTCTTGCTCTGTTTTTATTTTCGTTATGAACATGAGTGGCTAAACCCCCCAATGCCAGGGGGTGTCCCTGATTTGCTTTATGTAATGACAATTTGAAATTTTAATTTTGAGATTATGCGATTAAATCCGTTTCTTTATTTTATGCAACGTTCTTAATGCTTTGTCTTTGTTGGAAAATTGGATAATTGATCGTGGTTAGGATTTGGTCTGACCAACCATCCTAACCTTGTTGCATAAATTTTATCACGGTAAATATTACTGAGGAATTGGAATATTTTGTGAAAACCATTTTATGTCAGAAATTATTGCTTGATATTCTTCTTTGACCGTTGAGGAATCAAGGTCGAGGAAGAATACCAATGGTTTTTCTCTAAAGGAATTTTGGAAAAACATTATCGACATAGGAAAGACACTTTTTAAAGCATGTCTCTGTAAAATTGAGAAATTATTAAGTCATTGCATTGCAGATTATACACCGTCCCTGGCATTACTCTCATATAAGTAAAAACTCTCTGTTTTAGTTTATGTTTTAATAATTTTATTTTATTTAATTAAAAATAAATCATTTAGAACTTATTTTGTTAAGCAGTCCTTGAGATCGATATTCGGGGTTACTCCCTTCTATTACTACATCGGTAAAAATAGTACACTTGCTATTTTCCGATCAAGTTTTTGGCGCCGTTGCCGGGGACTGCCAAAGAACTATGTTATTTTGTATTATATCAATTGGAATTTTGTTGCTATGCGACTAAATTTTATTATTTTCTCTGTATATCATTTTAGTGTTATTGAATTTTTTTTTCTAACTCGTGTCTAACTGTTTATGCGAGGTCAGGCCTCAGCTAAATTTTCTTTTGACACAGAACCAGAAAGAGCTTTGCACGAGAGACGCCGCAAGGCAAGAATTGATAGTCTGGCTAAAACTGGTTCAAGTGTCCCGAATCAGGAAACTGAGGACTATATATCCGTGCACTCTGAGCACAGTGACTCTGACTCATACAGAGAAACTGACCCAGGATTCAACAACATGGCAGGTAATCAACCTGTTGCAGAGAGACTCTTAGGGGATTACGGAGGGGAAAATTCTTAGCCTAACAGGATGACTATTGTTAATCAACCGGTGAATGTAGCACACTTTCAGTTGCATCCATCTACTATCCTCCAGTTAGAGAGCAAGCCTTTCTTCGAAAGAATCAATGAGGATGCAAATAAGCATCTTCAGAGATTTCTTACTACCACCACTTCTTTGAAGATCGAAGGTCATTCAGAGGAGGCAAAACAACTTGTGATGTTTCCATTCACACTTACCGACGATGCTGAAGAGTGGTTCTACTCTCTTCCCGCAGCGAGTATCACAACATGGCAAGAGATGGAAACAGCATTCCTTAATGAATACTTTCCTGCTTCAGTGTTCATCCGGAAGAGATATGATATAGTCAACTTTAAACAAAAAGAGGGTGAATCACTTGGAGATGCTTATAAAAGATTCAAAAGGTGTTTGACTGCGTGTCCTACTCATAATATGGACGCGACCGAGCAGATGCAAAACTTTGTGAATGGGTTGCGACTCAAGACAAAGCAGCTTATTGATACTGCTGCAGGTGGCCTAACAAACTTTTCAATAGCCATAGGTATTAAAAGAATCATAGAAGCCATTGCTGCCAATGAACACCTTGAATTATACGATCGCACAGTGAGTCAACCAGATGGAAAAATTGATCTAAAGCTTACAGAGCAGGTTGTAAAAATGGAAGATCAAATTGCCGCAGAAGTTGAAAGAAGGTTAAAGAAGATGAATCTTGGAACTCAAACAGTTGCTCAGGTTGAACCTGTTCAAGCTGTGATTTGCGAGATATGTTGTGGACCTCACTTTGCCATGCACTGTTTGGCAACTCAAGAACAGGTTGAACAAATTAATATGTTGAGGCAGAACAATCCGTATGCCAACACGTATAATCCGAGGTGGAAAAATCACCCAAATTTCTCTTGGAAAGATCATCAAGGGAACATCCAAAAACCGGTTCAAGGCCAACAACAATATCAGCCCCAGCAACAACCATATCATCCCCCAGTTTCAAGAAAAGCTGATTGGGAAATTGCCATTGAAAAGATGGCAGCTCACAATTGTCAATTTCAAGAAGAAACAAGGAGTAACTTCAAGAATACTGGAGCCTCTATCAAGAATCTTGAAGTGCAAATGAGCTAAATTGCCCAACACCTCACCATTCCACAAACTCCAGGGACTCTTCCTAGTGCTACTGTCACAAATCCAAGAGATAATCACAAAGTGAATGCAGTCACAACACGAAGAGGTAAAGTTAGTGAGGAGGTTCAAGAAAATTCTAAAAGTGAAAATCAAATGATTGAGGTGGAACTGGAAATCAAATAAAATGAAGTGGTTGATAAAGAAAAAGAAGTTACCTCAACACCGGACATCAAAGAAAAAACGGTTGAACCAAAACCGGTGATTAAACTTCCGTATCCTACAAGAAACAAGAAGAAAGGGCAGCAAGAAAAGAATTTTGAGAAATTCCTTGAGTTGTTCAAGAGGCTGGAGCTGAATATTCCATTGCTTGAAGCACTTGAGCAAATGCCCACTTATGCCAAGTTCATGAAAGACATCATTGCTAAAAAGAGAACTATGGGAGCTGAACCTATTATTCTAACTGAAACTTGTAGTGCTATTTTGCAGGGACTAAAGATTCCAGTAAAGAAAAAAGATAGAGGAGCTGTCACCATTCCATGCACCATCGGTGACCGATCATTCAAGAGAGCTCTCATTGACTTGGGAGCGAGCATCAGTTTAATGCCTTTATCCATTTACAAAAAGTTGGGTATTGGTGTTGTTCAAGACACTCGGATGACTCTCCAATTCGCGGACCATTCGGTGAAGCGGCCATATGGAGTTGTCCATGATGTCCTGGTTAGAGTGGACAAATTTGTGTTTCCAGTTGACTTTGTGATCCTTGAAATGCCTGAAGATGAAGAAATACCCTTGATTTTGGGAAGACCTTTCTTAGAAACCGGGAGAGTCATGATAGATATGGAAGGGGGAACACTCACGTTGAAGGTGTACGATGAAGAGTTGAAAATTGATGTTAGGAACACTTTGAAGTATAAAGATGATGTGGGCACTAGTAGTAACATACAAGTGTTAAAACAAATGGAAGCTAGTGAGCATTTAGAAAGTGTGTCCCAATTTCCTCTAGAGAGGGTGCTGAGTATGTCCATTTTTGAAGATGATAAGGAAGTTGGAGATAATGATAGGGAAGTGGTGGCTATGCTTGAAACTCAACCTATCCTTAAAAGAGTTAGAATGTACCGGTGGGAAGAGTTAAGACAACCTATAACGGTTGATGAAGGCAAAGACAAGCCAAAGATATCAGAATTGAAGCAACTACCCGAGAATCTCAAATATGTCTTTCTTGACATGGAAGAAAAATGTCCCGCTATTATTAGCGCTAATTTGAAAAGTGTGCAAGAAGACAAGTTAATTGAAGTTCTTAAGAAATTCAAGGGAGCAATTGGGTGGAAGATTGAAGACCTAAAAGGTATAAGTCCTACGGTGTGTATGCATAAAATACTTATGGAAGAAGATCACAAACCGGTCGTGCAGCCCCAAAGGAGATTGAACCCGGTGATGAAGGAGGTAGTGCGAAAAGAAGTTGTTAAGCTATTGGATGCAGGATTGATCTATCCTATATCTGATAGTGCTTGGGTGAGTCCGGTACATGTGGTGCCCAAAAAGGGAGGAACAACTGTTATAACAAATGAAAAAAATGAGTTGATTCCTACTAGAATTGTTACTGGATGGAGAGTTTGCATTGATTATAGAAGATTGAATTTGGCTACGAGAAAGGACCATTTTCCGTTGCCATTCATTGACCAAATGTTGGAAAGGCTAGCAGGACCTGATTACTATTGTTTTCTAGATGGTTACTCCGGATACAATCAAATTGCTGTTGCGCCGGAAGACCAAGAGAAGACGGTGTTTACATGTCCCTATGGCATTTTTGCATATAGAAGGATGCCATTTGGGCTATGTAATGCCCCCGCTACATTCCAAAGATGCATGACATCCATTTTTCCGGACATGTTAGAAAAGCACATGGAATTGTTCATGGACGATTTCTCCGTGTTCGGGTCCTCATTTGATCACTGTTTGTCTAACCTTTCACTTGTTTTGCAGCGATGTCAAGAAAGTAATTTAATATTGAACTAGGAAAAATGTCATTTCATGGTGCGAGAAGGAATTGTTCTTGGTCACAAGATCTCACAAAAAGGGATCGAAGTTGATCAAGCCAAAGTGGAAGTGATCTCGAAACTGCCACCGCCGATTAATGAGAAAGGTATAAGAAGCTTCTTGGGACATGCAGGTTTTTACCGCAAGTTCATAAGAGACTTCTCGAAGATAGCTAAACCTTTAACTACCCTGTTGATTAAAGATAAGGCTTTTGCTTTCAATAAGGAGTGCACCGATGCTTTTGAAACACTTAAAAAGGAATTAGTGTCTGCACCTATTGTTATCGCTCCTAATTGGTCCCTACCCTTTGAAATTATGTGCGATGCTAGTGACATTGCGGTAGGGGCTGTTCTTGGACAGCAAAGAGGAAAATTACTTCATGTGATTTATTATGCTAGTCACGTTTTGAACCCCGCACAGATAAATTATGCAACTACCGAGAAGGAGTTGCTAGCTGTTGTGTATGCCTTCGATAAATTCAGGCAATATCTGTTGGGTTCAAAAGTGATTGTTTACACTGACCATGC
This sequence comes from Lathyrus aphaca, assembly GCA_963966055.1. NCBI lineage: Eukaryota > Viridiplantae > Streptophyta > Magnoliopsida > Fabales > Fabaceae > Lathyrus > Lathyrus aphaca. The sequence continues at coordinate 278,751,988 of OZ014519.1, read as the reverse complement.
CGCTTTGAAATATCTTTATGCTAAGCAGGATTCAAAGCCCAGGCTTTTGAGGTGGATTTTACTTCTCCAGGAATTCGATGTCGAGATCCGCGACAAGAAAGGGTGTGAAAACACTGTTGCAGATCATCTTTCTCGGATGTCACCAATTGAGGAGACTGAAGAGCAGCGCCCCATAAAGGATGAGTTTGCTGACGAACACATCCTAGCTGTTATTGGGGTGCCTTGGTTTGCAGATTATGAAAACTACCTCGTTGGCGGTATTATACCCGGCGATTTTGATTCTAACAAAAGGAAAAAGTTTGTTCATGACTGCAGGTTTTACTTATGGGACGATCCATTTCTCTACAAAAGAGGGGTGGATGGCCTTGTAAGAAGATGTGTACCCGACGAAGAGCAAAAATATGTGCTGAAAGCATGTCACAACTCTGAGTATGGTGGACATTTCAGTGGTGATCAGATAGCAGCTAAAGTCCTTCAATCCGGACTATACTGGCCATCTTTATTTAAGGATGCTCAAGAATTAGTGAAAGAGTGTGACAGATGTCAGAGGACTGGGAATATATCAAAAAGAAACCAGATGCCCCAAAACTCTATGCTAGAGGTTGAGTTATTCGATGTATGGGGGATAGACTTCATGGGGCCGTTTCCACCATCATTCGGAAAAAACTATATTTTGGTTGCAGTGGACTATGTGTCCAAATGGGTAGAGGCTGTTGCATTACCCACCAATGATGCTAAGGTTGTGGTGAGATTCCTGAAAGAGAACATTTTTGCAAGGTTTGGTGTCCCGAGAGCATTGATAAGCGACGAAGGAACACATTTCCTGAATCACCTCATGGAGAAGCTTCTGCAAAAGTACAATGTTAAATACCAGATAACTACTCCATACCACCCCTAAACAAGCGGCCAAGTTGAGGTGTCAAATAGACAACTGAAACAAATCCTGGAAAAAACAATGAATTCGTCTAGAAAGGATTGGTCGATTAAGTTGGATGACGCTTTATGGGCGTAACGAACGACTTTCAAAACGCCTATCGGTATGTCACCATATCAACTGGTATACGGAAAGGCATGTCACCTACCATTGGAACTTGAACACAAAGCTTTTTGGGCGTCTAAGTATCTTAATATGGATTTGTCAAAAGCTGGAAGTTCGAGGATTCTTCAACTTCATGAGTTAGAAGAATTCAGGAATCGGGCGTATGAGAATGCTAAAGTTTACAAAGAGCAAACGAAAAAATGGCATGACAAGAGGATTCAAAGAAAAGAGTTTTGGGAAGGACAAATGGTCCTTCTGTACAATTCGAGGTTGAAGCTATTTCCAGGAAAACCAAGGTCTAAATGGTCGGGACCTTTTGTAGTTCACAAGGTATTTCCTCACGGAGCTGTCGAAATTAAAAATCAGACCAATGGAGATATTTTCAAGGTGAACGGGCAGAGATTAAAGCCTTACTTCAAAGGCCAAACTACAGGTGATGTGAATGTCACTCGTCTTACTCAGTAGGATGACGGACCGTCGAGCCATGCGACGTTAAACGCAACGCTAAGTGGGAGGCAACCCACGATTTTATCATTCTTACTCTTGTTTGTTTCAGTTTTTGTAGGTTGTGTGTTTTTGTGTATCACTGGTTCTGTTGAGGAAAGAAAGAGGTTGGATGTTCGGGCAAGAAAAAAATCAAAAAACCAAGAAAAAGTGAAAAATCAGGGGTGCAACACGGGTGCCCGTGTTGTGCAGCACGGCCCGTGTTGTGCAACACGGCCCGTGTTGCAATGTCTAAGGAATATTGGTTTTTGAAGAGAACTTCAAGGGATCCAGAGATGCAACACGGGTGCCCGTGTTGTGCAACACGGCCCGTGTTGTGCAACACGGCCCGTGTTGTGCAACACGGCCCGTGTTGTGCAACACGGCCCGTGTTGCAATGTCTGAAGAAGATTGGTTTTTGAAGAGAATTTCAAGGGATCCAGGGGTGCAACACGGGTGCCCGTGTTGTGCAATACGACCCGTGTTGCAAGGTCTGAGCAAGCCATTGTTTGATACAAAATTGATCTCCATTACAGGGGCCTGACACGGGTGCCCGTGTTGTGCAACACGGCCCGTGTCAGGCATGCGGGCAGCCAAAATTTTGAAATTTTCATCTTCCCAATTTTTAATGCAGTGGGGCCCACGTGTTTATTATTTTAATTTATCATTAGTGGCTCATTTACCACTCATTTCCCCTAATATTTCATCTTCTTCAACCTCCATTCTCTTAAAAACAACCCTAACCCCATTTTTCTTCTTCACAAAATCTTTAATTTCTCCAATACCCACTCACTAAAACACCCTACCCCGTTCACAAAAAGTGTTCTCCTTGCCTCCATCGTCACTTCTACGGTGACGGATTTCACTAATCCTTCTGTCAAATTGTGTGTTTATTTTGTGCAGGTGATAACAGTGCCTCCTCACAAAGATACCGGAAAGAGTGTCGCCGAATCTTTTCGCCCCCGTAAGCGAGCACACCGAATGCCTAATGCTCATGGAATTTTGTTTGAGGATCCGGAGCATCAAGTCAAATATTCAAAGTTGGTAAGGCGTAAATTGATACCGACCCGATATATGTGTAATGAAACTCTTGAGAATCTAGGGCTTAAATTTTAGGTACATAGAATGTTTCACAATATTGGAATGCTAAATTTTATGCTTTATGAAGCGCCGACTTTCGAGCGCATAACTTTGGAATTTTTGAGTTCTTTGCATTTTCAGCTTAAGCATATGTGGACAGGGTCAGACACAGAGTACTACGGTACTTTGAAGTTTCGCCTCTTTGACACTGATCATGTGATGTCGGTTGCTAATTTGGGAAAGATATTAGATCTTCCAATATACGGGCCTGGCGCACCGCCGAGTATATTTGTTGCAGGAGAATTCCGGAGAGATATCACCGGCAGTACCGATTATGTCGCATCGGCGGAAAAAGCTTCGGGGATTCATAACCCGTGCTTTAGGTATGCTCAGAAGGGGTTGGCTTATACCCTTTTCTACCGAGGCGATAGCACAGGAGTAGCTACGCAGAGAGAGCTGTACTTCCTATATGGTATGGCTAATGATGAGCTGATCAACATTGCGGCCTTCGCAGCAGACCACCTAAAGCGGGTAGCCAATGCTGCCTCTGGTGAGATCTCTGTAGGAGGGATGATTAAGCAAATTGCTGAAAAACTTGGGTATGGTGAGAGGTTGCTTGAAGTACCTGCAGTGGCAGGTAAGAACAAAATTGATCTTGAAACCTTAATCAACCAAGGTATGATAAAGAGCTGTCATAATTATTACTCTGTGTTGACCCGTAACCGACATTTGATTTCTTTGCCTGCTCCTAATTTGATTACTATAGACAATAGAGCTAACTGGTTGTATGAGGACCCTATGCAGGGCGGAAACGATCAGTTTGATGAATATTTTTCAGGTGAGGAGGATGAGGGGAACCAAGTTGAAGAGGTCCCGGTTCAAACTGCTGGTAGATCATCAAACCAAGCAACCGGTCAGTGGAATGTGACCAAGGAGGAGTGGGACGAAATGATAAGAGAGAAGACCCGGAAAGGGGACCTCATCGATGAGTTGCATTCATGGATGCAGCAGATGAGGCTTCATGGATTTCCACCAGAGCAGTGATAGTTGTGAGTTCCCTCCAACATTGATTCTTCAACAGTGTGGACACTGTTGAGTTCAAGTGTGGGGGGTTTAGTTTTCATGTTTTCCTTTTGTTTTGTTTTAATCTATGTTTATTTATAGTAGTGTCGGTTTGAAAATTATAGCTATATGTTATTTGAAAAAAACAACCCTGAGTTGACCTGTTGTGTGTTGCGAGTGAATAATGAGAAAGTATATAGGATATGAGTGAAAAGAAACCCGATGAGCAAAAATGGAAAAATTTTGATGTTTAGGTAAAACATGAACACACTGAGTCTCCTGAATTAGGAACGAGTTCGACGTGTAGATTCGTGCCATGGTACTTTGATCTGAGAAGTAAACCCGAAGTAGTTTCTATTGGCATATCTGGCTTTATCTATAATAATTGTGTGTGCAGAGTTAATCCAAAAGAGAAAAAGGCTTGAAGGCACCGAAAAAAAATGAATAAAAACATTAGAACGATCGATCCTTCTAAGTTGGGTAACCCTCACCAGGTTATTCAACCTAACGGCGGTTGAACATAAATGTTTCCCCTAAGGGACAAAGAAATATCGGTGCCAACAATAAAAAAAGGGGGATCAATTTTGTACACATAGTGAAAATCATAAAAAGCCTTAAAAGGGATTGTCCGAATGAAAAGGGTGGAAAATCGAAATATAAGACCTAAGCCCGAAGCATAGTCGGAGAGGTTACCGAAAAGGAGATTCAGGTCCGAGGTTTTCCGCGGTGTAGTGTTTGTGTGATACCTTTACTGAGAGAGAAGTACCAAAAGAACTTATTGGGTGACATGGAACAAAGGATCCACGTATGAGTATCGTAATTCATCTTGCTAGTGTTTGAATGTATAAATACAGGATCTTTGCTTGAGGTCAAGCAAGAGTTCAAGTTCGGGGGAGTTTGATCAGTGATATTTAGTTGTAGTTTTCAAGCCGGTTTTCATTCCTTTGAGTTTAATTTCGTTCGTTTGAAATATTTCGTTCATGTTTCGTCGTAGTTTTCTTAATGTAGCATGCAAGTTTAGTTTTAATCGTTTTATCTGTTTTTATCTTTGGTATGGGTTATGTGGTTGTTTTTGATGTGTTTTCAGGTCAATATCTAATTGGTTGTTCGAAGCATTCGAAAAGATGATCCGAGCGTGAAAAAATGACAGCAAAATAGGATATCAGAAGCACAACACGCGTGCCAGTGTTGTACAACAAAGCCCGTGTTGTGAAGACCAGCTGAAGAGGAAGTTTGTGAAAGAAAAGGAGCAACCAGTGCTGTGACATGGGTGCCCGTGTTATACAACACGGCCCGTGTTATACAACACGGCCCGTGTCATAGCATCTAAAGAAGAGGCTGAATTGAGAAGACCCATAGGCACAACACGGCCCGTGTTGTGAAGACCAGAAGAAAACTTGATATTTTGTTGCTGCAAGGGCATTCTGGACTTTTCGCGGTGTTTTTGGAAGACTGATTTATATTAGATGATTATGACTGTAAAGACTTACTTTTTGATTTAGGGGATTTTGGGATTTGAACGATAACGGGAGAAGAAGGATTGATCAAGAGCGGAAGCGATTGATGATCCAACGAATCTTACGTTAATTGTAATGTCTCTATATTCTTGCTCTGTTTTTATTTTCGTTATGAACATGAGTGGCTAAACCCCCCAATGCCAGGGGGGTGTCCCTGATTTGCTTTATGTAATGACAATTTGAATTCTTAATTTTGAGATTATGCGATTAAATCCGTTTCTTTATTTTATGCAACGTTCTTAATGCTTTGTCTTTGTTGGAAAATTGGATAATTGATCGTGGTTAGGATTTGGTCTGACCAACCATCCTAACCTTGTTGCATAAATTTTATCACAGTAAATATTACTGAGGAATTGGAATATTTTGTGAAAACCATTTTATGTCAGAATTATTGCTTGATATTCTTCTTTGACCGTTGAGGAATCAAGGTCGAGGAAGAATACCAATGGTTTTTCTCTAAAGGAATTTTGGAAAAACATTATCGACATAGGAAAGACACTTTTTAAAGCATGTCTCTGTAAAATTGAGAAATTATTAAGTCATTGCATTGCAGATTATACACCGTCCCTGGCATTACTCTCATATAAGTAAAAACTCTCTGTTTTAGTTTACGTTTTAATAATTTTATTTTATTTAATTAAAAATCAATCCATTAGAACTTATTTTGTTAAGCAGTCCTTGAGATCGATATTCGGGGTTACTCCCTTCTATTAATACATCGGTAAAAATAGTAAACTTGCTATTTTCCGATCACCAGACTTGCGACCGTCTTGGAAATGTATTATGCCGGAATTTTTATGGGGTAATACACAACCTCGATAGTTATGTGTATCTGGGGACCGATCATTGAGGACCTTTGTAGAAACATCCCTCTCCAGTGGTGACAGTGGCAAACCAAATTTTGTGGCAAACCCATTCGCACCCGAGGGCCCACTGGGAACTCGCATAGGATGGCATGGTTCTTTTATAGGAAGTCAGTCAAAGCATCTGGTCATATGACGATAGTATTGTACCCTTTGGGATGAATTTACTATTGTTTCTCGATTCCAGCGCTTGAAGCTGGGAACTTATAAAGGATGCTTGTTTTCCCGGACTCACGCTGAGGCCTCCCTGAGTAGTACATAATGCCAAACCGATTCCCTGATTTGGTCATGAGCCATTTCTCGGAAATGGTGAACGTATTATTGCTATTCGACTTTGAGAGTATGTGATGTTTGATTCATAGCACACCTGTGAGATTGGGAGGGGTTTACAGGTTTGCAGGAACCCTTGACCTCATCATACCTCATTGCCAGTACAATTCTATGATTTTATAAGGCTACATGGTTTTGGATCTTTGATTTTGGGGCTTATTTGAGACTGAATTCTTGTTCATAGGGCCTTATTCAGAGGATCTTGGTTCTTGGTCACTTGGGTCCAGTGTTCCGTATCCAGACAGCCCCGGTTGTTGATCATATGCCTGCATTGCATTTGCATCGCATCATACTTGCATTAACTATTTGTGTTTCCATTACAGGTTATCCTTCATCTCAGTACCCGGTTCTAGTATTCATTGTTTCTCTAGATGACAGAAGTCCAAGAGATACCCAGAAAAAGGAATGTTCATTACACTTTCCCACAACCAGAAATTGAGAGTATTCAGAAACTGGTAGACTTGATGAGTGACAAGGTTTCAGATGATTTCAGAAGCCGGTATGGGAAGATCTTGGTTTACATGAACAAACCTACTATTGATCAGAGAGATAGTCTTCATTCTTTGTTGCAGTTTTATGACCCTCAATTGAGAATTTTTGAGTTTGCTGACTATGTCTTGGATCCCACTATGGAAGAGATTTCTGACATCCTGAAGATTCCTATCAAGAATGGTATTCCCTATTATGCTGCAGAGAAGTGTTCCCCTTATAAGGATATTGCAAGTGCTTGTCATTTGAGTATGCTTAGAGTGAAGATGGAGCTAGAAGCCAGTAAAGGGAAGGGGTTTACTCTGGATTTTCTTATCACAGAAGCCCATGTGTTTGCTTTGGGAGGGAAATGGTTAGAGTTCAGTGTGCTGTTAGCATTAATGGTCTACGGGACAAGTCTTTTCCTAGGAGAGAAAGGATGGGTAAGCTTAGAGGCTATCACCCTTTTCATTAAAGGGAACCCGGTACCTACGTTATAGGGAGACTTTTACTTCGGCGTCCATCACAGAAATGAGAAGAGAAAAGGGTACATAAATTGTTGTGCTCCAGTGTTCGCTGAGTGGTTTGCTAAGAAGCTTCCGAAGTCAGGACCGTTCAAAGATCTTAAGCAAGATTGGAAGTGGGCTAGAAGATTGATGGGGTTAACATCTGATGATATAGCCTGGGGATGTAGCAGAAACTTGGTAGGAAAGGAGTTAATTACAAGGTGTGGTGAGTTTCCCGATGTGTCGTTTTTAGGTAGAAAAGGAGTGATAAGTCATAACCCTGTGCTATCCAGAAAGCAATTTGGTTATCCACTGAAGGATCCGCCATCAGATGAAGGAATAACAAAGACTTTGTATTTTCCAGCTGAAGATAATGAGCAGTTAGTTATCCAAGTATCTCAAGCTTGGGAAAAAAAGGTTAAAGAGGGTAAGAAAGAATTTGGAAAGGTAGACCCTAAGACTTATCCCTCTTTTGCTGCTTGGATACAAGGTAGGGTTGATACCTTCTTCCTGCCATTTTCGGTTGAGGCTCCGCTATATCCAAAGGAGGTTCCGGTGAAAACCACTATTTCTCTTGAAGATTACAAGAAATTGGAAGCTTAGTTAAACGAGGTTCGGGTAGAGAATTCTGAAATGTCTAGTTTGTATCACTGTGCCAACCATGCTAAGCAAGAAGTGGAAGAAAAGCTACAGAAGATGCAGGATACCGTAGAAGCTAAAGAAAAGGAGTTTGCTGGGAGAGAAGCTCATTTTCAGAGATTGGGTTTAACAGAGTCAAAGAGAGAAACGGAGTATAAGAGGATTGTGAAGACTCTCAGAGAAGCTCGTCAATCCATTGCTTGGTTACAGGGCCAAAGAGAGCAGGAGCAGAAGAAGTACAAACAAAAGGAAGAGTTATTTGAAGCGCAGATGGAATTTAAGAAAGAAGAGGTCGAACAAGTTCGAAGGAAAAAGACTCAGCAATTGGAACAGAGCCATCTAGCCTTGGAGGAAGCAATGAAGGAGATTGCAGATCTCAAACTAAGAGCAGGCATCAAGAAGAGCCGGACAGAGGTGGTGACTGCTGAAGAGGATCCTGGACCTTTCGTTAGCTTAGGGTTTTAGTTTATTGTTGATTGTATCCAGACTACCTACAGGCTTGTTGTAGGAGTCTTGCTTTATCTTCTTGTCTTTTGTATTGAATTGTAACCCTACGGGGAATGCTGTTTTTGTCTATAACTCTGATTGTTGGTTTGTTCATGTTATGCAATGATACTTTCCAGTTACTAACTCTGAATGAGCAAAGTTGGTTGCCCTAAGTCACCAGGGTTTGAATACTCCTCAAAAGAGTTTGAAAAAGTCAGTTTCCGAAAGGTCATTTGGAGTATTTTCTGTCAAAATACAAGAACTGGGGCATAATAATGCCTGGACGTGGAAACATGAATAGTTACATTGCATGCATATAACATGTTTGTTGTTTTGAAGGTGTTTTTCCAGTGTTCTAACGTTCATGTCACTTTCAGGCACTATAGTTCCCAAGAATGTTCAGAGACAGTCAACGGTGCACAAATACCCTACAAAGGTGAATAGAGAAAGAGTGATGGAACAAATGCAAGCAAATCTGGCTGATTTAAGGACGAGAATGGACAATTTCATGACCCTGATGGCTGGGATGGGTCAAACTCAAGAGAGTTTGCGTAAGATGGTAGAGAACAATCAAGTAAGGAACAATGGGGCAGTAGATGGAGGTAATCGCAATGGGGCTGGCGCCCGTCAGGTTGAAATCCCTGTGGTGCAACCAGGGGTCACTATTGTCAATGATGGAGTGAACAACCTGCAGATGGATGGGCAAGACGAGCAATTCACTTTGCTGGATGAGGCAGAAGGCCAAGGGGTTGACATGAATAGAAGGTTCGAAGAAATGGCTGAGCAGATTTGTGCTATTCAGTCTCAGAGTTCTCTAGGGTTTGACATCGCTGATCTGGGCTTGGTGTCGGGGGTGAGGATTCCCTACAAGTTCAAGGTTCCTACTTTTGAAAAGTAGAACGACACGACATGTCCAAAAACTCATCTTCAGTCGTTTGTAGGAAGGATTGCTGCGCATACAGATGATGAGAAGCTGTGGATGTATTACTTCCAGGATAGTCTTGTATGAGCTTCCTTGGAATGGTACATGAAGCTTAGCACGGTCAATATCTGAAGCTGGAAGGATTTAGCTGAGGCATTTGTGAAGCAATATCAATATAATTTGGATATGGTTCCAAATCATACTCAATTGCAGACAATGTCTCAGAATGCTAAAGAAGGGTTCAAAGACTACGCCCAGAGGTGGCGTCAGCTTGCTGCTCGAGTGCAACCTCCCTTGTTGGAAAATGAGATGGCAGATATGTTTATGGGAACGCTGCAGGGGGTGTTTATTGAGAGACTGGCGTCTTGTTTAGAGACCAAGTTCAATGACATTGTGATAGCTGGAGAGAGGGTTGAAACTCTTCTAAAAATGGGGAAGATTCAAGATACTAGTGAAAGTAGCTCAAGTGGTGTGAGAAAGCCTTTCAGTGTACCTCCAAGCAGAAGGGAGGGAGAAACTAATGCTGTGTACGGTCGAGGTCGAGACCGCGGATACAGAGGATCTTATGAGCAGGTGGCCGTTGTCACTATCCCCACAGGTCCTGTACAACAACAGCAGCAACAACAACAACAGCCGCAACACAATAACTAACAACAAAGACCATATAAGCATAGGCAAGCTCGTCCAGCTAACAGGGTGCTTGAAGCTATCCCAATGACGTACACAACTCTGCTCCAGAGATTGTTGGAGTTGAACTTGGTGCAGTTGAGGACGTTAGCATCACCTCCACCTGGAGAGCTTCCAGTGGGGTATGATGCTAATGCAAGATGCACATTTCATTCAGGAGCTCCCGGGCACTCAACATAGAAGTGCAGGGCTTTGCAGCTTAAGGTCCAGGACTTGATTGATTCAAAGGAAATTAACTTTGCACCACCTCCAAATGTTACATCAAACCCCATTCTGAATCATGGAGGGGCTAGGATAAATGCCGTTGACAGTGGCAAAAGGTTGAATTTGATCTTGAATGTGGATGAAGTGAAGACTTCCTTGCTAGTCGTGAAGGACAGATTGCTGAAAGGGCAGGTATTCCTGGGGTGTGGTTATGACTGTGAGGGTTGTTTGAATTCTGTTAATGGTTGTGGGGATTTGAAAGCTGGGCTGCAGTGTTTGATCGATAAGGGGTCTCTACAGTTCGACAAAGTTGATGATAGAAGTGATTGTGTGTCCACAGTGACAATCTATTTTGATCCTGCTGAGGTTCCTGTACGGGGAGAGTCAGTGACTATATATGTTCCCGAGGTGAGTCCACTGACTATTACTGTTCCGGGACCAGTTCCTTATGCTGATGACAAGGCCATCCCTTGGCACTATGGCTCTGACGTGTACATAGAAGGCCAGAAGGTGGAGACTAAAGCAGTAACAATTGAACCGACTATTGTGAATGTCGGAGGAGTTGGGGGATTCACAAGGAGTGGGCGTCTCTTTGCTCCTCAAGCTCTTAGAGGTGATCTTGAAGCTGAAGTTGCTGCAAAGGCTAAGGGTAAGCAGATAGCAACTGAAGAGGTGACAACTCCTGCTGCCAGTCAGGACACTTTTGAAAAGGAAATCAAGGAATTCATGAGAATAATTAAGAGAAGCGACTATAAGGTGGTTGAACAGCTGAATCAGACCCCGTCCAAGATATCCATTTTGTCGTTGCTGATGTGTTCCCAAGCTCATCGAGAGGCTTTGCTGAAAGTTTTGCAAATGACGTATGTACCACAGGAGATAACTGTCATCCAGTTGGAGGCTGTGGTAGGCAGCGTAAACGCCAGTCATGGGTTGGGATTCACAGATAGAGATCTCACTTCTGAAGGACGCAATCACAACAAATCCTTACACATCACCATGGAGTGTAAAGGCGATGTTCTATCACACGTCCTGGTAGATACAGGCTCTTCTCTCAATGTGCTCCCTAAGAAGGCCTTAATGAAGCTGGATGTTGATGGCATCGCCTTGTGACCCAGTGATGTGATTGTGAAAGCCTTTGATGGGTCCCGAAGATCTGTGTTTGGGGAGGTGGAGCTACCGATGAAGATCGGGTCTCAGGTATTCAAGAGTACATTCTATGTTATGGATATTCAACCCGCTTATAGTTGTTTGCTGGGACGTCCTTGGATTCACGCTGCTGGTGCAGTAACATCCACGTTGCATTAGAAGTTGAAGTATGTGGTAGATGGCCAAGTTATTACAGTGTACGGAGAAGAGGATATTTTTGTAAGTCATCAGTCGACCTTCAAGTATGTGGAAATGGATGGGGAGATCCATGAGACACTTTGTTAAGCTTTTGAGACGGTCAATGTCAGCAATTTGTCTCCAGCAGTTCAGAGCAGCGAGAAGGAAGAGACTCCTATCTACTCTTACAAGCAAGCTAAGGAGGTAGTTCAATCCGGAAATGCCCAGGGCTGGGGCAGGCTGCTGGAAGTGGAAAAGAAGGATGACAAGTTCGGTCTCAGATATCAACTTGGTCAGTCCAGCTGGTCTCATGGCAGTAAGCCCATAGCGTTCACAAGCGCTGGAATGCTCGACAACAACCATGTTTGTGCAACAGATGCAGACGGAGTGACTATGACTTGGATAACTGGATTCACCCATGCGTACCTGGGGAGGAGCTATGAAACTGGTCTGCTGAAGATTTTGTTCAAGTTACTTGGCAGTCAAAGTAATTTTCTTTGTTTCCATTTCATCATACTGCATGTCAAATCCTGCATTCTACCCGAGGTGTATGGATCCATTTATAGGGCCACCATGTTTTTAATGCATTTACTTTTTCTATGAAATAAAGGACATTTTTCAAGCAAATTGTGTTCTCTTTCTTTTGATTTTAAATTTTTCACAAAAAAAAAACAAATAAAATGACAATGTTTTTTTCTTTCCGGTGTTTTTGTGTGTTTGCGTCTTCTACATATTCTGAAATAAGCACATCATTTGTGCAGTGTTGATCATCCGGATTCTCGTGATAACGTTCCTGCTATGACTATGCATGACTTCGATAATCCTATCTACCAAGCTGATGAAGGGGTTAAGAAAGATTGTGAACTCCCGGAAGAATTGGTCAGGTTGTTGAAACAAGAGGAAAGGGTCATTCAGCCTCATTAGGAAGAAATAGAGATCATCAACATCGGGACTGAAGATGTAAGGAGAGAGATCAAGATTGGGGCCAGTCTGCAGGCCGAGGTAAAGAGAAAGTTGATTGGTATGCTACATGAATATGTGGATATCTTCGCCTGGTCGTATCAGGATATGCCAGGGCTAGATACTAACATCGTTGTGCATAAGCTGCCACTAAAGGAAGACTGTCCTCCCGTGAAACAAAAGCTGAGAAGAACTAGCCCTGATATGGCTATGAAGATCAAGGAGGAAGTTCAGAAGCAGTGGGATGCCGGGTTCCTTGCTGTGACTAGTTACCCACCTTGGGTAGCTAACATCGTGCCTGTACCAAAGAAAGATGGCAAGGTCCGGATGTGCGTCGATTATCGGGATGTAAACAGAGCAAGTCCAAAGGATGACTTTCCATTACCTCACATTGATATGCAGGTAGATAACACTGCTCAGTTCTCGGTATTTTCTTTCATGTATGGCTTCTCCGAGTATATTCAGATCAAGATGGCACCGGAAGACATGGAGAAAACGACGTTCATTACCCTGTGGGGTACATTCTGTTACAAGGTTATGCCCTTTGGATTGAAGAACGCCGGGGCAACGTATCAACGGGATATGGTAACATTGTTCCACGATATGATACACAAAGAAATTAAATGCTATGTGGATGACATGATTGCCAAGTCCCAGGACGAAGAAGGGCATCTGGTCAATCTCAGAAAGCTGTTTGATAGATTGATAAAGTACAGACTGAGGTTGAATCCAAACAAGTGCACATTCGGAGTGCGTTCCGGTAAATTACTGGGTTTCATTGTTAGTCAGAGAGGAATTGAGGTAGATCCTGCAAAAGTAAAAGCAATACAAGACATGCCTGCACCAAAAACAGATAAAGAAGTGCGTGGGTTTTTAGGTAGATTGAATTACATTTCGCGGTTTATATCTCATCTAACTACCACATGCGAGCCAATATTCAAATTGTTGAGAAAAGAACAAACGGTCAGGTGGAATGAGGACTGTCAAAGAGCCTTTGAAAAGATAAAAGAATATTTGCAAGAGCCTCCGATCGTAATGCCTCCAATTCTAGGACGGCCACTTATCATGTACTTGACTGTATTAGAAGGGTCGATGGGGTGTGTTCTAGGCCAACATGACGAGTCTGGTCGAAAAGAGCATGTTATTTACTACCTTAGCAAAAAGTTTACCGACTGTGAATCCCGTTACTTACTGCTCGAGAAAACTTGCTGCGTTTTGGTATGGGCTGCTCGCCGACTGAGACAATACATATTGTCCCATACCACACTGCTAATCTCAAAAATGGACCCCGCCAAGTACATTTTCGAGAAACCAACATTAACAGGAAGGGTTGCAAGGTGGAAAATGATCTTAACAGAGTATGACATACAATATACTTCCCAGAAAGCCATTAAAGGAAGTGTATTGTCAGATTATCTTGCACATCAACCACTTGAGGACGACTATCAGCCGATGAAGTTTGACTTCCCTGATGAGGACATCGTGTACCTCCAGGCAAGAGATTTCAAGGAACCACTTCCGGAGGAGGGGCCGGATCCTGAATCCAGATGGAAGTTGATGTTTAATGGGGCAGTCAATATCAACAGACATGGAGTTGGTGTTGTTCTTATCACTCCCGAAGGTGTTCACTTTCCCTTCGCTGCCAGAATTACTTTTGGTTGCACCAATAATGAAGCGGAATACGAGGCGTGCATAATGGGAATAGAGGAGGCTATTAATCTTCAGATTAAGACCCTCGATATATTCGGAGATTCAGACCTCGTCATCAACCAGATTATCGACAAGTGGTATACACATCAAGAACACTTAATTCCTTTATAGGGATTATGCCAGAAGACTGTTGACGTTCTTCACAACGGTTAAGTGTCAGTACATACCACGAGATGAGAATCAATTTGCCGATGCATTGGCTACTCTTTCTTCGTCCATCAAAGTCTTGTGTTGGAACTATGTGCCAAGGATTGACATTTCCAGGCTCGACGCACCAGCTTATGCTTTCTATGTAGACGCAATGTCTGATGAGAAAACTTGGTATTTTGATATCAAGCTTTTCCTAGAAAAAAAGAATACCCAGCGGGGGCATCATCCAATGACAAGAAGACCTTGCAACGACTTGCTGCTAGTTTCTTCTTGAATACAGATGGGGTTTTGTATAAGAGGAACTTTAATATGGTCTTGATCAGATACGTGGATAGACACGAAGCAGGCCTGTTAATGCAAGAAGTCCACGAGGGGTCTTTCAGTACTCATGCAGGAGGACATGCTATGGCTAACAAGTTATTGAGATCAGGGTACTATTGGCTAACAATGGATGCAGACTGTTGCTCGTACGCCCGTAAGTACCACAAGTTCCAGATATATGCAGACAAAGTGCATGTCCCTCCAAGCCCGCTCAACGTCATGTTATCTCCCTGGCCCTTTTCTATGTGGGGCATTGATATGATCGGGAAAATAGAGCCTACTGCTTCAAACGGTCAACATTTCATTTTAGTTGCGATTGATTATTTCACCAAGTGGGTTGAAGCAACATCTTATGCCAATGTCACTCGTCAAGTGGTAGCCAGATTTCTGAAAAGAGACATCATTTGCAGATACGGAGTGCCCGAGCGAATCATTACTGACAATGGTTCCAATCTGAATAACAAAAAGATGGAAGAGCTGTGTCGGTACTTCAAGATTCAACATCACAATTCTTATCCTTACCGGACAAGGATAAATGGCACGGTAGAGGTAGCTAATAAGAATATTAAGAAGATTGTGCAGAAAATGGTTGTCACTTACAAAGATTGACATGAGATGTTACCATTCGCACTACACGGGTACCGAACGTTAGTCAGGACGTCAACCGGGGCAACTCCTTACTCCTTAGTGTATGGCATGGAAGCAGTCTTGCCTATTGAGGTAGAAATTCCTTCACTGCGTGTGATGATGGACGTGAAGCTTGATGAGGATGAATGGGTATGTACCCGATACAATCATTTGTGCCTAATTGAGGAAAATATATTAACGGCTATCTGTCATGGTCAACTTTATCAGAGGAGAATGAAGCGAGCATTCGACCAATGAGTACGTACTCGGGAGTATCAAGTAGGCGAGCTTGTGCTCAAAAGGATTATTCCTCCAGGTTCAGATCACAGGGGCAAGTGGACCCCAAACTACGAAGGCCCATTCATAGTGAAGAATGTTTTCTCAGGTGGAGCACTGATGCTCACTACTATGGATGGAGAAGATTTCCAGTCTCCTGTTAATTCGGATGCAGTTAAAAAATACTTCGCATAAAAAGACCCGCTGGATGCAAAAAACATAATTAAAGTCCAGGAAAGAAAAGGGCATCCCGGCGAGCTAAAAACAGAATAAAAACCTCGGGCAAAAATTAGGGAAAATAAATAAAAAATTGTACACCCGCTGAGTTGAAAAGCCACATTGGATGACTCAGGCAAAAAAAGGGTATCCCGGTGGATTGAAAACCCGAAAGGGCGATCCACGCAAAACAAGAGAATAAGCGAACAACTGCGATCCGGGTAATCTGAACCAAATCACCGTTTCGTATAGCCTAACAATATCAGAAGGATAGGAATCAGTTCCCTCATCTTCTTTAGAAAGCAAAGGCAAGAACAGAAAGTCTTGAAGACATGCTGGCCATAGCAGGAAGGAAACTCATTGGAATGTCGTGCACATTGCCATTAAGATAATTTCTTTTCTCAATTTTACAGTAGCTACCTCTTTCCAGGTAGTTGCTTCCTGATGTAAAACTTTGCCTATTCAGAGGCCATTTAATGAGTGAATATTCAGTCAAAAGCCGTGTTACGTTTACTTTGTTTGCAAAAATGTCCTGAATTTTTGGCAAAAAGAACATTGCATTTGAAACATGTTGATTTTTCTAAAAAATTGACATTGCAGGGAAACAGTTAAAATAATCTTTGAGTTTCGGGTGATAATGAATGAATAGATCATACCTTGCAAATCCCCGGGGCACCTGTGTGTATACTGTTATTGCAAGTTTTGCAGGGCGATGTTGCACTTCCCCAAGCAGAGAATGCTCCCTAGTTGAGCTATGGAAATTGGGATCCTCAGAGAAGATTCAAATCTAATCAGAGATGGTGTCACCCCCAAGTGGTGGTTGTTCTTCACGAGAAAGACATGGTCATCCCCAGTAGAGTTCAGATGGAACCGTTCCCAGCTGAACTAGAGCAAGTGGGATCCTCAGCGGAGTTGCAAACCTAACCGAAGAGGTTCGTCTCCAATCGGAGTATTTATGGGCTATCCCCAGCGGGCAACTGAGTGCCTGTTTCCCCACAGAGTTAGAATTGTCCGAATTCTCTCCCCAACAAGGGTTATTTAACAAAGCATCTTCCCCCGCGAGCAACTGAATGCTTGTTTCCCCATTGAAGTCGCCAGCCGAGGTCTGGATCAAGCCTTTTCACCAGGCCAGGTCGGAAGATGGCTATTCCCCTGCAGAGTCGGGGTTATTGTTGCCAATCAGGGCGTTCCGTTTTGTGCTCGTCTGCATTTCCTAGCATTTGTCTGTGTTGGAAGTTCGTTTTGTGCTCGTCTGCATTTCCTGGCACTCGTCTGTGTTGTGTAACGCCCCGATTTGATAATTCCCATTTTTCTTTGAGTCTTTTATTTTAATTGAATAATTATTATTCTATTTATGAAATTAATATGATGATAAGATATGTTGATGAATTAATGTGCTATATATTGTGTTGAGAAATTTTACCGTTTTGTGGATTTCCGGGTAAAATTGATTAAAAGGGTATTTTAGACCTTTACTTTTAGTAATAAGTTAGAGTTGTTTATAATTTGTATTTTGAGAGAAAATAATATTTTGGTTGGAAAAGAGATAAAATGAGTTAAGTGTAGAAAATAGAATTAGTTAGTAGTAGAAATAGAAATAGAATTGAGAGAGAGTTATAAAAGAAAGTTGGTAAGAGAGAAAGAAAAAAGAAAGAAAAGAAGAGAAAGAAAGAGGAGAGAAGAGAAAGAGAAGGAAAAGAGGAAAAGAGAGAATTTCTTCAAGATTGGTCCGCGGAGAAGAATCAATCGGGTAAGGGTATGAAATATTGTTATCTTAACATTGTGTATGATTATGTATGTGTTTGGTTGATTGGGTTTATGATTTGGAGAAGTTTTAGAGAATGTTAGGTTTAGGGTTTTGATGAGAAAACATGGAAATTGGTAGATTAATCGGTTAGAAATCGTTGTAACCGAAGTATGATAGCTAGAACATGTTGTTGATCATGTTTGTATAAGTTTAGAGGAGTTTTGGGGGTATTTGGTGAGACTGTTCGTAGCTGGTGTTTTGCTGAAATCGCAGTGGTCGCTCAGCGAGCTATCCCTCGCTCAGCGAAAGTTCCAAGGCGATTTTCGTTCAGCGAGCTGCACGTCGCTCAACAAGCCTGGAAGGATTTTTGGGTTTCTAAGTTTTGTTTCGTAACTTGAGTTTCGGGTATTCGTTTTTAGTGATCCTTATATCGATTCGAAGCTAAAAACATGTAGAATCCATTGATGCTAAAATATGTAATTTTTAGCCAACTTTTTCCTGACTTTTCCAATAAAACGTAAATGAGTTAATTATGGAAATGTGGGTTTGTTATAATGTTGTGGCCATTGGGCAAGTGATTAGTATGCTTAAATTGTATGAATATGTATGTTAATGGTATGTGTTGAGTGCATAATTATGTTGTGAATAATGTATGCATTTTCAAGGATGTTTTGTATCATTTTGCATGTAAGCATCATGTCTGCATTCTTGTGGGTTCCTTGTGAATCCGTTGTAGCGTCGTGTGCTCATGTGGAGTGTGAGCGATGACTACAACACGATCGTGTGCCCATGTGGGGTGTGAGCGATTGGATTGTGTGCCCGTGTGGGGTGTGAGCAATCCATAAACATAGTGTTCCCATGTGGGGTGTGAGCGATGGGTGATTAAGTTCACATTGATCGTGTGCCCATGTGGGGTGTGAGCGATCGGATTGTGTGCCCGTGTGGGGTGTGAGAAATCCTGAAACATTGTGTGCCCATGTGGGGTGTGAGCAATGGGGGACATCGTATGCCCGACGGGGACTTACTTTAGGTAACGAGCGATGATTCTATTTGGTTCCTGATTGAACTTGTTGAATGTTGAGTCGGTACCGCATTGCATCTGCATAGAGTCGTATGTCGGTCTCTATGAGTTGAATTTTATACATTGAATGTATATGCTGAAATAAACATGATTGTGCATATGTTTATTTGGAATGTTGTGAAATGATTGGTATGTGTGAAGGACATACTTGCAGATATATATATGCATGTTGATATGTATATATGTATGTGAATTATACATCGAATGTGTAACACCCTTCTACCCCATAAACATAATATTTAAATAATATCAGAGTAATCATCAAAAAGGGTATCACATTTTCATCATAAATCAACACAACAATGTCCTGTCCCGTAACACGGGTTAATCAACATCAAAATATCATAAATCATTTCACAGCGGAATTTAACTTCATAATTTGGAAAACATTATCCAGATAACAACATACTGAAAACAGTTTAACAAAAGAAACCCATCCCAGTGTTACATGACACAGAGCAGGACACATAACCATAACCACTTCTAAGGAACACTAAAACATGCTCCGAGACTCATGAATTACTCCTATTGCACTTCAGGACTATTCTTCGACATCTGCAAGTTACCCCACGAAAGAGGCAACATTTCCAAGCAGGCAGGGTGAGTAATCATAATATATCATAAACTTACAAGAATACAGAATCATAAATAAATTAGTACTCATATCATGACATCGTCAACTACAAAATTTAGCAACACCCACAACACTAACATGAAATCAATCAACACCAACACAATCATGAAATTCATTCAAAATATGCAATTCTAACATCCTGATATGTAATATGCATGTGGTACCATTTTCACCTTGAGATGGATACATGACCATCAACCCTCCACAAGGGAGCACACCATAATCATCGAGACACTTCAATCCACACAATGGGATTGAAGCAAATAAATAGGCCGAAGCCTTATCGTGAATGTTATGAAATGGTAGCCAAAGCATCTGCAAACTGATTCTCGTCCCGAGGGATATACTCAAGCTTGACCATTGTGAAGAAAGTCAATAACCTCCTTGTATAATCCCGGTAAGGTATCAGATGATCCTGGTGAGTGTACCATTTGCCGTTGGTTTGATTGATTACCAGAGCTGAATCTCCGAATACAGTCAAAGTCTTGATCCTGAGGTCAATGGCTTCCTCAAGACCCATAATACAGGCTTCGTATTCAGCTTCGTTGTTAGTGCAGTTAAAAGTGAGTTTTGCCGAGAAAGGCATGTGAACTCCCTTAGGTGTAATGAGTACTGCACCAACACCACGACCATTCATATTAACAGCCCCATCAAACATCATTGTCCATTCTTTTTCCGGGTCAGGCCCTTCAGTGTGAACAGGCTCTTCGTGATCTTTTGCTTTTATGAACATGATGTCTTCATCAGGGAAGACAAATCTCATTGGCTGGTAATCATCAATAGGTTGCTCAGCAAGATAATCAGACAATACACTGCCCTTGATGGCTTTCTGAGATGTGTATTGGATGTCATATTCCGTGAGGATCATTTGCCATCTTACAACCTGTCCGGTAAGTGCTGGCTTCTCAAAAATGTAGTGTGAGTCAACATATAATGCCTTAGTCGGCGAGCAGCCCACGCTAAAGCACAACAAGTTTTCTCGAGCAGTGAATAACGTTGTTCACAGTCGGTAAACTTTTTGCTTAGGTAGTATATTGCATACTCTTTTCGACCAAACTCGTCATGCTGGCCCAGCACACACCCCATTGACTCTTCTAATACTGTCAAGTACATGATTAGAGGTCTTCCTTCAACTGGAGGCATAAGGATGGGAGGTTCTTGTAAGTATTCCTTGATTTTGTCAAAAGCCCTTTGGCAGTCTTCGTTCCACCTGACCGTTTGTTCCTTTCTTAATAGTTTGAACAAGGGCTCACAGGTTGCTGTAAGGTGAGATATGAACCGTGAAATGTAGTTCAATCTACCTAGAAACCCCTGAACTTCTTTTTCTGTCTTCGGTGCAGGAATTTCTTGAATGGCTTTGACTTTATCAGGGTCAACTTCAATCCCTTTCTCACTCACAATAAAGCCCAGCAGCTTACCAGATCGCACCCCGAATGTGCATTTGTTGGGGTTTAACTTTAGTTGGTACTTCCTCAGACGCTTGAATAACTTCAGCAGATTCACCAGGTGGTTTTCTTCTGTGAGGGACTTGGCAATCATGTCATCCACATAACATTCAATTTCTTTATGGATCATGTCGTGGAATAATGTTACCATAGCCCGTTGATAAGTTGCACCAACATTCTTCAGTCCGAACGGCATCACCTTATAACAGAACGTGCCCCAGGGTGTGATGAAAGTTGTCTTCTCCATGTCTTCGGGTGACATCTTGATCTGATTGTATCCTGAAAATCCGTCCATGAAGGAGAATACCGAGAACTGAGTCGTATTATCCACCAATACATCAATGTCAGGTAATGGGAAATCGTCTTTCGGACTGGCTCTGTTCAGGTCCCGGTAGTCCACACACATTCTCACTTTGCCGTCTTTCTTGGGTGCAGGTACAATATTAGCAACCCACGGCGGATAGCTAGTTACAGCAAGGAAACCGGTGTCCCACTGCTTTTATACCTCTTCTTTAATCTTCATTGCCATGTCCGGGCGAGTACGGCGCAGCTTCTGTTTTACTGGCGGGCTGTCTTCTTTTAAAGGCAGCTTATGTATGACAATATCGGTGTCCAACCCTGGCATATCCTGATAAGACCAAGCAAACACATCCACATACTCTCGAAGCATATCAATCAGTTGCTCTTTTACTGAATCTTGCAGGCAGGCCCCGATCTTAACCTCTTTCACATCTTCTTCCGTACCAAGATTAACCGTTTCAATCTCCTCCTGATGAGGAGTGATAACCTTCTCCGCTTGCCTTAACAACCTGGCTAGCTCTTCAGGAAGCTCATAATCTTCTTCAACCCCTTCATCAGCTTGATTGATTGGATTGTCAAAGTCATACGAAGCCATAGTTGTGTTGTTGTCGGTGCAGTCTGAAAGGAACTCTCTGCAAGGGTTTTAGATTGTTCATTTTAGTGATCGATTTTAATCTCGTTTAGAAAAAGTGAAATGAAGTTATCATTTTGGAAAACATTGCCATTTTATTTTTGTACAAAAAGAAAAATGAAAAACAGTGAGCGGAAAAGAAAAAGACTCATTTGCAAAAGATGTCCGATATTCATTGATTGATCTGTTTGCACAAAATTACAAGATGGCCCGATTACAAAATGAGTCTTGTCATCTTGGGCAAGATGCAAGACTTGATGCATGCTTAAAAATACAGGAAATAATAATTACTCTGCAGGAGTAACCCTTATAATTTCCTGGGAAGACCAGTTTGAGATACGGCTCCCCGGGATCCTTGGACGTATCCAGCTCTCCAGGTTGCGCTCATCTTCTGACTCATCTTCCAAGTTGTTCACTGCATCTGGGGTGAGCATTCCCCCACTGACAAAATTGGGCTTCTTGGCAGCCTCTGATTAATCTTGTTGAGTTGGTTTGTAACCCAACCCAAATCTGTCCTCCTTCTTCTCCACGGGCAGCAGCTTGCCCCAGCCTTCGGCAGTCCCCTCTTCAACAACCTTCCTGGCTTGCTGATAAGACGTTATGGAGGTTCCAAGCACAGCAGATGCTTCATTTATGTTCAGGGCCTCAAACCCCTGGCTCATGGTTTCATGGATCTCTCTATCCATCTCAATGTATTTGTATGTAGCCATATGGCTAACAAAGATATCTTCTTCACCACAGATGGTGATGACCTGGCCTTCCCACTCGAATTTCAGCTTCTGGTGAAGGGTAGACGTAACAGCGCCAGCGGCATGGATCCAAGGTCTACCCAACAAACAGTTGTAGGCCGGCTGAATGTCCATCACATAGAAGGTAATTTTGAAGGTCTGCGGGCCAATCATCACAGGTAGATCAATCTCTCCTAGCACTGATCTCTTAGAGCCATCGAAAGCTCTCACCACCAGATTACTTGGACGCAGTGCCAAGCCATCGTATTCCAGCTTCACCAAGGCTTTCTTTGGTAGAACATTGAGTGAAGACCCAGTGTCTACCAGTACATGGGATAGAACAACACCCTTGCATTCTAGGGTGATGTGTAAAGCCTTGTTGTGGTTACGTCCCTCAGTTGTTAAGTCAGCATTGGTGAAACCCAGTCCATGACTGGTATTGACATTTGCCACCACTGTCTCTAGCTGGTTAACAGTGGTCTCCTCTGGCACGTATGCTGCGTGCAAGACTTTCAATAATGCATTCCTGTGAGCTTCGGAACACATCAACAGGGATAATATGGAGATCTTTGAGGGAGTTTGGTGAAGCTGGTCCACCACTTTGTAATCACTTATCTTTATAATCCTCATGAACTCGTCTACATCTTGTTCAAAAGATGTCTTCTGAGTTTCTTTGATAGCTGGTTCTTCAGGTATCACATTCTTCCCTTTTGCCTTGGCAGCGGCTTCTGCTTCGGCATTAGGTCTTTGTACTTGTGAGGCAAAAAGGCGTCCGCTTCTGGTGAAGCCTCCGCCCCCCCAACATTGTCAATCTGTGGAGAAGAAGTTGAAGAGTCCAAAGTGATTCTTTCCCCGTTGCAGTAGAGGTCAGAGCCATAATGCCAAGGTATGGCGTTACTGCTTTCATATGGAACTGTTCCAGGCACCGTGATGGTAACTGGACTGACTGCTGCGGAGGAAGGTACTGAAATGGTGTGCGGATCGTAGTAGATGGTGACAGGTGACCTGGCAAGAGGTGCCACTGTTTGTTGTTGAACGTTGTTATTTGGAGGAACACTTGACGGATCATAGTAAATAGTGACTGCTGAGATATCTGTTGGCGTTGTAGAAGATTCAGTTGAATGAATGGGTGCTGATGTTGTAGAAGAGATGGTTGTTGACATTTGATTTGCGGAAGTAATGGATGAAGCCATTGTTGATGAAATTGATGAATTGTTCGGAATGATTGTCGTTGCAGTTGTAGAAGACTCAGGAATTGTTGTCAAAGAGATTGCTGGATTTGTAGGTGCTGATGTTGTGATTTGAAGTATGCCACTCTGGATAAGACCATCTATGCCGCTTCTCAAGTTATCACACCCGTTGACCGAAATGTTGCAATAACCACAACCGAGCTCACACCCGGGGAACATCTGGCATTCTAGGAGCTGAGCTTTAATTTCTACCAGAGGTGTCCGAATCTGCCCAACACTGGTGATTAAGAAAGATGGCTTATCTTCCTCAATGGCATTAATTCTTGGTCCTCCATGATTGGGCATGGGATTCTTGTTGACATTTGGCGGGGGTGCAAAGTTGAGGGCTTTGGAATCCACTAGATCCTCTACTTTCATTTGCAAAGCCCTGCATTTCTCCGTACTGTGGCCAGGTGCATTGGAGTGAAAAGCACATCTGGCGTTGGCGTCATAATTTCTTGGAAGGCTGGAGGGATCTGGTGGTGCCAACGTCCTTAATTCAACCAGGTTGAGTTTCAGGAGTTGTGGCAATAAAGCGGCATAAGGCATAGGGATAGGGTCAATCACCCTATTTGCCTGTGATGGTCTTTGTTGAAAGGGTCTTTGTTGTTGATTGCTGTTGTTGTTGTTGTTGTAGGCTCTCTGTGGCGGATACTGAACTTGTTGTTGATAGTGTGGTTGTTGTTGTGGTTGATATGTTGGTTGTTGAGGAATCGGAGCTGGAAGAGTGACAGCTGTTACTGATCTGTGAAGGTACTGAGGTCTGCCCCTGCTGGTATGAATGGCGTTTGTCTCACCAGTTCTTCTAGGTCCCACAAAAGGCTTCCTGGGATTTCTTGACGAACTTGCACCATTATCAGAAATCCTACCCATCTTCAGAAGGCTTTCAATTCTTTCTCCAGCTATGACTACGTCAGCGAAGCTGGTGGAAGAAAAGGCAGCTAGCCTATCAATATATGTTCCTTGCAGAGTGTTCATAAACATGTCAGCCATTTCTCTTTCCGACATGGGTGGCTGGACGGCAGCAACAAGCTGTCTCCACCTCTGGGCATATTCCCTGAAGCTTTCTCTGGAAGACTGAGACATTCCCATCAAAAGGGTCCTATTAGGAGCCATGTCCAGATTGTATTGGTACTGCCTGATGAAGGCTTCAGCTAAGTCCTTCCAGCATCTGATAGTAGCTCTGGTCAAGTGAGAGTACCATTCCCTTGAAGCCCCAGTCAAACTATCTTCAAAATAAAACATCCATAGTTTTTCATCCATGGTGTATGCCTTAAGTCTCCCCAGAAAGGACTGCAAGTGAGTTCGTGGACAGGAAGTTCCATTGTACTTCTCAAAGCACGGGGGTTTAAACTTATGAGGAATCCTTACCCCATCCACTAACCCCATATCCATTACATCAAAACCCAAGGAGTTTTGAGACTCTAAAGATCTCAATTTCTCAGCAATTTCATCAAATCTCCGATCATAAACTTCATCCCCAGCTCCCATTACAGTAAACTGCTCTTCTTGAGGATCTTCTTGCAAGATCCTGCCTGCAGCAGTATTGCCTGGTACATTCCTTGGGATATTGGCCTCTGGATCTAGATGAGGTCCAAATACTGGTGGGTTAACATGAGGCTGACCTCCTTCATTGTTGCTGGTTCCTCCAGTGCCAGGATGATGTTCTTCGGGGGTCTGTCTTTCTACCAATGCCCTTAACCTCTCTTGGCTCTGAGTCAAGCCAGTCATTACAGTCATGAACTGGGCCATTTGGTTTCTCATCTCCACCCTTTCGTTAGCCATCTGAGTCCTGACCTCTGTCAGATCTTGCTGTACTTGGTCCATCTGGATACCAGGAAGATTGTTGCGAGTAGGATATCTGTGCGGACGGTTGAGAGGGAACACCCGGCGGCGAGCAATAATTCCTGAATCACAACAGAGTTAGTGACAAACAAAACAAGATCCTACAAAACAAAACAAGAGTTAGTATGCAATGCAGTATGCTTATTTATCTTCCAAGGTATCCGGCTTGGCTCTTAGTTTTGACCTTTCCAGACCCTGAGGAGGATGCTTTGATGTTGCTTGAGAAAAGAAACTCAGTGAAACAAAACTAACACATACATTACACATGGTGAATAATACATAGTCTGTTTTTACAACATATACCCTTGAAGGGCCAAAATACAACATAAAAGAAAAGTACATGAAATGGAAATAACAACAAGCAATGAAGTCAAACATCTAATCCAAACTCATCCTCCTTAACCTCCTTCAAAAGTGCTTCAGTTACAGGACCAGCCGGATGCTCTGTGATGTTCCTGATAAGAAGGTTTCTGGTGGTAATAGCAGTGGTCAGTTCCTTGTGTCTGCCCTGGTCCTTTGACCTTTTTACACCAGCCCTAAGCTTGAGTTCTGAAATTTCCTTCTGGGCTGCCAGCAAAGCATCCTGTTGCTTCTTCTCATTGGCCTCCAACTGCTCAATCCTGGCTTGAGTTCTCTCATCTTCTTGAGTACGGGCTTCAGTGATCCTGACCCACCTAGCTTGACTTTCCTGCAGATAGAGATCAGTCCTGGCTTTCTGAAGCTTGGCCTCTTTACAGGCATTCTTCAATATTTTCTCCCCAGCTCTTGATTTCTTTATGTAGCCTTCTACTTTCTCAATCTTGGCTAGATGTTCCACTCTGAGCTTCTCCAACCTCTCAATGTCTAGACGACCATCACTCCTCTCCCAGAGGGTCTTCTTCAGAGCTTGAGACAGATTCTCATTTCTCCCCTTCAGTTTCTCAAATTCTTCCAGGCTGACAGTGGCTGGAGGTGGCACTGTGGATGGTCCAGGTGCATCCTCAATGGTGAAAGGCATCCCAGAAATCTGAGCCCTAGCATGAGACCATTCATAATACTGAGCTGAAGCCACATTATTGCACCTCCCAAGAATGGCCATCCCCTTGGTCTGGATGTTGTCCCAAGCCCAGGAAGCTTGTCCGACAACAGCTAGATTAGGTTTTATCTCACAATACAGGGTTTCAGCCAAGTCTTGTACTCTAGGAGGGTGAACCAAAGCATAGCCTAATTGCCTTTTGAACAGCAAAGGATTGTAGTTGATGCAACCCCTCACTCCTACCAGAGGTACATTGGGGAACTGCCCACAACTAGTGATGATGTCTTTGCCTTTGGTGCTCTGGGCGCACCATCTGATGTCATCTGAAGTCAAAGCAATAAGTCTCTTAGCCCAATTCTTCTGTTGGTGAGGATTCAGGAAGGCATCAGTCTTGGGTAAGTGTTTGAGCAACCAGGTATGGAATAGAGGAGCACAACACCTCACCAACTTTCCTGTTTGCTTCTCATTCCTCTGATGAATGGAATAATAGAAATCTCCTCTGATAAACTTGGGCTCATATGCAAATAGTATAACCTCATATATACTGAGGGCTAACAATGCACAAACTTCCCTCCATTCTCCTAAGGAGGCCTTCAGGATGGCCTGAGAAATCAAGAAATCTAAGTGTAAACCAGGGATTCCAGCCTTTGTTGTCATGTTCTGCTCAATCAAAATAGGCTCCAGGTACAGTGCTTTTGCCACTTCTTCATTGCTGGGAAAAGCCATCTCAGGGTTGAAGGGGATACCACCCCTGACAGGTACTCCAATCAGTGAGGAGAGCTCCTCTAGCAAAGGTCCCAGCTGAAAATTCTGGAAAGTGAAGCATCTCAGAGGAGGGTCATAAAACTGTAGGCAGGTGTGAATCAAACTCCTCTGAGAAGGGTCCAAGTCCATAACCATATCAAGGATGCCTCCATAATGCTCTCTGAATAGTGGGATGTGGTTTGGAGTGATAAGTGCCTGGACCTGTCTGATGCTAGTCAGCACAGGCTCAAAGAAATGGTATGAGATGTTGCTCTTCTTGGGTGCCATGACTGCTGATGAAGGGCTGAAAACAAGTGCTGATGATGAAGACTGATACTGGAGATGAGCCACTGATAGGCTGAAGCAGGTGATGAAGGTAACTGAAGCAAGAAACTGATGAAGACAGCTGAAGCAGATAACTGGTGAACAGGGGTCTATGCAGATGAAGGGGTCAAAACCAAGCCAAATGTAAAGTGGATACCCTGAAAAACAAATAAACAAATGTTAAATGATGCAATGATGGTGTATGCAAATGATATGCAAGGGTTTGTGATCAAGATGGATCTGATTATCTGCCTTGGTATAAGTCCATGTATGTCTAAGAAGTCCAGATGGAGGTTCAAAAGTCCAGTAACCAAGGTGGGGGACTCAAATAAAGAGTCACATGTCCAGGGTTAAAATCACAAGAACTGTCCCAAAATGGAGTATTCTTATTCAAAACAAAGTATCAGGGTATGCTGTGATCAAGGGTACCTGCAAACCTGTAAACAGCCCAACCCCCTCACCGGTGGTGTTCTAGAACAGGGATCCTCAGACTTGGATCAGTTATGAGAAGTGTAAACACTTCTAACCCGGAGGTACAGTGTTTACAATAACCATAAAAGACCCTCCTCTAATTCACCCCAGTTTCTGAAGGTCATAGTAAAGGTCATCCAGACTTAGCAGGCTTCCCAGATAGCCCTAGCACTATAGGAGATCTGTAGCACAGAGTTTTCAAGAAGAAACCCACATCTGAACCGTGTTTCATATTCCCGCACCAGACCGAAATGGAATGGGAAAGAACATGAACCACTCTAGCCTAGGTGTCACTCAGGTCCCAGGTATAGGACCTAAAACTCTCAGTAGAACCCCACCCACCAAGACAAAAACCAGATCCAGCCAGATAACAGTATGACAGTATAATGTATATAAAGAAAGCAATAAATAACTGTACATGAAGCAATAAATAAAGCAACTATATAAACACAATTAGCACATAACACCCCAGTAAACACAAATCAATCAAGCGCTAGGAGGAACCCACAAAAAAAGAACCAGAAGCCCTGGTTACATTATAAGGTTCCCCAGCAGAGTCGCCAAGCTGTCGCTCCCACCAAATGACACCTCAGGTCAGAAGGGGTACAGACGCGAACGGTCGGTGAAAGAGGAGAGAACACGCAGGGGTGAACTCAGAAGAAAAGAAAAGAGTCGCCAGCTAGGCATTTTTATCCCAGAGGAAAGGTAATGCTGCATAGACCTAGAAAGATATGGATAAGACAGTTGCGAACCAGAGAGACTGAGAAAGGGGGTTGGTTACAACCTGGGAAGGTATTAGCACCCAGATTGTCCGCCGTACTCGACGGGATCCACGCTTAAAAGATTTGTGTTTAAAAGGGGTGGTGTCAGTGCAATTTGTGTATCAAAGCTGGAAAAGAATGCAAGTGTCAGTGTAGAAGAAGAGTGAAGTGAAATATGATAAGTGTCAGTGTAAGAATGAATAAAATGCTCATGACTATGAGGCTTAAAGAATAATGCTAGAAAGAGGGGGAATATATAGAGACTTTTGTTCGATAACTGTTAAGTTATGCCTACGTATCCTCTCGTGCAATGAGGAAGTCAGAACACCGTAGTTCGACCCAAAGAGACTGAAAGATAAATTGACTTGTGAACTGCTTACTTGTCTATGCTCAAGTGTATGACCTGTCTGGCTCAGGTGCTAACTGTCTTGCATTAGACGGAAGAAGCAAGTTCTCGTTTGTGAGTGAATGAGGTGAGAAAAGAATCCCGGAGGAGACGATTATTGTTTGTGTTTTCAGTCTTTTATTGCTTTTGGAGATTTGTCATAAGTTAATGAGCTTAAGGCTAAACCAAAGGGTTAGTAAACTCATCACATCTTCCCTCTGATTAGGGGTAATGAGAATACCTTAAGTGTGAAGTCAGCATCTCACACTTAATCACCATGATGTAGGATTAAGATCATTAACCTACTTGTGATTATTTAGATGTTTTTTGTTGTTTTTGTTTAGTGTTGAGTAATGAGTTTAAGCCATAATCAAGGATTTAATGGACTCATTACACCATCCTAATAGAAGGATAATAGATGAGAACATTTAAGCTGAGGAAAGCTTCTCAACTTAATCCATGATTAGGGATTAACCTCATGACAAAACGAAGCCTTTGTTAAGTGGATTTTAGTTAATGATAAAATGGAGAAGTGAATTTTAGGGTTTGTAAGACAACTTGAGGGGGACTTGTCCATTAACACTAGGGTTAGTCCTTCTTAACCAATTAAGGAAGAATTAGAACCCTAATGCAAGGCCCAAGTTACAAGCTTGATGTCTTGATGATTATTAGATGAATTGATTAAAGGATTTAAACACATTAAGGGTTTAACACTTAGGATTAAAGTTATACACTCCATCCTAATAGAAGGATGCAGGCATAAGCTTAATCACAAAGCCTTGAAGCCTTTAGGGTTTAGTCCCTGATTATGAGATGAGAAAAGAAGACTCAAAGAGACACAAAGGTAAAAGCTAAATGGGGGGACTAATCAAAACCCTAATTATTGTCATGCTTGGTTGTTCCTAGGGTTTATGAGGTTTGCAAGAAAGATCTTCAAAGAACCACCAGGAAGCAGATGAAAGGAGAAAAGAGAAGCAAAGCAACTTGCTTCACTTAAGAAGACAAGTTGCTTGAAGAAAGAAAGTAAGATGAACAATAATGAGCAAGCTCAATCCAATACACAAAACAAAATGCAGCAATGATGCATAAGAGAGATGAAAAGAGATTGGGAGAAGTGAAGGCAAATTCACTTCTCAAAGTGACTTACCACCTGAAAAGTTAGTGAAAGAAATGAAATGCAATGCAAATGAGGTGCAATGTCATGATGCCAACCAAAACCAGAGACATAAGTGTGATGTTAATGATGCTAAGAGTTGATACAAACATGAGGCAAGGCATGAGAGTGATCAAATAAACATAAGGATGCAAATGAGACATGCTTTGAACCATGAACATACATGAAAAGTTATGAAATGCAATGAACATACAACATGGAAAATGAAAGATGCAATGATCAAACATGATTCTTAAATGTCCTAAGATGTGTGATGAATCAAATGGATGTACAAAATGTCATGGCAAGTCATGGTATGCAAGCAAATGAGAAATGGATGCAAAGGAAGGCCCAAATTAGGGTTTATGATCAATGCACACAACAAAATTCAAAGACAGAAGCATATGACATGATAAAAATTTGAAAATGCATTCAAAGGAACCCTAAACCTATACAAACTCACTGTCCAAAGGAGGAGACCTAAATCTAAACCTAATGGAAGTTGTGAATTTCTTAAAATTGCTAGGGTTTTAAAGTACCTCATCAAGAAAAATGCAAAACAAATTGAAAATGCAAGATCAATTCATGCCAATTTTACCCTATAAACTACATGTTATGCAAGATGCAATGCAAAAAGAATCACCATCCAACTCTCAATGGTTAGGAAGAAATGAATTTTTGAAGTTTGAATCAAAATAATGCCTTGAAATGAAATTAATTCCATTGAAAATGATCAAAAGGCATCAAGATCAAAAAAGAAATTTGGTTTGAGAGTTGGATAATGTTTCTAAATGTTTTTAAATGTTACATGAATTTTTTTGTGATTTTTAAATACCTAAAAGTATTTTTAATTAATTAATCTTCATTAATTAATTAAAAATAAACTTTTAAATGATTTAAAAATAATTTTTAATGCAAAAAATAAAAGTAAAAATATTTTTGGTTTCTGAAGATTAATGGAATGTTTGACAAAAATTTTCAGAATTTTTTAAAGTGTTTTGCTATTTTTAAAAATTCGTGGAAAATAAATATGAAACAAATAAAATAAAAATGAAATTTAATGAAAAATGGAAAAGTCAAATGATCTGAAGGCTGAGGTTCGAACTGGGACACGCGGGAATTGACCTGGCGCGCTAATGGACGGTCCACATTCAAATTTCGCTAATTATGATTAAGCCCTAATTAACTAACCCTAATCACTCTCAGATGACCGGAACAGTGTTCCGGTCATCTTCTCCGGCAAGGTGAAATCTCAATCTCTCTTAATACGCATCAAATCCTCACAAAACTCTCCAGAATCAACCTATGAACATCACTGAACATAAACCCCAACTCAAACAACATTTATTTTTCGTGAATCAAAGGAATCAAACAAAAACATTTTTACGGGCAAACTTTCAGATCATCATAACATGCTTGTTTCTGGCCTATTTTCAAAAATAAATAGATCCCCATGATCAGGGTAACATGTAGAACAACATTCTAACAAGAAAACAAGGTTCTGGAAAATTTGTTCATCATGTTACCTGAGGTTGAGCTTTCAATCTAGGAGCTTTCTGGCTACTTCTCTGGCTCAAACAAGTCCCAATGATCCTCCTTAGAAGCTTTTGACACTTAGCTGGAGTTTATATGGCCTTTAGAGAGAGTTGGCAGAAGCTCAGGCCAAGGGAGTGTGAAAATGGTATTTGTGATGTGGGGGTTTTCAGGCTAAAACAATGGTTGGTTTGTGACCAGTGAGTCATGTTGAGATGTTTTGTGAAGTTTGTTTGAATGTTTGATGCTTGTGTTGTGTGTTTCGAAAGGTTTTGCATAAGAGGTGAGAAATGAGAATGCTGGCTTGTGTGTGTATTCAGGCTGAGTTGTGTTATGTGTTGGATTGCTTTTGGTACACATTTCAATCCTTGATAGGTCAGAGAGTTGTTGTGGAGCAGTGTGATTGGTATGGAGCAAAATGCACAAAGTCAACTTTTTGTGTAAAAGAGGTATGGGCCATTTCTGTCAAGGTACAAAGCATGGCTTGGCTGCAGCTTGAAACAAGGAGAACCATGGAAGAGGTTTAGAGGCAATGCAGCAAGTTGAATGAAGTTTATGAGATGTTTTGCAAATTTCACAAAGTTTGGCCCCTTTGGAAATTCATGAAGTTCAAAGCATCAAAATGCATAATTCTTGGGCCAATTCTGATTTTTAGAAGTCACATGATCATGTTGTGAAGAGTTTGTGCAGATTTGAAGCCTTTAGAACACTTGATCATACCATTTTGCAAAATGCCTCTTTGGTGGAAAACTTGAAATTATGTGATTTTTCCCAACTTTGACAAGCCATAACTTTTGATCCAAAATGAATTAGAATGAGTTCTTGTACTTTTTGAAAAGGGAATGATCCATTCTACAACTTTCATGACCAAAGTTTTCCCATTTGAAGCATTTTTGAATCAAAAAGCAAGGGTTGAAAAAGTTTCCCAAAATGGCAATTTTCCATTACAAGTCATTTTCCCAAAACGTCAACTTTGCAAATGGCTTGGGATTCTTCAATTTTGTGAACTTCCAACATCTTCTATGATCAAATAAAGACCATACACAATCAAAATGATGATGAACACCCTTTGGTTGGGTCTTTGGGGGCCTCAGATGCCCTGATTTTGCACTGACTTGCTCAAAAAGTCAACTCTTGATCAGATGCCTTCCCCATGGAATTTCTTCATGAAAATTGATATGCATGATCCCTATACCATATAGAGACCAATAGAAACAAGAATGACCAAAAAATTTGGAGTTATGGCCTCTGAAACCAAAACCCTAATTCTAGGTCATCTGTGCAGTTAAACCTGGCTCTGCTTCCATGCCACTCTCAGCTCTTGTGATTTTTGACATTCTTGACTTTGAGAGGACACAATATGATGCTTGAACATACATGGAACCCTTTGAAGTGATTGATGACATTTGGAGTGGCTCAAATGGCTTAGGGATAGCTCCGATCACAAACCCTAGATGCAGATGACTTAGAAGCAATGCAGTTAATCAAAAATGCAATATGAGATGCTATGATTGAACTTATGCATATGAAAAGATCACAAGCCATGGTGAAATGAGTGAGGGCAAATTTGGGGTGTTTACACCATCCTGCTTCATCCAGTTTCACATCCATCATTACCCGTAAGGAGGGTAGTTCAACTTCAACAGGTAGGACCGCTTTCATACCATACACCAACTGATACGGTGTTTCCCTAGTAGATGTTCTGATAGAGGTTCGGTACCCATGCAAGGAAAATGGTAGCATTTCATGCTAGTCTTTATAGGTGACTACAATCTTCTGCACAATCTTCTTGATGTTCTTGTTAGCTGCCTCAACAACGCCGTTCATCTTTGGCCTGTAAGGAGAAGAGTTGTGATGTTGAATTCTGAAGTCCCGGCAAAGTTCTGCCATCATCTTGTTGTTCAAATTGGAACCATTATCAGTAATGATTCGCTCGGGAATTCCATACCTACAAATGATATCCCTTTTCAGAAATCGAGCTACCACTTGTCTGGTGACATTTGCATACGAAGCTGCTTCAACCCAATTGGTGAAGTAATTAATGGCTACTGTAATACCCCAAATTTGCCCTCTCCTATTTATCATCATCATCATATAATAATCATCATCAGCATGTCATGTCTTTAACATATTGCATAGAAAAATGAGGCATAACACTTGTATGTTCCAGCATAAGGCATATGATCAATCATCAGGGAAATTCAAAGCTCACAAGGCAGGTTGCAAGGTTGACATCAGGGTCAAAGCTTAAAGAAATGATTAAGGATCAAAATCAGATCAAAACGGTTCGCACCGGGTGATTCCTGAGGTTTCCCACCAAATGGAGGGAAAATTCAAAATTCACAAGCGTTAACCGGTTAACGGCCACGAACTTTGAATTTCCAGCAGCAAATTCAGCATGTCTGATTTGGTTCCAATTTCCATTTTCTGATTTTTATTCATTTTGAATTAATTGGAAATTAAAAAGAAGGATCTAGAGCATTTATCCAAGCCTCATTCCATTGCTAAATCCTAATCTCTTTGCCAAACCATAATTTTGGATCCCAAGCCTAATTTTTGGGCCCCAAACCTAAACCATATTTAATCCATTTCTCTCCAAACCAAAGAAAAAAAGCTCTCACAATTTTCATTCTCATTCTGAATTTTGACTCTTCTCACTCACAATTCTCTCACTTTTCTCTCCCAATTTTCCAAATCACTAAAAGTTCCTCTTTGAAGATCACATAACCTTGCATTGAGGTGTGTAGATCTTGGAACTAGACCTCCGTCTATAGCTTCTTTGCATCATTTTGCTGGTTTAATTGGTGATTCAGATCTAGTTTGGGATCTAGAAGTGCTTTTAGATCAAAAATTCTACATCAAGATCTTGTTCTTGCATTTATTTTGCACGGAGTGTGAAGCTTAACACCGGATCTTCAAAGTTCTCCGCGAGATCTCTCATTTCCAGCTCAATCAACAACTACCAAAACATACCTCAGCTTTGTAGGTTGGTTAAATTCAGATCTAGCTCTGTTTTAGCTTATTTGCATGCTTGTGCTTTAGATCCACCATGTGTTTGCATATTTGCTTGTGTTGCTTGATTTGATTGGTTGATTTGTGACCGAATCTATGTATTAATGTTCACGATCTTGATGATTCCATTTAATGTGAATTGATACACTATTTTCATGCTCAATTGCTTGCTGGTCTGGTGCGAGATTAATCGGAAAAGCTGGTTTGAACTGTGTTTTTCTGCAGGAATTGTTGCTGTCTTAACAGCGTTAACCGGTTAACGGATTGGTTAACCGGTTAATGCACCTTTTTCTGTGTTGTTTTTCTTCAGGATTTGACAGGTTAACCGGTTAACGCTTTGGTTAACCTGTTAACACTGATGCAGTGAGCCACTTTTGAGTTATTTTTAGCATGTTTGACCCCCTTACTTGTTTTAAATGCCATGGATCATTATATGATCATTAAATATGATTGTTTGGGGTGATTTTCTTACTGGTTGATGCATGCTTCCATGTTCTCGACACGTAAATACTTGTATGCATAAATGTGACATATTGTTTGATCCTTGTTGATATGAGCTTTGAACATGCCATTTCCATGATTTTATTGATGAACATGTGCTGGATTTTGCTAACACTTGCAGGGGCTTATGGTAAGTGAAGTGTGGATGTTCATCCATATTTCAACTCTTCATCCTTTTCCTTTTAAGTTATTTTCTCTTTGTGTTTTGATGCGCCTTATGCCATCATGTATTGCAATTCTTTTCCTCCCCCTTTTAGGAGCAACTTATCTCCTTTAGAGGAGTAAGTTGCTTGCTAGCTCTTGCTTCCTCTTCTTCTTGCTCCTCTTTGTTTCTTCTTCTTCGTTAGGATAGTTGAAACCTCACTAACCTTAGGACCACTTTTGCATGCTAATATTAGGTTTAGTCTCCCCCCATTTTAGACTTCTACCTTTTTTCTCCCTTGGTTCCTTTCTCTTCTCATCTCAAAACAAAACCTAAAAAACATTAATAAAGAAAGAAGTGGCTTCTTGTGTAATAGCCTTATTCCATGGGGCATATGTACTCATTCCATCTTGGAATAGTGCATTTGTCTAGCATGATGCACAAGTCGGATCATGAAGTCATCTTCATCAAGAAAAACCCTAAAAAATACTTCTTCATTTTAATCACCAAAACACCTAATAAATTAAACAAGTCAATGAATTTGGGCCCTTGCCCTTGGAAACAAGTCTTGGATAAGTTCTCCTTGCTTGGTGTGCTTGTTCTATTATTCCATCTTGGAATGTAGTAACAAGTACACATTCCATGGAAGAGAGCTTGAGTTCATTCTCTTGTGCCGCACCAATAAAAGCTCATAAAGAACACAAACAAACAATAATCGTCTTTCCTTCGGGAATTCTTTTCTCATCTCATTCGCTCCGTCCGCGAACTTGCTTCTTCTTGTTATTATGAAAGACGGTTACACACTCGTCGTCTGAGCCTGCAACACCTAAGCATTGGCATAGGCAGTTCAAGACTTAATTCACAAGCAATCTTTTCCACCCCTAGTTAGGGGAACTACGGCGTCTCTGATCCTCATTGTCCAGATGAGGTACGTAGGCAGCGGGGTAGGGTCCGTTTGAGTACAATCTTTATTTTCCCTACATTTTTCCCTTTCATTTCTTTTTTAGTTCCCCTTTATTTTCTTTTTATCCAGTTCATTTTCTTTTCGTTGTAGCAGCTTTCATCCCCTCACCCTTGGAAGCATATTTCTTTGCAAGCGTGGATCCCGTCAGGTACGGCGGACGATCTGGGGTGCTGATACCTTCCCAGGTCGTAACCGACTCCCGATCTCAGTTTCTTTAGTTCGCAGGACCCGTGTCCTTCCTTTTCTTTTCTTCTGGTTTGTGCAGCATTACCATTCCTGTTCCTTCGGGATAAAAATGCCTGGCTGGCGACTCTACCTCTTTCCGCGCCACTTTCGTGTTTGTACCAGGATGGAAATCTGGGGAGCGACAGCTAGCAACTCTGTTGGGGATTATCCTAACCAGAGAATCTCTGGTTCCCTTGAGAGTCAATTCTAGCGCTTGCGTGTTTCTGTTTCTTCGGGTGTTGATTGTTTGCTGTTGCGTGTTTATTTTACTGTTGTTTATTTATAATTTTATTTACAGCTTTATTTACAGTTTTCAGTATTTATTTTCATGCATCATAATACTGGGTTGTCTGGCTGCTGGTTTTCTTTTTTCTGTGGGATTGGGAATTGTTACTGAGAGATGAGCTCGTAACCGGGGCTCGAGTGCACCCTAGGGCTTAGAGTGGACAGTCACTTTGGCTTCATGGCATCTTGCTATGTTGGTAGTAGTGAGTTCCATACCCAGATGATCTGTGATATTTAGTTGTAGTTTTCAAGCCGGTTTTCATTGTCCTTTGAGTTTAATTTCGTTCGTTTGAAATATTTCGTTCATGTTTCGTCGTAGTTTTCTTAATGTAGCATGCAAGTTTAGTTTTAATCGTTTTATCTATTTTTATCTTTGGTATGGGTTATATGGTTGTTTTTGATGTGTTTTCAGGTCAATATCTAATCGGTTGTTCGAAGCATTTGAAAAGATGATCCGAGCATGAAAAAATGACAGCAAAATAGGATATCAGAAGCACAACACGGGTGCCAGTGTTGTACAACACGGCCCGTGTTGTGAAGACCAGCTGAAGAGGAAGTTTGTGAAAGAAAAGGAGCAACCAGTGATGTGACACGGGTGCCTGTGTTGTAAAACACGGCCCGTGTCATAGCATCTGAAGAAGAGGCTGAATTCAGAAGACCCAGAGGCACAACACGGGTGCCCGTGTTGTGAAGACCAAAAGAAAACCTGATATTTTGTTGCTGCAAGGGCATTCTGGAATTTTCGCGGTGTTTTTGGAAGACTGATTTATATTAGATGATTATGACTGTAAAGACTTACTTTTTGATTTAGGGGATTTTGGGATTTGAACGATAACGGGAGAAGAAGGATTGATCAAGAGCGGAAGCGATTGACGATCCAACGAATCCTACGTTAATTGTAATGTCTCTATATTCTTGCTCTGTTTTTATTTTCGTTATGAACA
Organism: Lathyrus aphaca; assembly: GCA_963966055.1. Lineage (NCBI taxonomy): Eukaryota > Viridiplantae > Streptophyta > Magnoliopsida > Fabales > Fabaceae > Lathyrus > Lathyrus aphaca. The sequence continues at coordinate 278,714,020 of OZ014519.1, read as the reverse complement.
TGAGTGGCTAAACCCCCCAATGCCAGGGGGTGTCCCTGATTTGCTTTATGTAATGACAATTTGAAATTTTAATTTTGAGATTATGCGATTAAATCCGTTTCTTTATTTTATGCAACGTTCTTAATGCTTTGTCTTTGTTGGAAAATTGGATAATTGATCGTGGTTAGGATTTGGTCTGACCAACCATCCTAACCTTGTTGCATAAATTTTATCACGGTAAATATTACTGAGGAATTGGAATATTTTGTGAAAACCATTTTATGTCAGAAATTATTGCTTGATATTCTTCTTTGACCGTTGAGGAATCAAGGTCGAGGAAGAATACCAATGGTTTTTCTCTAAAGGAATTTTGGAAAAACATTATCGACATAGGAAAGACACTTTTTAAAGCATGTCTCTGTAAAATTGAGAAATTATTAAGTCATTGCATTGCAGATTATACACCGTCCCTGGCATTACTCTCATATAAGTAAAAACTCTCTGTTTTAGTTTATGTTTTAATAATTTTATTTTATTTAATTAAAAATAAATCATTTAGAACTTATTTTGTTAAGCAGTCCTTGAGATCGATATTCGGGGTTACTCCCTTCTATTACTACATCGGTAAAAATAGTACACTTGCTATTTTCCGATCAAGTTTTTGGCGCCGTTGCCGGGGACTGCCAAAGAACTATGTTATTTTGTATTATATCAATTGGAATTTTGTTGCTATGCGACTAAATTTTATTATTTTCTCTGTATATCATTTTAGTGTTATTGAATTTTTTTTTCTAACTCGTGTCTAACTGTTTATGCGAGGTCAGGCCTCAGCTAAATTTTCTTTTGACACAGAACCAGAAAGAGCTTTGCACGAGAGACGCCGCAAGGCAAGAATTGATAGTCTGGCTAAAACTGGTTCAAGTGTCCCGAATCAGGAAACTGAGGACTATATATCCGTGCACTCTGAGCACAGTGACTCTGACTCATACAGAGAAACTGACCCAGGATTCAACAACATGGCAGGTAATCAACCTGTTGCAGAGAGACTCTTAGGGGATTACGGAGGGGAAAATTCTTAGCCTAACAGGATGACTATTGTTAATCAACCGGTGAATGTAGCACACTTTCAGTTGCATCCATCTACTATCCTCCAGTTAGAGAGCAAGCCTTTCTTCGAAAGAATCAATGAGGATGCAAATAAGCATCTTCAGAGATTTCTTACTACCACCACTTCTTTGAAGATCGAAGGTCATTCAGAGGAGGCAAAACAACTTGTGATGTTTCCATTCACACTTACCGACGATGCTGAAGAGTGGTTCTACTCTCTTCCCACAGCGAGTATCACAACATGGCAAGAGATGGAAACAGCATTCCTTAATGAATACTTTCCTGCTTCAGTGTTCATCCGGAAGAGATATGATATAGTCAACTTTAAACAAAAAGAGGGTGAATCACTTGGAGATGCTTATAAAAGATTCAAAAGGTGTTTGACTGCGTGTCCTACTCATAATATGGACGCGACCGAGCAGATGCAAAACTTTGTGAATGGGTTGCGACTCAAGACAAAGCAGCTTATTGATACTGCTGCAGGTGGCCTAACAAACTTTTCAATAGCCATAGGTATTAAAAGAATCATAGAAGCCATTGCTGCCAATGAACACCTTGAATTATACGATCGCACAGTGAGTCAACCAGATGGAAAAATTGATCTAAAGCTTACAGAGCAGGTTGTAAAAATGGAAGATCAAATTGCCGCAGAAGTTGAAAGAAGGTTAAAGAAGATGAATCTTGGAACTCAAACAGTTGCTCAGGTTGAACCTGTTCAAGCTGTGATTTGCGAGTTATGTTGTGGACCTCACTTTGCCATGCACTGTTTGGCAACTCAAGAACAGGTTGAACAAATTAATATGTTGAGGCAGAACAATCCGTATGCCAACACGTATAATCCGAGGTGGAAAAATCACCCAAATTTCTCTTGGAAAGATCATCAAGGGAACATCCAAAAACCGGTTCAAGGCCAACAACAATATCAGCCCCAGCAACAACCATATCATCCCCCAGTTTCAAGAAAAGCTGATTGGGAAATTGCCATTGAAAAGATGGCAGCTCACAATTGTCAATTTCAAGAAGAAACAAGGAGTAACTTCAAGAATACTGGAGCCTCTATCAAGAATCTTGAAGTGCAAATGAGCTAAATTGCCCAACACCTCACCATTCCACAAACTCCAGGGACTCTTCCTAGTGCTACTGTCACAAATCCAAGAGATAATCACAAAGTGAATGCAGTCACAACACGAAGAGGTAAAGTTAGTGAGGAGGTTCAAGAAAATTCTAAAAGTGAAAATCAAATGATTGAGGTGGAACTGGAAATCAAATAAAATGAAGTGGTTGATAAAGAAAAAGAAGTTACCTCAACACCGGACATCAAAGAAAAAACGGTTGAACCAAAACCGGTGATTAAACTTCCGTATCCTACAAGAAACAAGAAGAAAGGGCAGCAAGAAAAGAATTTTGAGAAATTCCTTGAGTTGTTCAAGAGGCTGGAGCTGAATATTCCATTGCTTGAAGCACTTGAGCAAATGCCCACTTATGCCAAGTTCATGAAAGACATCATTGCTAAAAAGAGAACTATGGGAGCTGAACCTATTATTCTAACTGAAACTTGTAGTGCTATTTTGCAGGGACTAAAGATTCCAGTAAAGAAAAAAGATAGAGGAGCTGTCACCATTCCATGCACCATCGGTGACCGATCATTCAAGAGAGCTCTCATTGACTTGGGAGCGAGCATCAGTTTAATGCCTTTATCCATTTACAAAAAGTTGGGTATTGGTGTTGTTCAAGACACTCGGATGACTCTCCAATTCGCGGACCATTCGGTGAAGCGGCCATATGGAGTTGTCCATGATGTCCTGGTTAGAGTGGACAAATTTGTGTTTCCAGTTGACTTTGTGATCCTTGAAATGCCTGAAGATGAAGAAATACCCTTGATTTTGGGAAGACCTTTCTTAGAAACCGGGAGAGTCATGATAGATATGGAAGGGGGAACACTCACGTTGAAGGTGTACGATGAAGAGTTGAAAATTGATGTTAGGAACACTTTGAAGTATAAAGATGATGTGGGCACTAGTAGTAACATACAAGTGTTAAAACAAATGGAAGCTAGTGAGCATTTAGAAAGTGTGTCCCAATTTCCTCTAGAGAGGGTGCTGAGTATGTCCATTTTTGAAGATGATAAGGAAGTTGGAGATAATGATAGGGAAGTGGTGGCTATGCTTGAAACTCAACCTATCCTTAAAAGAGTTAGAATGTACCGGTGGGAAGAGTTAAGACAACCTATAACGGTTGATGAAGGCAAAGACAAGCCAAAGATATCAGAATTGAAGCAACTACCCGAGAATCTCAAATATGTCTTTCTTGACATGGAAGAAAAATGTCCCGCTATTATTAGCGCTAATTTGAAAAGTGTGCAAGAAGACAAGTTAATTGAAGTTCTTAAGAAATTCAAGGGAGCAATTGGGTGGAAGATTGAAGACCTAAAAGGTATAAGTCCTACGGTGTGTATGCATAAAATACTTATGGAAGAAGATCACAAACCGGTCGTGCAGCCCCAAAGGAGATTGAACCCGGTGATGAAGGAGGTAGTGCGAAAAGAAGTTGTTAAGCTATTGGATGCAGGATTGATCTATCCTATATCTGATAGTGCTTGGGTGAGTCCGGTACATGTGGTGCCCAAAAAGGGAGGAACAACTGTTATAACAAATGAAAAAAATGAGTTGATTCCTACTAGAATTGTTACTGGATGGAGAGTTTGCATTGATTATAGAAGATTGAATTTGGCTACGAGAAAGGACCATTTTCCGTTGCCATTCATTGACCAAATGTTGGAAAGGCTAGCGGGACCTGATTACTATTGTTTTCTAGATGGTTACTCCGGATACAATCAAATTGCTGTTGCGCCGGAAGACCAAGAGAAGACGGTGTTTACATGTCCCTATGGCATTTTTGCATATAGAAGGATGCCATTTGGGCTATGTAATGCCCCCGCTACATTCCAAAGATGCATGACATCCATTTTTCCGGACATGTTAGAAAAGCACATGGAATTGTTCATGGACGATTTCTCCGTGTTCGGGTCCTCATTTGATCACTGTTTGTCTAACCTTTCACTTGTTTTGCAGCGATGTCAAGAAAGTAATTTAATATTGAACTAGGAAAAATGTCATTTCATGGTGCGAGAAGGAATTGTTCTTGGTCACAAGATCTCACAAAAAGGGATCGAAGTTGATCAAGCCAAAGTGGAAGTGATCTCGAAACTGCCACCGCCGATTAATGAGAAAGGTATAAGAAGCTTCTTGGGACATGCAGGTTTTTACCGCAAGTTCATAAGAGACTTCTCGAAGATAGCTAAACCTTTAACTACCCTGTTGATTAAAGATAAGGCTTTTGCTTTCAATAAGGAGTGCACCGATGCTTTTGAAACACTTAAAAAGGAATTAGTGTCTGCACCTATTGTTATCGCTCCTAATTGGTCCCTACCCTTTGAAATTATGTGCGATGCTAGTGACATTGCGGTAGGGGCTGTTCTTGGACAGCAAAGAGGAAAATTACTTCATGTGATTTATTATGCTAGTCACGTTTTGAACCCCGCACAGATAAATTATGCAACTACCGAGAAGGAGTTGCTAGCTGTTGTGTATGCCTTCGATAAATTCAGGCAATATCTGTTGGGTTCAAAAGTGATTGTTTACACTGACCATGCCGCTTTGAAATATCTTTTTGCTAAGCAGGATTCAAAGCCCAGGCTTTTGAGGTGGATTTTACTTCTCCAGGAATTCGATGTCGAGATCCGCGACAAGAAAGGGTGTGAAAACACTGTTGCAGATCATCTTTCTCGGATGTCACCAATTGAGGAGACTGAAGAGCAGCGCCCCATAAAGGATGAGTTTGCTGACGAACACATCCTAGCTGTTATTGGGGTGCCTTGGTTTGCAGATTATGAAAACTACCTCGTTGGCGGTATTATACCCGGCGATTTTGATTCTAACAAAAGGAAAAAGTTTGTTCATGACTGCAGGTTTTACTTATGGGACGATCCATTTCTCTACAAAAGAGGGGTGGATGGCCTTGTAAGAAGATGTGTACCCGACGAAGAGCAAAAATATGTGCTGAAAGCATGTCACAACTCTGAGTATGGTGGACATTTCAGTGGTGATCAGACAGCAGCTAAAGTCCTTCAATCCGGACTATACTGGCCATCTTTATTTAAGGATGCTCAAGAATTAGTGAAAGAGTGTGACAGATGTCAGAGGACTGGGAATATATCAAAAAGAAACCAGATGCCCCAAAACTCTATGCTAGAGGTTGAGTTATTCGATGTATGGGGGATAGACTTCATGGGGCCGTTTCCACCATCATTCGGAAAAAACTATATTTTGGTTGCAGTGGACTATGTGTCCAAATGGGTAGAGGCTGTTGCATTACCCACCAATGATGCTAAGGTTGTGGTGAGATTCCTGAAAGAGAACATTTTTGCAAGGTTTGGTGTCCCGAGAGCATTGATAAGCGACGAAGGAACACATTTCCTGAATCACCTCATGGAGAAGCTTCTGCAAAAGTACAATGTTAAATACCAGATAACTACTCCATACCACCCCTAAACAAGCGGCCAAGTTGAGGTGTCAAATAGACAACTGAAACAAATCCTGGAAAAAACAATGAATTCGTCTAGAAAGGATTGGTCGATTAAGTTGGATGACGCTTTATGGGCGTAACGAACGACTTTCAAAACGCCTATCGGTATGTCACCATATCAACTGGTATACGGAAAGGCATGTCACCTACCATTGGAACTTGAACACAAAGCTTTTTGGGCGTCTAAGTATCTTAATATGGATTTGTCAAAAGCTGGAAGTTCGAGGATTCTTCAACTTCATGAGTTAGAAGAATTCAGGAATCGGGCGTATGAGAATGCTAAAGTTTACAAAGAGCAAACGAAAAAATGGCATGACAAGAGGATTCAAAGAAAAGAGTTTTGGGAAGGACAAATGGTCCTTCTGTACAATTCGAGGTTGAAGCTATTTCCAGGAAAACCAAGGTCTAAATGGTCGGGACCTTTTGTAGTTCACAAGGTATTTCCTCACGGAGCTGTCGAAATTAAAAATCAGACCAATGGAGATATTTTCAAGGTGAACGGGCAGAGATTAAAGCCTTACTTCAAAGGCCAAACTACAGGTGATGTGAATGTCACTCGTCTTACTCAGTAGGATGACGGACCGTCGAGCCATGCGACGTTAAACGCAACGCTAAGTGGGAGGCAACCCACGATTTTATCATTCTTACTCTTGTTTGTTTCAGTTTTTGTAGGTTGTGTGTTTTTGTGTATCACTGGTTCTGTTGAGGAAAGAAAGAGGTTGGATGTTTGGGCAAGAAAAAAATCAAAAAACCAAGAAAAAGTGAAAAATCAGGGGTGCAACACGGGTGCCCGTGTTGTGCAGCACGGCCCGTGTTGTGCAACACGGCCCGTGTTGCAATGTCTAAGGAATATTGGTTTTTGAAGAGAACTTCAAGGGATCCAGAGATGCAACACGGGTGCCCGTGTTGTGCAACACGGCCCGTGTTGTGCAACACGGCCCGTGTTGTGCAACACGGCCCGTGTTGCAATGTCTGAAGAAGATTGGTTTTTGAAGAGAATTTCAAGGGATCCAGGGGTGCAACACGGGTGCCCGTGTTGTGCAATACGACCCGTGTTGCAAGGTCTGAGCAAGCCATTGTTTGATACAAAATTGATCTCCATTACAGGGGCCTGACACGGGTGCCCGTGTTGTGCAACACGGCCCGTGTCAGGCATGCGGGCAGCCAAAATTTTGAAATTTTCATCTTCCCAATTTTTAATGCAGTGGGGCCCACGTGTTTATTATTTTAATTTATCATTAGTGGCTCATTTACCACTCATTTCCCCTAATATTTCATCTTCTTCAACCTCCATTCTCTTAAAAACAACCCTAACCCCATTTTTCTTCTTCACAAAATCTTTAATTTCTCCAATACCCACTCACTAAAACACCCTACCCCGTTCACAAAAAGTGTTCTCCTTGCCTCCATCGTCACTTCTACGGTGACGGATTTCACTAATCCTTCTGTCAAATTGTGTGTTTATTTTGTGCAGGTGATAACAGTGCCTCCTCACAAAGATACCGGAAAGAGTGTCGCCGAATCTTTTCGCCCCCGTAAGCGAGCACACCGAATGCCTAATGCTCATGGAATTTTGTTTGAGGATCCGGAGCATCAAGTCAAATATTCAAAGTTGGTAAGGCGTAAATTGATACCGACCCGATATATGTGTAATGAAACTCTTGAGAATCTAGGGCTTAAATTTTAGGTACATAGAATGTTTCACAATATTGGAATGCTAAATTTTATGCTTTATGAAGCGCCGACTTTCGAGCGCATAACTTTGGAATTTTTGAGTTCTTTGCATTTTCAGCTTAAGCATATGTGGACAGGGTCAGACACAGAGTACTACGGTACTTTGAAGTTTCGCCTCTTTGACACTGATCATGTGATGTCGGTTGCTAATTTGGGAAAGATATTAGATCTTCCAATATACGGGCCTGGCGCACCGCCGAGTATATTTGTTGCAGGAGAATTCCGGAGAGATATCACCGGCAGTACCGATTATGTCGCATCGGCGGAAAAAGCTTCGGGGATTCATAACCCGTGCTTTAGGTATGCTCAGAAGGGGTTGGCTTATACCCTTTTCTACCGAGGCGATAGCACAGGAGTAGCTACGCAGAGAGAGCTGTACTTCCTATATGGTATGGCTAATGATGAGCTGATCAACATTGCGGCCTTCGCAGCAGACCACCTAAAGCGGGTAGCCAATGCTGCCTCTGGTGAGATCTCTGTAGGAGGGATGATTAAGCAAATTGCTGAAAAACTTGGGTATGGTGAGAGGTTGCTTGAAGTACCTGCAGTGGCAGGTAAGAACAAAATTGATCTTGAAACCTTAATCAACCAAGGTATGATAAAGAGCTGTCATAATTATTACTCTGTGTTGACCCGTAACCGACATTTGATTTCTTTGCCTGCTCCTAATTTGATTACTATAGACAATAGAGCTAACTGGTTGTATGAGGACCCTATGCAGGGCGGAAACGATCAGTTTGATGAATATTTTTCAGGTGAGGAGGATGAGGGGAACCAAGTTGAAGAGGTCTCGGTTCAAACTGCTGGTAGATCATCAAACCAAGCAACCGGTCAGTGGAATGTGACCAAGGAGGAGTGGGACGAAATGATAAGAGAGAAGACCCGGAAAGGGGACCTCATCGATGAGTTGCATTCATGGATGCAGCAGATGAGGCTTCATGGATTTCCACCAGAGCAGTGATAGTTGTGAGTTCCCTCCAACATTGATTCTTCAACAGTGTGGACACTGTTGAGTTCAAGTGTGGGGGGTTTAGTTTTCATGTTTTCCTTTTGTTTTGTTTTAATCTATGTTTATTTATAGTAGTGTCGGTTTGAAAATTATAGCTATATGTTATTTGAAAAAAACAACCCTGAGTTGACCTGTTGTGTGTTGCGAGTGAATAATGAGAAAGTATATAGGATATGAGTGAAAAGAAACCCGATGAGCAAAAATGGAAAAATTTTGATGTTTAGGTAAAACATGAACACACTGAGTCTCCTGAATTAGGAACGAGTTCGACGTGTAGATTCGTGCCATGGTACTTTGATCTGAGAAGTAAACCCGAAGTAGTTTCTATTGGCATATCTGGCTTTATCTATAATAATTGTGTGTGCAGAGTTAATCCAAAAGAGAAAAAGGCTTGAAGGCACCGAAAAAAAATGAATAAAAACATTAGAACGATCGATCCTTCTAAGTTGGGTAACCCTCACCAGGTTATTCAACCTAACGGCGGTTGAACATAAATGTTTCCCCTAAGGGACAAAGAAATATCGGTGCCAACAATAAAAAAAGGGGGATCAATTTTGTACACATAGTGAAAATCATAAAAAGCCTTAAAAGGGATTGTCCGAATGAAAAGGGTGGAAAATCGAAATATAAGACCTAAGCCCGAAGCATAGTCGGAGAGGTTACCGAAAAGGAGATTCAGGTCCGAGGTTTTCCGCGGTGTAGTGTTTGTGTGATACCTTTACTGAGAGAGAAGTACCAAAAGAACTTATTGGGTGACATGGAACAAAGGATCCACGTATGAGTATCGTAATTCATCTTGCTAGTGTTTGAATGTATAAATACAGGATCTTTGCTTGAGGTCAAGCAAGAGTTCAAGTTCGGGGGAGTTTGATCAGTGATATTTAGTTGTAGTTTTCAAGCCGGTTTTCATTCCTTTGAGTTTAATTTCGTTCGTTTGAAATATTTCGTTCATGTTTCGTCGTAGTTTTCTTAATGTAGCATGCAAGTTTAGTTTTAATCGTTTTATCTGTTTTTATCTTTGGTATGGGTTATGTGGTTGTTTTTGATGTGTTTTCAGGTCAATATCTAATTGGTTGTTCGAAGCATTCGAAAAGATGATCCGAGCGTGAAAAAATGACAGCAAAATAGGATATCAGAAGCACAACACGCGTGCCAGTGTTGTACAACAAAGCCCGTGTTGTGAAGACCAGCTGAAGAGGAAGTTTGTGAAAGAAAAGGAGCAACCAGTGCTGTGACATGGGTGCCCGTGTTATACAACACGGCCCGTGTTATACAACACGGCCCGTGTCATAGCATCTAAAGAAGAGGCTGAATTGAGAAGACCCATAGGCACAACACGGCCCGTGTTGTGAAGACCAGAAGAAAACTTGATATTTTGTTGCTGCAAGGGCATTCTGGACTTTTTGCGGTGTTTTTGGAAGACTGATTTATATTAGATGATTATGACTGTAAAGACTTACTTTTTGATTTAGGGGATTTTGGGATTTGAACGATAACGGGAGAAGAAGGATTGATCAAGAGCGGAAGCGATTGATGATCCAACGAATCTTACGTTAATTGTAATGTCTCTATATTCTTGCTCTGTTTTTATTTTCGTTATGAACATGAGTGGCTAAACCCCCCAATGCCAGGGGGGTGTCCCTGATTTGCTTTATGTAATGACAATTTGAATTCTTAATTTTGAGATTATGCGATTAAATCCGTTTCTTTATTTTATGCAACGTTCTTAATGCTTTGTCTTTGTTGGAAAATTGGATAATTGATCGTGGTTAGGATTTGGTCTGACCAACCATCCTAACCTTGTTGCATAAATTTTATCACAGTAAATATTACTGAGGAATTGGAATATTTTGTGAAAACCATTTTATGTCAGAATTATTGCTTGATATTCTTCTTTGACCGTTGAGGAATCAAGGTCGAGGAAGAATACCAATGGTTTTTCTCTAAAGGAATTTTGGAAAAACATTATCGACATAGGAAAGACACTTTTTAAAGCATGTCTCTGTAAAATTGAGAAATTATTAAGTCATTGCATTGCAGATTATACACCGTCCCTGGCATTACTCTCATATAAGTAAAAACTCTCTGTTTTAGTTTACGTTTTAATAATTTTATTTTATTTAATTAAAAATCAATCCATTAGAACTTATTTTGTTAAGCAGTCCTTGAGATCGATATTCGGGGTTACTCCCTTCTATTAATACATCGGTAAAAATAGTAAACTTGCTATTTTCCGATCACCAGACTTGCGACCGTCTTGGAAATGTATTATGCCGGAATTTTTATGGGGTAATACACAACCTCGATAGTTATGTGTATCTGGGGACCGATCATTGAGGACCTTTGTAGAAACATCCCTCTCCAGTGGTGACAGTGGCAAACCAAATTTTGTGGCAAACCCATTCGCACCCGAGGGCCCACTGGGAACTCGCATAGGATGGCATGGTTCTTTTATAGGAAGTCAGTCAAAGCATCTGGTCATATGACGATAGTATTGTACCCTTTGGGATGAATTTACTATTGTTTCTCGATTCCAGCGCTTGAAGCTGGGAACTTATAAAGGATGCTTGTTTTCCCGGACTCACGCTGAGGCCTCCCTGAGTAGTACATAATGCCAAACCGATTCCCTGATTTGGTCATGAGCCATTTCTCGGAAATGGTGAACGTATTATTGCTATTCGACTTTGAGAGTATGTGATGTTTGATTCATAGCACACCTGTGAGATTGGGAGGGGTTTACAGGTTTGCAGGAACCCTTGACCTCATCATACCTCATTGCCAGTACAATTCTATGATTTTATAAGGCTACATGGTTTTGGATCTTTGATTTTGGGGCTTATTTGAGACTGAATTCTTGTTCATAGGGCCTTATTCAGAGGATCTTGGTTCTTGGTCACTTGGGTCCAGTGTTCCGTATCCAGACAGCCCCGGTTGTTGATCATATGCCTGCATTGCATTTGCATCGCATCATACTTGCATTAACTATTTGTGTTTCCATTACAGGTTATCCTTCATCTCAGTACCCGGTTCTAGTATTCATTGTTTCTCTAGATGACAGAAGTCCAAGAGATACCCAGAAAAAGGAATGTTCATTACACTTTCCCACAACCAGAAATTGAGAGTATTCAGAAACTGGTAGACTTGATGAGTGACAAGGTTTCAGATGATTTCAGAAGCCGGTATGGGAAGATCTTGGTTTACATGAACAAACCTACTATTGATCAGAGAGATAGTCTTCATTCTTTGTTGCAGTTTTATGACCCTCAATTGAGAATTTTTGAGTTTGCTGACTATGTCTTGGATCCCACTATGGAAGAGATTTCTGACATCCTGAAGATTCCTATCAAGAATGGTATTCCCTATTATGCTGCAGAGAAGTGTTCCCCTTATAAGGATATTGCAAGTGCTTGTCATTTGAGTATGCTTAGAGTGAAGATGGAGCTAGAAGCCAGTAAAGGGAAGGGGTTTACTCTGGATTTTCTTATCACAGAAGCCCATGTGTTTGCTTTGGGAGGGAAATGGTTAGAGTTCAGTGTGCTGTTAGCATTAATGGTCTACGGGACAAGTCTTTTCCTAGGAGAGAAAGGATGGGTAAGCTTAGAGGCTATCACCCTTTTCATTAAAGGGAACCCGGTACCTACGTTATAGGGAGACTTTTACTTCGGCGTCCATCACAGAAATGAGAAGAGAAAAGGGTACATAAATTGTTGTGCTCCAGTGTTCGCTGAGTGGTTTGCTAAGAAGCTTCCGAAGTCAGGACCGTTCAAAGATCTTAAGCAAGATTGGAAGTGGGCTAGAAGATTGATGGGGTTAACATCTGATGATATAGCCTGGGGATGTAGCAGAAACTTGGTAGGAAAGGAGTTAATTACAAGGTGTGGTGAGTTTCCCGATGTGTCGTTTTTAGGTAGAAAAGGAGTGATAAGTCATAACCCTGTGCTATCCAGAAAGCAATTTGGTTATCCACTGAAGGATCCGCCATCAGATGAAGGAATAACAAAGACTTTGTATTTTCCAGCTGAAGATAATGAGCAGTTAGTTATCCAAGTATCTCAAGCTTGGGAAAAAAAGGTTAAAGAGGGTAAGAAAGAATTTGGAAAGGTAGACCCTAAGACTTATCCCTCTTTTGCTGCTTGGATACAAGGTAGGGTTGATACCTTCTTCCTGCCATTTTCGGTTGAGGCTCCGCTATATCCAAAGGAGGTTCCGGTGAAAACCACTGTTTCTCTTGAAGATTACAAGAAATTGGAAGCTTAGTTAAACGAGGTTCGGGTAGAGAATTCTGAAATGTCTAGTTTGTATCACTGTGCCAACCATGCTAAGCAAGAAGTGGAAGAAAAGCTACAGAAGATGCAGGATACCGTAGAAGCTAAAGAAAAGGAGTTTGCTGGGAGAGAAGCTCATTTTCAGAGATTGGGTTTAACAGAGTCAAAGAGAGAAACGGAGTATAAGAGGATTGTGAAGACTCTCAGAGAAGCTCGTCAATCCATTGCTTGGTTACAGGGCCAAAGAGAGCAGGAGCAGAAGAAGTACAAACAAAAGGAAGAGTTATTTGAAGCGCAGATGGAATTTAAGAAAGAAGAGGTCGAACAAGTTCGAAGGAAAAAGACTCAGCAATTGGAACAGAGCCATCTAGCCTTGGAGGAAGCAATGAAGGAGATTGCAGATCTCAAACTAAGAGCAGGCATCAAGAAGAGCCGGACAGAGGTGGTGACTGCTGAAGAGGATCCTGGACCTTTCGTTAGCTTAGGGTTTTAGTTTATTGTTGATTGTATCCAGACTACCTACAGGCTTGTTGTAGGAGTCTTGCTTTATCTTCTTGTCTTTTGTATTGAATTGTAACCCTACGGGGAATGCTGTTTTTGTCTATAACTCTGATTGTTGGTTTGTTCATGTTATGCAATGATACTTTCCAGTTACTAACTCTGAATGAGCAAAGTTGGTTGCCCTAAGTCACCAGGGTTTGAATACTCCTCAAAAGAGTTTGAAAAAGTCAGTTTCCGAAAGGTCATTTGGAGTATTTTCTGTCAAAATACAAGAACTGGGGCATAATAATGCCTGGACGTGGAAACATGAATAGTTACATTGCATGCATATAACATGTTTGTTGTTTTGAAGGTGTTTTTCCAGTGTTCTAACGTTCATGTCACTTTCAGGCACTATAGTTCCCAAGAATGTTCAGAGACAGTCAACGGTGCACAAATACCCTACAAAGGTGAATAGAGAAAGAGTGATGGAACAAATGCAAGCAAATCTGGCTGATTTAAGGACGAGAATGGACAATTTCATGACCCTGATGGCTGGGATGGGTCAAACTCAAGAGAGTTTGCGTAAGATGGTAGAGAACAATCAAGTAAGGAACAATGGGGCAGTAGATGGAGGTAATCGCAATGGGGCTGGCGCCCGTCAGGTTGAAATCCCTGTGGTGCAACCAGGGGTCACTATTGTCAATGATGGAGTGAACAACCTGCAGATGGATGGGCAAGACGAGCAATTCACTTTGCTGGATGAGGCAGAAGGCCAAGGGGTTGACATGAATAGAAGGTTCGAAGAAATGGCTGAGCAGATTTGTGCTATTCAGTCTCAGAGTTCTCTAGGGTTTGACATCGCTGATCTGGGCTTGGTGTCGGGGGTGAGGATTCCCTACAAGTTCAAGGTTCCTACTTTTGAAAAGTAGAACGACACGACATGTCCAAAAACTCATCTTCAGTCGTTTGTAGGAAGGATTGCTGCGCATACAGATGATGAGAAGCTGTGGATGTATTACTTCCAGGATAGTCTTGTATGAGCTTCCTTGGAATGGTACATGAAGCTTAGCACGGTCAATATCTGAAGCTGGAAGGATTTAGCTGAGGCATTTGTGAAGCAATATCAATATAATTTGGATATGGTTCCAAATCATACTCAATTGCAGACAATGTCTCAGAATGCTAAAGAAGGGTTCAAAGACTACGCCCAGAGGTGGCGTCAGCTTGCTGCTCGAGTGCAACCTCCCTTGTTGGAAAATGAGATGGCAGATATGTTTATGGGAACGCTGCAGGGGGTGTTTATTGAGAGACTGGCGTCTTGTTTAGAGACCAAGTTCAATGACATTGTGATAGCTGGAGAGAGGGTTGAAACTCTTCTAAAAATGGGGAAGATTCAAGATACTAGTGAAAGTAGCTCAAGTGGTGTGAGAAAGCCTTTCAGTGTACCTCCAAGCAGAAGGGAGGGAGAAACTAATGCTGTGTACGGTCGAGGTCGAGACCGCGGATACAGAGGATCTTATGAGCAGGTGGCCGTTGTCACTATCCCCACAGGTCCTGTACAACAACAGCAGCAACAACAACAACAGCCGCAACACAATAACTAACAACAAAGACCATATAAGCATAGGCAAGCTCGTCCAGCTAACAGGGTGCTTGAAGCTATCCCAATGACGTACACAACTCTGCTCCAGAGATTGTTGGAGTTGAACTTGGTGCAGTTGAGGACGTTAGCATCACCTCCACCTGGAGAGCTTCCAGTGGGGTATGATGCTAATGCAAGATGCACATTTCATTCAGGAGCTCCCGGGCACTCAACATAGAAGTGCAGGGCTTTGCAGCTTAAGGTCCAGGACTTGATTGATTCAAAGGAAATTAACTTTGCACCACCTCCAAATGTTACATCAAACCCCATTCTGAATCATGGAGGGGCTAGGATAAATGCCGTTGACAGTGGCAAAAGGTTGAATTTGATCTTGAATGTGGATGAAGTGAAGACTTCCTTGCTAGTCGTGAAGGACAGATTGCTGAAAGGGCAGGTATTCCTGGGGTGTGGTTATGACTGTGAGGGTTGTTTGAATTCTGTTAATGGTTGTGGGGATTTGAAAGCTGGGCTGCAGTGTTTGATCGATAAGGGGTCTCTACAGTTCGACAGAGTTGATGATAGAAGTGATTGTGTGTCCACAGTGACAATCTATTTTGATCCTGCTGAGGTTCCTGTACGGGGAGAGTCAGTGACTATATATGTTCCCGAGGTGAGTCCACTGACTATTACTGTTCCGGGACCAGTTCCTTATGCTGATGACAAGGCCATCCCTTGGCACTATGGCTCTGACGTGTACATAGAAGGCCAGAAGGTGGAGACTAAAGCAGTAACAATTGAACCGACTATTGTGAATGTCGGAGGAGTTGGGGGATTCACAAGGAGTGGGCGTCTCTTTGCTCCTCAAGCTCTTAGAGGTGATCTTGAAGCTGAAGTTGCTGCAAAGGCTAAGGGTAAGCAGATAGCAACTGAAGAGGTGACAACTCCTGCTGCCAGTCAGGACACTTTTGAAAAGGAAATCAAGGAATTCATGAGAATAATTAAGAGAAGCGACTATAAGGTGGTTGAACAGCTGAATCAGACCCCGTCCAAGATATCCATTTTGTCGTTGCTGATGTGTTCCCAAGCTCATCGAGAGGCTTTGCTGAAAGTTTTGCAAATGACGTATGTACCACAGGAGATAACTGTCATCCAGTTGGAGGCTGTGGTAGGCAGCGTAAACGCCAGTCATGGGTTGGGATTCACAGATAGAGATCTCACTTCTGAAGGACGCAATCACAACAAATCCTTACACATCACCATGGAGTGTAAAGGCGATGTTCTATCACACGTCCTGGTAGATACAGGCTCTTCTCTCAATGTGCTCCCTAAGAAGGCCTTAATGAAGCTGGATGTTGATGGCATCGCCTTGTGACCCAGTGATGTGATTGTGAAAGCCTTTGATGGGTCCCGAAGATCTGTGTTTGGGGAGGTGGAGCTACCGATGAAGATCGGGTCTCAGGTATTCAAGAGTACATTCTATGTTATGGATATTCAACCCGCTTATAGTTGTTTGCTGGGACGTCCTTGGATTCACGCTGCTGGTGCAGTAACATCCACGTTGCATTAGAAGTTGAAGTATGTGGTAGATGGCCAAGTTATTACAGTGTACGGAGAAGAGGATATTTTTGTAAGTCATCAGTCGACCTTCAAGTATGTGGAAATGGATGGGGAGATCCATGAGACACTTTGTTAAGCTTTTGAGACGGTCAATGTCAGCAATTTGTCTCCAGCAGTTCAGAGCAGCGAGAAGGAAGAGACTCCTATCTACTCTTACAAGCAAGCTAAGGAGGTAGTTCAATCCGGAAATGCCCAGGGCTGGGGCAGGCTGCTGGAAGTGGAAAAGAAGGATGACAAGTTCGGTCTCAGATATCAACTTGGTCAGTCCAGCTGGTCTCATGGCAGTAAGCCCATAGCGTTCACAAGCGCTGGAATGCTCGACTACAACCATGTTTGTGCAACAGATGCAGACGGAGTGACTATGACTTGGATAACTGGATTCACCCATGCGTACCTGGGGAGGAGCTACGAAACTGGTCTGCTGAAGATTTTGTTCAAGTTACTTGGCAGTCAAAGTAATTTTCTTTGTTTCCATTTCATCATACTGCATGTCAAATCCTGCATTCTACCCGAGGTGTATGGATCCATTTATAGGGCCACCATGTTTTTAATGCATTTACTTTTTCTATGAAATAAAGGACATTTTTCAAGCAAATTGTGTTCTCTTTCTTTTGATTTTAAATTTTTCACAAAAAAAAAACAAATAAAATGACAATGTTTTTTTCTTTCCGGTGTTTTTGTGTGTTTGCGTCTTCTACATATTCTGAAATAAGCACATCATTTGTGCAGTGTTGATCATCCGGATTCTCGTGATAACGTTCCTGCTATGACTATGCATGACTTCGATAATCCTATCTACCAAGCTGATGAAGGGGTTAAGAAAGATTGTGAACTCCCGGAAGAATTGGTCAGGTTGTTGAAACAAGAGGAAAGGGTCATTCAACCTCATTAGGAAGAAATAGAGATCATCAACATCGGGACTGAAGATGTAAGGAGAGAGATCAAGATTGGGGCCAGTCTGCAGGCCGAGGTAAAGAGAAAGTTGATTGGTATGCTACATGAATATGTGGATATCTTCGCCTGGTCGTATCAGGATATGCCAGGGCTAGATACTAACATCGTTGTGCATAAGCTGCCACTAAAGGAAGACTGTCCTCCCGTGAAACAAAAGCTGAGAAGAACTAGCCCTGATATGGCTATGAAGATCAAGGAGGAAGTTCAGAAGCAGTGGGATGCCGGGTTCCTTGCTGTGACTAGTTACCCACCTTGGGTAGCTAACATCGTGCCTGTACCAAAGAAAGATGGCAAGGTCCGGATGTGCGTCGATTATCGGGATGTAAACAGAGCAAGTCCAAAGGATGACTTTCCATTACCTCACATTGATATGCAGGTAGATAACACTGCTCAGTTCTCGGTATTTTCTTTCATGTATGGCTTCTCCGAGTATATTCAGATCAAGATGGCACCGGAAGACATGGAGAAAACGACGTTCATTACCCTGTGGGGTACATTCTGTTACAAGGTTATGCCCTTTGGATTGAAGAACGCCGGGGCAACGTATCAACGGGATATGGTAACATTGTTCCACGATATGATACACAAAGAAATTAAATGCTATGTGGATGACATGATTGCCAAGTCCCAGGACGAAGAAGGGCATCTGGTCAATCTCAGAAAGCTGTTTGATAGATTGATAAAGTACAGACTGAGGTTGAATCCAAACAAGTGCACATTCGGAGTGCGTTCCGGTAAATTACTGGGTTTCATTGTTAGTCAGAGAGGAATTGAGGTAGATCCTGCAAAAGTAAAAGCAATACAAGACATGCCTGCACCAAAAACAGATAAAGAAGTGCGTGGGTTTTTAGGTAGATTGAATTACATTTCGCGGTTTATATCTCATCTAACTACCACATGCGAGCCAATATTCAAATTGTTGAGAAAAGAACAAACGGTCAGGTGGAATGAGGACTGTCAAAGAGCCTTTGAAAAGATAAAAGAATATTTGCAAGAGCCTCCGATCGTAATGCCTCCAATTCTAGGACGGCCACTTATCATGTACTTGACTGTATTAGAAGGGTCGATGGGGTGTGTTCTAGGCCAACATGACGAGTCTGGTCGAAAAGAGCATGTTATTTACTACCTTAGCAAAAAGTTTACCGACTGTGAATCCCGTTACTTACTGCTCGAGAAAACTTGCTGCGTTTTGGTATGGGCTGCTCGCCGACTGAGACAATACATATTGTCCCATACCACACTGCTAATCTCAAAAATGGACCCCGCCAAGTACATTTTCGAGAAACCAACATTAACAGGAAGGGTTGCAAGGTGGAAAATGATCTTAACAGAGTATGACATACAATATACTTCCCAGAAAGCCATTAAAGGAAGTGTATTGTCAGATTATCTTGCACATCAACCACTTGAGGACGACTATCAGCCGATGAAGTTTGACTTCCCTGATGAGGACATCGTGTACCTCCAGGCAAGAGATTTCAAGGAACCACTTCCGGAGGAGGGGCCGGATCCTGAATCCAGATGGAAGTTGATGTTTAATGGGGCAGTCAATATCAACAGACATGGAGTTGGTGTTGTTCTTATCACTCCCGAAGGTGTTCACTTTCCCTTCGCTGCCAGAATTACTTTTGGTTGCACCAATAATGAAGCGGAATACGAGGCGTGCATAATGGGAATAGAGGAGGCTATTAATCTTCAGATTAAGACCCTCGATATATTCGGAGATTCAGACCTCGTCATCAACCAGATTATCGACAAGTGGTATACACATCAAGAACACTTAATTCCTTTATAGGGATTATGCCAGAAGACTGTTGACGTTCTTCACAACGGTTAAGTGTCAGTACATACCACGAGATGAGAATCAATTTGCCGATGCATTGGCTACTCTTTCTTCGTCCATCAAAGTCTTGTGTTGGAACTATGTGCCAAGGATTGACATTTCCAGGCTCGACGCACCAGCTTATGCTTTCTATGTAGACGCAATGTCTGATGAGAAAACTTGGTATTTTGATATCAAGCTTTTCCTAGAAAAAAAAGAATACCCAGCGGGGGCATCATCCAATGACAAGAAGACCTTGCAACGACTTGCTGCTAGTTTCTTCTTGAATACAGATGGGGTTTTGTATAAGAGGAACTTTAATATGGTCTTGATCAGATACGTGGATAGACACGAAGCAGGCCTGTTAATGCAAGAAGTCCACGAGGGGTCTTTCAGTACTCATGCAGGAGGACATGCTATGGCTAACAAGTTATTGAGATCAGGGTACTATTGGCTAACAATGGATGCAGACTGTTGCTCGTACGCCCGTAAGTACCACAAGTTCCAGATATATGCAGACAAAGTGCATGTCCCTCCAAGCCCGCTCAACGTCATGTTATCTCCCTGGCCCTTTTCTATGTGGGGCATTGATATGATCGGGAAAATAGAGCCTACTGCTTCAAACGGTCAACATTTCATTTTAGTTGCGATTGATTATTTCACCAAGTGGGTTGAAGCAACATCTTATGCCAATGTCACTCGTCAAGTGGTAGCCAGATTTCTGAAAAGAGACATCATTTGCAGATACGGAGTGCCCGAGCGAATCATTACTGACAATGGTTCCAATCTGAATAACAAAAAGATGGAAGAGCTGTGTCGGTACTTCAAGATTCAACATCACAATTCTTATCCTTACCGGACAAGGATAAATGGCACGGTAGAGGTAGCTAATAAGAATATTAAGAAGATTGTGCAGAAAATGGTTGTCACTTACAAAGATTGACATGAGATGTTACCATTCGCACTACACGGGTACCGAACGTTAGTCAGGACGTCAACCGGGGCAACTCCTTACTCCTTAGTGTATGGCATGGAAGCAGTCTTGCCTATTGAGGTAGAAATTCCTTCACTGCGTGTGATGATGGACGTGAAGCTTGATGAGGATGAATGGGTATGTACCCGATACAATCATTTGTGCCTAATTGAGGAAAATATATTAACGGCTATCTGTCATGGTCAACTTTATCAGAGGAGAATGAAGCGAGCATTCGACCAATGAGTACGTACTCGGGAGTATCAAGTAGGCGAGCTTGTGCTCAAAAGGATTATTCCTCCAGGTTCAGATCACAGGGGCAAGTGGACCCCAAACTACGAAGGCCCATTCATAGTGAAGAATGTTTTCTCAGGTGGAGCACTGATGCTCACTACTATGGATGGAGAAGATTTCCAGTCTCCTGTTAATTCGGATGCAGTTAAAAAATACTTCGCATAAAAAGACCCGCTGGATGCAAAAAACATAATTAAAGTCCAGGAAAGAAAAGGGCATCCCGGCGAGCTAAAAACAGAATAAAAACCTCGGGCAAAAATTAGGGAAAATAAATAAAAAATTGTACACCCGCTGAGTTGAAAAGCCACATTGGATGACTCAGGCAAAAAAAGGGTATCCCGGTGGATTGAAAACCCGAAAGGGCGATCCACGCAAAACAAGAGAATAAGCGAACAACTGCGATCCGGGTAATCTGAACCAAATCACCGTTTCGTATAGCCTAACAATATCAGAAGGATAGGAATCAGTTCCCTCATCTTCTTTAGAAAGCA
This sequence comes from Lathyrus aphaca, assembly GCA_963966055.1. Lineage (NCBI taxonomy): Eukaryota > Viridiplantae > Streptophyta > Magnoliopsida > Fabales > Fabaceae > Lathyrus > Lathyrus aphaca. The sequence goes on along the minus strand of OZ014519.1, from coordinate 278,693,126 downwards.
AAGGCAAGAACAGAAAGTCTTGAAGACATGCTGGCCATAGCAGGAAGGAAACTCATTGGAATGTCGTGCACATTGCCATTAAGATAATTTCTTTTCTCAATTTTACAGTAGCTACCTCTTTCTAGGTAGTTGCTTCCTGATGTAAAACTTTGCCTATTCAGAGGCCATTTAATGAGTGAATATTCAGTCAAAAGCCGTGTTACGTTTACTTTGTTTGCAAAAATGTCCTGAATTTTTGGCAAAAAGAACATTGCATTTGAAACATGTTGATTTTTCTAAAAAATTGACATTGCAGGGAAACAGTTAAAATAATCTTTGAGTTTCGGGTGATAATGAATGAATAGATCATACCTTGCAAATCCCCGGGGCACCTGTGTGTATACTGTTATTGCAAGTTTTGCAGGGCGATGTTGCACTTCCCCAAGCAGAGAATGCTCCCTAGTTGAGCTATGGAAATTGGGATCCTCAGAGAAGATTCAAATCTAATCAGAGATGGTGTCACCCCCAAGTGGTGGTTGTTCTTCACGAGAAAGACATGGTCATCCCCAGTAGAGTTCAGATGGAACCGTTCCCAGCTGAACTAGAGCAAGTGGGATCCTCAGCGGAGTTGCAAACCTAACCGAAGAGGTTCGTCTCCAATCGGAGTATTTATGGGCTATCCCCAGCGGGCAACTGAGTGCCTGTTTCCCCACAGAGTTAGAATTGTCCGAATTCTCTCCCCAACAAGGGTTATTTAACAAAGCATCTTCCCCCGCGAGCAACTGAATGCTTGTTTCCCCATTGAAGTCGCCAGCCGAGGTCTGGATCAAGCCTTTTCACCAGGCCAGGTCGGAAGATGGCTATTCCCCTGCAGAGTCGGGGTTATTGTTGCCAATCAGGGCGTTCCGTTTTGTGCTCGTCTGCATTTCCTAGCATTTGTCTGTGTTGGAAGTTCGTTTTGTGCTCGTCTGCATTTCCTGGCACTCGTCTGTGTTGTGTAACGCCCCGATTTGATAATTCCCATTTTTCTTTGAGTCTTTTATTTTAATTGAATAATTATTATTCTATTTATGAAATTAATATGATGATAAGATATGTTGATGAATTAATGTGCTATATATTGTGTTGAGAAATTTTACCGTTTTGTGGATTTCCGGGTAAAATTGATTAAAAGGGTATTTTAGACCTTTACTTTTAGTAATAAGTTAGAGTTGTTTATAATTTGTATTTTGAGAGAAAATAATATTTTGGTTGGAAAAGAGATAAAATGAGTTAAGTGTAGAAAATAGAATTAGTTAGTAGTAGAAATAGAAATAGAATTGAGAGAGAGTTATAAATGAAAGTTGGTAAGAGCGAAAGAAAAAAGAAAGAAAAGAAGAGAAAGAAAGAGGAGAGAAGAGAAAGAGAAGGAAAAGAGGAAAAGAGAGAATTTCTTCAAGATTGGTCCGCGGAGAAGAATCAATCGGGTAAGGGTATGAAATATTGTTATCTTAACATTGTGTATGATTATGTATGTGTTTGGTTGATTGGGTTTATGATTTGGAGAAGTTTTAGAGAATGTTAGGTTTAGGGTTTTGATGAGAAAACTTGGAAATTGGTAGATTAATCGGTTAGAAATCGTTGTAACCGAAGTATGATAGCTAGAACATGTTGTTGATCATGTTTGTATAAGTTTAGAGGAGTTTTGGGGGTATTTGGTGAGACTGTTCGTAGCTGGTGTTTTGCTGAAATCGCAGTGGTCGCTCAGCGAGCTATCCCTCGCTCAGCGAAAGTTCCAAGGCGATTTTCGTTCAGCGAGCTGCACGTCGCTCAACAAGCCTGGAAGGATTTTTGGGTTTCTAAGTTTTGTTTCGTAAATTGAGTTTCGGGTATTCGTTTTTAGTGATCCTTATATCGATTCGAAGCTAAAAACATGTAGAATCCATTGATGCTAAAATATGTAATTTTTAGCCAACTTTTTCCTGACTTTTCCAATAAAACGTAAATGAGTTAATTATGGAAATGTGGGTTTGTTATAATGTTGTGGCCATTGGGCAAGTGATTAGTATGCTTAAATTGTATGAATATGTATGTTAATGGTATGTGTTGAGTGCATAATTATGTTGTGAATAATGTATGCATTTTCAAGGATGTTTTGTATCATTTTGCATGTAAGCATCATGTCTGCATTCTTGTGGGTTCCTTGTGAATCCGTTGTAGCGTCGTGTGCTCATGTGGAGTGTGAGCGATGACTACAACACGATCGTGTGCCCATGTGGGGTGTGAGAGATTGGATTGTGTGCCCGTGTGGGGTGTGAGCAATCCATAAACATAGTGTTCCCATGTGGGGTGTGAGCGATGGGTGATTAAGTTCACATTGATCGTGTGCCCATGTGGGGTGTGAGCGATCGGATTGTGTGCCCGTGTGGGGTGTGAGAAATCCTGAAACATTGTGTGCCCATGTGGGGTGTGAGCAATGGGGGACATCGTATGCCCGACGGGGACTTACTTTAGGTAACGAGCGATGATTCTATTTGGTTCCTGATTGAACTTGTTGAATGTTGAGTCGGTACCGCATTGCATCTGCATAGAGTCGTATGTCGGTCTCTATGAGTTGAATTTTATACATTGAATGTATATGCTGAAATAAACATGATTGTGCATATGTTTATTTGGAATGTTGTGAAATGATTGGTATGTGTGAAGGACATACTTGCAGATATATATATGCATGTTGATATGTATATATGTATGTGAATTATACATCGAATGTGTAACACCCTTCTACCCCATAAACATAATATTTAAATAATATCAGAGTAATCATCAAAAAGGGTATCACATTTTCATCATAAATCAACACAACAATGTCTTGTCCCGTAACACGGGTTAATCAACATCAAAATATCATAAATCATTTCACAGCGGAATTTAACTTCATAATTTGGAAAACATTATCCAGATAACAACATACTGAAAACAGTTTAACAAAAGAAACCCATCCCAGTGTTACATGACACAGAGCAGGACACATAACCATAACCACTTCTAAGGAACACTAAAACATGCTCCGAGACTCATGAATTACTCCTATTGCACTTCAGGACTATTCTTCGACATCTGCAAGTTACCCCACGAAAGAGGCAACATTTCCAAGCAGGCAGGGTGAGTAATCATAATATATCATAAACTTACAAGAATACAGAATCATAAATAAATTAGTACTCATATCATGACATCGTCAACTACAAAATTTAGCAACACCCACAACACTAACATGAAATCAATCAACACCAACACAATCATGAAATTCATTCAAAATATGCAATTCTAACATCCTGATATGTAATATGCATGTGGTACCATTTTCACCATGAGATGGATACATGACCATCAACCCTCCACAAGGGAGCACACCATAATCATCGAGACACTTCAATCCACACAATGGGATTGAAGCAAATAAATAGGCCGAAGCCTTATCGTGAATGTTATGAAATGCAATGATGCACTACATCGAAAAATTCACCAAAATAATTCGCATCATTCATTTCAATCTGCAAAACAATCATCAAATATTCATATATATCATCATGACATTACACCCTGAACACTGATCTTCTAACCACTCTGACATATCAAAAATTAACCCGTACCCGGTAATTTATAAGGTAATTATAAGGTTATTTCACAAATTCATTTATCAAAAACTGTTGCATTTTTCTCGTTTCTATTCATCAAAATAAAGTTCAGTTTGTACTCGTTCCGACGCTTCAAACGGAATGCGAATCAGACTTACGACTTAAAAGATATGAATTTTTAAAGAAAATAAAATTTGCTGTCCCAACAGTGTTAACCAGTTAACCAAAGCGTTAACCGGTTAACGCCTGCGTAATCTCATAAAATCCCCCAAAATTTCCAATGGTTAACCGGTTAACCAAAACGTTAACCGGTTAACGCACGCGTTCCAGCAGTCTTCTGCTACACAAATGCAGACTGTTCCAATTTTCAAAAATTCCCAAACCCCATTATAGATTTCACATCACAACACCCAAAAACCATTCAAAAACATCAATTAAACCTCAACAACATCCAGACAACAATTATATAGACAAACATACGATTATAACTCATTCTAATTTCTCTAATTCATCAAGATTTCTCCTAAAACTCAACCTAACTCAAAACCCCAAAACTCCTAAAATTCATACCATCCTAATCCATTCATAATCCAATTCCTATAGATTTATCATAGATTATGAAAACTCCCCATACCTTAGAGAATTTCGATGCTTTACACTCTTCTCTGGGGTTCTCCACAGCCTCCTGACTCTGAGCTTCTCCTTTCTTCAGAGCACTTCCCAAACACGATAGAAAACAAAATATGAGAAACTGATCGTATTATCTTCTTTGGATATATTATCCCAGTTTAGCCTTTTCCCACCTTACCCTCATAATTTCACAAATGGACTATCTTACCCTTTTCTTTAATATATTTTTAATAATAAAAATAAAATAGTATAATAAAACACTATTTATCCTTATTATATAAAAATACTCACTTTCTCCAAAATTCTCAAAATAATCCAAACTCTCCAAATTTTTCTAAATTAATTAAATAAATGATTAAATAATTAAATTCAGATTTTTGGGGCGTTACAACTCTCCCCTACTTAAAGAATTTTCGTCCTCGAAAATTACCTGAAGTAAATAGAGTCGGATACGACTCCCTCATCTGATCTTCCCGCTCCCAAGTCCAACTTTCTCCAGCTGGTCCTCCCCACAATACTTTCACTAGAGCAATTTCCTTACCTCGAAGTCGCTTCAATTCTCTACCATCAATCCTCACTGGTAAAGCTTCAACCGTCAGATTATCTCTCACCTGAACATCATCTATCTGAATTACATGCGATGGATCTGGAATGTACTTCCTCAACTGCGATACATGGAATACATCATGTAAATTCGCAAGAGAGGGAGCTAAAGCCACCCGATAAGCCACTTCCCCTATCCTCTGCATAATCTGATACGGACCGACGAAACGTGGAGTGAGTTTTCTAGACTTCAAAGCTCTTCCCACACCAGTCATAGGAGTAACTCTTAAGAACATATGATCTCCCTCTTGGAACTCAAGTTCTTTCCTTCTCTTATCGTGATAACTCTTTTGACGACTCTGCGACGTTTTCATCCTTTCTTGGATCATTTTTATCTTTTCAGTTGTTTCTTGGACAATCTCTGGCCCAAGCACCAAACTCTCTCCTGACTCATACCAACATAATGGAGTACGACAACGTCTACCATACAACGCCTCATACGGAGCCATCCCGATACTAGCATGAAAACTGTTATTGTACGTAAACTTGACCAACGACAAATGACTATCCCAAGATCCTCCTTGATCTAATACACAAGCTCTCAGTAAATCTTCTAAAGATTGGATTGTTCTTTTCGTCTGACCATCCGTTTGAGGGTGATAAGTAGAACTCATCCTCAACTTAGTACCCAAGGCATCCTGCAAACTCTTCCAAAACCTCGATGTAAACCGCGGATCTCTATCCAATACAATACTTGAAGGTACACCATGCAACTTCACAATTTCCTCAATATAAATCTCAGCTAACCTTTGCATGGAATGGTTAATCCTCATCGGCAAGAAATGTGCCGACTTAGTTAACCGATCAACAATTACCCAAATCGAATCATTACCTCTAGCAGTCTTAGGTAACCCAGTAACGAAATCCATGGAAATACTATCCCATTTCCACTCAGGAACATTCAATGGTTGCATCATACCTGAAGGTCTCTGATGTTCAATCTTCGACTTCTAGCATGTCAAACAAACATATACAAATTCAGCAATACTCTTTTTCATACCCGGTCACCAAAATAACCTGCGTAAATCCGGATACATCTTCGTAGCGCCATGATGAATACTCAGTCAAATTTTATATCCCTCAAAAAACACTTTGTTAATTCCCGAAATGTCTGGAACACACAGTTTAAATCCAACATCAAAACAATCGGCTATCGACATTGTTTTCATTTGCAAACAACAACTACACTGTACCACGCACTCGCTGCGCACTCTGATTACTCTGCAAAGTTCCAGGACTACCAAGTTTATTTCCAACTTCTTCAATCACCAAACCAACACATCAATAACACCTTCGACTTAACTCTTCTAAATTTCACTTCAATAGGTATTCTACTCTTGTAGTTACCGAATACATCCAACTTAAATTCATAAGGCAACACCTCCGAACGTTCAATCATAAATACAACCGCGACAACTTCCAAATTTTGGTCAAAAATTTACATACTTCATGAATTTCCAATTATCCTCAACACAACTACAACTTTACCATCTTAAATGATACCTCCTTCGAAAATTACCTTAAACACATTATATCATTATGACAATATAAGGTACATCGATACAACAGTTTCTATAAGATAACTCATATTTCTTTGCTTCTAATTAATCCAACGTATCGAATCCTCGATTCTTACTCATACTAACACACCTTTCATAAATTATTATCCGAACCAACGCAACCAAATCAATTATCCATGTTCTAATCAAAATCACGCTTTAATAAACCCACTTATAATCTTACTTCGTCAGATTCTTTCAACTCAATTCAATCCTATACTCTTGAAAATCTTGGTCTTACTTTTCCATATACTTTAACCTCGAATCATCTCAAGAAACTCCAAGCCTCGTGCCACTTAATTTATCATCAAACAATAATTTTATTATCCAGAGTTTAACTACAAATTTCCACAATACTATTTACTCCCAACATAACTTCATACCATCATTCTTAAATCTGACTAACATTCTTATATATGATTCTTCATCGATAATTCAAACAATGCTCAAATGCCTAGCTCGACTTCAACTGATTTAACTCATATACTATACTAGTTAGCATGACACATCTATTCCTCAATTATGATTTTGTTTATTATCAACAATAGATTAAGGGTGATCAGTTCCTCAATTTGTCAATAAATATCCGACAACCATAATAGTGGCATAAATAGTCGTTACCCAACATAATAGTGTATTTCAACTTATGAATAAAGTCCGTAGGCATAATTCCCCGCCAACTCTCTAAGACTTATCAACATCTTCTTAGTTTCCTTAATTACGACTTAGTCGATTTCACCAAGACATCCAAAATCCAATACACAATCCATCATACGTGCCCTTGTATAACACTGCTTAAAATATTCTTATAACACCGGAGTCACTACGACATTAAGCACAATCCAATTTGGTTCTCTTCCATTCATGACTTTCATTCAAATTATAATTCTTAACAACACAATTCAAACATCATCTTCCTCTCAACATTACTATCATCTAACATTAGAATTTTAATCATCCTTATTACACATTTATGCATTCTCCAAATACTTATGCATTCCCTCTAATACCGACATCTTATTATTTTTCAATATTTCATCTTCCTAAAATTTTCAGCAAAACACTCCCCTATTTGAACGCAATTATCTTCTCTAATAAAGACCTCCAAATCAAAAATATATATTCTAACATGAAGAGAATTTTGTGCAGATTTCAGAACTTCAAGAATCACTCAAATCCGGCTTACGAGTAAAAAGTTATTCCCCTTGCAATGAGACTGGTCAAGAATTCTCGTATGCAGAATTTTGCCAAATTCAGCAGCAGACCCGACTAGTAAAACACACTTATCTTCCTTATCACAAACATCCCGAATGCAAATCTTAAATGTAAACTGTAGGGAATTTTGTAAGCTTTCCAAAAATTCCAGAACCGCTTCATTTCAAGTCACGAACAAAAAGTTATGCCACTTCTCGTGACAGCTGCTCCAAGATTTCAAAAACCAGAATTTTGGGATTGATGAACATAAGTTCAATCTCTCTCCTTCTTTTCTTCCAAACTCTACCAAGGTTTTTACTCTATCTCCAGCTTCAAAAATTACTCAGCTTAATCCAACTACACTCAAAGCGAAATAATCTAGCGATTTGATCTGTAAACTTATCATTTCAATCAAAATAAATATTCCTTCTCAAACAATTCCCACCTAAAATATACACACTTCTCTAATCCGACCGATACAAATTCAGGAGTCCAAACTCTTGCCGGTCCACAACAACATCGTCTTCACAACTTTGCACTCTCACAACCAACATCAACTCGAACCAATTTCTTCATACCAATAACATTTCGGAAGCAAGCTTCTCCCCCACTTAATTCCAAACTAATCTCTGCAAACAACAACTAGAAACCAACAAACAAGTGCCGACAGTGTTTCACACACATATCGCGCACTAGGGAAATAAACGACATTAACGACACTGGCCGGACAGACCCACCTACTCTGATACCACTAATGTAACACCCTTCTACCCCAAAACATAATATTTAAATAATATCAGAGTAATCATCAAAAAGGGTATCACATTTTCATCATAAATCAACATAACAGTGTCCTGTCCCGTAACACGGGTTAATCAACATCAAACTATCATAAATCATTTCACAGCGGAATTTAACTTCATAATTTGGAAAACATTATCCAGATAACAACATACTGAAAACAGTTTAACAAAAAAAAACCATCCCAGTGTTACATGACACAGAGCAGGACACATAACCATAACCACTCCTAAGGAACACTAAAGCATGCTCCGAGACTCATGAATTACTCCTATTGCACTGCAGGACTATTCTTCGACATCTGCAAGTTACCCACGAAAGAGGCAACATTTCCAAGCAGGCAGGGTGAGTAATCATAATATATCATAAACTTACAAGAATACAGAATCATAAATAAATTAGTACTCATATCATGACATCGTCAACTACAAAATTTAGCAACCACCACAACACTAACATGAAATCAATCAACACCAACACAGTCATGAAATTCATTTAAAATATGCAATTCTAACATCCTGATATGTAATATGCAAGTGGTACCATTTTCACCATGAGATGGATATATGACCATCAACCCACCACAAGGGAGCACACCATAATCATCGAGACACTTCAATCCACACAATGGGATTGAAGCAAATAAATAGGCCGAAGCCCCATCATGAATGTTATGAAATGCAATGATGCGCTACATCAAAAAATTCACCAAAATAATTCGCATCATTCATTTCAATCAGCAAAAGAATCATCAAATATTCATATATATCATCATGACATTACACCCTGAACACTGGTCTTCTAACCACTCTGACATATCAAGAATTAACCCGTACCCGGTAATTTATAAGGTAATTATAAGGTTATTTCACAAATTCATTTATCAAAAACTGTTGCATTTTTCTCGTTTCTATTCATCAAAATAAAGTTCAGTTTGTACTCGTTCCGACGCTTCAAACGGAATGCGAATCAGACTTACGGCTTAAAAGATATGAATTTTTAAAGAAAATAAAATTTGCTGTCCCAACAGTGTTAACCGGTTAACCAAAGTGTTAACCGGTTAACGCTTGCGTTATCTCATAAAATCCCCCAAAATTTCCAATGGTTAACCGGTTAACCAAAACGTTAACCGGTTAACGCACGCGTTCCAGCAGTCTTCTACTACACAAATGCAGAATGTTCCAATTTTCAAAAATTCCCAAACCCCATTACAGATTTCACATCACAACACCCAAAAACCATTCAAAAACATCAATTAAACCTCAAAAACATCCAGACAATAATTATACAGACAAACATACGATTATAACTCATTCTAATTTCTCTAATTCATCAAGATTTCTCCTAAAACTCAACCTAACTCAAAACCCCAAAACTCCTAAAATTCATACCATCCTAATCCATTCATATTCCAATTCCTATAGATTTATCATAGATTATGAAAAATCCCCATAACTTAGAGAATTTCGACGCTTTACACTCTTCTCTGGGGTTCTCCACAGCCTCCTGACTCTGAGCTTCTCCTTTCTTCAGAGCACTTCCCAAACACGATAGAAAACAAAATATGAGAAACCGATCGTATTCTCTTCTTTGGATATATTATCCCAGTTTAGCCTTTTCCCACCTTACCCTCATAATTTCACAAACGGACCATCTTACCCTTTTATTTAATATATTTTTAATAATAAAAATAAAATAGTATAATAAAACACTATTTATCCTTATTATATAAAAATACTCACTTTCTCCAAAATTCACAAAATAATCCAAACTCTCCAAATTTTTCTAAATTAATTAAACAAATGATTAAATAATTAAATTTAGATTTTCGGGGCGTTACAAAATGTATATGTGTGATTTAAACATAGCTTGTCGTATGTTTATGCGGAATGAATGTAAATGAAGAATAGACATAAATAATATAAGATTTATGTGTATTGGTAAATGAAGATACATTGCGATGTATGTGGGTTATGTGAACATGGTTGGATATGATTTTTGTTATGGGAAAGAAATGTGATAAGTATGCGTATAAGTATGCTTTATGTTGTGTATGAATGATATGTTGTGGTGAGAATATGTTGTTGTATAGGTTATATGTTGAGCTATATAATTATATGCAATATTATTATGATAATGTTTCTCACCTTTCTGCTATTTTATGATGCTCTATGAGGCAATGCAGATTAGGTGTGTCGGAGTTATCTTTTGAAGCTTGTCTTCATATCTTTTGGTCGGTCGGCTCTGATATATAGCACCGGGTAGTTAGGTGGCCTTCTGCCTTTTTGGGGATACATTTGTATATGTATTCGTTGTGGATATGTTTTTTATAACATGATATATTTGTACGCTTCTAACTTGTAGATATATTTTGATAAATATATAAGTTGAAGTTGTTGATGATTTAAGTTTTCCGCTGTGTAATTTATAATTGAGATATGGGTGTAAGGATTGATATTCCTTTGTGGATAGCTACCCCATTGTCTCATATCTGTTTGAGCAGGTGTTGTATGTTTTAATTTCACGTAATGTGGCATGCTCCTTTTTATGCTTGATTTAAATTATACTCTGACGAAATTTTATCTATGCGTAAATGATTTAATGTATTATTTGGGGGTATAGAAAGGGGGTGTTACATTAAGTGGTATCAGAGCCAGTGTTCGAGTCAGTTGAGTCTGTCTTGTTTTGATGGTTAAACTGTTGTTTACCATTGTTGTTGTTTTCGGGAATAATCAAAATATGGCTAGAAGGAATGATCATATGATTGCTGCTGCTTTGGAGGCAATGGCTAGGGCGGTGCAGGGAGCGCCGAATGTGAATACGAACGATGAGTTCAGGAAGAATCAACCGCCGGTTTTAAAGGGGAGGTTTGATCCTGATGGTGCTCAGAACTGGTTGAAGGAAGTTGAGAGAATCTTCCGAGTGATGGATTATACTGAGGGAAGTAAGGTGAGGCTTGGTTCTCACATGTTGAAGGAAGAAGCCGATGACTGGTGGGTCGGTAGAAGTCTTGCTTTAGAGGAAGAAGGTGAAGAGATTACATGGGAAGTTTTTCGCACTAAGTTCTTAAGGAAGTATCATCCTGAGAGTGTTAAAGGAAAGAAGGAGATGGAATTCCTTGAGCTGAAGCAAGGTAGTATGTCAGTGGTTGACTATACTGCTAAATTTGTGGAATTGGTGCAGTTTCATCCTCATTATGCTGCTGCTACTGCTGAGTTTTCTAATTGCATTAAGGATGAGAATGGTTTGCGTCCTGAGATTAAGCAAGCTATGGGATATCAGAGAATCAGAAGGTTTTCGGATTTGACTGGATGTTGTAGGATCTTTGAAGAGGATAGTAAAGCTCGTTCTACGCACTATAAGAGTGTGAATGAGAAGAGAGGGAAGGAACAGGTTCGAAGTGGACCTTATGTGACACCCGCTGATAAGGGTAATCATAGGGGAAGCCTTTACAGGAGATCTAGTGGAGGGAGTTCTGGTCTCATGAAGTGTTACAAGTGTGGCGCCTTGGGCCACAAGTCTTTTGAGTGTGGAAAGAATTTGGTGAAGTGTGCTAATTGTGGTGAAGTTGGCCACATTAGTACTAAGTGTACTAAGCCGAAGCAAGCTCAAGCGGGCGGAAAGGTGTTTGCATTAGCAGGGAAGGATACTACTAGTGCAGACCGTTTGGTTAAAGGTACATGCTTTATTAATAGTACGCCTTTAGTTACTATTATTGATACGGGAGTGACTCATTCGTTTATTTCTCTTGAGTGCGCTAAGCGTTTGAATTTGTTTATGTCTTCTTGGGGTGGTGAGATGGTTATTGAGACTCCTGCTTCAGGATCGGTAATTGCTTGTTTAGTGTGTGTAAGTTGTTCTTTGACCATGTTTGGTAAAGACTTTGTTTTGGATTTGGTTTGTTTGCCGTTGGAAGGTTTGGATGTAATCTTGGGTATGAAATGGTTGCAGTTTAATCGAGTTCATATAGATTTCTATCATAAGTTAGTGAGGTTTCCTTCTTTGGATGATGAAGAAGAGAGTTTCCTATCCACGAAAGAGTTGAAGAAACTCTTAGTGGACGAAGCTCAGTTGTTTGGTTTGTTTGCGTCGTTGTCTTTGGATAATGAAGTGGAGCTTAGTAGATTTCCAGTGGTGTGTGATTTTCCAGAAGTGTTTCCTGATGATATTGTGGATGTACCGCCGGAAAGGGAAGTTGAGTTTTCTATTGATCTAGTTCCAGGTACTAGACCGATTTTGATGGCACCGTATCGTATGTCATCTTCAGAGTTGGTAGAATTGAAAAAGAAATTGAATGATTTGTTGGACAAGAGGTTTGTTAGGCCGAGTGTTTCTCCTTGGGGTGCACCGGTATTGTTAGTAAAGAAGAAGGACGAAAGCATGCAGTTATGTATTGATTATCGACAGTTGAATAAGGTGACAATTAAGAACAAGTATCTACTTCCAAGGATTGATGATTTGATGGATCAACTAGTTGGTGTGCGTGTGTTTAATAAGATTGATTTGAGATCAGGATTTCACCAGATTCGTGTGAAAGAAGAGGATATTCAAAAGACGACTTTTAGGACACGGTATGGTCATTACGAGTATTCCGTGATGCCATTCGGAGTTTCTAATGCTCCGGGTGTGTTTATGGAATATATGAATCGTATTTTTCATGAACAGTTGGATCGTTTTGTGGTTGTGTTCATCGACGACATTTTGATTTATTCTAAGTCTCAAGAAGAGCATGAAGAGCATTTAAGGATTGTGTTGTAAGTTTTGAGAGAGAAGCAGTTGTATGCTAAGTTATCCAAGTGTGAGTTTTGGTTGACGAAGGTGAGTTTTCTTGGTCATGTTAGTTCTGATGGTGGTATTAGTGTGGATCCATCCAAGATTGATGCTGTGATGCAGTGGGAAGTTCCTAGATCGGTTACAGAGATTCGAAGCTTTTTAGGCTTGGCCGGTTATTATCGGAGATTTATTGAAGGATTTTCAAAGTTGGCACTTCCGTTAACGTAGTTGACGTGTAAAGGAAAGGCTTTCATTTGGGATATTCATTATGAATAAAGTTTTATAGAGCTTAAGAGAAGGTTGACTACGACTCCGATTTTGGTTTTGCCGAATCCTACAGAACCATTTGTGGTGTTTTGTGATGCTTCTTTGTTTGGACTAGGTGGTGTTTTGATGCAAGATGGAAAAGTTGTGGCTTATGCTTCAAGACAATTGAGAGTGCATGAAAAGAATTATCCTACGCACGATTTTGAATTAGCGGTTGTGGTTTTTGCTCTAAAGATTTGGAGGCATTATTTGTTTGGTGCGAGATTTGAAGTTTTTAGTGATCACAAGAGTTTGAGGTATTTGTTTGATCAGAAAGATTTGATATGAGGCAACGAAGATGGTTAGAACTTTTGAAGGATTATGAATTTGGTTTGAATTACCATCTGGGTAAGGCGAATTTTGTGGTCGATGCGTTAAGTCGTAAGTTGTTACATATGTCCGCTTTGATGGTGAAAGAATGGGAGCTTTTGGAAGATTTTAGAGATTTGAGTTTGGTTTGCGAGATGACGCCGAAAAGTGTGAGACTTGGTATGCTTCATGTTACGAATGATTTTCTTGCAACCGTTTGTGAAAAGCAAAAGTTGGATTTGAAATTTGTTGATTTGATGATGAATGAGAATGAGGACTTCAAGGTTGATAATTTTGGAGTTTTGAGATTTCGTGGTCGTATTTGTATACCCGATGATATAGAGTTGAAAAAGATGAATTTAGAGGAAGGACACCGGAGTAATTTGAGTATTCATCCGGGAGCGAACAAGATGTATCAAGATTTGAAGAAGATCTATTGGTGGTTTGGATTGAAGAGAGATGTGGCTCATTTTGTGTATGCGTGTTTGACTTGTCAGAAGTCTAAGGTGGAACATCAGAAGCTGAGTGGTTTGATGCAACCGTTAGATATTCCGGAATGGAAAAGGGATAGTATATCGATGGATTTTGTTACGGGTTTGCCGAATACTCTAAGAGGTCACAATGCAATTTGGGTGATTGTTGATAGGCTTACTAAATCTGCTCACTTTATTCCGATGGATATTAGTTATTCTTTAGAGAAGCTAGCCGAGATTTATGTTTCTGTGATTGTGAAGTTACATGGAGTTCCTAAGAGTATTGTATCATATAGAGATCCTAGATTTACATCGAGGTTTTGGGAAAGTTTGCAAAAGGCTTTGGGTTCTAAGCTAAGATTGAGTTCGGCTTACCATCCGCAAACGGACAGTCAAACCGAGAGGACGATTCAATCGTTAGAGGATTTGTTGCGTGCTTGTGTGCTAGAACAAGGTGGCGTTTGGGATAGTTATTTAGCGTTGATTGAATTCACCTATAATAACAGTTTTCATTCGAGTATTGGTATGGCACAATTTGAGGCTTTATATGGTCGGAGATGTTGAACACCTTTGTGTTGGCATGAAACCGGAGAGAGAATGATAGTTGGACCAGAGATGGTACAACAAACTACGGAAAAGGTGAAGTTTATTCGGGAGAAGATGAGGAAGGATCTTGAGTTTCAAGAAGGTGACCATGTGTTTTTGAGAGTTACACCGGTTACGGGTGTGAGTCGTGCTTTGAAGTCGAAGAAGTTGACTTCTCTTTTTATTGGGCCGTATCAGATTACTGCAAGAGTTGGTGTTGTGGCTTATCGTGTGGCGTTTCCCCCGAACCTTTCGAATTTGCATGATGTGTTCCATGTTTCGCAACTTCGGAAGTATGTTTCGGATCCGTCACATGTTATTCCTATGGACGAGGTTGAGGTGAGAGATAACCTTACGGTGGAAGCTTTGCCGGTTAGAATTTTGGATCGTGAGATCAAGAAGTTAAGAGGCAAGGATATTGCGCTTGGGAAAGTAGCGTGCGGAGGCGCTGCGGAAGGCAATATGACTTGGGAATTGGAAAATGGGATGCGCGAGTCGTATCTGGACTTGTTTGAATCAGGTAATATTTTCGAGGACGAAAATTTTTAAAGTAGGGGAGAGTTGTAACGCCCTGATTCGATAATTCCCATTTTTGTTTGAGTCTTTTATTTTAATTGAATAATTATTATTCTGTTTGTGGAATTAATATGATGATAAGATATGTTGATGAATTAATGTGATATATATTGTGTTGAGAAATTTTACCGTTTTGTGGATTTCCGGGTAAAATTGATTAAGAGGGTATTTTAGACCTTTACTTTTAGTAATAAGTTAGAGTTGTTTAGAATTGGTATTTTGAGAGAAAATAATATTTTGGTTGGAAAAGAGATAAAATGAGTTAAGTGTAGAAAATAGAATTAGTTAGTAGTAGAAATAGAAATAGAATTGAGAGAGAGTTATAAAAGAAAGTTGGTAAGAGAGAAAGAAAAAAGAAAGAAAAGAAGAGAAAGAAAGAGGAGAGAAGAGAAAGAGAAGGAAAAGTGGAAAAGAGAGAATTTCTTCAAGATTGGTCTGCGGAGAAGAATCGATCGGGTAATGGTGTAAAATATTGTTATCTTAACATTGTGTATGATTATGTATGTGTTTGTTTGATCGGGTTTATGATTTGGAGAAGTTTTAGAGAATGTTAGGTTTAGGGTTTTGATGAGAAAACTTGGAAATTGGTAGATTAATCGATTAGAAATCGTTGTAACCGAAGTATGATAGCTAGAACATGTTGTTGATCATGTTTGTATGAGTTTAGAGGAGTTTTGGGGGTATTTGGTGAGACTGTTCGTAGCTGGTGTTTTGCTGAAATCGCAGTGGTTGCTCAGCGAGCTATCCCTCGCTCAGCGAAAGTTCCAGGGCGATTTTCGCTCAGCGAGCTGCCCATCGCTCAGCGCCCCTGGAAGGATTTTTGGGTTTCTACGTTTTGTTTCGTAACTTGAGTTTCGGGTATTCGTTATTAGTGATCCTTATATCGTTTCGAAGCTAAAAACATGTAAAATCTATTGATGCTAAAATATGTAATTTTTAGCCGACTTTCTCCCGACTTTTTCGATAAAATGTAAATGAGTTAATTATGGAAATGTGGGTTTGTTATAATGTTGTGGCCATTGGGCAAGTGATTACTATGCTTAAATTGTATGCATATGTATGTTAATGGTATGTGTTGAGTGCATAATTATGTTGTGAATAATGTATGCATTTTCGAGGATGTTTTGTGTCATTTTGCATGTAAGCATCATGTCTGCATTCTTGTGGGTTCCTTGTGAATCCGTTGTAGCGTCGTGTGCTCATGTGGAGTGTGAGCGATGACTACAACATGATCGTGTGCCCATGTGGGGTGTGAGCGATCGAATTGTGTGCCCGCATGGGGTGTGAGCAATCCATAAACATCTTGTGCCCATGTGGGGTGTGAGCGATGGGTTATTAAGTTCACATTGATCGTGTGCCCATGTGGGGTGTGAGCGATCAAATTGTGTGCCCATGTGGGGTGTGAGCAATCCTGAAGCATTGTGTGCCCATGTGGGGTGTGATCAATGGGGGACATCGTATGCCCGACGAGAAGTTACTTTAGGTAATGAGCGATGATTCTATTTGGTTCCTGAGTGAACTTGCTGAATGTTGAGTCGGTACCGCATTGCATCTGCATAGAGTCGTATGTCGGTCTCTATGAGTTGAATTTTATACATTGTATGTATAGGCTGAAATAAACATGAATATGCATATGTTTATTTGGAATGTTGTTAAATGATTGGTATGTGTGAAGGACATACTTGCAGATATATATATATATATATATATATATATATATATATATATATATATATATATATATATATATGCATGTTGATATGTATATATGTGTGTGAATTATACATTGAATGTATATGTGTGATTTAAACATAGTTTGTCGTATGTTTATGTGGAATGAATGTAAATGAAGAATAGACATAAATAATATAAGATTTAGGTGTATTGGTAAATGAAGATACATTGCGATGTATGTGGGTTATGTGAACATGGTTGGATATGATTTGTGTTATGTGAAAGAAATGGTGATAAGTATGCGTATAAGTATGCTTTATGTTGTGTATGAATGATATGTTGTGGTGAGAATATGTTGTTGTATAGGTTATATGTTGAGATATATAATTATATGCAATATTATTATGATAATGTTTCTCACCCTTCTGCTGTTTTATGATGCTCTATGAGGCATTGTAGATTAGGTGTGCCGGAGTTTGTTTTGAAGCTTGTCTTCATATCTTTTGGTCGGTCGGCTCTGATATGTAGCACCGGGTAGTTAGGTGGCCTTGTTCCTTTTTGGGGATACATTTGTATATGTATTCGTTGTGGATATGTTTTGTATAACATGATATATTTGTACACTTCTAACTTGTAGATATATTTTGATAAATATATAAGTTGAAGTTGATGATTTAAGTTTTCCGCTATGCAATTTATAATTGAGATATGGGTGTAAGGATTGAAATTCCTTTGTGGATAGCTACCCCATTGTTGCATATCTGTTTGAGCAGGTGTTGTATGTTTTAATTTCACGTAATGTGGCATGCTCCTTTTTATGCTTGATTTAAATTATACTCTGATGAAATTTTATCTATGCCGAAATGATTTAATGTATTATTTGGGAGTATAGAAAGGGGGTGTTACATGTTGGAAGTCCGTTTTGTGCTCGTCTGCATTTCTTGGCCATCGTATGTGTTGGAAGTCCGTTTTGTGCTCGTCTGCATTTCCTGGAACTCGTCTATGTTGGAAGTCCGTTTTGTGCTCGTCTGTATTTCCTGGCACTCGTCTGTGTTGGAAGTCCGTTTTGTTGCTCGTCTGCATTTTCTGGCACCCGTCTGTGTTGGATGTCCGTTTTGGGCTCGACTGCAATCATCAACACTCGTCTATGTTGCTATCTGCTTATTGTTCGTCTGCAACTCTCAACACCCATCCATGTTTGACATTTGTTTGTGCTCGTCTGCATCGCTCCAGCAGTCTTCTGTGTTTGATGGTTGCTCATCTGCATCCCCCTCGGCACTCGTCCGTGTTTGATGTTTGGTATCTGCTGGATGATCTTCTCCTTGCCCAGTACTCGATCGTTTGAGAAATATTCTACATTTCTCCCCGACAGAGTTGTGTTTCTTACTGAGATGTCGTTGCTTGTTTGCTTTCCCCAGCGGTCACCTGTGTGTGGTGAAGGTCGTTGCTCGCACTTCGTCTGTGTTTGATTTGGTTAATGTTCGTCCGAACCTCTTAACACCCTTCCGTGTTTAATGTTGAATAGCTGCTCATCTACGTTTCCCCAACACTCGTATGTGCCTGCACTTTGTTGATTGCTCGTTTGCTTTCCCCAGCAGTCGCCTACGATTGGTAGATGCTTGAAGGAAAATGATCTGCTTGGGGAGAACATTCGTTTTCTATTACTTTGCTAGGGAGGATTTCAATATCCACCTCTACTGGGGACGATGGAGAACACCGCCGGAGAATACTTAGTACTGAAGATAAGAGTTTTAGTCATCTCTCACATGGGATGAGATTTAAGTAGAGTCTCATGCTGGGGATGAGAGATAATGACACCCTTCTGCTCGAGAAGTGCCAAACCTCTTTTTGCTTCTCTGCTGGAGGAAAGATGATTTAATGAGACCTGCGGCGGAATCTTGCTCAATGATCTTCTGAGGAAAAACCTCCTGAAGTCTTGTATTATCAATTGCGTTGTTTCTAGAGCCTGTACCTACATGTTAGTGAACACAACTGATAATACCTGCAAAAGAGAAAGTTAGTTTGGCCTATGTGCCCCAGGTTCATAGTATGAATCACCATCCCTGTTACTCAATTGATAAGATTCATGTCAAGTGTTTTTACTCTTATGCATGTATTACAAAGCATCTATGTATTCACAATGCAATATTTATCACCATTTGTTGGATGTTTTTGCAATCAATCAGTAGATAAAAAACACATGGGAGAAAATTTGAATGAAATTGCACTTTTATTGTTTGGAAAGAATGGCCATGAATAGGCATTACACCAGGAAGCAATCCCTAGGAAGACGAAATTGCACAAAAGGAAAAATAAACTATCCTAATGGCAATGTGAAAATCAAATCTCATCAAGCTCCGACCCGATTATGACTTGTATGTCTTTAAGACTTTCCGCATGCCTCGCTTTTGAGGAAGATGATTGAACTAATTCTTAACCTTCGTATTATCGTTGATTGTAGATGACGAATCATAAATCTTGCTAATCACAGTTGTTCATTTTAATCCCTCTTTTGTGTGGATCTCCCTTTCGGGTATTTGATTCAATGGGATACCCATTTTTTTCCTAAGTAGTCCGATGTGGCTCTTCAACTCAGCGGATGTACATTTTTCCATTTATTTCCCTAAGTTTTTCCCAAGCCTTTTATTTTGTTTTTGGCTCGCCGAGATGCCCTTTTTTTCCTGGACTGTTATTCTGTTTTTGTCTAGCGGGTCTCTTCATACAAAGTATTTTCTAACTGCATATGCATTGACAGGGGACAAGAAATCTTCGTCATCCATGGTTGTTAACATTAAGGCTCCAACCGAGAAAACCCTTTTAACCACGAATGGACCTTCGTAGTTGGGTGTTAACTTGCCCATGTGATATGTTAGAGGAGGAAGAATCCTTTTCAGCACTAAGTCGCTGGGTATGTAGCATTGAGGTCGCACCTTCTAGTCGAACGCCCACTTCATTCTCCATTGATACAACTGTCCATGGCATATAGCTGCTAAACGCTTCTCTTCAATGAGGCTTAACTGATTGAATCTGGATTGGAGCCATTCAACATCATTAGGCTTAATGTCCATCATTATCCTTAAAGAAAGAATCTCGACTTTAATGGTAGGACTGCATCCATACCATACACAAGAGAGAATAGGGTTGCCCCTATTGAGCTCTACACAAATGTTCGGTACCCATGCAATGTGAATGGAAACATCTCATGCCAATCTTTATATGTCACAACCATCTTCTGTACAACCTTTTTGATGTTTTTGTTGGCCACCTCGACGGTTCCATTCATCTTCGGGAGGTATGGGGATGAGTTGTGATGTTCAATCTTGAAATCCTGACACAAATCTTCCATCATCTTGTTATTGAGATTAGAAATATTGTCAATAATGATTCTTTCGGGTATTCCATATCAACAAATTATATCCCTCTTTACGAATCGAGCTACAACTTGTTTAGTGACATTAGCATAGGATGCCGCTACCACCCACATGGTGAAGTAGTCTATGGAAACCAGGATAAAAAGGTGACTGTTAGAAGCGATAGGCTCGATATTTCCGATCATATCGATGCCCCACATGGAAAAGGGTCAAGGTGAAGATACGACACTCAACATATTAGGAGGCACATGCACCTTATCAATATAAATTTGACATTTGTGGCATTTGCGGGTGTATTTGCAACAATCAAATTCCATAGTGATTTAATAATACCCCGACCTCAATAGTTTCTTTATCATAGCATATCCTCCAGTAAGGGTACCAAAGGTTCCGTCCTGAACCTGAATTAACATGTCTGCTTTGTGTCTATCCACCCATCTGAGCAAGACCATACTGAATTAATAGAACCCGCCTGCCAATCTCCTAAGGGTCTTGTTATCTTTGTTGGATGCCCCTGATGGGTACTCTTGAGATTTCAGGAATCGCTTGATATCATTGTGCCATGGCTTATCATCGTTAACACCATCAAATGCAAACAAATAAGTAGGCCTTTCTAGAAGAGACACCACAATTTTGGGCAGATATTTCTCTTGGTGGATCTTAATCATGGAGGATAAGGTTGCCAGAGTATCAGCAAACTGATTCTCGTCCCGAGGTACATAGTGCATCTTGACCTTCGTGAAGAATGTCAACAACCTCGAGGTATAGTCCCTGTAGGGAATCAGATGTAGTTGATGAACCAACCATTTTCTGTTAACCTGATTGATAACTAAAGCCGAATCACCGAAGATATCGAGGGTTTTAATTCGCAAATTAATCGCCTCCTCTATCCCCATTATACAGACTTCATATTCTGTCTCATTGTTGGTGCATTCAAATGTCAATCGAGCAGTGAAGGGCATGTGAACTCCTTCAGGTGAGATGATAACAACACCAACTCTGCTACCAATCATGTTAACAGCCCCGTCGAACATCAGACTCCATTTGAATTTAGGGTTAGGCCCTTCCTCCGGGAGTGGTTCTTCATAATCTTTTGATTTGAGGAACATGATGTCTTCATCAGGGAACTCAAACTTCATTTTCTGATAATCATCAATCGATTGTTGGGCCAAATAATCTGATAATACACTTCCCTTGATAGCCTTCTACGAAGTATACTGGATGTCGTATTCGGTTAAGATCCTCTGCCAATGAGCTACTCTTCCGGTCAAGGCTGGCTTTTTAAAGATGTATTTGACGGGGTCCATCCTGGATATCAATAGGGTGGTATGAGTCAACATGTATTGTCTCAGTCGGTGAGCAGCCCATGCCAAAGCACAACAAGTTTGCTCGAGCAGTGAGTATCTTGTCTCACAGTCAGTAAACGTTTTGCTTAGGTAGTAAATTGCATGCTCTTTTCGACCATACTCGTGATGTTGACCCAATACCCAACCCATTGATCCGTCGAGCACTGTAAGTTACATGATCAAAGGTCTCCCTGGCACTGGAGGTTCTTGCAAACACTCCTTGATTCGGTCGAAAGCCCATTGAAAATCATCATTCCATTTGATGGTCCGATTTTTTCTTAAGAGCTTGAAAATAGGTTCGCACATAGCTATTAGGTGAGATATGAACCGTGCAATGTATTTAAATCTTCCCCAAAATTCATGCATTTCTTTCTCAGTTCTAGGCTCAGGAATCTCCTGAATTGCTCCCACCTTTGCGGGGTCGACCTCAATCCCCCTTTCACTTAAAATAAAGCCCAACAGCATTCCAGAGAGCACCCCGAATGTACACTTGTTCGGGTTCAACATTAGTCTGAACTTTCGTAGCCTATCAAACAGCTTGGCCAAGTTTACTAAGTGTTCCTCTTCTATTTGTAACTTTGCGATCATATCATCAACATAGACCTTGATCCCGTAATGAATCATGTCGTGGAAAAGAGTCACCATTGCTCGTTAGTATGTTTCCCCAGAATTCTTCAAACCGAACGACATTACTTTGTAATAGAAGGTGCCCTATAGGGTAATGAAAGCAGTCTTATCCATGTCATATGGCGACATCTTGATTTGATCGTAGCCTGAAAAGCCATCCATGAAGCAAAACACAGAGAATTGGGCCGTGTTGTCAACTAGAATGTCAATATGTGGCAATGGGAAGTCATCTTTAGGACTAGCCCTGTTCAAGTCTAGATAATCCACACACATTCTAACCTTGCCATCCTTTTTAAGAACCGGTACAATGTTTGCAACCCACAGAGGATAACTCGTCATGGCCAAGAATCCGGCATCAAACTACTTTTGAACTTCTTCCTTGATTTTTATTGCCATGTCAGGTCGAGTTCTTCTTAGCTTCTACTTCACCGGTGGGTAGTCTTCTCTGAGTGGCAGCTTGTGTACTACGATATTGGTGTCCAACCCTGGCATCTCCTGGTAAGACCAGGCGAAGACGTCAACATATTCACGGAGCACGAAGATCAACCGACTCTTTACAGATTCTTCCAAAGCAGCCCCGATCTTGACTGCTTTCTTGTTCTCTTTGGTTCCTAGGATCACTACCTCAATGGTCTCTTCATGTGGTTGAATCACCCTCTCCTATTGCTTCAGCAATCTAGAAAATTCCTCGGGTAATTCACAATCTTCATCACCTTCCTCTTTGGCTAGGCAAACTGGATTATCGAAGTCATAATGGGCCATAGCAGGATTGTCATTGATGAGATCCGATGGGGGTACATCTGCATGAATGATGATTCATGCTAGATTTTAGAAAGAGTGGGAGACATGGAAAACATACATTGCCAATTATTTTGAAAATAAAATAAAAAGAAAGACAAAGAACACCATGAATGAATGCCAAAATGTCTTTTTTTATTAATGATTGTATTATTGCATTATGAACAAAGAACCCTCACAATGAGCTACTATGCCCTGGGAAAGGCATAGAGCTTTCATACAAAGAATGAAAACACAAAACTATTACTCTTGTTGGTGAGTGACAAAGATGATTGCTTCGGATGACCAATTGTGGAGTTCGACATCCGGGACACATGACTTTATCCTCTCATCCAATTCACAGTCACTATCCACTGATTCCTCTTGCACAACACAGATGCTTCCATGATCTACCCAAGCGACACTTCTGAAAGTAATCAGGCCTTTTCGACCTCTAGCCCTCTGACTTGACATTGGCTAGCTAGGATTATAACCAATCTCGAAAATGTCTTCTTTCTTTGGGACTTCAACCATCTTTCCCCATACTTCTTTCACTCCCGATTCCACAACTTTCAAGGCCTGCTTGTAGGACGAGATAGATACCCCTTCTTCTTTTCCTCTAAAAGAGTAGCTGATGACGATGTAGCCTCAGTTCGGACTGGCTCAAAGGCTTGATAAGGAGTCTCAACAATCTCGCCTTCCATCTCCACATATTTGAATGAAGATAGATGGCTGACAAAAATGTATTCTTCCCCGCACACTATAACAATCTGTCTTTCCTAGACGAACTTGAGCTTTGGATGGAGAATTAAAGACACAAACCCGACAACATGGATCTAGGGACGTCCCAGCAAACAACTATAAGTGGGTTAGATGTCCATGACATAAAAGGTTGTATTGAATACTTGTGGTCCTACCTTAACTGGTAATTCTACTTCTCTAAATATAGAGCTTTTGGAGCCATCAAATGCCCTGACTATCAAGTCACTCGACTTTAGCACCACTTCGTCAGAGTCCAAATTAATCAATGCTTTCTTCGGAAGCACATTCAAGGATGATCATGTGTACACAAGCACGTGAGAGAGTACACCCCCTTTACATTCCACGGAAATGTGTAGACCTCTGTTATGGTTGTGTCCTTCGGTGGTCAGATCCATATCGGTAAACACTAGACCATGGCTAGCATTCACACTTGAAACCACCGTTTCAAGTTGGTTTACCGATATGTCTTGTGGTATGTAAGTATTGTTTATAATCCTTAGATAAGCTTTCCGGTGTGAGTCTGAGCACATCAACAAAGACAAGATCAAAATCTTGGAAGGAGTTTGCTGCAAATGATCGACTATCTTGTAGTCGATCTCTTTGATAATCCTCTGAAATTCCTCAACCTCTTTTTCGAATGTGATGTCAGGTTCTAGAACGGGAACATCACTGGTTACTGCTTGCTTCCCCTTTGCTCTTGCCTGGGCCTCTGCACTATCCCTTGGTGGCACCACACTGTTTCTTAACGTTGTAGGCGTAAACAGTTTCCCGCTCCTTGTGAACCCCCCGACTCCTACATTTTCAACTTGGTGTTGAGCAGTGCTGGAGGCAGGTATGTCTTATTTATGACCGTTACAATAAACCTCATCCCCATAGTACCATGGGACAACCTTGTCACTCTAATACGGTATATGATCTGGAGTGGTAAATGTTACAGGTGCCACTTTTGCTGGTGCCGGAATCTGTATTGGAGTATAGTAGATGGTAACTGTGGAAACTTCATCTTGTTTGACAATTCTATCAAACTGAATACTTCCTTCATTGATCATTCCCTGAATCCCCGATCTCAACTTGTCACACCCATTAACGGAGTTTTCACATTCTGAGCAAACTTCTTCATAACCTTGGAATATGTCTTTCTTGGCTAGACAATCCTTCACAACTAGTAGCGAAGTCTTCAAGGAATTAACATCATACACCAAATTCAAACACTCCCCATCATCAATGGCTCTCACCATCTGTAATACTCTGTATTTCATTAAAAGCTCTGGATAATATTAATTAAGATTAATTAGTATTATTCGACACAGAGACATTTTTGGATTCTCTCAAATTGGACCAGTTAGTGTTACTAACTGATAATTAATGGTTATTTTTATTAAAAGAGAAAAGAAGGATTTATAAGAAAGAAAGAAGAAGAAAGTTGGTAAGAAAGAAACGAAAGGAAAAGAAAGGAAGAGAAAGAAAAGGAAGAGAATGAAAAGAAGAGGAAAAACCTAGAAGCTTCAAGATCAAGAATCATCACCATTTCTTCATCTTCATCTTCATCTTCACCAACCTCCTCATCAATTGCAAGGTGGGTTCATAGTTAGAAAATTTTCTTTTGATTTTTGGTTGAGTTATGATTTTTAGGGTTTTGTAGAAAATCTTAGAAATTGAAAGATTAAACGGATAAAACTCGATCAAATCAAAGTATGATGTTTGGTATATGATTATATGCACATTTATGATTGGATTCCTCTATTTTGGTGAAATGTTTTGAATTTTGAGGTTTTGGGGAAGCTTACCCGTAGCTGGTTTTCAGCAAATTTTTCCCAGTTCGCCCCATGAACATTGTTCGCCCCGCGAACTGTAGCTTTCAGATGAACTATGTTTTTTTCATAACTTTTATCCGGGTATCCGTTATTTATGTTCCGCTTATCGATTCGAAGCTAAAAACATTTATAAATTGATGATGGCAAAAGATATTATTTTTACCCAACTTTTCTTGAATTTTACCAAACTTTTCGGATTAACCATAATTATGTTAGTTAAGGAATTATGGTTTTGAGCAATTGGGGAACACGCGTTAAATGTGAGAATGGAATGAAAGTAGAGACGATGAGGTTATTGTGAGAATTGTTTAATGGTAATGATTAAACTAAATTATTAGAATCATATGTTTAAGAACTATATAATTAAAAGCATCAAGAATGGAGAAAAAGTGAGGAAACTTACCTTAAACCAATAGTATGGCCTAGTATTGTGACTAGGGTTTGAGAGATGGTATAACTTGTGAGGTAAGTAGAATCACCCAAGGTTGATACAAATTTTTTAGCGACTTGACAATGCTTAGGCTTCGATACTCGATTAGTGTCTTCGGGCTAGGTAGTTGTTGGAAGTTGGAAGTTGCTTCCTTGCGATATAATCCTAATTTAATTATGATTAGCCCGTGTCGAGGTCCCATGAGGTGGGACGGTCGGGGAGATATAATTAATCTGTGGATTCGATACCCTTAATGGATGACCTTGACCCGTGCTTTTCCTGGTGTGGCTGGACGGGGAAAGTATCCATTGTGATAAGTAACGAGTGACACGTGCACGTCCTTGTGTGGCTGGGCGGGGAAAGTTACTTTGTGGCGAGGTACCGTGACTCGTGCTCATCCTTGTTTTGCTGGGAAGGGAAAGTACCTTAGATGGATAATGAGTGGCCCGTGCTCGTCCTTGTGTGATTAGGCGGGGAAAGTTATGCATAGGTATATAATAAGTGACCCATGCTCGTCCTTGTGTGGCTGGGCAAGGAAAGTTATCTACACATTGAAGATCGAGTGACCCGTGCTCGTCTGCTAAGGCTATGGCTGGGCGGGGAAAGATTTTTCTAAGCACCTGGTGTGTGCTCCGTTTTGTTACCTTGATGTCTCTTGTTTTTATGTGAACTTGAAGTCTAGGTTTGTCCCCCGACTTGAATATTGATAGAATTGAACTCTTAGAGCCGAGAGAACTCTAAGATAGGGAACCCGCAGAGATGTTTTTATCTCACCCCACTATTATTGTTGTTTTTCAGCTTTCTTTTGTAGATTTGATTTACAAGTGGAGCTATGCTCGGGATGTTTCAAGTGAAGCATAAATTTAGTCTTCCGCTGTGTATTTCTGTATCTTTGTACAATAATGGATATTGTATGGATCTTTGTACAATAATTTCCATGTCTTGTACAATAGTTTGCATTATTTTAGATTTGGTCAAGAATGTGAATTATGCGATTAGGCACTTATGATGGTGTCAGTACCAAAAATAACACTTGTATGATATTATTCTAAATATATATTATATGGGCGTTACAGTTGGTATTAGAGCAGGTCGTATCCTCGACCTAGCCTTGAAACATCATAAGTAAATATTTCCTGCCTCTTAAGTGCATCTTGACGACCTTGTTCTTAATATCATATTATGTAATATTTGGTCTGATCAACCTAATGATATGTTTCTGATAGGTAGAATCATGGTTGTGCGACCATGTGGACTTTGAAGTGTTGTTGTAACTTGTGTTGTGAGAGTAGGCTTAAGATGAGAGTTAGCAGTAGGAACTTTGGTCAGTTCAGTTGGAGTCTTCTTAATGGTTTACTTCTTGTAACATGGAGTTATAGATTAGTGTGTTGTTCGGGAAATCCTTTGGAATGGATAAGATCTTAAGGGTAAAGATCTCTACAGGATGAGTGGTCGGTGTATCAAGGAATACGTAAAGGCACTGGTGGATCAGTATTGGTCCCTAGTATGGACAAAAGTTTTGAGAAGTTTCATTCCATGATAAGATAAGATGCTTTATGGAACGTGTGAAGTAAGTTTGGGAATGAGTAAATTGCTAGTGTTTCAGTTCCAAGGTCGCAATGGCATCTTGGATGAGCGAGAGTATTTCAAGGAACGTATTTGGGTAATACCTTACGGATGGATAAAAGTTACAAGTTAAGAATGTTCATTTTCTTTGGGAACCTAAAGTTGTGGTGGAACGTGAAGAGGAACACAAGGGTGTGACTACATGTTTCAAGTGGGACAAGTATACCCCGGATGAAGGATAGAGGACTAGAGTTGTATATCCAGTTGTGACCGAAGAGGCAAAGTTTAGAGTAATACATCAAGATGTTGTATCTAGTAAGGGATCAATTCGGAAATATTGAATTACACAGGGAATAGTATAAGGTATAGCGTCGGAGGAAGAATAAGCTCTAATTAGTGATATAAGGTGTATAAAGTATGGACTATATAAGGTTGTGATGAGTAATAAGGTAAGCCCTTTGGTTTCAGGAGAGTTCTAGTAAGAGGAATTATGTTTGAGTATGAGAGTATTAACGCAGAGTGTAAAGTTAATACGGTATGGAAACAATATTAACAATGCGATATGAGGAAGTGATAACGAAATGTATTTTTGGGCGAGTGTGCAATGGAATTGTTAAGTTATTGTTGAGACTAAAGTTAAAGAATTGTAAGTAATGACAGTTCGCTCATTAGGACTCGAGTGGTATGATTACTATATGCGTGGAACCTTCAGTTGGTATGGTTGTAACTTTTGGATGTGATTGAAATGAGTTTGGGAGGTTTAGGTAACAATGAAGATCAGAAGTTTACTTATGCAGTTGAGTAATCGGATTTGCCCTCTGGGTGATACCCGGTTACATAATTGTGTTTCTAAATCTCCTTTAGCTAATAAAAGTCCAGGATTGCAATGAGTAATCGGTTATCCTCCTGGTAGTGACTGGTTATCATTGTTAAGTTTTGGAAAATTGGATTTTTCAAAGATGCATACTTTTCGACTTGAGTGACCGATCAAAGCGTTCTTGGTACCGATGGGAAGCTGTGGAAATGTTCTATGCGATGTTTAGAAGAGGGTAAGGGAACCCCAGTTGTTATGTAAGCAGAGACAACAAGGTTTTCGGGGGAGTGCTTTACCTCATTCTTCAGGTGTAAAGGAAAACTCTTGTGTTTGTGAATAATCGAAGTATTTGGAATATGGCTCTAGTGAGATTGGGGATGTTGTTGTTGATACTAATTCTCTCCAAGGAATTAGAGAGAGAAGACAAAGTTACATACTAGAGATAAGATGTCCATAGTTTTGATTTGTTTGACCCGATAAGGATTGTGTGTTTGATTTTGTTTACGGACGAACCAAGTGTTAGCTTGTAGCTAAAACCCTTTGATGTTGCCTTTATCGTTTTCCTACTAGCATCGTTGTACGAGTGAAACCGAACTATTTCGTTGAATATTCATGTTGCGACCGTAACAAAATGGTAGTTCTACCTTATGTGATATGCATGTGGTGCCTGTTTTGTGTTACCTTGAGTTGTGAACAGTGGGTGATTGTTACACGTGTTTAGAAACCACGAGTGAGAATCATATTACAAGTTAGTGTGGACTAGATTGGTAATTCTGAGTTGGATTACTTGTTAGCAAGAGGAGCAAGTTTAGTTGTGTTCGACCCTTTAGCCTCGGATAGGTAATCGATTGACACATGACTTTTGTGGAAGATTGTAGAGAATCGTACTTTCTAAAATGTAAGTCTGTTTTGACTTTCATTCAAAGTATCAGAGGTTAAAGTGTTGAATTTCCTTTTGAGCATGATTGGTAAACAGTAAATGATCTGAATCTTTGGTGTGTTGTCATTGCGACTACTAAGAACCTGAATTGAGAAGTTATAAGAGATTCGTGAAGTGTGGTCTTTCCAGAAATGTTTTTGTAATTGAATTATTGTGTGGATAAGGGATGAGTAATTGGTCAATTTTAGTATCGTCAAAATTCTTAACATCAATTTATGGAACCCGTAAGAGTAATACCGGTTGTGTGCAGTTGAACCTTATTTAGAGATAAGAATTTTCAGGTTACCCTTCTAGGTAAGAGTGAGAAATGAATGTCCCGAAGTTAAGCATGTAAATTCGATTGTTTAAGGAACTAGACCCTTGAGAGAAGTGAATTCGAACAATAAGTTTTGCGTGATCCTAAAAGGTGAGTAAGTGGAATATTGTATGCGAAAGGCAAGTGTTTCGGAAATCTGCAACTGTACTAAGGATGATTTGAGTTTGGTATTGGTGACTCATTGGTTATTGTAAGTTCTCTGGTATTACTACGTTATTATTGATGGAGACCTTGTGTCAACAGAAATCTCGAGTGGATGGAAATGTTGTAAAGAGATTGATATGGAGCGTAGTAACCATGGTCAGATTGGTTAAGCTTAATTGGATAAATTGCTTCAAGTTTAGAATGGAATTGGAATTGTATCGATTGTGACTGCACCAGTACAACCCTGTATCTTTGTCATTGGAGAGCTTTAGTCAGATGTCATTATTGTGTAGTCAACAAGTGAATTGTTCTATCGTTGCATGTCTGCAAGTTTTGTTCCGCTGGTTGGAGAAAGCTCCACTGAATACGTGAGTTCTCCGTAGACTACCAACTACTTAGTATTGCTTGAGAATTCATGGTAACTCCACTGTTAGGCTTTGGAGGCATAGTGGAGGGAGATAAATAAAAGAGTTCTGTCATATTATGAGAAATTGAAGAGATTTATTTATAAGTGTTGAAGTAAGAGAATTTTATTCTAAGTGTGTTGTCTATGGTAAGACATTGAAAGGGTGGAGTATCAGATGTAAATAGTTACATTGTGTGACGTCGGACAAGTGGATATAGTAATGAAGTCATTTGACAACTTTTGAGATAGTTATAGTAATTGAAGGATTTTAATAAGAGTTTTTGTTGGAAATGGTGTGTAGATAAGATTTCACTGAGATACTTGTGGAGTTTTGTCAAGTGTTGTGGTTCCAAAATCAAAATGGAGTGTTATGCTTTGTATTATGACTCGATAGAAGGAATTCGAGTGGTATGCTTATCCGAATGAGAGATGAGCCTAGGTGATTCAGTATGAAACAACAGACGGATTGCAAGAATAATAAGAAGTAAACCTAATGTTAGAACAAAAGTATGAGTGAGATCATGAAGTTTGGCTTGTTAAGAAACGAGGACTTTGAGCCGCGAAGTCAAGTTGGAATCTGAGTATGTCAGGTCATGTAATTGAATTAAGGATATGTATGGATCTAATACTACGTTGTAAACTGTCGTTGAGGATGAGTAAAGGAAATTCAAGGACGAATTTCAATTCAAGGGGGAAGAATGTAATACTCTGTATTTCATTGAATGCTCTAGATAATATTAATCAAGATTAATTAGTATTATTCGACTCAGAGACATTTTTGGATACTCTCAAATTGGACCAGTTAGTGTTACTAACTAAAAATTAATGGTTATTTTTATTAAAAGAGAAAAGTAGGATTTATAAGAAAGAAAGAAGAAGAAAGTTGGTAAGAAAGAAAAGAAAGGAAAAATAAGGAAGAGAAAGAAAAGGGAGAGAAGGAAAAGAAGAGGAAACACCTAGAAGCTTCAAGATCAAGAATCATCACCATTTCTTCATCGAATCTTCATCTTCACCAACCTCCTCATCAATTGCAAGGTGGGTTCATAGTTAGAAACTTTTCTTTTGATTTTCGGTTGAGTTATGAGTTTTAGGGTTTTGTAGAAAATCTTAGAAATTGAAAGATTAAATGGTTAAACCTCGATCAAATCTAAGTATGATGTTTGGTATATGATTATATGCATATTTGTGATTGGATTCCTCTGATTTGGTGAAATTTTGTGGAATTTTGAGGTTTTGGGGAAGCTTACCTGTAGCTAGTTTTCAGCAAAATTTTCCCAGTTCACCCCGTGAACATTGTTCGCCTCGCGAACTGTAGCTTTCAGCTGAATTATGTTTTTTTCCATAACTTTTGATCCGGGTATCCGTTTTTTGTGTTCTGCATATCGATTCGAAGCTAAAAACATTTTCAAATTGAGGATAGCAAAAGATATTATTCTTACCCAACTTTTCTCGAATGTTACCTAACTTTTCCGATTAACCATAATTATGTTAGTTAAGGAATTATGGTATTGAGCAATTGGGGAAAACGCGTTAATAGTGAGAATGGAATGAAAGTAGAGACGATGAGGTTATTGTGAAAATTGTTTAATGGTAATGATTAAACTAAAATATTAGAATCATATGTTTAAGAACTATATAATTAAAAGCATCAAGAATGGAGAAAGAGTGAGGAAATTTACCTTAAACCGATAGTATGGCCTAGTATTGTGACTAGGGTTTGAGAGATGGTATAACTTGTGAGGTAAGTAGAATTACCCTAGGTTGATACAAATTGTTTAGAATCAAAAAAATGCTTAGGCGTCGATACTCGATTAGTGTCTTTGGGCTAGGTAGTTGTTGGAAGTTGGAAGTTGCTTCCTTGTGATATAATCCTAATTTAATTATGTTTAGCTCGTGTCGAGGTCCCATGAGGTGGGACAGTCGAGGAGATATAATTAATTCGTGGATTCGAATCCCTTAATGGATGACCGTGACCCGTGCTCGTCCTGGTGTGGCTGGACGGGGAAAGTATCCATTAGGATAAGTAACGAGTGACCCATGCTTGTCCTTGTGTGGTTGGGCGTGGAAAGTTACTTGATGGCGAGGTACCGTGACCCGTGCTCGTCCTTGTGTGGCTGGGCGGGGAAAGTACCTTAGATGGATGATGAGTGACCTGTGCTCGTCCTTGTGTGGTTATGCGGGGAAAGTTATGCATAGGTAGATAATGAGTGACCAATGCCCGTCCTTATGTGGCTGGGCGAGGAAAGTTATCTACACATTGAGGATCGAGTGACCCATGCTCGTCTGCTAAGGTTATGGCTCGGTGGGGAAAGACGCCTCTAAGCACCTGGTGTGTGGTCTGTTTTGTTACCTTGATGTCTCTAGTTTTTATGTGAAATCAAAGTCTAGGTTTGTCCCCCGACTTGAGTATTGATAGAATTGAACCCTTAGAGCCGAGAGAACTCTAAGATAGGGAACCCACTGAGATGTTGTTATGTCACCCTACTATTGTTGTTGTTTTTCAAGTTTCTTTTGCAGGTTTCATTTACAAGTGGAGCCATGCTCGGGATGTTCCAAGTGAAGCATAGATTTAGTCTCCCGCTATGTATTTTTGTATCTTTGTACAATAATGTATATTGTATTGATATTAGTATTTTATTTTAGTATAATTTCCATGTCTTGTACCATAGTTTGCATTATTTTAGATTTGGTCAAGAATGTGAATTATGCGATTAGGCACTTATGATGGTGTCAATACCAAAAATAACACATGTATGATATTATTCTAGATATATATTATATGGGCGTGACACCATCCTTCCGTGCGATGGCATTGGTTTTTACAAAACATTCGGTGTAGGAGCAAAGTTAATTTCTTTGGAGTCCAACAAATCCTGAATTACATGCTTGAGGGCCTTACAATTTTCCGTAGTATGACCTTGGGCTCCGGAGTGGTACTCACAATGGGCAATGGGATCATACCACTCCGAAATCTGCCCCGATCTCGGAGGCTATAAAGTTCTGAGCTGAATCAATTGTATCTGAAGTAGGTTCTGCAAGAGTTAAGAGTACAACATCGGCGGAGTCTCAATGTGGCTATCCTTTGGATGAGGTGGATAATACTATCGAGGAGCTCTCTGTTGCTGGTAATTTTGCTGACGCGGTTGTTGCGGTTGTGATATCTGTTGTTGATTGGTAGCAGTAGGGATGGTAATAGAAGCTGCCTGATAGTAGGAATTATGGTTCCTCTCCTCCTCTGAGCATACACTGCCCCAACTTTACCTTCTTTTCTCTTCACAAATGGTTTTTTAACCCCAGAAGTAGAAGCTCCATTATTTTGAATCTTCCACTGTTTCATCCAGTTCTCAATTCTCTCGCAGGTCAGGATGATATCAAAAAAGTCACTAGACGAATAGCCTGCTAACGGTTCCATGAAAGTCCCGGGTGTAACACCCCAAATTCTCCCTCTCTTTTTCATTGCATTTAGCATATCATTTGTATACGTGTCACTGCATCATCTGCATAGAAAAATGAAGCATAATAATCACATGTTCTAGCATGAGGCATATGATCAGTTATCTGGACAACTCAGGATTTTCAAAGTCAAGCCAATAGCCAGGTGACATTGCAAGAAGCCCATAAGGTCTCATCGTAGCTTACAAAAGCCCAAGGTCATCCTCAAGGTCCTAGAAGGTTGGAACATCATCAGAAGTTCAGAGGTGCATCTTCTCCTACACAGACAAACCGTAATTAGGGTTTTGCCCCAAATCAAGGAAATCTTTTAGCTTTGACTGATTCTCATGGTCAAAGGATCGCGTATGATCTGCAAGGCTTATATATGAAATTTGAGACAAAAATCCATTAAAGAAGTCAGGTATTTGAGCAGTTACTTGAGAATGAAGCAAGAAAGTCAAATGTGTCATTCAAAAGTCAACTGAAGGATTTCTAGGGCTTTGATCGTATTCATCAAATTCATGAAGCTACATTTGATCAAGGAATAGCCTGTACAAGCTCAGATGTCAGAAATCAAGAATGTATGAAAATTGCTAAATTTGGAAGTTTAGAAGTTTCCATTTTTGGAAATTTTTGTCCTAAATCTTCAAGCTATGATTTCATGTGCAAAAGAGCTCCAGATGTTTTTTCAGTGAACATGAAAGTCGTAGATCATATTTAGGTGCACACTTGTAAAGTTTTGATTAGTCCATTATTATTGTTTTTTTTGTGTCACATTTTTCTATCATGTCATTACATACTTATTTTAGTGATTCTTTGTTCTTCTTCATGTGACCCAATGCCACATATATGTTGATTTGCGTTTTGCATGGTTGTGGAAATTTTAGAGATAATGGCACAAAGAAAGGCATGTGATTGGTATAGGAAAAAGGAAAAGAGTCAGTTTGGTACAACTACTACCCACACGCCCCTTCATGATATCATCATAATGCCACGCCGTCGCTCCCACCAAATGACACATGGCCAAGAGGGGTACAGACGCAAACGATCGGCGAAAGGATAGAACATGAAGATGAACTGAAAAGAGTCGCCAGCTAGGCATTTTTATCCCGAAGGAAAGGTAATGCTGCATAAACCTAGAAAAAAGATGGATAAGACGGTTGCGAACCAGAGAAACTGAGAAAGGGGGTTGGTTACAACCTGGGAAGGTATTAGCACCCAGATTGTCCGTCGTACTCGACGGGATCCACGCTTGAAAGATTGTGTTTAAAGGGGTAGTGTCAGTGCTATCTGTGTGCAAAAGCTGGAAAAGAATACAAGTGTCAGTGCAAAAGAAGTGTGAAGTGAATAAAAGGAGTGTCAGTGCAAGAAAAGAGTGCAATGCTCAGGACTAAGAGGCTTAAAAGAATAATGCTAGAAGAGGGGGAATATACAGAGACTTTTGTTCGATAACAATTAAGTTATGCCTATGTATCCTCTCGTGCAATGAGGAAGTCAGAACACCGTAGTTCGACTCAAAAAGACTGAAAGATAAATTGACTTATGAACTTCTTACTTGTCTATGCTCAAGTGCATGACATGTCTGGCTCAGGTGCAAACTGTCTTGCATTAGACGGAAGAAGCAAGTTCTCGTTTGTGAGTGAAGATGATGAGAAAAGAATCCTGAAGGAAACGATTATTGTTTGTTTTTGTGTTTTCAATCTTTTATTGATTTTTGGAATTTGTCATAAGAAAATGAGCTTAAGCCTAAACCAAGGGTTAGTAAACTCATCACATCCTCCCTCTTATTAGGGGTAATGAGAATACCTTAAGTATGAAGTAAACACCTCACACTTAATCACCATGATGTAGGATTAAGATCATTAACCTACTTGCATTTACTTAGATGTTTTTGGAGTTTTTGTTTAGTGTTAAGTAATGAGTTTAAGCCATAATCAAGGATTTAATGGACTCATTACACCATCCTAATAGAAGGATAATAGATGAGAACATTTAAGCTGAGGAAGGCTCCTCAACTTAATCCATGATTAGGGATTAACCTCATGACAAAACAAGGCCTTTATTAAAGTGGATTTTAGTGAATGGTAAGATTAAGAAGTGAATTTTATGATTTGTAAAACAACTTGAGGGGGACTTGTCCATTAACACTAGGGTTAGTCCTTCTTAACCAATTAAGGAAGAATTAGAACCCTAATGCAAGGCCCAAGTTACAAGCTTGATGTCTTAGTGATTATTAGTTGAATTGATTAATAGATTTAAACACATTAAGGGTTTAACACTTAGGATTAAAGTTATACACCCCATCCTAAGAGAAGGATGCAGGCATAACCTTAATCACAAAGCCTTAAAACCTTTAAGGTTTAGTCCCTGATTAAGAGATGAGAAGAGAAGACACAAAAGATGACACAAAGGTAAAACTAATGGGGGGACTAATCAAACCCTAATTGTGATCATGCTTGGGTATTCTTAGGGTTTATGAGGCTTGCAAGATATCTTCAGGAAAAGCCACCAAGGAAGAAGCAGATGAAAGGAAGAGAAGCAGAAGAAACAAGTCAACTTACTTCACTTAAGAAGATAAGTTGCTTGAAGAAAGAAAGTGAGGAGGGAACATGAATGAGAAAGCTCACTCTAATACACATACAAAATGCAGCAAAGATGCATGAGAGAGATGATAAGAGATTATGAGAAGTGAAGGCAAATTCACTTCTCAAAGTAACTTACCACCTGAAAAGTTAGTAAAAGGAAATGGGAATGAAATGAAAATGTAAAGTATGCAATGATTCAAACCAAAACCAGAAGCATATTCATGATGTTAATGATTCTATGAGATGATGCAAAGACATGCCAAATGCAATGGATGATCATACAAGAGATGAGAATGCAAATGAAGCATGAAAGGAGCATGAAAGCACATGAATGCAAGTGAAATGAAATGAAGTAATAACATGGAAAATGAATGATGCAATGATCAAACATGATTCTAATGTATCCTAGGATGTCTTATATGTGATGTGAATGCACAAAAAGTCATGACAAGTTAATGGATGCAAGCATATGTGAGATGAATGCAAGTGAAGATGCAAAATTAGGGTTATATGAACATGTGAGATGCAAAATTCAAAGACAGAAGCAAATCATAAGATAAAAAATTGAAAATTCAATCAAAGGAACCCTAAACCTATACTAGGTTACCATCCAAAGGGGGAGGTCATAAGCTTAACCTAGAAGGACTTATGAATTTCCTAAGTTTCTAAGGTTTTTTTGGGTGATCCTCAATGTAAAATGCCAAACAATTTGGAAATGAAAGATAAAAATGTAGCAAAAATGTTTTTAGAAACTAGAAGGCATTCTTATAACAATGCAAAAAGAATCATTCACAAACTCAACTTGGTTTAAAAGTTATGAAATTTTGAAGTTAGGGTTAGAAATGAACAAAATTAAGAACCCTAATTCAATGAAAAATGTCAAAGCATGATCAAAACCAAAAATAAATTTGTATGGTGAGTTTGTCAATATTTCTAAATGTCTAAAAATATTCTCTGATTTTTTTGGTGATTTTTAAATACTTAAATGTATTTTTAATTAATTAATTTTCATTAATTAATTAAATAAAACATCTCAATGATTTAAAAAATACTTTTTTAAATAAAAAAATTGAAAATAAAATATTTTTGATTACTGAAAACTAATAAAAGGTTTGATAAAAATTTTCAGAATTTTTTGACTATTTTTACTATTTTTAAAAATTCGTGCAAAAGAAAATAAGAAAAATGCAATAAAAATTAAATAAATGGAAAGTAAGCAGAATGGATGGTTGGGATTGAAACTGGGTTTGGGAGGGTTGACCTGGCGCGCATCTGGACGGCCCACATTTAAACTTAACTAAACTGAATTAATTAATTAAATAAACCTAATTAATAACTAATGACTCAATCTGGTCCACACAACACGCGCACGAAGAAGGATCCAACAACCCACATTTAAAAAATGCCCTAACCCTAATTAATTAAGTTAATGACTTTCAGGTGGCCGGAAATGACCTTCGGTCATCTTCTCCGGCCACACTCTCCCCTGAAAATTCCCAAATCACTCCCTAGGTCATGATAAGCTCCCCAAATCTCCAGAAATGATTCCCAAACCCTATAGAACAAGAATCCAGCAACATAATTCATTTATTTTGCAGCATAATCATGATTCGAACAAAAACATAAAAATGGACAAAATTTCAGAACACACATACACAGTCAATACTCAACCATTCTTCAAAAATAAATGTTCATTGCAATCAGGAGAGCAAACTCTACCATCTCATAACTAAATAAAAGATTTCTGGAAAAATGTTTCAAGAAGATACCTGAGATGAAGCTTTGCTAATGGAGCTGCCTGGGCCTTCTTCTTGATGCAAACAACCTCCTCTAACCTCCCTTGAGCTTCTTTGATGCTTTGCTGAAGTATATGTGACCTCTTTTTAAAGTTCAGTGAAGTTCAGTTTAGGGGGGGGGGGAATCGTATTTTGTGTATGGTGATTTTCAGGGCAAAGTGAAGGGTGGTTTTTGTTCCCTATGATGTGTATAGATGACTGGTGAAGAAAGATTTGAGGTTTGATGTTTGTGCTGAGTGTTTCGAAGGAAAATGCAAAGGAGGATGATTTTTGGTAACTTCTGAATGCTGGAGATTCAGGCTTGATTCTTGTGTGAAATGGCTTGCATAAAGCATGTATGTGAAGCTGTGATAGGTCAGAATAGTTGGTGTGGGCTATGCTGATTGGTATGGTGCAAAATGCAAAAAGTCAACATTGGTTGTACTTTGAGGTATGGGCTGGTTCAGGCCAAGTACAAAGGGGTGTCTGGTGCAGCAAGATTCAAGGATAGCCATGGAAATCTCTTTGAGGCAAATCAGCAAGTTGTGACAAAGTTATGGGAGGTTTTGCAAATTCATGAACCTTTGGCCCTTTTAAGATTTCTTTATGTGCAAGTCATGGAATTTGGAAATTCTTGGGCCAATTCTGAGTTTTAAGCCAAGCACTATGATGTTATAATGTGTAGAAGTCACTTTGAAGTCACAAAATGAATTGGCAAGAGGTTTTGCAAAAATCCCTCTTTGGTGCATTCTTGAAAATTATGTGATTTTTGCCAAATTTGGAAAGCCATAACTTGAGTTCCAAAATGAATTAGACCTTGTTCTTGTACTTTTTGAAAAGGGAATGATCTAATCTACGACTTTCATGACCAATAATTTTTCATTTGAAGCATTTTTGGTTGAGAAATAGGAGGTTGAAAAACTTTCCCAAAATGGAAAGTTTACATTACAAGTCATTTCCATTTTTGGCAACTTTTGGTTTTGCTCATTTTTCTTCAAATTTATGAACTTCTAAGAACTTCAATGATCAAATAAAGACCATATAACTTCAATTTGATGAAAAATACACTTTGGGTCCATTGATGGGGGCCTCAGATGCCCTGATTTGGCTCTGACTTGCTCAAGAAGCTGCCCAGTGATCAGATGACTTCCACAATGAATTTTTTTCTCAAACTTGGTGTACATGATCCTTAT
Organism: Lathyrus aphaca; assembly: GCA_963966055.1. NCBI lineage: Eukaryota > Viridiplantae > Streptophyta > Magnoliopsida > Fabales > Fabaceae > Lathyrus > Lathyrus aphaca. The sequence continues at coordinate 278,653,746 of OZ014519.1, read as the reverse complement.
AACATATCAAGACCAATAGAAACAATAATGACCAAAAAATTTGGAGTTATGGCCTCTGAAACCAAAACCCTAATTTTAGGTCATCTGTGTAGTTAAATCCTGGCTCTGCTTCCATGCCTTGCCAGTTCTTGTGATTCTTTGACTTCCTTGATCTTTGGAGGATAAAATATGATGATTGAACATCCATGGACCCTCTTGGAATTATTGAAGACCTTTGGAGTGGCTCAGAAGGATCCTGGACTGCTCAGATCACAAACCCTAGATGCAGATGAACTTGAACTTATGCAGATGAAGCAAATATGCAATATGAGGTGGTATGCTTATGCTTATGCAAACATGAAAGATCACAAGCCATGGTATGAACTTAGTGAGGGAAAATTTGGGGTGTTTACAGCTGCCCCTATTCAAACATGAGTTAGTTGTGCAGGATGTAAGCATCGGCTTAGCAGGCAAACAAAATAACTTGTGGTTGAATACCAAAGACAGTCCAAAATTTGCACTCACTGGGTGAAGAAGAAAAGGGATATAGATTGTAAAAGGAAAGTATAGTATGATTATAAAAATGCGGGCGATGGAGGACGAGCATCGAGCAGAGGATGACTGCTGGGGATAAAGCAATGACGGGGACGGCCGACATGCTGGGGAAATAAAGATATCATGATGGGGACGACCATCAAGCAAAGTAACAGAGTTTTCTGGGGATTAAAGGTAAAGTCAATGATAGGGACGACCATCAGGTTTGCAAAGTAAAGGGTAAACAACAATGGGAACGGCCATCAGGTTAATGAAATAAATGATGAGGGACGGTCATCTAAAGGTGAAGGACGATCACCTAGCAGGGGAAGACTTCTCTGTTGGGGACAAGGATAAGGGACGGTCATCCAAGGTGAAGGATGATCACCTGGAAGGGCACGGCTACCGAAAGTATCACGACATATGACGAATGCCGGATAGAAAAGGTCGACGATGGGGACGACCATCAGATAAGCATGATGAAGGACGATCATCAAGAGGTGAAGGACGATCACCTAGCAGGGTACGGTTGCTCTCGGGGCTTATCATGACATAGGACGAATGTCAGATAACAAGATCAACGATGGGGACGACCATCGGATAAAATGATGACGGACGATCATCAGAAAGGTGAAGGACGATCACCTAGCAGGGGACGGCTGCTAAATATCACGACATAGGACGAATGTCGGATAGAAAAGGGTTACAATAATGGAGACTCCGCTGGGGGAATGATGAGGGACGGTCATTAAAAGTTGAAGGACAATCACCTTGCAGGGTACGGCTGCCGAAAGTATCATGACATAGGACGAATGTCAGATAGAAATTTTGCTAGGGATTTGCTGGGGAATGGTAAACACAGACGAGTGTTTACATCCAAGAAATAAAATGGTATAAGTGTTTGACACTGTGTATAGATTAAAGATGCGGACGAGCATCCTTAAGACTATGATACGGGCGAGTATCGGTAGAAACAAACGCTGACGCATGTTCAGAGATGATGATACAGACGAGTATCAACTGGTTAACAAAGAACACGGACGAGAGTCGGATCTGTGGGGAAAAAGTGCGTATACAAGATACGAACGAGTATTTGTATGAGTAAGCATGAGTGAGACACCGATTAGTGTTCAACTTGCTGGGGAGAGTATGACACGGACGAGTGTCATAAGAGAAAACGTATAAGTTAAGAACTTATAAGTGTAAAAGGTAATCTGGTGATCTGTGGGGATAGGATGACACGGACAAGTGTCGAAAAAAAATGTATTATAAACAAGTGTTTTGGAAAACCTGTTGGGGAGTGGTGACACGGACGAGTGTCCAGAGAGTGTATAGATATATGTTTGTGGTTTATATCGGCAGGGGATGATATGACATGGACGAGTGTCGAGTGAGTATATATTAACATGTATTTTTGAGTGCAAAGGGGACGCTTTGGCTTTCTGCTGGGGAAATGTGAGACGACATGGACGAGGGTCGAGGAGAATAAGTTATGTATAAGTATCTGTTTGTAGAGAGTTTTCTGGTGACTTTCTGGGGAAAGATGACACGGACGGGTGTCAAAAGAGCATGTATCTGTATTTAGGGTTGCAAAGGGATGCTTTGGCTTTCTGCGGGGACTGTGAGTATATATATACATTGCTGATGGAATGTTGGTATTTGCAGGTGACTGATTCGAACCTGGCTTGTGATTATGTAATATGTTTGTTTTTTGCCGTAATGCTCCACATTAGACGGAATGCTACGCTTTGAGGGGAAATATGATTTGAATGTTATGATTATGCAAAGATACCGATCCGGGACTCGGATCCTGCTGTTGCGGAGATCTCTGACTGATCTGCTTGCAAGGATATCCCAGCTGGGGATGAGATCATTGGTAGATCTGATATATAGATTTGCTTGGGGAGATAGGTCACTGATAGACCTACTATAATGAGGAGCCCAGCTGGGGCTGTGGATGCTTTCATCACTTTGTTGTGCGGGAAATTCAGACATTACTCTTCTGGGAGAGACTGGAGCTCTGTGGGGAGATGGTTCCCCGTCTAGCGCTCGGCTTGGGGAGGAAAAGATCTCTGAACGATCTTCCTAGAGATTTCTGCGGGGATCCGGCTGAGGATGAGGATATCTGACAACTCAGCTGGGGATATGGGCACCTTCTGGCACTGCTCTGAAAGATGCGCTAAAGAAGTGATGCCTGACAGCCCTGATGGGGAGAGAGCATTTTCGGTGCGATTTGGAAGATGTGCTGAGGATATAATGATTTCGCAGCTTTGTTGGGGAAAACCTTTCATGCCCCACGTTGCGCTCCGAATACCTGCAATCCTGTTATGACAAAGAAACGCACAAGTACCCCGAGGTATCCCTCACTGGATTCCATCATAGGAGTTTAGACACTCCCGGGAGTAAGTAATATATTTCCTGCAAGCATGTGATTAGAAAGGCACATATGTTTTTATGCAACCAATTTATCAAGGATATCGAACATTTTGCAAATGAAATAAAATGTACAAGACGGAGTATGACTGAAAATTCTGGTTTTATTAATTTGTGTGCCCTGAATTGGCCAGTACAGTCAAAGAAACAAATCCCCTGAAATGAGGAGATTGTTACAAATTGAGAAAAATGAAAGTGCTGGCAATGTTGACGACGCTTTAATGAGCTTCCCTTTGCTATGACCCGTATGACTTTTGACGTTCTTCTCATCTTGCTTTTTGAAGAAGGTTGATTCTGACCGATGCTTTAACCTTTCGAAACTTGCTATGTTGTAAGTGATACAGACGAATTCAGAATGCAGTTGTTCGCTTATTCCCTTATTTTTGCGTGGATCGCCCTTTCGGGTTTTCAATCCACCAGGATACCCATTTTTCCCTGAGCTGTCCAATGCGGCTTTTCAACTCAGCGGGTGTACATTTTTTTTTTCCCTTATTTTTGCCCGAGTCTTTTATTTTGTTTTTGACTCGCCGGGATGCCCTATTTTTGCCTGGACTTACATTCTGTTTTTGTGTCCAGCGGGTCATTTTATGCGAAGTATTTTTTAACTGCATCTGAATTCACAGGGGACAGGAAATCTTCACCATCCATAGTAGTGAGCATCAGTGCTCCACCAGAGAATACTTTCTTTACTATGAATGGACCATCGTAATTCGGAGTCCACTTGCCCCTGTGGCCTGTATGAGGAGGAAGGAGTCTTTTCAGCACAAGATCTCCCACTTTGTATTCCCGAATCCTGAGTTTCTGATTGAAGGCTTTCTTCATTCTCTTCTGATATAACTGCCCATGACAGATTGCGGCTAATCTCTTTTCTTCGATCAGATTCAGTTGATTGTACTGGGATCGGACCCACTATGCTTCATTCAGCTTGACATCCATAAGTACCCATAAGGAAGGTAATTCAACTTCAACAGGTAGGACCGCCTCCATACCATACACCAGCTGATACGGTGTTGCCCCAGTGGACGTTCTGATTGAGGTACGGTACCCATGCAAGGCAAATGGTAGCATTTCATGCCAGTCTTTGTAGGTGACCACCATCTTTTGCACAATCTTCTTGATATTCTTATTAGCTGCCTCAACAACGCCATTCATCTTTGGCCTGTAAGGAGAAGAATTGTGGTGTTGGATTTTGAAGTCCCGACACAGTTCTGCCATCATCTTGTTGTTCAAGTTGGAACCATTATCAGTAATGATTCGCTCGGGCACTCCATACCAACAGATGATGTCTCTCTTTAGGAATCGGGCTACCACCTGCCTTGTGACGTTTGCATATGAAGCTACTTCAACCCACTTGGTAAAATAATCAATGGCTACCAGGATGAATCTGTGGCCATTTGAAGCAGTCGGTTCAATCTTTCCAATCATGTCAATGCCCCACATGGCAAAGGGCCAAGGTGAAGACATCACATTCAAAGGATTCGGAGGCACATGCACTTTATCTGCGTAAATCTGGCATTTATTGTACTTTCTGGCTTAGGCACAACAATTTGCATCCATTGTGATCTAGTAGTAACCTGATCGTAACAATTTCTTAGCCATTGCATGTCCTCCAACATGGGTACCGAAAGATCCTTCATGCACCTCATGCATTAACATGTCTGCCTCTGCTTTATCACCACACCTGAGAAGTACCATGTCAAAGTTGCGCTTGTACAAAGAACCATCAGTATTGAGGAAGAAACTACCGGCCAACCTTCTTAATGTCTTCTTATCATTGGATGATGCCCCAGGTGGGTATGTTTGATCCTCCAAGAAGCATTTGATGTCATAGAACCAAGGCTTATCATCTTTAGCCCTGTCTATAGAGAATACGTATGCTGGTCTGTCAAGTCTAGATACTGAAATCCGAGGTACAAAGTTGGCAGCTTGAACTTTGATCATGGAAGAAATGGTAGCCAGAGCATCTGCAAACTGATTTTCATCTCGAGGGATGTACTCAAGCTTGACCGTTGTGAAGAAAGTCAGTAATCTCCTCGTATAATCCCGGTATGGAATCAGATGCTCTTGGTGAGTGTACCATTTTCCGTTGGTTTGATTGATTACCAGAGCTGAATCTCCGAATACAGTTAAAGTCTTGATCCTGAGGTCAATGGCTTCCTCAAGACCCATGATACAAGCTTCGTATCCAGCTTCGTTGTTAGTGCAGTTAAAGGTGAGTTTTGCCGAGAAAGGCATGTGAACTCCTTTAGGTGTAATGAGTACTGCACCAACACCACGACCATTCATATTAACAGCCCCATCAAACATCATTGTCCATTCTTCTTCTGGGTCAGGCCCTTCAGTGTGAATAGGCTCTTCATGATATTTTGCTTTTATGAACATGATATCTTCATCGGGGAAGTCAAATCTCATAGGATGGTAATCATCAATGGGTTGCTCAGCAAGATAATCAGACAATACACTGCCTTTGATAGCTTTTTGAGATGTGTACTGGATGTCGTATTCTGTCAGAATCATTTGCCATCTTGCAACCCGTCTGGTAAGTGCGGGCTTCTCAAAAATGTACTTGATTGGGTCCATCTTTGAGATCAACAAGGTAGTGTGGGTCAACATATACTGCCTTAGTCGGCGAGCAGCCCACGCTAAAGCACAACAAGTTTTCTCGAGTAGTGAATAACGTTGTTCACAGTCGGTAAACGTTTTGCTTAGGTAGTATATTGCATACTCTTTTCGACCAGACTCATCATGATGGCCCAACACACACACCATTGATTCTTCTAATACTGTCAAGTACATTATTAGAGGTCTTCCTTCAACTGGAGGCATAAGGATTGGAGGCTCTTGTAAATACTCCTTGATTTTGTCAAAAGCCTTCTGACAATTTTCATTCCACCTGACCGTCTGTTCTTT